>CM041779.1:101269196-101876696 GCA_023374045.1 Limonium bicolor
GCTCTGAGTCAAAGCCTGCAAGCAAAACAGCACACCCACATAGGTATTCAGTTGTCGAACAAAGCTGGAGAAATTATTATGCTTGAAGTTTCTGGGGAGAACGATCCTAGAAAACTCCACAGGATCCCAGACAACGAAGCTCTTGCCTGCTGCTCCCCAGGAGATGATCGCATCCAGAGATGGCTCCTCCACCAGGTCATAAGTCTTGGATAAGAACGGGGGAATTGGGTTCCCTAGCAAGCATTCCAGTGGCCGAGGAATGCCGGAATCCTCCGCCTCCTCGCTTTCACTGGTCAAGGAACCGAAATTCGGCCATAACCCACCCATCTGAAAATCAGGAGCGGATGAAGCAGATGAGGACCCAACACTTGGTTTCAGCTCAATGTCTTCCTCAAGATCGAAATCGAATGGTGAGAGGGACTGCAGAGGCGACAGGGGATCAAAATGAGCAAACGAAACAGGTTGGGATACAGGTGAGCCGGTGGAAGTAGTATGAGGAGGAGATGAACAAGGAGGTTGGATGTTGGAAGGGGATGACCCAAAATTTGGATTATCCATTTACACCAATGCGTGAAGTAGTGAGTCGGTGGGAGGCGAGAGGAAAGGTATAGGGAGAGAGGGGCAGAAGGGCGGGGGGAGGGCGTTTAAATAGACAATTTTTTCTTGCCGACGAAGTATTCGACAGTATATCTTCGGCAATTGCAGAGTTGGAGAATGAGGGTGAGGAAAAAGAAGAGGAGGAAGATGAAGATGGGAGGCGGTGGGAGTAAGGCGGTGGAGAGATCCTTCCTGGGCCCAGATTGATAAGGCCATTATCAGTGGGCGTTGGCTTTCTTCTCTGTTTCCTGGTCAGGATCTATCTTCCGGTGAACACTGAACAGGTAGCTCTCCCTCTCCGGTCGCGAGCTGTAGCCACTATCGGAGGGTGAAAGTGGTGAAGAACCGGAGAAGAGCCGCCGACTTATTTAGCCAATAGAGAGGGTGAATCCGTAATTTTCAGTTTGAAGTGACTATTTATTTTATAAAATAAAACACCGTTTGAAGTGACTATGACATTACTATTTCGTCAAATGAGGTGGCCTATCGAATGGAAACATGCCAAGTAGGGGACGAAAGATCGGTTCTGACTAGACTGAAACAGAAAATTGTAGTCCGTGTGGGGGCGTTGCTCATGCTGCGGCATACACGCAGCACCTGCTGCAATAATGCGCTCGTTTGTGCAAAAGCGATCAGCAGCTTGTTTTAAATTATTAGTTGGATTTATGAATGTGTTTTTTTTTATTTCTTTTTTTCATAAAATGGGGTGGGCTTTCCACAACTAGAGATACAATTTCAGGCGGGGTTCTTAAAAAGAGAGCATCCAACCTCTCCACTCAAATCGAGTTTAGCAAGGGTATCAGCTATCCTATTTTGTTTTCTAGGAATAGCTTTAACAACGAACAAGCCTCCGGAGTTCAATAGAGATTTACAATAGCTAACAATTGGTTTGAGAACATGAGTACTAGGACATTGCTCAAAGAACTTCACTAATTGGGTGGAATCCGAACATATCACGACTTTGTTGTAGTGCTTCTTCTTAATTAGCCTTGCAGCATAGAGTAGAGCCATGGTCTCAGAGTGAAGGGCACTTTGTTTCCCAAATCTTGCCATAAAGCCGGAGATCCAATTGCCCCTGTTATCTCTACAATACCTCCAACAGCTACTTTCCCTGTCAAAGAATTAAATGATCCATCAATATTGAAACATATCCATCTAGAGGGAGGAGGACACCAAGATAGATACTCCTTGTTATGCATAACCTGGGCCGAACCATCATCCTTGTTAACAATCTCTTTGCTCCTGCCATTTAATGTGTCACACATTGTCCAGGCTCTTTTATTCTGATATATAGCCAGAATAATCAGACGGAAAGGTAACATCATTCTATTTTCATTGCCGAAAATTTTGGCATTCCTCCACTTCCACAAGGCATAGCAAACAATAGAGAAGACAAAACTCCATTTATCTTTGATAATAAAAGCTCTAGGATTAACAATATATTCAGTCAGCCATTCCAAAAGATCAAGCATATAAAACTTATGTTTCTGCCGAGATACAATCAGCTGGTTCCAAATAGATTTAGCTATCGGACAGTCTCTAAGTATATGTAAAATTGTTTCCTCATGACAACAAAAGTGGCACGAATAATCAGTTGTAAATCCAAGAGAAAACCGTCTAGAATTCGACATGAGTTTACCCAATGAAGATCTCCACATAAAAAGTTTAACCCTCTCCTGTACATGGAGTTTCCAGATTCTGTTAAAAGGAAATAAATTAGCAGTACCTGCACCTTGAACATTAAGCTGGTTAGTAAGCAGTTTATACGCCAATTTAACCGTATAATTACCATTATCATCAATCATCCAAGTAAGAAAATCAGAGCCGCCATGTGGGAAAACCTCGATATTTCGGATCTCATCCAGAACCGAAGCTGGAAGAAATTTAGCCAGCTCATTCAACTTCAAGCCCGAGTTTTGAGACCAATACACAGAAACAGAGTCATCTAATCGATTTTCAGGAACCTTTGCATAAGCTTTAGAAAGCAGGTTAGGGTAAACCACCTAATGATCAATCCAAAACTTAGCTTTCTCACCATTATTAACTACCCAGCGAGCGCCTCTTTCAATTAAATCAGAACAGTTTGGAATGTCCCTCCAAGTACTCGAGCATCGGGATGTATTCAGATTGGGATATCTTTGATTAGGGTTCTCAAACAGAAGCTGTTTGGATTACTTACAAGATTCCAAACAATTTTATCGAAACATGCACGATTCATCTCTCGCATTTTTCGAAAGCCTAACCCTCCTGCTTCTGTCGGCTTACATAGATTCTCCCAACTAATCTCATGCAATTTCCTCTTTCCCGCCTCACTTCCCCAAATAAAGTCTCTACACAAGCTATCAATTTTATCACAAACCGATACAGGTAGGATCTGACACTGCATATTATATACCGGGATTGAGGAGAGAACAGTTTTTGCCAGACACATTCGACCTGCCATTGAGAGGGATTTCTGTTTCCAGCCACTTAATTTATTCCTAACCCTCTCCAAAAGTAGGTTATCACTCTGTTTACCACCCTTTCCCTGCCTAAGATAAACGCCCAAATATTTCCCAAATTTTCTAGAAACTGGCATTCCGGCTTCAATTCCTAGAATACGGGCTCTCTCATCACTAACATTCCTTGAGACTAAGACCGAGGACTTCTCAAAACTCACAGATAAACTAGATGCATTACAAAATTCCTCCAAACAGTTACGCATAACCTGCATTTGTCTAGGAGTAGCTATACCAAACAAAACCAGATCATCCACTGCAGAGTGTTATAATCTGAGTGGTTATAATGGGTATAATTAACATAAAATAATAAAAGAAAAGAAATTAAAACTCAAAATAAACATCGGGCTGCAAACAAAATCCCGGTCGTGGTAGTATAGTAAAGATGTAAGCGACCGGATATCGAACCGCGGGACTAATGTACATATTATAGTACCTAAGCGTGTCACTAAAAGGGGGGATTAATTGACTTGTTACATATAAATAAAAACAGTAATAAAATTAACTAAGTAAGCAAATAAACTAAACGGGACTCTGGTTCATGTTAATATAATAACTGCTCTCATATGCTAGGTCTACTGGTTTAATTATAATTATTTGGCAAAATTCCTCTTAATATCTTAAGGTTTAAATCATAAACTCAAAAGAACTCGTTTACCATAAAATGCAAGGTTCTAATCAAGGTTCAAGCAATTTATAAGTAAACGGACGGTTTAGATATGAGGAATTATTTTTGCAACTGAAAGTATTAACTCATTAAATCATAACAAGCTTTCTCCAGTTTTACGGCTTAATTAACCTGTCTATTTATCACCGGTCTGATCAAAATGGACTGGTAAAGCATTTTAATAAATTCATGAGGTTTATTAAAAAGATACGTGAAACCATTAAGCGCAACAAACTTTATTAAAATTAAAACCAGTAAAACATATTGCATAATTAATACAGAAACATAATAATTATTCCCAGAATATACGTAAACTAGCCTAACATATTTATTAGTGATCTGCTAAATAAATACGTGAGACTAGAGGTGAACTTAATGAGATGAAAAGAAAACAAATGGAGAAGCGGGAGATTAGAGATGAAGATGAACGAGTGAGTGAAAGTGTAGTGATACGAAGATGGAATGATGGTGTGAATTGGAACTCCAGAGGAACCACGGACGGAACCTCCGGAAGGACACTGGGTAAGGAGGAATGAAGCTCGTATTTATAGAGGAAGAAGAACAGAGCAGCAGCTCATTAGCTCATTGATTGAGCTCGTTGATTGCAGCTTCACTGATTGCAGGGGACAGGAACAACGCGTCAGTAATTTCTGGTAGGCGCCGTCTCAAGTTGCAGAGCGAGTCGGCGTAGAAGATAACCCGTATTTAATCATGACCGCATGAAAACAGGCGGTTTCCTCCTTCACGTCCGCTTGTGCATGGGCGGTTCCATGCAAACCCTAGCCTTGACCGCCTAATATGCGGTTGCCTCTATTTGTCCGCCTTATTGGGCGGTACTCTCTATTCCCGTCCTCATGATATGAGGCGGTTGCCTCTATTCAGTGTGGTCCGCCCCTTATTGGGCGGTTGCATGCAATTCATGCATGCACGTTCTTCCTCACGTGATCATCTTTAATCCCTTATAAACATATGTATGTTTTAGGAATTTTTCCTACAATTTAACACATAAAATACATCAGTAAATATAACAACATATTTATAGGAAAAACCCTAGATAAGTGAGAAACATTACTAAAAATGCTACAATTAATAAGGTGATTAAACCCTAAAAAGTCTATATGTTTTGCACTTATCAAACTTCCTCACACTTGACTTTTGCTTGTCCTCAAGCAAATAAGGAATATAATTATCTCTAAGCCAAAATAATAAAACAAGATTAAATAAGTGTAGAAGGGAATTTAGACAAGTGACAATTAAAAAGAATAATTCTGCTCTTAGAAGTAGGTTTTTATAAACAGTGAAGAAGAACAATTTAATAAAAGCATAGATAAACTAGACTGCAGAAAACAAGTTAGATTAACCTGGGATTTCCAACCAATTTCAATTCTCTAACCCGGGATGACAAGGGGTGTGAAGTAATGCCTTATTCCGCAATACCTTTCAACACCACATACTCATGTTCATAAATATTAATTGCAATTTATTATCATTTTTTTTAATGCAAAAATTGTATATGCAAAACATCCAATTTTTTTAATACTCTTTTTTTTTAATTGCATTATTTTTCTGTACCCCAGACTTTTCTCTCTATCCTTGTAACGGTGTTGGGTCTTCTATCCCAGGTCACGAGACCTTAGGTAGATAGGTGTTAAAGCACCCCAAAGAACTTAATAACCAGATAGACGAGGCCTGTTTTTGGTTAGAAAAATTCATAAACAGTGGAGTACCTTGTCTTTATCCTTTTCCTTCCTTGACTTACCACATATTTCCATAATCCCAAGCTAAACTAAATTGATTTCTACAATTAGCAGATCTATCATATTTTGGGTGAAAATAGAGTATTTTGAAGGAAAATAATTTTATACAAACTCCTAAAAATAAAACCATCTTTAAGTTGTCACTTGACATAATTTCATACACTTCTACAATTATTTCATCTCATTTTCTATCAAATTTTTTAAAATTTAGGCAGTTTAGAGTAGCAATAAGTGAGTGTGGCATTATCGAACAGAGCTGTCATATTTTCAGGGAAAGGTCTCTCCTTCCTCACACTTAAGAGGAGCAATGTCCTCATTGATCAGAATTAAAATCAAGAAAATGACCTTCCAAAATATGACAAGCCAAATAAGGATTAAATTGATATAGGTTGAACAACAATATAATAAATGAAGAACTGAAACTCCCCTTGTATTGTAGATTGAGGAAGGTGTCCTTCCTCACACTTAAAGCTTTGGTAGGGGTGAGACGTTCCTCACACTTAAATTCGCAGAAGTGTTCAACCGAAGACATTAAAATTCCTAGAGCAACTGAGGTTGCTCCCTTAGGCGAGTTCAGCTATATGTTCAAATATTTATTCTGAAAAGAAAATCATATATAGCCAGCAGAACTCAAGTGGCACCAAAAGAAAATAAAATGATGATAAACATAAATAATTAGGCATAGATAACTCAAGCAAAAATAATAAAGTACTACATAAAATAAAAACATGAAGCAAACCGAACTGTTACCTTCCAGAAGTTTGATAAGGTTTAAACAGTATAAGTCTACAAAATGTTAGTACACAACATAACAAAATAAAATACAATAAAATAGAAATAAAATAAAATAAAATCACAGCGGTGGTGGTGGTGGAGGCTGTGCAGGTCCCTGGCCTGTCTGAGCGAGGAGTCGCTCTAGGAGCTGAGCGGTCTGTGCATGTAATCTGTCACCCTGGTCTAAGCGCTGTATCACCCGTGAGTACAACTCGTCACTCTGATCCAAGCGCTGGGCCATCTGTGACTGCTCAGCCAGCATCATCTGCTGAGTCTGCTCAAAGCTCTCAAACCGCTGATGCATCTGCTGCTGCATCTGATGGAAGGTCTGGAACTGAGCCTACAGATCGGTCGGGTAAGGTAGAGATGCTGGAGTCCTCATCACATCAGTAGTAGGCACGTGGGGCTCCTCTCCCTGTGCAGTGTCAGCGGACGGTGGGTCGGGATCAGTAGAAGGTGTAGCTCCTGTAGAGGGCTCTGCTGCTGTGGAAGAAGCAGTGGAAGATCGAGCAGCGTCACTCCTGACCCAAGTACCGTCATCTGAGCGTGTAAAGCCCCAGCTCCGCACAGTCTGCAGTGTGACTGGGCGCTTCCCTGATCGGAGCTCTAAACTCTGCTTGGCCTCTGCTGTGAGGAAGTAATCTAATAGAGCACAATCCTCATCAGCAGCATCATGCGCCCCAGATGGGCGAATCTGATGACTGAGGATCTCCAAGAGAAGCCTCTGAATCATCGTGGGAAAGCTCGCGAAAGGGAGGACTTCCTTTACCTCCTCCCCTCGATGTCGGATCCTCCGACCTACAATCTGAAGCCACCTAGCCTTCGTCCTCAGTAAGTACTCCTCTGAGAATCCTCGTATATCATTAGGTCCCTCTGGGATCTGTAGGAGAGAAGTGAAGGTCGAAGGTGTGACCTCCACGGGGTGGCAGCGTACATAACTGGTGATGCTCAGATTGCCCGCCTGGGCATTAGCATAAAACTCCCTCACCAGGTCCGGACAGAAGACTCCCTGCCCTACCCTTAGGACCATCGAAAGTCCCAATCTGGCAAACAGGGTATCCACCCCTGCAGCCTCTAGCACCTCAGGTGCAAACCTCCTCTCCATCACAAACTCCTTGCCTAGGTCGAACCAGGCACGGGCCTCAGCTGAAATAAAGCCGTCGTCCCGAAGACAAGGTGCAGATGAAGATGATGCACCGGGGCAGTCACCACCACGTGTACGAGACATACTAATATTTTTTTTTTGGGATTTTCAGAGTAATTAAAAATTAGCATCATAACAATTAATAATAACCAATTTAAACAGAGCAAATAAAAATTCAAACAAAATATTAGCAACATAAAAACCAACAAAAATATAACAAATAAAGACATGAAAAATAGATAATTAACAACAAAATTAAAACTAACAAAAATTAAATAAATAATAAAAACATGAAAAATAAACAACAACAACATTAAGAATTAACAAATATTAATAAACAAAAATCAACATAAAAATTAATATTAATAGCAACATAAATATTAAAATTAAAAACAACATAAAAATTAATATTATTAACAAAGCATTAATATTAGACATAAACATTTTAGTAATTATAACAAAAATAGAAAACAAGTAAAACAATTAAAATAAAACACAAACAAAAATAAAAATAAAAATTAACAGTTAAATTCTGTCAAAAATTCGACAGAGTTTCCCCTAAATTTCTACGATTCCCAAAAAATTCAGTCAGATTCAAGGTTTTTAGTACCGTCACCAATCAAATCTATAAATAATAACCTATAATCATAATCTATATTTTCGTTTAATAATCAAGGCTAAATAAAACTGAAAAAAGCTAGTTTCAACAATGAATTTTCGTAACTAATATTCTTCAATTTTCGAATTCAACAAAAACACCCAAACTAAGTGTAATAAGTGAAGATTTAACCTTGTGTATGTAGATTATGACAAATATAGGACAAATTCGAGACAAATAATCAATTAGAATTCGAAATTTTTGAATTTAAGCAATTAGGGATTCGAAACTTCAGACCTCAATTTCTCCTAATGTAGTTCATCATTTACAAATTTGAGGCTATAGAAACGTAAGGAATTGAAAAACGAGCATTTCGGTACCAACCTTGTAAAATTTGATGAAGAATTGAAGAAGTTGTGTTGAATTATGGGAGAGGGCGATTCGCGGTGCTTGTTGTTCTTCTCTCGGGCTCGAACTGGATTGGGGAAGAACAGCAGAGCTGGAGTAAAAACGCCGCGTTTAGCCTCTTTTTTTTTCTTTTCTAGAGCGTGACCGCACCGTTTTGGGCGGTTCCGTGTGAGACAACCGCCTGTTTTTAGGCGGTTTAGTGTGTATGTAACCGCCTCCTTTTAGGCGGTTCTGAAAGAGACGACCGCCTCCTTTTAGGCGGTTCTGATAGAAACGATCGCCTCCTTTTAGGCGGTTCCTGTGTGAAGTCCGCCTAATAATAGGCGGTTCTTGTTTTTTTTTATTTTAATATAACAATAACGAATAAGAAATAAACATATTAAACATTAGTACACATAAATTAATAATTAGTAGTTAGATTACATAAATTATAAGTTAGTGGTTAATTACATAAAATTAAATGTTAGAGACAATGGAAATTAAATGTTAGAGACAATGGAAATTAAATGTTAGAGACAATGGAAATTAAATGTTAGAGACAATGGAAATAAAATGTTAAGGACAATGGAAATTAAATGTTAATAATATTAAGGAGTTAGTAGTCAGATGTCCAATTGTCCAAAGTCAGTTGTCCGAAATTAATTGTCCGAGGTTAGATTAACAATAAATTAATAAACAAATTATAGTAGATAATTATATTAATAATACGCAAAATAATATGGACATAATATTAAACAAAATATTATAATTAATTAAATGAGTAAATTAATATTTAACAAATATTAACAAAATAAAACAGATATTTATAAATAAACGGTGAATAATCCGGGGCTTAGAACTAGAATAAATCTAGTCCCCGGCAACGGCGCCATTTGCAGACTGTTATAATCTGAGTGGTTATAATGGGTATAATTAACATAAATAATAAAAGAAAAGAAATTAAAACTCAAAATAACATCGGGCTGCAAACAAAATCCCGGTCGTGGTAGTATAGTAAAGATGTAAGCGACCGGATATCGAACCGCGGGACTAATGTACATATTATAGTACCTAAGCGTGTCACTAAAAAAGGGGGGATTAATTGACTTGTTACATATAAATAAAACAGTAATAATTAACTAAGTAAGCAAATAAACTAAACGGGACTCTGGTTCATGTTAATATAATAACTGCTCTCATATGCTAGGTCTACTGGTTTTTTAATTATTTGGCAAAATTCCTCTTAATATCTTAAGGTTTAAATCATAAACTCAAAAGAACTCGTTTACCATAAAATGCAAGGTTCTAATCAAGGTTCAAGCAATTTATAAGTAAACGGACGGTTTAGATATGAGGAATTATTTTTGCAACTGAAAGTATTAACTCATTAAATCATAACAACTTTCTCCAGTTTTACGGCTTAATTAACCTGTCTATTTATCACCGGTCTGATTAAAATGGACTGGTAAAGCATTTTAATAAATTCATGAGGTTTATTAAAAAGATACGTGAAAACATTAAGCGCAACAAACTTTATTAAAATTAAAACCAGTAAAACATATTGCATAATTAATACAGAAACATAATAATTATTCCCTGAATATACGTAAACTAGCCTAACATATTTATTAGTGATCTGCTAAATAAATACGTGAGACTAGAGGTGAACTTAATGAGATGAAAAGAAAACAAATGGAGAAGCGGGAGATTAGAGATGAAGATGAACGAGTGAGTGAAAGTGTAGTGATACGAAGATGGAATGAAGGTGTGAATTGGAACTCCAGAGGAACCACGGACGGAACCTCCGGAAGGACACTGGGTAAGGTAGAATGAAGCTCGTATTTATAGAGGAAGAAGAACAGAGCAGCAGCTCATTAGCTCATTGATTGAGCTCGTTGATTGCAGCTTCACTGATTGCAGGGGACAGGAACAACGCGTCAGTAATTTCTGGTAGGCGCCGTCTCAAGTTGCAGAGCGAGTCGGCGTAGAAGATAACCCGTATTTAATCATGACCGCATGAAAACAGGCGGTTTCCTCCTTCACGTCCGCTTGTGCATGGGCGGTTCCATGCAAACCCTAGCCTTGACCGCCTAATATGAGGCGGTTGCCTCTGTTTTGTCCGCCTGTTATTGGGCGGTACTCTCTATTCCCGTCCTCATGATATGAGGCGGTTGCCTCTATTCAGTGTGGTCCGCCCCTTATTGGGCGGTTGCATGCAATTCATGCATGCACGTTCTTCCTCACGTGATCATCTTTAATCCCTTATAAACATATGTATGTTTTAGGAATTTTTCCTACAATTTAACACATAAAATACATCAGTAAATATAACAACATATTTATAGGAAAAACCCTAGATAAGTGAGAAACATTACTAAAAATGCTACAATTAATAAGGTGATTAAACCCTAAAAAGTCTATATGTTTTGCACTTATCATCCACGAAAAAAACATGCGTTAAGAATGAAGTTCTCCTACCAAGGACTAGAGGCTTCCAATCCTTCCTAAGAGTAAGTCTATTGATCATTTGAGACAATCTTTCCATACATAAAACAAACAAAAAGGGAGAGAGAGGATCCCCTTGACGGACCCCCCCTCCCAGCTTTGAACGAATCAAATAAATAACCATTCCAGTTAACTTGAAACGATACAGATGTAACACATTGAAGAATTGCAGTTTTCAAATTATTAGGAATGTCAATGCAGTTCGGAGTATCTTCAATGAATTTCCAAGAAAGGCTATCATAGGCCTTAGCCAGATCTATCTTCATTGCCACTGACCCATCTTTAGCCTTAGAGGTATGCATGCTAAATTTAATTTGTTCTTTTTGTTTCTTTCTATCATAGAACGTTATTGGTCCCTTTGCTGATATATATTTTCTAGATAAAGTGTAATTTAAAATCATCATAATTTTATAGTAATTATTTTTTATAAAATAATTATGAACTTTATACTAGTTTATAAGTTGTAATATTTATCTATAAAAATGTAAATTTTGTCAAAATGAATTTTTTAAAACAAAAACACAATCTTCCTTGTCCGACTACATCAACGGCAAACGATCCTAAAGTCTAAATCACAAACCCTAAAAATCTCTTAAGTCAGTGATGACATTATAATGTATAGAACGAGTTAAAAAAATTACCATATACCATACACCCTAAAAACACTATGAGAGTTAAAATGTCAAAGACTTGTTTTAGGGTTTGTAGTAGAGGCTTTATTGTTTGACGACCCTAAACCCTAAACCACAACCCTAAAAATATTCCAAGTTAGTGGCAACATTATGAACTATAAAACGAGTTAAAAAATTATTACCCTATATCATACACCTTAAAATCACCTTATGAGAGTTAAAAAATCGAAAACTTATTTTAGGTTTTGTAGTAGAAAACTTAGTCGACTCAGTGGTGACATTATGAAGTATAGAACGAGTTAAAAAATTTCCCTATACCACACACCCTAAAAATCACCCTAGGGGAGTTATAAAACGTCGAAGAGTTATTTTTGGGTTTGTAGTGGAAAAATATGTCGGGTCAGTGACGACATTATAAAGTATATAACGAGTTAAAAAGATCATCCTATACCACATACCCTAAAAGCCACCCTAAGAGAATTAAAACGTTGAAGACTTGTTTTAGGGTTTGAAGTGAAGGGTTTATGGTCTAAACTACAAACCTTAAAAATCTTCCGAGTCAGTGGAGACATTATAAAATATAGAACGAGTTAAAAAAAGATTACCATATGCCACACACCTTAAAGACCACCGTAAAAGAGTTAAAACGTTGAAGGCTTATTTTAGGGAGAACCCTAAACCCTAAAAAGCTATCAAGTCAATGGTGACATTATAAAGTATAGAACGACTCAAAAAAGATTATTCTATACCATACACCCTAAAAAATCACCATAGGACATTTGAAACATGGAACAATGCATTTTAAGTAGCAGACAATAGGCTATAGAAGGCACAACAGATGGGCGGTTGTTCCAGCCATAGGCGCTGGCTGGCTATCCTTGTCCCAGCCACTGACCAGCTATCCTTTTCCCAACCACTGGACCTGGTATAGCCCATGGGTGGTTGTCCCTTGTGTAGCTGGTTGTTGGCTGTATTCTACATGCTTTACAACTTACATTAAATCTTGCATTTTGACATCTTGATAATCATTGATAATCTTGCACTTTGTAAACATTTATTTTTCCAAATTGTTTAACCCAACACTTGTAATTCCTTGACATGTTAGTTGTTTTGTCATTTATAATTGGTTAACCTGTCACTTTTAATTGGTTAACAACCTGTCACTTGTAATTGGTTAACCTATTACTTGTAATTTGTTAACCTGTCACTTGTAATTGGTTAACCAATCACTTTTAATTGGTTAACCAATCACTTTTAATTGGTTCACACGTCTTGTGTAATTGGTTAACTTGTCACTTGTAATTGGGTTAACCTATTACCTGTAATTGGTTAACCTGTCACTTTTAATTGGTTAACCTGTCACTTTTAATTGGTTAACCTGCCACTTTTAATTGGTTAACCTATCACTTGTACTTCGTTAACCTTTACTCATAATTGGTTAACATGTCTCTTATAATTAGTTAACTTATCACTTGTACTTGGTTAACCTGTCACTTGAACTTGGTTAACCTGTCACTTATAATTGATTAACCTGTCTCTTATAATTGGTTAACATATCCCCCTCAGATGGGAGCTTGGCCATTTGGCATGACATCTTATTTCCCAGTATCAAGACACTCACTTTAGCATTTAAGGGATGTGCATACTTTTTCATGTTTCTTTCGGTGCATAATGCGTAAAGCGTACTAAGGCATTTTATATAGTTAATCAAAGAAGTGATATTGAATACCAGCAAAAAAGAAAATTAAAGAGAGTAAAAGTTTAATGAGGAAAAAAGCAGAAGAAAGTGTATGATTACACTACATGGATTCAATACATGAAAGAAGATTACATATATCTTGTTTTAAATATGCTTACATTATCAAAATAAAAAAATAAAAACATCAAAGAGTATAAGTGTGAGACTAAATAAAAGATGTATTTAAATTGGGACACACCTAAATTCTTTATAAAAGTTACTCTAATTCTAGCAAAAAAAACTTTTTTCTCAATCATGATTCTTACACTCATCGGTTTTATTCATTCTCTAGTTTTAGTCCCCAAATCGCCTTTTAAAAAATATATTTTGTCACTTTTTATAGCTAGTTTATTTATTATTACAGAAGCATATAATGTATTTTGTATCAAAATAAGTAATTTTAACTATTGAAAATTTAGATAATATAATTAAATATATTCTTATAAATTTAGTATTAACTTTTATTAAGGTCTTGTTTAGATATACAAGAATAGTATCAAAACCATATTTTTAAAACACTTAGGTTTGACTAACATAAATAAGAACCATAACCATAAAGATAGCAAACAAATAAAAGAGAGAAAAAAACAATATGACTGGGATTGGGGAAGGGGAATGTGTTGAAACACCCTGGAAAATCCTAGTTACAAAATATATCTTCCTTGTTATTTTATGTGTGTATGTGTTTACTTGAAATTGATATAAGTAAATACAAATGAAAATTGTAGACATGTACACATGTATTATAACATCTACAGATTTTAAGAAGTAAATACATTACCGTCAATTTTAGAATAGTCTTGGATAAACCCAAATGTTTGGAATATATAAGTTGTACATACGCCGCACCTTTGGTTATTTAGTTATCATACCATAGCAAGAAATTAAATTATCATGTGATCATTTATATATTGGTATTTCATTTAGGAGTTAGACGTGATGTATTAACCGACCAAATAACAAGTTTTCAGCTATAGTTACCGACTGTAATTATTACAGTGACATGTTAAGTTTATATTACCGGCTGTAAATGTACATAGTTAGCTAGTTTATTCTCCTGTTATCTTTACCTAGTTTATACCTTAATATAATCATTATTTTTCCAGCTAAAATCTGGCCAAACATAGCCTTAAAATTATCGGCATCCATTCATGTTATCAGCCCATCATTATCGCAAGTAAACTTGCTAGTACAGTACATAGTTAAATCGATTATGTATATGTATACGTTGCTTAGTTAATCGATTATGTATACGTATATAGCTTGCTTAGTATTTTTAGTCTTATCCATTATTATTATATCCTAGCTTATTGGTAAAAGTGGCCGACTGTAATATTAAAACGTGTCATTTTTACAGTGACATGTTAAATCTATATTACCGACTGTAATGTTAAAATGTGTCATTGTTACAGTGACATGTTAAAATGCGTCATTGTTACAATGACGAGCTAAGTTTATATTACCGGTTGTAAATATATATATATATACTTAACTAGTTTATTCTCTTATCATAATGGTGGTATTAGATTATGTAAGATAACTAATTAATCGTTATTAAATACAATCGGTGGTACACCATCGTATTGGTATGGATGTAGATTAAATACTACTGAAATTATACCATAGGAATGTCGGCTACAAGGGGTAAGAATCAAAAGATAATGATTACATAGATTGGTATACGCATATGTCCTATCTACTCATTTTAAACTCAAATTTATCTCAGCATGATTACCGATTCCTTGCTGTCTTGAATTTGAAGCAGCCAACAAATTAAATCAATGGGAAGTGAACACCAAGGCATGTATGAGAGGTGTCATTATGTTAAGTATCCACTTTGCTGTTGAAAATTCTTGTCGGCAGTCATTTCTTCCACTGATAAGATAAACATCCCCACACTCCCTTTATCTATTAGTATCCTAGGCGGTTGAATAAAACCGAAAATGTAAAAAGTAGCAAGTTAGATTAGATTAGTATAAAAAACCGAGAGCAGGGGGGTATAAATCCGAGAATGAAAACGTAGCAAATTAGATTAGTTAGGGTAGTATAGAAACTGAGAACATAGTAAGTTGATTAGTACATTTCAAAACCAAGAACAGGGCGAAGGGAATTGTTGCTAGAGCAAGAAGGAAGGTTTACGCCTGGTGCTGGAGAAATTTAGGAGGAGGATTAAGGGTCATCAAAGCTATAGAAACTCTAGAGTGTTTATAAAAAATGACAGGGAGAAACCTGGTAACTTTTATGCACACCTATTCCTTCCTTTAATCATAATTTTAGCTAAAACTGTAATGTGAAACTTTTATGTTTACACTTGAAATTTATGTATGGTTTTTAAGGATTTCTTGGTGTTAAATTGTATTTTATTAATACGTTACCATTCCGTATAGTTGACTGATGTAGCGTGTGGTGGTGGATTAATATTATGAATAATTATTTAAGGCTATGGTTAGCCTGGGCTATAGTTAGCCCATCCTTAAAATTAAGTCTTACATGATTTATCAGTCAGGTTCTTTACATTTCCGTCCCGTGAAAAGAAATGACCGATAGTCTACTCTGAGTGTTATGTTAACCTTAGGGGGTGTGCACACTTAAGGATTATATGGTGAGGTGGTGGTGGTGGAACTTTCATATTGGGAATCATCCCATGTTATTACCCTAAAGCAAGTGACCTACAGGTTTGTTATTAATGCAAAGTAGATAAAATGGGCGTGAAGCATTTTAATAATGTTACTCCTTTGTAATTGTGTGTGTGTTTATAATAATGGTTAAATGAGTTTCCAAGAGAAAACGAATTTTACAGGGTGTGGTATTTGTTACTCAGTTTCGCTGATTTTATTTGCAACCCTTTTTGGGTGTATATATGTATTTATGGTTGCAGGTGGACTTCTTCGGGGAGATCACATGATATGAAGATACCATGTACCATACCCTTTACGTGTGTGCTTACTATACTTGCTGCAAGGAGCTGTCGCCAGGAGTCACTAGGATTACCTACGAGGAGTGGATCCAGACCACCGAGGGCTTTAGGCATGCAGAGTATGGGAGTAACTCAACCGTAACACACTGGGCTGATAGTTTTGTAGAGTATGTTGGTGAAAACTAGGAAGAGGGATGTAGTTAACTCTTTTTGTCACTCCTTTATCTTTTGGCTGTAAAATAGGTACTTAGAGCTAACGTAGGGTTAGCAATGGAAGGGGTTGGTTGTATGGTGTATGGAAAGGAACTTGGCGATGGAAATTTTGACAGCAGAAGTAGTGGTGGGGGTTAGCTTGTGCACCTGCAGTGGGTAGCAGGTGTGGCGGTAACTCCTAGTTGTCTTTTGTAAAACTTCCGCTGATGTAAACTCTTTTTATGACATATGAATACAAGTATGTTGATGTAAGAAAAACAAAGGGTATTTATATATATGTTTAATAATTAAGGTGGTGGTTTTAGATCCTGGAAACTGGGGTGTTATAGTTGGGTATCAGAGCCAAAGGTTTAATAGGAGGAAGATTAGATATAATAAGAAATTAGGAAGACTCTGGCACAGCTCCGACAACCTAGGCAGAACTTAACCAAGTTCTGAAAATGTGGTGTGATTGTTATATTTGTGTTGTGTGATTGTTTGCACTAATTGATTATCTTAGTATAAATAATATATGTACCGCAGAGTTTTGATGGTGAGAGAAGAGGTCAACTGGATGAATTGAGAGAATTGACGGTAAGCATGGGAAGAATCCTGGAGCAACATGAAGCTAGAGCAGAAGTAACTACAGATATCTCCCGGAAAATAGCTTCAATGAAACCCAGTACTTATATAGGGGAGGAGGACCCAGTGGTTTTAGAATAATGGATATGGGAGTTTGATAAAATATTTGATGTAGTGGATTGTCCCGAGTATAAGAGGGTGAGTGGAGCTGTGTTCTACTTTAAGGGAGAGGCTGATCTCTGGTGGACAGCTGAGGAGGAAAGGTTAAAGGCTTTACCCAACTTTGGTTGGGAGGTCTTAAAAAGTGCAATGAGGAAAAGATTTTATCCAGAACATGTGAGGATGCAGAAATATCATGAATTTGCTGGATTGAAACAGCGAGCTGAGGATGTCAAAACCTATCATGCTAAGTTTGTGGAACTTGCTAGATTTGCTCAAAATATGGTGCCTGATGAAGAAAGTGCAACGTTTTTTGGAAGGGTTGAATTGGAATTTACAGGAAGCTCTGAGTGTTATACCACTGACTACTTTACAAGAAGCATACGAGAAGGTTGCTAACCTATATCGTGTACAGCAGAGGCGGAAAGAAGTACAATCAGGACAGAAAAGAAGGTGGGAATTAAATAAGACTGGAAATTTGGACAAGAAGATTAAGATGGAGGCAAAACCAAGTAGACCTATGTACCAAGGGCAGAGCTCGACTGCCAATCAGGGTAGGAGGGCAAGGTACTTTTATTGTAAAATTTGTGGGCAAAATCATCCCGGAGTGGATTGTCAAGGTAGGCAGGTGCAATGTTTTAAATGTGGAAGGATGAGACATCGAGCTTATGAATGTAGAGTTAGGATTGAGGAGGGTGACGGCAACAACGAAGGCAGTAACCAGGCTGCTAGATTTACTCGTCAAAATTTTAACAACAAGCCTGGCAGTAGTAATCAGGGTGGAGCTCAACAAGTCAGCCAAGGTGGTCAGCGGAATAATAATAGTGGCCCAAGAAATCAATTTGGTGGGCAAGGGAAGCAACCTCAGTATACGGGTGGAGGTGCACCAGGACGAGGTTATAAGAAGCAAGGACACATCAACGTGATAACCAAGGCTGAGGCTGAGGCTGAAGCTGAGCAGGAAGGAAACACTATATCAGGTATGTTTCCAGTTCTTGGAACTCATGCTAAGATGTTATTTGATTCGGGTGCATCATGTTCTTTCATATCTTCTGTGTTTCTGAAAAGGGTAGGAGTTGTATCTAATATAGATGTTAGCATCTCTGTTTCTACACCCACGGGGAAGTAGTAGGATGTACTAAAAGGTTGAAGGTGTAAAGATATGTATTGAAGGCAATGAGTTCGAGATGGAACTGATAGAATTCGACCTATGAGATTTTGACATAATCCTAGGGATGGATTGGTTAAGTAGGAATAAAGGACGTATAGACTATGTGAAACAGAAAATAAGTTTACAAGGAAAAGAAGTAAAAAGGGTGTCATACATTAGGGATGGAACCCAAAACAAGAAGGTAGTATCTGCTTTGAAGTTGTGGAAAGATCTCCAGCCTGAAAATCAAGTTTTTATATGCTATATTCAAGAAGAGAATTCCGGGCAAGATAAAGAGGCAACCCTAGTAACTGAAGATGTGGCTGTTGTACGAGAGTTTCCAGATGTATTCCCGAATGAGATTCCAAGTTTACCACCAGACCGTGAGATTGAATTTACTATAGATTTGGTACCAGGGACAGCTCCAATATTTAAGTATCCTTATAGGATGGCACCAAATGAGATGGAAGAATTAAAAAAGCAGTTAGAAGAATTGCTAAGGAGAGGTTATATCCGTCCAAGTGCATCACCTTGGGGAGCTCCTGTTTTATTTGTCAGGAAGAAGGATGGAAGCATGCGATTATGTTACTATTAAGAATCAGTATCCCTTACCTAGAATTGATGATTTATTTGATCAACTTCAAGGAGCTAAGGTATTTTCAAAGATTGATTTGAGATCAGGCTATCATCAATTGAAGGTAGCAGAGAAAGACATAGCCAAGACAACTTTTCGTACAAGGTATGGGCATTAAGAATTTGTAGTCATGCCATTTGGATTAACCAACGCTCCAGCAATTTTTATGGATTTGATGAATCGAGTTTTTAATCCATTTCTCGACAAATTTGTCATTGTATTTATTGATGATATATTGGTATACTCAAAGAGTGAAGAGGATCATGCGGATCATCTACGTCAAGTTCTTCAGCTTCTGAGAGAAAAGAAATTGTATGCCAAGTTATCAAAGTGTGAGTTTTGGCTCAAGGAAGTATCGTTTCTTGGTCATGTGGTAACAGGAGATGGGATCTCCGTGGATCCTGTAAAAATTAGGGCAGTTAAAGATTAGCCCAGACCAACGAATGTTAGAGAAGTTCGAAGTTTCCTTGGATTAGCAGGATACTACAGGAAATTTGTTCAAGATTTTGCCAAGATTGCGAAACCACTTATGAACTTGATGAAGAAAGAAGTACCATACAAATCGGATGATAAGTGCGAGGAAGCTTTCCAAATTTTGAAGGAAAAACTAACTACAACTCCGGTTCTTGCATTACCTTGTGGTACAGAAGGCTTTGAGGTTTACAGCGATGAATCCAAGTATGGCTTAGGATGTGTCTTAATGCAAGATGGTAAAGTAATAGCTTATGCATCAAGACAACTAAAGGAATATGAGACGAGATATCCGGTGCATGATTTAGAACTTGCTGCAGTGGTATTTGCATTGAAAATTTGGAGGCATTACCTATACGACACCTCATGTATGATTTATACAGATCACAAGAGTTTAAAATATATTTTCACTCAGAAGGAGCTTAATATGAGACAAAGGAGGTGGTTAGAACTTATTAAGGATTATGATCTGGAAATTTTGTATCACGAAGGCAAAGCCAATGTGGTGGCAGATGCCTTAAGTTGGAAACGGAATCATGAAGGTGAAGCAAACTGGATATTACAGGACCAGCTAGTGGAAGATGTTAGGAAATTAAATCTTGAGGTAGTGAAACTTGGAGAAGTTAAGAAGGAAATATGTGCAAGTATGCAGGCATTCCTTGATGTATACGCAGAGATTTAGACTGTCAACAAGAACATGAAAAGTTAAAGAAAATAAAGGAAAAGGTAGAAAATGGAGAAGCTCCAGACTTTAAAATTCATGAAGATAGAAGTTTAAGATTTCGGGGAAGATGGTGTGTACCAGGTACATGTGGGGATCTCAAGGAAAGATTAATGAAGGATGCTCATAACTCCAATTATTCGATGCATCTTGGAGGAGATAAATTATATAAGAACATGAAGAAATACTTTTGGTGGCCAAATATGAAGAAGGAGATAGCAGAGCATGTATCCAAGTGTTTAACATGTCAAAATGTTAAATTTGAACGTCAGAAAGTGGGAGGTATGATGCAACCTTTGGATATACCCAGGTGGAAATGGGATTCAGTATCCATGGATTTTATAGTTGGGTTACCACTCACTAAATGAGGGATAGACCAAATTTGGGTGATAGTAGACCGACTGACCAAGACTACTAGATTAATTCCTATGAAAAGCACGTGGACGATGGAACAACTTGTTGATGCTTATGTCAAATTTGTGGTTAAATATCATGGTGTTCCTATGGAGATTATTTCTGATAGAGATCCTAGATTTACTTCACGATTTTGGCAATAGTTTCAGAATGTTATGGGAACGAAGTTAAATCTTAGTACTGCATATCATCCTCAAACAGATGGGCAAACTGAGCGGACTATACAAACTTTGGAAGACATGTTAAGAGCCTGTGCGATGGATTATCAGGGGTCTTGGCTTGATAAGTTACACTTAATTGAATTTTCTTACAATAACAGTTATCATTCAAGTATTCACATGGCACCATATGAAGCACTATACGGAAAGAAGTGCCGAACTTCGTTATGCTGGGATGATTCAAGAGAGGCAATTATGATAGGACCGGAATTAACAGAAGAAATGGCACAACAAGTTAAAAATATTCAACAGAGGTTGAAAGCTGCTCAAGACAGACAAAAGTCGTATGTAGACTCACATAGAAGACCACTTGAGTTTAGTGTGGGAGATAAGGTGTTTTTAAAGGTAACACCAATTAAAGGTGTGGGGCAATTTGGAAGGAAAGGGAAACTTGCACCTAAATTCATTCGTCCCTATGATATTCTGGAAAGAGTGGGGAAATTGGCATACCGACTAGCCCTACCAATGGAGTTGGATAAAGTACATAACGTCTTCCATGTATCACAACTGAAAAAGTATGTTCCGGATGAAACACATGTGTTGCAACCAGAAGAGGTGAGAATTGAACCAAATCTTATTTATGAAGAGCGACCAATTAAGATTTTGGATCATAAAACAAGAGAAACCAGAGGCAAGTCTGTGGCTTTAGTCAAGGTTCTGTGGACTCATCATGGAATACAAGAAGCTACATGGGAACTCGAAAGCAAGATAAGAACTCCGCACCCAAAACTCTTTGGTTAAGGTTAGTAGTTAAAGTTTCAGGAGAAACTTTTTTTAAGAAGGGGAGAGCTTGAGGCAAAACGGGGATAATCTTTGGAATTTCTATGTGATTGCTTGATGATATGTGTTTGTTATGCTTAAAAACGTTGGATGTGTGTTTTAAAATAAGTTATTGCTCTACGAGAACCATTATTTTATGTGAAATTTCTTGAACAATTATGTGCAGAATGTAGTGAGTACTGACTGGCTTGAAATCTTTTTGTGATGTTGCTGAATCATTTATGATTGAATAGCTTTGGGAATGAAGCTTTATTTAAGGAGGGGAGAATGAAACACCCTGGAAAATCCTAGTTACAAAATATATCTTCCTTGTTATTTTATGTGTGTATATGCTTACTTGAAATTGATATAAGTAAATATAAATGAAAATTGTAGACATGTACACATGTATTATAACAGCTACAGATTTTAAGAAGCAAATACATTACCGTCAATTTTAGAATAGTCTTGGATAAACCCAAATGTTTGGAATATATAAGTTGTACATACGCCGCACCTTTGGTTATTTAGTTATCATACCATAGCAAGAAATTAAATTATCATGTGATCATTTATATATTATGTAACACCCCTACTGTAAACTTAACGGTAAGACGATACTACAGCGAAGATATATAACATAAACAATGACTAAACGATCTAGTGTTAAACGCCGTTAGCCACCCACGTGGCTAACAAGGCAGAATACATACAACCGTACCGGTCTGATGAACAGACTCCCGAGCATAAGACTAATAACCATAAATACACCAACATTTACCAAGTATAAGTATTTACAAACTGTCACTGTAAACTGTCACTGCAATCTTAACAATATCCAAAATATAACGCCACGGGGGCATCAGCGCAACCCGGGCACAACATCCAAAATATACCAAAAGAAAACAACATCCTAGGATCTAGAGCCAACCCGCTTCCTCGATCCTCATCCTGCAAATAAATATGGAGCCCCCAAAGGGGTCAGCAACCCTTGGCTGGTATGGTTAACGTGCAGCCCATCGACTACCAGGATACACGCAACCAATTGTCATGATAATATGGCATTGCTTTTAACATCCAACATACATAGCATAGCAAGAAATATTGCATAGCAACAACAACACAAACATCACAGGAACATTTCACTTTAGGAAACGGCCCAACACAGTTAGTAAACTTGGTAAGCCTAGAGAATGATTTCACCCTCATGTCAAGCTTGTTACATAGACTCGTTACCGTTCTGTTAGTCGAACGAATAACTTAACACAAAGGTGTGGCGGAAATATTGATCCATACACACCGTACACATATTCCCCCTAGCCTGATTGGAAGTCAGGTAGGTAAGCTTTGGCTAAGCTTGTGGGTGGTTGAAATCCAAAAAGGAAAACAACCTTAACATAAGGAGAGAGCCAAATCTGATTCAGATGTTGAGCCCCGTACATACAAGCGTGACCAGAATGACCGGATTCCTCACTCCCCGGTTAACACTTGTTAGAAGTCCCATTGATGGAACTTAACACAATCATTCACAAATAAGTGTCTGAGTCCAATTAGACATACAAGGGAAGTGAGATATATTTCAATAACACATACCACAACCAACTCATACATAGCCGTGGTTAGAACGTTCCTTAGGTTGGAAACGTTATTACCGGATACCGTTCTCTTATGTTTTCCTAATATTGGTTAACTAACAATTAGTACGCATTCGAGGTTACCGGTATCGGTACGCACACATCACAATAACAACAATGACTGTAAACTCATTTCATGATTTAATCTTACAAGGTCATAAACACACAGAAAAACAAACAACACACAAGCCGGTGTAAACCGATAGGCAACAGACTGCAAGAAAACCATACTTGTCACCTTGAGGATGGCTAGCCTTACATGACGATCTCTTTGTCCCGGCTGCCATCTCTACTAGTTCTCATTCCTATAATCCATTTGATCAAATGGTTAATTATCGTTCTTACTTCCCGGTTAACTAATTACTCCACATTACAAACTTGTTTTACTTTAACATTTAATTACAACTTTCCATCCTCTTAATTTTCATTAACTCACCAAACATGTCTTTCCATTTGAACTTACACTTTTCATCCCTATTATACTCACTAGGGTTCACTACTTAAGCCACATTTTCTTTTCTGTTTTTTTTATATATATGGGCCGACCGACCCACCGACCGACCCAACCCCTGGGTCGGTCCATTCCAGTAACATTCCGGCTCTCTAAATTTTGCCCGACCGACCCAAGCTCAGCCCGACCGACCCAAGACCCTCTGGGTCGGTCCATTCCAGAAACAATTCGGCTAGCTTATTACAGCCCGACCGACCTAGCCAGGGTCGGTCCCTGGGTCAGTCGACTGCAGGAACTTCCCAAAAATTGTCTAAATTGTCCCAAACTTCTCCTCAAGTCTCCTAATGTCTTCGAACACCATTTGGCACACTTAAACCTTCATATACGATCCACCAAACTCATCCTCTAACTCATTCATAGATTTCTTAAACACTTACTCATTTTATTGCAAGAAATCTCTTAACACTTGTAACATCTTTTTTTAAGGCCCTTACATGTCATCAAACAAGGCCTAAACATTATCTAAAACCATTACCATTCAATCCCCTATCATTAGAAGCCTTAAAAAAATTTCTTTCTCTCTGGTCTGGACCGCCCCTCTGGGGAGGTCCCAGGGGCGGTCCACCATAGAAGCCACACTCGTACTACAGAATTCGACTGGACCTCCCCACAAGGGCGGTCCAGAACAGACCCCATTTTTCAAAGTGTTGTTCTCCTCATTTTGAACTCCAAATTCACCCCAAACTTTTCCCACTTATTCCAAAATCTTTCCACATGTTTCCTACATGTTTAACACCTTAAAACATGCACTAAACATCCCTCAATCATCACCAAACTTGTCACTCAATTTTCTTACAAAAATTCCTAGCACTAATAACATTTTTCCTTAGGATTTCTAAGTGGTGAATCATGCCTACAATATCACTAACCAAAGTGTTGCCTTACAAACATTACCACTACTCCAAAAGCATTATTACTCATAAACACCTCCTTTACACAACTCCTTAAGATTTATTCCACAAGTTCATACTTAATTCTTCGCAAGGCATTATACCCCTTTGTTACCAAGTTTGCACAAGACTTTACCACATCTCCACCATGACCTTGGTGTATCTAGAAATCATCCATTAGTTCTCTAAATCTCCAAAACTATGCCCAAGGCATCTTTACACTTAAGAACACCTTAATTCACTTTTTTTCACCAACTTAACACTTAACAATTCCTAGTACCTTCTAGGTCATAAAATCTCATTACAACACATAAACTCCTTTGTTTATCAACTAAATTTTGTCATAGCTTCTCTTGTATATCCTTACACCCAAACACATAGTTTTTCACCTTTAGACAATCAAGAACACTCAATCTCTTAATACACATTCTTACACACACAACACATGGCTTTTCATCCTTTAACCATCAAAGACATTCACCTTCACAAGAAATGTTCTTTACACGAAACTGAATCCTTTAAACTACACTACATCACAATATAGTGCATAAACTTAAATTACTTGGCACTTAGGCCCTTAAATAACATGGCTCTTAGGCCCTTAAATTGCATTAAACTTAAACACTGAATTTCCACATTTAAATGCCTTCAACCTACAAATACACACAACACCACATATGCCCTTAATAACCTCCTTGAGCGTAGTTTTCTATCTCATTTCCCATTGGCTCTTTAAGTTGTTTTACAAGGCAATATAAAACTCAATTCCTAAAGCACAAAATTACATTAAGAGAGGTCATTTACCGCTTTGTTTTCCAAGCTTTCTCACTTGTTTTCTCTTGTTTTTCTTGATTAAAAATCGGCAAGGACCTTTTATCAGTTGTCAATCTTCTAACCAATACACATATAAGGGTAATGAGCATTAAGTTTAATACTTAAACTCATAATTAAACCCTAGGTTTACATAAGTGTCGTAAAACACTGAAATTGATGTTTATTTGTGGAATTTGGAAGAGAACTTGATTAAGAAGCCAGAGAGGACTCTTCCTAGTCCTTTGAAGATTGATTTAAGCTAAATGAAGAGCAAGATAATTGAAATACCCCTAACCTTTAAAACTTAATTAAATGATCTATTAATGATCTAAGATGGTTAATAAACATCTAAATACTATTGGGGAACAATCTAAAAGATCTCAACAAGGCAAAACATGCCTTAAGATCGGTAAAGCCAAAAATGTGCTTTAAAGCACCATAAAGGTTGTATGACCTCAAATAGGATCCAAAGTGGATTCCTAAATATTATAATGAAGTAAGGAACACAACAAAACCATTCTCAAAGAAAACTAAGCTCAGAAGCACCTTGCAACACAAAATGTGCACTAAAACACCTTAAAGCACGTTTTTGTGTAATTGCCTTCTAAATTGGTTTTTAATGGGCCTAAAGGTTTTAATTACCTTTAAATATGATAATATATCACATTATATCATATTAGGAATTTAATTCCATAAATTTACAAATTTACAAATTTTTACAAATTTAATATTAAAATATTAATAAAACCCTAAAAGGGGGCCCGTTTGAGTCAACATTGAATAAGAATGGTCAAGAGGTCAAAGTTTGACCCCTTGGACCACATGGAATCGGCAGCTACAAGCAAGAGGATCTGAATTTGCCACTTGCACATACAAAGGACAAGCCTCCAACACCACTCCTTAATTTAAGGAGACTACCTTTTACCTTTCTAATATTATGGACTAAACTATACACACTTTCCCCTTCATTTAATCAGTCTCCAAACCGTGTGAGACCACCCCTTTCCCATCCATTAACCGATGCTTATCCCTTTGATGAGTCATTAGCCATTTACAAAACATAAAATAAGCTAAAGTTGCTTTTTCAATCATTAAGGCTCATTTCAATCATTCCCTTGCTTCTTGCTCCATTCCAGCCGAGCTCATTGAGTATCCAGACCCTCTCAAGCTGTGTTCTTGAGTTAGGAAGACAATTCAATCTCTTAAGCTCCTAAGGTAATGGTTTAAGGCATATTTTAGCTCTTTTCCTTCATCTCTTCACTACCTACACTTAGATCTCATGGCTTATCACTTCCTATGGCTTATTCTCAGTATTTTAGACTTCGAACAACAACCAAACTCGGCTGAAACAAGTATAGGGACCAAGGTTTCCCTAATTTGCATTTTAAGGTAAAAACATACCTTAAGCTTCTCTACTCTCCATCCGATTTTCTTCCTTTGATTTTTATGAGTTTATACACTCATAATCTTCATATTTACATGTTCATCCAGTTGGTTAGCCATTTGGAGCAAGGGTGGCCGAGATCTAAAGCAAATACCCTTCTTTAAGGCATTTTCCAAGGTAAAACCTAATACCAAGGCAGCTTGTTGCTGTCTAGCTATTTCCTATGTCTATATGGTGAATTTAACACCTTGTGGTGTGTTTAATTCAGGCCTAATTCCTTTGGAAGTTCCCTTGCATTTTTAAGGTGATTTTTGCCTTAAATCTTACATTAATTGTTCCTTATGGTTAAGCTCAAGCTTGGAGTATAACCATATCTTATTTTGGTGTATTAAACATGTCTAAAATATGTGGTGAATTTTCCTCTAAGCTGCCGAGCTCATACAAGGAGAAATCAAGGTATAAACACCTTAAAACTTATGATTTTATGATTTCTTAGCATATATATTAATTATGCCGAGAGTGGAGTTAAATATATGGGTTATATTAACCTAAAAATGGAAAAAAATGACTAAGATAAATTAAGCTAGTCATTTAAGAGATGGTTGAATTATGACATTATGTGGAAAAATAATTAAACTATGGTGAGGCCGTGAGTTTATACTATATTTTGAGCAATTTAATGTGTAATTTTATGTTATAAAGCAAAGTTGTAATAAGGCCATGTCATTAGGCCATTTTAATTTAAGTTTACAAGCTTATTTAGTTAGATTTATGCTTATATAATTAAGTTTGGGGCCAAACCATAATTACTGGAAAAATATAAAGCTGTGGGCTTAATTTAGAGGAATTTAGGTTTTTAAAATGAATTTAATAAAAATTATAACATTTTATAAAGTTTTGGGTCAAAATTGTAAAAATAGAAAACTATGGGGTATTATTGGTGATTACCGAAAGTTTGGTTCCAATTTGGTATTAGAAGTCAAAGTTGACTATATAGGAGACTTTGACCGAGTTTGGAGAATTTTAGAAATTAAAATACTACCTTATATTAAGATAGTTATTAAAATGTAAAAGATTTATATGAGATGGGGCTGTAATGTAATTTCTAAAACTTTGGGGTACTAAATGGGATTTAGTACAGTCCTTAAGTTATTAAGAATTTTTAGAAGTTTATTTGGTTAAATTTGGAGTTTATATGAACTATATAAGTATAATATATGATATTTTATGACATTGTTACAAATGGGTAACAAATGGGTAAAAATCGAGATTTATAGAAAGTATAAGGTTAGGAATAATATTTATAACCTTTTGGTATAGTTTGGTAATTTTTGGAGTCATATATAGGATTTTATAAAGACATATGTATAATATATAGTTTTAATGGCATTAGAAAACTATGTATTATAAATTGGGAAGATTTGGTAAATATACAAAGTTTGGTGGTGGGAATTTAATTAAAACAGTCCTAGGGTCTGTTTGAAAATTATAGCCTTTTAAAAACTTTAGGTTATAATTATATTAAGGTTTAAGGATTATAATATAAGGTATATATAGTAAGTGTAACAATGAAATATAATTTGGGTTTGATTTGTGATTTATAGAAGTTTAGTGGTGTATAGTGAAAGCCCAATAGTATAAGGGCTGTTTGGTATTCTAAAACAATTTACAACTATATGTTATAATTGTGTTAATGACATAAATGTCATAATATATGTTATATAACTATAATGTAACATTATATTAATTATGTGGTGGATTTTGTAAATACTTAAGATAATAGGTGCTGTTCGGAAATATTAACATTTTTAAATGAAATTTATAATATGGTTTTTAATGTTTTATAACATTTATAATATATGAGGTATTCATTAAAAAGAAATGGATATATATATTATTAAGACTTACCATGTAATAAAGAGTCCCATAATACATGTATATAAATAAATATATGTTATGGTGAAAAAATATAATATGGTTCAATAACCATGTACTTTCATAATTAAAATGATATAAGATAAAGGGAAAAGAATTACAAACATTGGATATGGAATTCTAATGTTAGGAGTATACATGGAATGATAAGGATTTATATAATCCCAAGTATTGTTTACATATGAATGATACCACATTGAACTTGAAAAAAAAACAAACCTTAGAAAAATAAATACTAAGGTAAGGTGTATAATACATGACAAAGAATCATTCATGCAATAAAGAAACAAACTGTATGGTGTACAAGTGTACATTAAGTTACATGCGATAATAAAGTTCAACAATAAGTATATTAATATACGAGACAAGACTACGCATGTAATATAACATTTTTCCAATCTCGAGTTAAGCCGAAAACCCGACAAACGTTGACAGTTAATAACGGGGGATTAACCGGGAGGTGTTAGTGACGGTACGGGGTACCGTAGAGTTATGTTGTTATACGGGATGCTAATCAGTAGCATTATGTATTGTTTAGACTGTTAGAGACGACACACAGAGCATAGGATCTTGCTGATTCATACTCCACCGTAATACAATCAGGGTGAACGGTATGTTGTTATGTGTCTCTGATTGTCTCTGAGGGTTTCCTCAGTTCATACTTCTGTGTGATCTGTGATAAGATTGTTTGTCTGAATGTGTTAATTAATATGCATGAACTGTATATTTATAGCTGCTTATTAATTACTGTTGTTGAGTTAATAGTATTGGTTCGTATATATGAACCTATATATAAAACTAACTAGCGGCTATGGTGCTATCTTATATGAAATATAAGGATCGTCAGAAAAACGTTGTAGCACTAGGATAATAAGATATACATATTATCCGAGACTTTTATACGGAGCATTGGCCTTTTTAAACGCCGCTCTCGTATCTAACACTGGATCCCGAGTTTACAGACTCCGGATTGGACTAATGACCTTAGTCTGCTGTGTTAGAAAAAAAAATTGGTAATGCGATGCGATGGTATAATTAATTAATGAAAGATAACAAAGCCAAGAGGATGTGGCTCTTGGTGCGCGTTGTGATCACAAAAACGATACCAGGATGTCCGCGTACGGGTCCGTAAGTATCAAGAAAATTTCCCGTGAGCTAGAATGGCTCGTTGGTCGGAGACTCTACCGCTGGAGTGGCTACTGCCGTGGGTGACCCGCCATAATATATGGGTAATTTAGAGACTTGTCGTTTTAACGAGACGTTGTCACTAGGTATAACTGAACACTTAATACAGCTGAGACTTGTACAGTGGCGAACGATATTGGTTTCTACACCATGGACGAGAATTAATACTTGTTGGTTATTCTCGTTGTTTCGCTTTGTTGTTCATTGGTTATACTTGTGGTTAGATTATGTGTGTTGGTGGTTGTGTTATTGTATGGATATTACTGTTAATTGTTTTACAGTTTAAATATTAAAACGGTATTGCATGTAACGAATCTCATGCTCTTGACCAATTAATTGAGGGGTTTGAGGAGGCATGACGGGGCATGTGATAACATACTCAGCAGGGGCTGATTCCATATCACAAACCATTTTTATTTCAGGAGATTAGCTGGTGGGTCGACGCGGGGCACGACGGTTGTGATATTACAGTTGGTTAAGACTTGGTACGGTTTGATACTAATGATGTTTTGGACTCGGGTTGTGTAAACCGAGGTGTATTTTGGTTAGATGCTCACGAGTACGGTCTGTAATAATCGGTTGTTGTTGGATTTGCTTTAAATTGTTTAAGTACTACTATCTATCTCTTGTGGTGACTGCGGGAATACATTTCGCAAGTTGATTATCAGGTAATTCATTATCACCCGTATGGGCGAGTGATAACAGTGACACCATTAGAGCGACAGTCTGTTATTTACCTCTGCGATTTGTTTATTATGTGAGGCATTTATAGGATAATTAGGAGCCGAACTAGTAGGGGTGTTACAATAATGCACCATTAAGAGGTGAATTTTCGGCTATATACAAAAATGAAGGCAAACATGGTTTTTCTTTGATTTTCCTTACCTTGAAGCAAAGGAGAACAACAAGGTGTGAAAAGGTGAGCTTTCCCCCCTTCAATGGAGATTCTTCATGGCACCAAAATGGAGTTCTTGAAGATTTGAAAAGATAGGAATGAAGGGCTTGCTCCAACTAACACAAATATGGTCTTAGATTTTGATTTGGAGCATGGAGTTGGATTTGGCAAGAGTTTGAAGTTGGAGAAGCATTCTTGCTGTAGCATGAACGACTTGGAGCTGGGAGAACAAGGAGGAAGACAGTGGGAAAGAAAAGAAATGAAGAAAGTGAGGTGAGAGGATGACTTTGTGAGATATTTTATGAAAAAGGTAAATAGTAACCTTACTTTACTTACTTTCTTCTTTTCTTTATTTGCTGGCCAAGTGTGATGACTCACACTCTAAAAACCGTGCCCCCTTCAATATATAAGATACATATGGTCTTTGTTAACCATCTAACTAATTGAAGTTGACTTAAGTCAAAACTAGCACTATTTGAGCACTATTCACTATTAGTGCACATATTTAGTGAAACTTGTGGTTTCCCATTTATTTAGGCTTCCTAATGTGATACTAAGTAGTACACATGTTGATTAAAGAGTAAAGATGGACATTTAGCCACTCAAAACTCATTTCCAAGACAATTTTCAAAAATGTGCTTTAAGGCTCCTTAAAGCACATTTTGTGTTTTAACTTGTTTTCAAGCTTGGTTTTCTTTGGGAATTGATTTAACATGTTCATTATCATGTTAATAAGGTCTAGGAATGACCTTTAGGTCTTATACAAGGTTGCACCAAGTCTAGAGTAAGTATTGCTTAAATTGACTTTATGGTGGTTCTTGTGTTTCTTTAGTTTAATTGTCTAACAACATTTCTTAAGGAATTAATTAGCCTTATTAAATCATTATTGCATATTAGTAAGTCTTGGTAGGCTCTTTGGGTCCTAACCAAGTTCATTCCAAGCTTAGAGCATGTTTTTGCTCAAACTGTGTTTATGGTACTTTATCGTTTTTTACTATGGCTTAAATTGTTCACTCATGTTTCTAAGGCACTTTTTAGCCTTAATATACCATAGTTTAATAGTTAAACAACATATCAAGGTTTTGGGGTATTTCAATCTCCCCCCCTTAAAAGAACTTCGTCCTCGAAGTTCATAGTTTCTCTCGTATCCTTTTATAGAATCCGGGAATTACTTGCACGATAAAACTTCCATAACCAAACATACTTTACATCACAACCTCGGACTTAACGGTCCGGGTAACATATCCATATCCATACATAATATAGCATACTTACATAATAACCCCGGACTCAACGGTCCGGGTATCTTAACAACATTTGTACTTACATAACAACCTCAGACTCTCAGGTCTGGGTAAACAACAAAATTTTAGACTCATAGGTCGGGATAATATTTATTACACATGCCACAGCATGTCTTAGCATGTATAGCAACCAAAAATACCTTTTTCCATCTCTTCATGGGCTCGGTCCTAAGACTACAGGACATAACAGTCCTCGAGTCCCATGTCGAGTACATATACACTGTGATCCCGCAGAACCCGGTCGCGATGGACACCTTCTGGTCCCCGTTCCTTTGGGAGATCAAAACAATCACTTAATTTTTAACATATATACTTCTCATGTCACCGGTCCGAAGACAAAGGCTCATACGTCCTCAGCTTGTGAGCAAGTACTACAAAATATTCTTTACGAGGTTAAGTATAAGAGAATCCTTTATTCAAAATATCAATCAGAAGTTTTGGAAAACCAATTGAAAATCCTTTTGAAAACTCAATACAAGTCCAAGTGCAATTTATGCTCCTTGCATCTTTCCTTAGCGTGGTTATTTGTGACCACTTATAGGGAGCTTCAAGAGTCATCCAACCCTGATGTGATCAGCATCAGTGTTGAACTATCCTTCCACCCCAATTTGTGTTCGGCTTCCCTTGATCACATGCAAATCAAGTTCCACCTCCCACTTCATTTTCAAGCATCAAATAATACACTCATTTCCAATTTTCTATTTTTTGTCATTCTAGTCATAATCATTACATCTCCAAGGGATGGAACTCCGTCTATCAGTTGTCTCTATTCACTTTTATTCAAGTTACCTAGGGAATCTAATTCTCACTAGGTTCTATGTTAGTTTCATACCCCTTCATAAATCACAATACTATATATATATATATATATTTTGTCAAAATACGATACACTGTTTACAATTAGTATTATGTGAACATATATTGTCGGGGTTTTAGTTCCCCTGGAGTTTCTTCACTCCCTTACACTTGTACTCTCACACACAACAATAACAAAATGGATACACTTATCACAATGGTATTTCGCATCTTCTGTGCAAAATTACCACAATTAAGCCATTAATGAATGTGTATGTTTATGTAACACACGTACCAATCATCCAAGCAAATTATTTTGTGCTATGCACACCATAGTTCATGTACACTGTACGGTAAACACACTAAGCGGTTTTATGCTCTACCCCCCTTAAAAGGGATTACACCCACGTAATCAATCACTGAACATTGGTTTTAAATGTTCTGCCGCCGTGAAGTGTTTTAACTTCTACGCGATCTGTTATACAATGCGTTCTGGTTAGAGGGTCTTAACCATATTGGCGGTTTAGTTTCTAACCCAAGAATTCTCATTGGAGTTTGTTTAAGTCAATACCGGTTTCGGTTCTGGCCTGTGAGGCTTCTAGGCATTAATAATTAGCCATTTACTCGTATTCACTATGCACAATCAACATTTAAAGCATGAGTTCACTGGCCTCTGCTACGCAACTTGGATAACTTTAGAGCTTAGTTTGCCCCATTCGTTATTCTTAATGTACTGTACATCTCCGATTCATCACCTTTATCTTGTGAATTACGGTTCCTCAGCCAACGCATGGTATCCCTTACCACGTGCGAATTCGGTGAGTTTCAAAACTTTCCCTCCACTTCTCTAATAACTTACTGTGTATACTGTTATGTATTTTACAATGATTGACTTGATTTCTTCCGACTTACTGTCAGTTGAGATCGAGCTACTACCTAATGTGTAGTGCTCTCTCGGTTATTTCCCACACTTGAAGTATATTCCATACCGATGTTTGGTATTTAGTTCTACTGTAGTCACTTATTCCTAATCATGCCTCCACATTTGGTTCTGTACAAGTATTCTTTCATTGGTAACGACCTTGCATTTCCCATGCCTCGGTCCTTATAGCGTTTAAATCTCTTTTTACTTCTACCAGAATTTACATTTTCCAAATTCCTAGCTATCCCACTCGATCATTACTGCGCAAGTGCAATTCCAAAACACTCAGTCATACAGAGTGCAGAGGCATAAACTCTTGGTAGTAAATTCTTATGCGATTGCAGTAGGAATGAACATTGTTTCCTTTTTGTTGTCCGGTTTGTCTATCATCTTTATTCATCAACTCCATATTATCGTTTAACAATACTTATACAACGGTCGCTTACTGCGCACCGTGCTCTTACTCATTATACAACATCAACTTACACTGCATCCGCTATTAAATTAGTTTCCGCCATGTACTTTCATCATTTGTATTATGTTTCGTCACACTTGGATGACTACTGACTACACTATTTTTTGATTCTTCATGCTCCTTGAGCGTTGCTCACTCAGTGCTTCACTTTATACACACATGCTACTAAACTAACTGCTCTACCACAATAACAACATAGTCAATCCTTAACATATCTCTTGAACTTGGTTTACATACTACCGCTCCCGCGGTTTCACAATATCGAGGGGTATCCCCACTTTTAAAGCAGTGGTTCGTTCTTCGCTCTATTTACTTGTATAACATAACTTCTGCAATCGATCAACTTATATAACACATTTTGTTTGTGGCTTATAAGCCTTACTGCCTCGAGCCCTGCTCATTATAGGCCGTTCACACACACACTTACTTCTTCATACGCCATCACATGGTTTGGAGGTTATATGGGCTCCATGACAAGGTCGTTGCATCACGCTTCCTTTCATGGGGTGCCCCTTAGGAATGTCAGTCTGCCTCCTGACGACTTATGTTTAACTGAGTGTTAGTTCCAACCCTTGCGTTTCTGTCAAGTTACTTCGTCCAACAATTGTTGATCCAAACACCCCTAAAGTATTGCTCCTGGGTGTTGCTAAGTTATGCCATTACATCTGGCTTGCACTTATTGGTGTGTTTAGTTAACTACGCCGTTTTGAGTTCTTAGCTGGGCTTAATATCCTCTTCTGTGAAGATCGGTATTCCCTGGTAGTCTAGGTGATCATTCCAGGAGTTTCATCCCGTTCGTTACGCATTAACGTGTCCATATTAGGCGTCTGCCTTGCCATGTATAGGCTGGTGTGTTTGTTCCAGCTATCATGTTTATCCCTCGTGACACTTGATACATATGCTATGTCTTTACTTACTAACCAGTGCCCTTCGCACTTCCTGACTCTTAAACATTTCCCTGAAATAAATTCACTAATTCCCTTAGTCTCGTTAACTTAACTGGGTTCCTTACTTCAATCATTAGTGGTAATCCTTCGCTCTTGTTTGACTTTACTGCTGACCGTAGTATGGAGTCGACTACTTCCCGTGTTCCTAACTCTACACGTATACATATGTGGGGTACCCTACTGATACATTACTACTTACCCGACTAACCCATAAGTAGGTCTGTCAGGCCCACAAGCTCCTATCGGAGTGCGGTCGTCCCACATTTCAGCTGGTACACTTGTAGTGTCCGTTACACGCCTAGGTGAAGTATTCTGTGGTCAACTCCCTTATATCGTCTCATGATACATGCATTCCGTGTTTCCCGAACTCAATCAAGGGAAAGTTTATCCACTGCTGTATTTAGTATGAAGTCAATCCATTTCCTCGGGTTAATACCCTAGGGTTATCCAATTTTCGTTCGGTTGTTCAAAAGCGAACTGGGTGTGTAATTACCTACTGTGTGGCGCTGAGGCCGGTGTAGGTCCTCTGGTTTGGTTTAAAAAAAGTTAGAAATAAAAAATGGGTTTGAAAGAAAATTTGGTTTTGAAATATAAATCCGAGTTTGAACGAAAAATTCTCATGGCATTATAATGTCTTCTTGCCTTAACCGAGTCTAGCTCCCTGCTGACCGCTATATTATCAAATACACAGGTTTGGTTGTTAAGCCCTTCCACGGTTATGATTATCTCACTTAACTTCGTGGTACTTGAAATACCCCGTAATTAAAAACAGTGATTAATTAGGCTAATTATAGTTTTAGAGGCTTAATTATATCTAAACAAACGTGAGGGAACAAATCCGAAGTAAACGGACCTTTAAAATGGGTTAAAAGATAAACGAACCTTAAAGCGCATTTTTCGAGGAAACCGGGAAAACGCGACTTTAAGCGAGTCAAATAGACTCGTAACAATTTTGGTCAACTAAATAGTCACTAATAAATATTAGTGAAGCTTTAGAACCAATAAATCAATAAAACGAGAAATTAGTAAAACTGTCAAAACCGGGAAGTTATGGGGTGAGAATGCAAATAAACAAAGTTAATGTATCCACATTGCAAATAAAAAGTAAAAATCTGTGTGTGTGTGTGTGTGTGTGTATGGGCTGGCCAATTTGCCCCTCTCTCTCACACTCACCTAACTCTCTCTTATTTACTAAAAGACAAGAAAAATAAGTAAAAGCAAAACTCACCCTCTCTCCTATCCTACCACTCTCTCACGCACCCATCTCCCTCCTTCTCTGAATTTTCTTCTTCCTCCTGCAACAACCATGGAGAAATGAAGGAGCCCACTCAACTTCCACCTTTTCTCCTCTTGTTAACCCATTAATCCTCTCCAAAAATTACAAAATTAGTACCATTGGAATCCCCTTGCAAAGGAGAACGCTTTCCTCCTTTCAAAAATCCAAAAGCTTCATTTTCGTTTTAGGGTGGAGGCCATTTGAAGATTTGAGTCCACCATTAGAAGCACCTTCACCTCCTTGTTACTTTGAGGTAAAGAGAAGTTCGAAAATCCACAATTTCTAGCCCTTGTTTGCATTATGAGAATTTTCAGTTTTTGAATGCCTTGTTCTTCATGCTCCAGCCGATTTGGCTTCTCTTTTGGGCTAGGAATCTTGCTCTCTTGCTAGACAAGAACTTCATTCATTGGTGGGAAGGTAATACTCTTTTCTAAACCCTAAAACATCTAAATTCTAGGGTTAGTTATGGTTAAGGAGCTAAACTAGTATGGGTATGTATGGCTTGCTGTAGTATTTCCATTTCTTGAACAAAAACCGAGAACAAGAGAAGAAGGAAAGAGGAAAGGAAGAGAAGGAAAGGAAAGAAAGAAAAACAAGCAAGACAAGGTAAATGCTCTTACCTTGAGTTGGTTTTGTGTATTGTATTGTAACAGATTTTAAGTATCTAAAATGAGTAAGGTATGTAATATGAGTAGTAGTAATGTAGTAGTGTAATAGAGAAGAGAATCAAACAGTTTTAGAACTTGTAAATAATGTTTAAAAAAGCTTGGGCAAACTTTGGGTATTGATGGTATATGTGCAGGAATTTTATGGTGTTATAGTGGAGTTGAATTGTGTGTATAGTGTAGTGAATAAACAGGGGTGTGAATGAGCAATTTGTGAGCTAAAGTAATGTATGGGCAAAGTGAAAATTATAGGGGAGACTATGTCCAATTTTGCCTAGGAATAAGAGGACTTAAGTGTTGAAGAAGAGGAAGTAACCTAGGTGATAACTAGGTACATTTGGTGAGTTTAAAATGAGTGGTTTTGTGTCTTAAAATAGATTTGAAAAGGGTTTAGGTAATGTGAAGAAATAGGATGTAAAGTAATGCATTTTGAATGCTAGGAGTGGTGAAGGTTGAGGGAATATTGGAGGATGGAAGTTTGAGTGAAAATCTGTAGCATGAAAGGGGAAACAAAAACCTGTAGCATTAGTGCAATGGGAACTAGTATAAGTGTTGAAAAGAAGTGAGGAAAAATGTGTAAGTGTGAATCTAGGATTGAGTAGTAAGCTTGGTGGATGAACTAAGATGATTTAGAGGGTTTTAATTAGTGCTAAATCATGTGGGAAGTATTTGTAAGATTGGGGAAACAATGGGTAAAGAAAAACACCTCAAACAAATTTTAAAACTGAAATACTGGGCCGGACCGACCTTGGGACCGAACCCGCAAGGTCGGCCGAGCCTTAAAATACAAAGACGGGAAGTCTTCTGACTTCGACCGACCTTGGGGACCAAACTTGCAAGGTCGGTCGAGTCGTAAATTGTGAAGGCTAGAGGTCTACTGGAATGGACCGACCTTGGGACCGAACTTGGGTAAGGTCGGTCGACTCCAGAACCTCTAATCCAGAATACACTGGAACGGACCGACCTTGAGACCGGACTTGCAAGGTAGGTCGGGCCTGAAATTTTCACGTAAGTAACTCACTGGAATGGACCGACCTTGGGACCGGACTTGCAAGGTCGGTCGAGCCTGGAATTTTGCCTTACCGAAACTTACAGACTTCGACCGACCTTGGGTCCGACCCTGGGTAAGGTCGGTCGAGTCAAAACAAAAAAAATGTTTTTATCATATGACTATAGTAGTCATATGTATGTACATATATGCCTATACACATATATGCATATGTATGTAGTAATACACCATTAATGAAAGTAGTAATGGTAAGAAAATAGGTAAATGAGTAAGGAAGCAAGTTTAAGAAGTAGTAAAGAAAAGAATGGTTTAGTAATCCAATATGATGGTAAAGGAGTAGCAAGCATACAGTAGGAGTATAAATGAAAGAGTAAGTTGGATCATTGATCATGCAACTTCATGTATGTATAGGATCAAGTAGTTGAATATCGAAGGAACCTGGTAGTATGAAACAACGGTGTACGGTATGATTTCTTCATGCCCTATATCCTAACTTGGTTACCCGATTTGTGTGCTTATGTGATCACCAATAAGATAATTGCACGAATCGGACTTATATTGCACATAGTTGTGTTTGAACTATATTGTTCTTGTTTTATGCTCTTGAACATTTAGTTTGTATAATTCATGAAATGAATGAATGAGAATGGAGTGTATGTGTACACGATGAGTACTTGTGTATTGTATTGACGTATGGAGATGAAGTACCGACTTCTACTAATTCCTAACAATCTAACTCCTAACATGAGTAATGAGTAAAATGGAATGAGTAGAAGTCCGATATAGTTTCGGCCACGCGTGAGGATAAGGAAACACAAGAGGTTGGATCCGAATCCTGGCTGTAATCTTTTCCATGGACCAAATCCCTTGAATGGGTAGCATCCTGGATTAGTGGGCCACCCTTAAAGCCCGGTGGTGGGATGTAGTAATCCCTGCCCGGAGGTCATACCGACTTGACTTGAGTAAAGTAAGTAAGTAAGTATTGTATGTGTATCGGTCTTGACTATTGTAAGTCATTGGCCTAGAGTAAAAGAGTATTGAACACCCGATTAACCCGGGTGTGTAATGAAGCTGACATGACTTCTGTATGGAATGGATAATTGTATCTCCGTAATGCGGTGAGTATTCTGTAAGTAAGAACGGTTGACTTGTGAAGTCTTCCATGCATGTATTGAATGTATGTATGTATGCTTTGTGAATTGAACGTATTGAATGGTATTGTATAAAGCATGTATGTATGTATGAATGAAACGAACCGCATGTACTCGACCAAATAGTTGGCGTACCCTCGCTAGTACGCGGGGTATGCGGTTATCATATGCAGCGTAAGCTGACCCCCTAGGGGGAATATTTTTATTCTACAGGTACCCGCGAGGCGTGATGGTAGAGTAAGGACCGGATGTAATTCTTTTGGTAGTTAGTAGATTGGAATGAGGTACCGAGTTGTACACGGCTAAGGCCTTTTTGAGTAGCCGGTGTACCATGTGGTACACTTTTTGGATAATGATTATGATTGGATGGAAAGGAGTGGATGTATAAACTCTTAATTTTTGGGAAATAGTCTTGGAATGTAATTCTTATATTTTTGATACTCGGTAATCAAAGTGTAAGTAAGTATTTGGTATTGTAAAGTAAGCTTCGTGAATTCGGTATATTCTAATCGTCAGACCGTTACTGTAAGTAGTAGTAGCCTTGTTAGTCTCGGATGACTAACGGCGTTGTATCACCCGCCGGGAGTAAGTAAGTAAGTGTTCCGCTGCGAGTATGGTAATTATGAGGATGATTAGAGGATAATGGAAGGATTAGCGGTTGGGGTGTTACAGTACTTTACTAAGTACTTCGTATTTGTTAACATTTTTCCAAGCAGCCAGTTATTGCAGCACTTGTCATGGCAAGTGCGCCATGCTAACTGGCTATTGGTTCAACACATACCGGTTGAGGTATTGTTTTCACCCGCACTATCATCAGTGGCCTTATTGGCTCTTACTTGGATGCTCTAATTTGATAATCATCTTCTGCACAACTCCACACTGGTCTTCACATGGTAATCATTAACTAGGGTGTTTCCCATTCTTGGAGTCCCCTTTTTACCTCGTATTGTATCTTCTCCGCAGCCCGTTACACGCATTTATCGTGGTTACTGAGACTTGTCTCTTGTTTGGTACTACGTTGTAAATCCTTAGTCGGTTGGTATACCGTTGGTGACATTATTTAATAATCGTGATCCGGTAGACCCGCGTCTCGGGTTCCATTACTTCACTTCTTGCCTGTTGTACGGTTGGTGCGTTGCAAGCTGGTTGTTCTCGACTGGTCAGCATGTCGACCCAGGTTGCCGGAAATTCCATTCTCCTATGCGTAGGATTCTTCATTCTTCGCTATTAAGTGCGGTTAACATTGTTCAAACGGAAACCGTCTCCAGGATTCCTAGTTTCAGAATCTACCGTATGACAGGTTCTCCGTTCTTACAGAGATACCTAGTAACAGCCAGATCGGGTATTCTCGAGTAAGAGAGGACTTTCATCTCTCTGGCGTTGTTCCTAAGTTATAAAACAGGGATTGTGGAGGGCGGGAGGATATTGTAGGTTTCCAGTACACGCTGGTAATTCCTAACTGGCGTATCTCTCACGCTATCACTCAATCCTTAACCCAAAGTATTAAACTCCTAACTCGGTACTTTCTAAGCTCAGTAATTCTAGTCATCAGAGCGATACTTCGCTCTGATACCACTTTTTGTAACACCCCTACTGTAAACTTAACGGTAAAACGATACTGCAGCGGAAATATATAGCATAAATAATGACTAAACGATCTAGTGTTACACGCCGTTAGTCACCCACGTGGCTAATAAGGAAGCAGAATACATACAACCATACCGGTCTGATGAACAGACTCCCGAGCATAAGACTAATAACCATAAATACATCAACATTTACCGAGTATAAGTATTTACAAACCGTCACTGTAAACTGTCACTGTAAACTACCACTGCAATCTTAACGATATCCAAAATATAATGCCACGGGAGCACAAGCGCAACACGGGCCCAACATCCAAAATATACCAAAAGAAAACAACATCCTAGGATCTAGAGCCAGCCCGCTTCCTCGATACTCATACTGCAAATAAATATGGAGCCCCCAAAGGGGGTCAGCAACCCTTGGCTGGTATGGTTAATGTGCAGCCCATCGACTACCGGGATACACGCAACCAATTGTCATGATAATATGGCATTGATTTTAACATCCAAGATACATAGCATAGCAAGAAATATTGCATAGCAACAACAACACATACATCACAGGAACATTTCACTTTAGGAAACGACCCAACACAGTTAGTAAACTTGGAAAGCCTAGAGAATGATTTCACCCTCATGTCAAGCTTGTTACATAGACTCATTACCGTTCTGTTAGTCGAACGGATAACTTAACACAAAGGTGTGGCGGATATAGTGATCCGTACACACCGTACACATATTTCCCCCTAGCCCGATTGGAAGTCAGGTAGGTAAGCTTTGGCTAAGCTTGTGGGTGGTTGAAATCCAAAAAGGAAAACAACCTTAACATAAGGAGAGAGCTGAATCTGATTCAGATGTCGACCCCCGTACATACATGCGTGACCGGAACGACCGGATTCCTCACTTCCCGGTTAACACTTGTTAGAAGTCCCATTGATGGAACTTAACACAATCATTCACAAATAAGTGTCTAAGTCCAGTTAGACATACAAGGGAAGTGAGATATATTTCAATAACACATACCACAACCAACTCATACATAGTCGTGGTTAGAACGTTCCTTACGTTGGAAACGTAATTATCGGATACCGTTCTCTTATGTTTTCCTAATATTGGTTAACTAACAATTAGTACGCATTCGAGGTCATCGGTATCGGTACGCACACATCACAATAACAACAATGACTGTAAACTCATTTCATGATTTAATCTTACAAGGTCATAAACACACAGAAAAACAACAAACAAACACAAGCCGGTGTAAACCGGTAGGCAACAGACTGCAAGAAAACCATACCTGTCACCTTGAGGATGGCTAGCCTTACATGGCGACCTCTTTGTCCCGGCTGCCATCTCTACTAGTTCTCATTCCTATAATCCATTTTATCGAATGGTTAATTATCGTTCTTACTTCCCGGTTAACTAATTACTCCACATTACAAACTTGTTTTACTTTAACATTTAATTACAACTTTCCATCCTCTTAATTGTCATTATAACTCACCAAACCTATCTTTCCATTTGAACTTACACTTTTTCATCCCATTATACTCACTAGGGTTCACTACTTAAGCCACATTTTCTTTTCTGGTTCGGTCCATTCCAGTAACATTCCGGCTCTCTAAATTTTGCCCGACCGACCAAGACCCTCTGGGTCGGTCCATTCCAAAAACAATTCGGCTAGCTTATTACAGCCCGACCGACCCAGCCAGGGTCGGTCCCTGGGTCGGTCGACTGCAGGAACTTCCCAAAAATTGTCTAAATTGTCCCAAACTTCTCCTAGTCTCCTAATGTGTTCTAACACCATTTGGCACACTTAAACCTTCATATACGATCCACCAAACTCATCCTCTAACTCATTCATAGATTTCTTAAACACTTACTCATTTTATTGCAAGAAATCTCTTAACACTTGTAACATCTTTTTTTAAGGCTCTTACATGTCATCAAACAAGGCCTAAACATCATCTAAAACCATTACCATTCAATCCCCCGTCATTAGAAGCCTTAAAAAAATGTCTTTCTTTCTGGTCTGGACCGCCCCTCTGGGGAGGTCCCAGGGGCAGTCCACCACAGAAGCCACACTCGTACTGCAGAATTCGACTGGACCTCCCCACAGGGGCGGGCCTAGGGGCGGTCCAGAACAGACCCCATTTTTCAAAGTGTTGTTCTCCTCATTTTGAACTCCAAATTCACCCCAATCTTTTCCCAATTATTCCTCAGTCTTTCCACATGTTTCCTACATGTTTAAACACCTTAAAACATGCACTAAACCTCCCTCAATCATCACCAAACTTGTCACTCAATTTTCTTACAAAAATTCCTAGCACTTATAACATTTTCCTTAGGATTTCTAAGTGGTGAATCATGCCTACAATATCACTAACCAAAGTGTTGCCTTACAAACATTACCACTACTCCAAAAGCATTATTACTCACAAACACCTCCTTTACACAACTCCTTAAGATTTCTTCCACAAGTTCATACTTAATTCTTCGCAAGGCATTATACCCCTTTGTTACCAAGTTTGCACAAGACTTACCACATCTCCACCATGACCTTGGTGTATCTAGAAATCATCCATTAGTTCTCTAAATCTCCAAAACTATGCCCAAGGCATCTTTACTTAAGAACACCTTAATTCAATTTCTTTCACCAACTTAACACTTAACAATTCCTAGTACCTTCTAGGTCATAAAATCTCATTACAACACATAAACTCTTTTGTTTATCAACTAAATTTTGTCATAGCTTCTCTTGTAATCCTTACAACACAAACACTTAGTTTTTCACCTTTAGACAATCAAGAACACTCAATCTCTTAATACACATTCTTCCACACATAACACATGGCTTTTCATCCTTTAACCATCAAAGACATTCACCTTCACAAGAAATGTTCTTTACACGAAACTAAAACCTTTAAACTACACTACATCACAATATACTGCATAAACTTAAATTACTTGGCACTTAGGCCCTTAAATAGCATGGCTATTAGGCCCTTAAATTGCATTAAAGTTAAACACTGAATTTCCACATTTAAATGCCTTCAACCTACAAATACACACAACATCACATATGCCCTTAATAACCTCCTTGAGGGTAGTTTTGAATCTCATTTCCCATTGGCTCTTTAAGTTTTTTTTACAAGGCAATATAAAACTCAATTCCTAAAGCACAAAATTATATTAAGAGAGGTCATTTTCCTCTTTGTTTTCCAAGCATTCTCACTTGTTTTCTCTTGTTTTTCTTGATTGAAAATCGGCAAGGACCTTTTATCACTTGTTAATCTTCTAACCAATACACATATAAGGGTAATGAGCATTAAGTTAATACTTAAACTCATAATTAAACCCTAGGTTTACATAAGTGTCTTAAAACACTAAAATTGATGTTTACCTTTGGAATTTGGAAGAGAACTTGATTACGAAGCAAGAGAGGAATCTTCCTAGTCCTTTGAAGATTGTTTCAAGCTAAATGAAGAGCAAGATAATGCACCATTAAGAGGTGAATTTTCGGCTATATACAAAAATGAAGGCAAACATGGTTTTTCTTTGATTTTCCTTACCTAGAAGCAAAGGAGAACAACAAGGTGTGAAAATGTGAGCTTTTCCCCCTTCAATGAAGATTCTTCATGGCACCAAAATGGATTTCTTGAATATTTGAAAAGATAGGAATGAAGAGCTTGCTCCAACTAACACAAATATGGTCTTAGATTTTGATTTGGAGCATGGAGTTGGATTTGGAAAGAGTTTGAAGTTGGAGAAGCATTCTTGCTGTAGCATGAACAACTTGGAGCTGGGAGAACAAGGAGGAAGAGGGTGGGAAAGAAAATAAGTGAAGAAAATGAGGTAAGAGGATGACTTTTTGAGATATTTTATGAAAAAGGTAAATAGTAACCTTACTTTACTTACTTTCTTCTTTTCTTTATTTGCTGGCCAAGTGTGATGACTCACACTCTAAAAACCGTGCCCCTTCAATATATAAGATACTTATGGTCTTTTTGACCATCTAACTAATTAAAGTTGACTTAAGTCAAAACTAGCACTATTTGAGCACTATTCACTAATTAGTGCACATATTTGTGAAATTTTTGGTTTCCATTTATTTAGGCTTCCTAATGTGATACTAAGTAGTAGACATGTTTATTAAAGAGTAATGATGGACATTTAGCCACTCAAAACTCATTTCCAAGACAATTTTTCAAAAATGTGCTTTAAGGCTCCTTAAAGCACATTTTGTGTTTTAACTTGTTTTCAAGCTTGGTTTTCTTTGGAATTGATTTAACATGTTCATTATCATGTTAATAAGGTCTAGGAATGACCTTTAGGTCTTATACAAGGTTGCACCAAGTCTAGAGCAAGTATTTGCTTAAATTGAATTTATGGTGTTTCCTTGTGTTTTCTTTAGTTTAATTGTCTACCAACATTTCTTAAGGACTTAATTAGCATTATTAAATCATTATTGCATATTAGTAAGTCTTGGTAGGCTCTTTGGGTCCTAACCAAGTTCATTCCAAGCTTAGAGCATGTTTTTGCTCAAACTCTGTTTATGGTACTTTATCGTTTTTACTATGGCTTAAATTGTTCACTCATGTTTCTAAGACACTTTTTAGCCCTAATATACCATAGTTTAATAGTTAAAAACAACATTTCAAGGTTTTGGGGTATTTCATATTGGTATTTCAATTACGAGTTACACGTGATAATATATATATATATATATTCAGCCTTGTATTATAGCCATGTATTAACCGACCAAGTAACAAGTTTTCAGCAATAGTTACCGACTGTAATTATTGCAGTGACATGTAAAGTTTATATTACCAGCTGTAAATGTACATAGTTAGCTAGTTTATTCTCTTGTTATCTTCACCTAGTTTATACCTTAATTTAATCATTATTTTTCCAGCTAAAATCAGGCCAAACATAGCCTTAAAATTATCGGCATCCATTTATGTTATCAGCCCATCATTATCGCAAGTAAACTTGCTAGTACAGTACATAGTTAAATCTATTATGTATATGTATACGTTGCTTAGTTAATCGATTATGTATATGTATATAGCTTGCTTAGTAATTTAGTTTTATCCATTATTATTATATCCTAGCTTATTGGTAAATGTAGCTGACTGTAATATTAAAACGTGTCATTTTTACAGTGACATGTTAAATCTATATTACCGACTGGAATGTTAAAATGTGTCATTGTTACAGTGACATGTTAAAATGCGTCATTGTTACAATGACGAACTAAGTTTAAATTACCGGTTGTAAATATATATATAATTAACTAGTTTATTCTCTTATCATAATGGTGGTATTAGATTATGTAAGATAACTAATTAATCATTATTAAATACAGTCGGTGGTACACCATCGTATTGGTATGGATGTAGATTAACTACTACTGAAATTATACCATAGGAATGTCGACTACAAGGGGTAAGAATCAAAAGATAATGATTAAATAGATTGGTATACGCATATGTCCTATCTATCATTTAACCTCATATTTATCTCAGCATGATTACCGATTCCTTGTTGTCTTGAATTTGAAGCAGCCAACAAATTAAATCAATGGGAAGTGAACACCAAGGCATGTATGAGAGGTGTCATTATGTAAGTATCCACTTTGCTGTTGAAAATTCTTGTCGGCAGTCATTTCTTCCACTGATAAGATAAACATCCTCACTCTCCCTTTATCTATTAGTATCCTAGGCGGTTGAATAAAACCGATAATGTAAAAAGTAGCAAGTTAGATTAGATTAGTATAAAAAAACCGAGAGCTGGGGGGAATAAAAACGAGAATGAAAACATAGTAAATTAGATTAGTTAGGGTAGTATAGAAACCGAGAACATAGTAAGTTGATTAGTACATTTCAAAACGAGAACAGGGTGAAGGGAATTGTTGCTAGAGCAAGAAGAAGGTTTACGCCTGGTGCTGGAGAAATTTAGGAGGAGGATTAAGGGTCATCAAAGCTATAGAAACTCTAGAGTGTTTATAAAAAAATGGCAGGGAGAAACCAGGTAACTTTTATGCACACCTATTCCTTCCTTTAATCATAATTTTGGCAAAAACTGTAATGTGAAACTTTTATGTTTACACTTGAAATTTATGTATGGTTTTAAGGATTTCTTGGTGTTAAATTGTATTTTATTAATACGTTACCATTCCGTATAGTTGACTGATGTAGCGTGTGGTGGTGGATTAATATTATGAATAATTATTTAAGGCTATGGTTAGCCCATCCTTAAAATTAAGTCTTACATGATTTATCAGTCGGATTCTTTACATTTCTGTCCCATGAAAAGAAATGACTGATAGTCTACTCTAAGTGTTATGTTAACCTTAGGGGGTGTGCACACTTAAGGATTATATGGTGAGGTGGTGGTGGTGGAACTTTCATATTGGGAATCATCCCATGTTATTACCCTAAAGCAAGTGACCTACAGGTTTGTTATTAATGCAAAGTAGATAAAATGGGCATGAAGCATTTTAATAATTTTACTCCTTTGTAATTGTGTGTGTGTTATAATAATGGTTAAATGAGTTTCTAAGAGAAAACGAATTTTACAGGGTGTGGTATTTGTTACTCAATTTCGCTGATTTTATTTGCAACCCCTTTGGATGTATATATGTATTTATGGTTGCAGGCGGACTTCTTCGGGGAGATCACATGGTATGAAGATACCATGTACGATACCCTTTACGTGTGTGCTTACTATACTTGCTGCAAGGAGCTGCGCCAGGAGTCACTAGGATTACCTACGAGGAGTGGATCCTGACCACCGAGGGCTTTAGGCATGCAGAGTATGGGAGTAACTCAACCGTAACGCGCTGGGCTGATAGTTTGTAGAGTATGTTGGTGAAAACTAGGAAGAGGGATGTAGTTAACTCTTTTTGTCACCCCTTCATCTTTTGGCTGTAAAATAAGTACTTAGAGCTAACGTAGGGTTAGCAATGGAAGGGTTGGTTGTGTGGTGTATGGAAAGGAACTTGGCGATGGAAATTTTGACAGCAGGAGTAGTGGTGGGGATTAGCCTGTGCACCTACAGTGGGTAGCAGGTGTGGCGGTAACTCCCGGTTGTCTTTTGTAAAACTTTCGCTGATGTAAACTCTTTTTATGACATATGAATACAGGTATGTTGATGTAAGAAAAAAAAAGGGTATTTATATATATGTTTAATAATTAAGGTGGTGGTTTTAGATCCTGGAAACCGGGGTGTTACATGTGTTTCCAAAGAATAAGAGCGAAAAATTAATCTAGACAGTAAAATTAAAGAAAAAATTTAGTCATAATAAAAGCATCATAAAACAAAAATTATGATTAATTATAATAGAAAGGCTTTTCAATTAATTTTGTATTTTAACTATAACATTTGTGAATCTTCCAAAAAAAATGGTAATAGTAAAACTAGACAATGCCAACAAAAAAAGGAAACAAATTATAATATACAACTAAAGACCTTTGTGAAATAATTACTTGGAAGTACAAAAGAAATTCCGATAAGTATGATGTAGGAACCGAACTAGACGGAAAGAAAAAATAAACGCGATTTCGAACCTGGCGCAGATGGTAGGTTTGTCTTTTTACTTATTTTGTCTTTGTGTTGGTGTGTGGGTTCTGGCACATTCTAAGACTGTATTGAAGGAGGAAAATAAAGGAAAAAGAAAAAAAAGAAATAAGAGGGAATAGTCACACACACCTACCGGAGACGGGAGGAGGAGTATGTGGGTAGAAGAGAGAAAAATATTTTTTCCAAATTTCATAACTTATAAAATATAAGTGCAAAAATAAAACAAAATTACCATTGTTCATCATTTTTCGTACTCTTCAAAACAAGATGCATCATGGATATGTTTTGATAAATTTTAAATTTTTTGTTTTTGTATGTACATATTTTTAAAATTCATTGTGAATCTTAAATTTAAGAAAAATGAATCAAAGGTTTTAAAAAACTGAATCAAAAGTCATTAAAAAGTGAATCAGAGTTGAGTTGCGTAAAGTGAATAAGAGGTTTTTAAAAAAGTGAATCTCATAAACAAATATTGTTTAACTAAAGTGATTTTGATTGTTTAACTAGTGTGAATCAGAGGTTTTAGAAAAGTGAATCAAAGGTTGTTAAAAACTGAATCACAAGTTGTTACAAAGTGAATAAGAGTAATAAGAAAAGTGAATCTCGTAAGCATAGATTGTTAACAAAAGTGATAAAGAGGTTTAATAAATATGAATTAGAGGTTTTTATAAAGTGAATCATGCATTTAAGAAAAGTGAATCAAAGGTTTAAGAAAGTGATTATGGTAAATAGAGATTGTTTTAACTAAAGTGAATAAGAGGTTTAAGAAAAGTGAATCAAGGTTTTTTAAAGGTGAATCAAAGGTTTAAGAAAAGTGAATATTTTGTTTAATACTAGTAAAAGTTAATGTTACCACAAACTTATGCGAGAACAGTATGAAATTTTCATTTATTGAAAGTGAATCATTCGTTGGAAAAAAGTCAATCATTCTTAAGGTTGTTAGACCTTAAACCCTGCACTACAAACCATACAAATGCCTTCGATGTTTTTTAACTTTCCTGGGTGGTTTTTAGAGTGTTTGGGGTAAGATTCATTTGTTAATGAATAAGGTTCAATTTATTTTAAGAAGATTCATTTTGCTAATGAACAGGATTCACTTTAAAAATACGTAAATATACTCTTTCTAACATCATAAAATTAAGTTTACCAAAACATATCCATGATTGTATATTGTTTTGAAGAGCACTAAAAAATGATGAACAATGGTATACGTTTTATTATTTTTACACTTTTATTTGTAAGTTATAACATTTTGAAAAAATATATTATTTTCTCTCTCATATTCATAAATCCACTTTCAGCCCACCCAAACTCCCTTCCGTGCCTGTGTGTTTTCCCTCTTTTTTTCTTTTATACTTTTTTGTCCTTCATTTATTTTTTCTCATTTATTCAGTCAACCACATCTTGACACATATGTTGTCTCCATACTACTACACCCTGGCGCAAGTGCCAGGATCGTCGTTCTGAAAATAAAACATCACACTGTGTTTTTGTAACTTGCAGCAGTGCTGCGATTACCAAACTGCAGCATATGACCCGATTTCGTCCGTGTGGTGCCACCACTCCTGATTTCACACAAAAGTTTAAAATAAAAAAGGTGACGCCTTTTTAGGCTCTTTTGTAACATATTTATGGCATAAACTGTTGGTTGTTTTGTGCTAGTATATCTGTGACCGTTTTAAAAATTGTTTTTGACAGGATAGCTATTTTGTCTAACATATTTGAATAAGTTAGTTATGTTCGGTGTGTTTACCTTTTTCTGTACTACAATTATAAATTTTAATTTACATTTTAAAACAATTTTTCGTTAATAAGTAATTAAAGTAACTACTAACAAGTTTATAAATTAATATATACATAATTTATTAATTAGGAAAACAACAGAGTATTATTACAATAAATATTTGTTAACATTTATATTAAGGTATATAAAAATAATTTCACTATTATCAACCACAATCACAACAATTGTAACTATACAGGTTTTAACACACTAACTACTTGTTCACATTTGAATAAAAGAAAAATATGATAATTAATTAGTGAAGTTAGTAATGTATACATCTTACAATAAAAAAAATACAACTTAGTTGTTAAAAAGTTATGGCCAAAATGTTACATTGTACATACAATTAAATATTGAGATTTCATACCTTATTTTTATAAAATGAGGTATTACCATTACAATATAGTTAATTTATTCACATCAATCGCTACAATTTTACAACCCTAACTGGTAAACAATAATATGCACAATATTCATTCTTTTCATTACAGTTATTTTACATAATTACGGTATTCATTCTTCATTCTCTTATATCATTCTCTACATTATGTTATTCATATTTTTCATTTGTCACTATCAGAGAAAAAATGTCACACAATATGTCAGAGAAGAGCCTTTACCAAATGAAGCCGAAAATACAACAAATGTTTCAAGCTAGATAATTTGTTACCGTCATAGGTCCGTATATACCCAAATGTTGATTAGTTTAATAGAACACAAGTTCATATGATATAATATATTGTTAAAGGAATTCAACGCCTAACATTAGCATAGATAGCATCAGTAATCTTGTCCCGCATATTGGTCATGCTCATAGGATCTATAAGCTCACCCCGGTCGTCGTCCGACAAGTGTTCTTTGTCTTCATCATCAGCAGAACTGGATCCTTCTCCTCCTCCCCCTCCTCCTTGTCCTCCTCCTCCTCTACTTCGCCACGATGGCTAAGTTGTTTGAGGTGGGTTTGTTCAGTATCACTTAGTTATGCAACGCGAAACACACACTAACAATCCGACTTTGGTCATCGACATCGTAAGGTGGTACCATAACCAGTATCTGTCATATTTCTTCAACGCTCCATAGCATCTCTCAATGACACTCCTTAATGATGAGTGCGCTCTATTGAAGTACTCCTTTCGGTTCGTCGGTGGAGCTCCTCTAAATTGAGTGGGGCGGTACGTGTTACTGAAGTATGGTTCCATCACACATTATTTGATTTGTGTATCCCTTATCACCCAAGTAGTAATTTCCCGTAAAGCACAATTTTGGTTACTCTTTATTAACGCAAATGTATTATTGACAGTCCGGTAAGTCACAAGTCCATACCTAGTGGTGGTTCAGGGAAGCCCATGTCAGACCGTGTCGTGAAGGACACATGCATCATGCATCGATCCCTCACATCCTGTAAGCACAAACGTTAATAACATGTTGAAGTCACACACCCCAAGCACGTTCATTGTTGGGGTATCGCTCCTACCATGGTACTCCCAACTACAACGGTCTTGGAATAACGACATTAATGTTTGTACCATCCAACGCTCCAATGGCATCCTAGACAATTAATACACACAAACTTAAAACACCTAATTTACAATTTGAGTCAAAAGCAAATACTATTATGAGGCGAGGAACCTGATACCTTAAAGTACGGGTCGTAACGAGAGTCTCTAGCAAGCTTTGGATGAATCGTAGCCCATTCTTGACGATTAGACTTTACGTAGTCATGGTCAAACATGAAATACCCCTAAGGTTTATAAACCTAATTAAAAGACAAATCATGGGATTATGAAGGCTAACGAGCCTTAATGAATTAATGAACCATGAAAACCCTTAGCACACTTATATAAATAAATATACATAGTCCATGAAGGTTATCAAACCTTATATTAAAACATGGATGTAAGTGAAGCATTATAAAGGAGGAAATCAACTAACAAGTTGGTTTATCATGTAACACATTATTACATGAACAAGATAACACAAACACTAAGGTAAAATATACCTTAAGGTCTTCTAATGACTTGTGGGTAAAATAATCACTTGAAATACAAGTGTATACACCTTAGGACAACTAATTACATGTGTTACACATCTAACACATCAAATAAGTCCAAAATGTATAACATATAAGTCATAATGTTACAAATAAAGCAAAAGACTATTTTGCCCCTAAAGCCAAATGTGACCGGCAAACTCATCCCCATTCCTTACCACCTTGAAAATTTGACATAAAATATCTTATTAAGATGCCTAGTCATACAAGTACTAGTCATAAGCCATACCTTACTCATTAAGACAAAAGAAGACAACTTAGAATTCTCTCTCATACTCACCTATTCAGCCAAGAACAAACACTCTCATTCTTATCCATTTTGCTTGTTCTTAAGCATGAAGAGCATCAAGAACTCCAAGAACACAAGTTGAATCCACATCTTCATTCACCTTAGATATTCTTCTTCTTTCCTTCGATCAAACAAAAAGCACACAACAAGATCATCTCCACTCTTATATATTACAGAAAATAAGCAGCTTTTGGTGAGAAAATTCAGAAATTTATCAAGCTTGGAGCAAGGGAAGAACTAAGCTAAACAAAAGATAAAAATGTGCTTTAAGCTTCTACCCCTCCTTTGATTCCTTATATGGCCAAAACCAAGGAGTATGTATGCTCATTTTTCTTCCTCTTTCATGTTCAAGCTTGAGCTCTTCCTAGCTCTCTTTGAGTTGGCCGAATTCAACAAAGAAACAATTCCAAAGAAGACTTCAAGTGTGAGTCAAATTTGAGGTTTCTATGTGCCTTAATGCACTCTTTATCTATAGATTTACAAGAGATCCAACTCTCATCATATTGTGCTGTAGTTGGCTGAAAATGCGCTAGTAATCCTTCATTGAAATTCAAAGGTAAAACAATCTCTTTAAAGCACATTTCATGCCTTGAGCTTTTTCCTTATGTTTCCATCATTATAACCTAACTACACTCCATTGTTTTTTTTAATCCATGGCTGAAAGTTGAGGAAAATCCATGGACAATTTCATTATAGCTAGATTTTTCTAAATCAATAGCCCAATGAATACAATGCTTCATGCGACCATTATTTGATCTATATATATCTCAAAGGTCCACATGGTAAATTTTCTCCCATAATCAATCCATGATATTTCAATGGGGTATAGAAATTCTCATCCACTTCCTTTTGAATGATCGCGCTATATCTTATATGAAACTATTGTCACCCGAGTAATAACCTAGAAGTTCTTGATAGTTTAGAAAACTAGTTATACTACATCACTTTTCTCATGGATCCCCCTTTTCTGTTTCATATAATGTATATTTTATTGTACACTAACCGCTTGTTAGTAGTTCCCCTCTTTTGGGCTTTATGGGGTTGAGTTCTACGTTATATCAACATTTATAACTTGGCACATTTTATGCTTGTTTTCCCATCAATATGAGCATACTTTATCATTAAAAGTGTATATTCTATGTTCATTCTTGTTCCCACAAGGAACATATATTCGTAGCTCAAAAGAGCAAGCTCACATTCGTCATAGTCTCTTATAGACTATAGGGCTGTATACAAAACATGTTTCAGTTGTACATTTTTTTTTTGCACTTTGTAGCACTATCGATAAAGTATGACTCTTTGTCATTCAATAACTTACAACACGCTCGCGAATCTATTATAGATTTCAAAGATGGATCAATGTACCATATTTTATTCCTTTAGAGTACCATGAATAGCCAATACCTAAAGCATGGTTATAAAATATGTCAAAATTCATGTACTCTAATGCGTCTTTGCACTTTATAAACATGTATTAAGGATGACACCTTTGATAAGCCTCAGACTTATCATATATTATAGACTAGAATTATAGGAATAATAGTCAAATAAGGTTAGAATAGTTAATATTTATATTATTTTATATATAAAGTCATTTTATATGTTCAGGCTTATGCTTTATATGCTTTTTCATGCAATGAGCAAATTTCTAAACCAAAGATGAGTTTTGCCGGTTATAACGTCGGATGCACCACTCATAGCACAAATATGAAGTTATTGTCGGGCATAGTGTCGGGTACCCCATAGCCAGCACAAGTGAAGAGTCGCCACTGTTCACTAAGAGTAAGCAGTAATTTACCGTTAACAATTCAACTGATGCAGGGTATGGTGCTGAACATCCCCTGTCCGACACTGGTAACTTTTCGCTCAGATTTGGTGGTTTCGACCGTACAGTTGAACACATGTTTTATTAGGTGACGGATGACATTGACCCGACATGACACCCGACACAATGGAGATTTGAAGTCTATAAATAGGTCAAACTTCTCCTCATTTCAACACATTTCAACATATCAATACACTTCATTTACGCTTCAATCCGCATCCATTCTATTGTTGGTGTCCAAGGAGGTTTTGCACAACCGTCCACGCGAAGGGAAGAAGATCCTTGTTAGGTTAAGGCTATGACCAATTCTCTTACCCTCTTGTATTATCTTCTTGTATTCTGTATGGGTGATTGAGTAGAATTCCTTGTTATCTTTGGTTAGGAATGATCTTCTTTGTAATACATTTATGATCATCATAAAGTTTACGAGTTTCAAACTAATATTGGGGCCTTTGTGCAAAGTGGAATTAAGTTCGCTACTTGTTCACTTTTTCTTTCAAAATTCTCAAAAAATGGTTAAGGAATCTTAGTGGTCTTTCCCTTGGTCTTTTACAAGTTAGAAGATGAAAATTAAGATTTGGAATTAATCATTTTATTCTCCTCTTTCTTGTTCGTTTACTGGCATAACATTTGTTGGATTCGATAATGGATTGAGGGTGTTTGTTTTGACTAGAAACTGGAAAATAATCTTGGCATTTTGACATTACCGGATGCAATGTCGGGTGTCTGGTGTCCGGCACATTCAAATTTATTGAATGTGCCATGCATCTTATGTATGACATCACATCTGGCGTGTTCAAAAGTTGGTTAATTCGAAACTCATTACTTTGTTTGGTGATCATACTTGTTATTAGATTGATTATTATCCCGAATCAAGGGTAATTCATTGTAAATATCACTTAGTTATATCATTAGATAGTTTCTTAAATTTAAATTATCATTTATCTTTTCCCCTTGTTTAGAACAAGTAATTATCGAGAATTAGGACTAATTTCTAACTAAGTCCCTTGGGTTCGATACTCTTGGTCGTAATCTACTTACACTATATTCTGACCGGGATTTTTACTACCCGTAGTAGAGTTGTAGGATTCTTTTTATTATTTTATTCATTTTTGTATATAGTTTTTCCCTACAAATCCCTGTTAGCAACCTTATCACCTTTTCATCAAATAATGACATCATCTTACAATATCCTTTAGGGATATGTGATGGTCTATCATGATGTCAACTGTAAGCATTTTCCTTTTATACACGGTCCAACCATGTCTGGATGTACAATAATCTAGCATAGATTACAACATCTTTATAATCGACCTTTACAATATAAATGGTCATTTTCATATGCTAACTCAATCTTTTAGTTCCCATATTATCAATGATCTTATGGATAGATCTTGCCAAAATCAATCTCAAGCTCGACTTTTTTCATAATCATGCATTATACACATTAGCATTTCAGAGCTTGGGTTGGAAATTCACTGGAAACTCTTTAATTTTCCCTTAATAATCCTCAAATATAACTCCTTAATGGTTAGTTGGGATACCATGTAACTTATACCAAAGTTATTTTGTGTAGAGTTATCTTTAACTCTTCAAAACCTATCTAGCTCTCCTAGAGCTTTTACAATTGGTCCAATCTTAAACCAAATGTTGAGCATTTCTAAACCATCCACCTCAAATTCATAGTCTTGCATGAGGGGAAAATATTTAATCATTCTCAACCTTCAATGCAATTATCTTGCATGAAGGAGTATAAGGATCTTACAACTCTCAACCTCAAGAGCATAATTTTGCATGAGAGGAAATTGTAACGCCCCTACTTAACATAATTACAGCGGAAATAAAATACTAAAGGCGTACAGATCATCGGGTTCCAAACACCGGCACCAAACCTCACCAATTTACAACTTACAAACCACAAAAGCTACGGTCTGAACTCGAGAAAAACTTAACACAAACATAATAGAAATTAAACATATTCTCTCTTCACAAAACCTAGTCCCAACCCAAACGCTCATTCTCTTCGTGGCCACCTGTAAATCAGTTCGTACCTACAAGATGAAACCAAGCGGCCCACCCCGAAAGGGGCGGGTCAGTTCCCTGGAATGGAACTGGTACGATCCTCCAAAAACAGCTTATAACACAATTCTTAAACAAATAATAACTTGAAAACAAACACTTAAAACACTCAGAGGAATAAAGCATTTCACAATCACCAAATCAAGATATCAAGATAAGAATAAAGTTTAATAACTGAAAGATAAAGTTAGTGGAACAAAATCACATCATGTGTTAGGGAACATCCATTTCCTTAGTTAAACCCAATTCCCGTTAGGAGTAGAAAGACTCAGATAGTCACAAAAGACTAGGAATGACAAAATAGCTCCAAGAACCCAAAACTCGAGAGTGGAATAAAACCCATTGGGAGAGATGGCCCCCCGCCAGTCAGTTGCCACAAGGGCGAGGTAAACAGACCTCCGCTGTCAGTTGCCACAAAGGGCGAGGTATAGCAGACCTCCGCTGCCACCGACCCGTTCTCAGTCATCGGTGAAAAGTGTGTGCACCACTTATTAGAAATAATCCATACTCAATACCAAGAATAACTTTCCCCATATTCCCACTAGATCACCAACTACCCAGAGCAATACCAAAACACTCAGTCCTACAGAGTGCAGAAGCGTAAACCCTAAACAGCCAATGTCTAACGGGGCACCAGATAGAAGGAACCAATACCCATGTGAGTTTCACATCCAAGGCACAGTTAGTCACACAAGCTGAGTTAGTCACACAACCAATTCCTTTTTAGAAATTCCTCTTAAAGTTAGTTAGCGTTTTCCAAAACATTCCACAAGTCAATCAGCAAAAGATCAGAGTACGAGAAATCGTACCTGGTACGTGAAGAACAATAGCTAGCTCGTATAATGTGTTCCTCCCCAAAGTAACCTATAATTAAGGCGTTCCAGGTGTTGATTAGTTAAGAGACTTATAAACCTAACAGCCTTCTTCACTTACTGGTTAATAATTTCAGGTTACCATTATTCTCTTACAAAGGTTTGGGCCTGACTTGTTAACTAAATCCTTTGTTAGGCCCCACCTCGTTTAGTTTGGAATGATTTAGAATTTATTCCTGAGAGTGGCCCAAACTCTCTTTGGATTGTTAAAGTGGGCTTTTGGAGTTCATAGACTTGGCTTAATGGGTTAGCCCAAGACCGGGTTAAGTTATGTTGTGTAATAACTCTTGAATTATTAGCGATTACTTAATCACTCACTGACTAAAACCTAAGGTTTAATATATATATAACCTACTTACTACAACTATCACAAGGATTATTATTTCCCTCAACCATGTTAATGTATTTATGTACATGTATATTTATGTATATATATATATATATATATATCTTATGTATTAAAATTTATCCATAGCATTTTAGGAAATTTTACTGTATTTATTAATGTTCAATAACTTCTATGCTTAACATTACACTCTAACTATTAACACAACTGACTTAAAGTTTATAACATAATGTGTTTCCTTGATTTATTTAATATATATAAGTATACCCGTATTAGAAATTACTAAGACATTTCCCTATGTAATTCACCATATTTAAACTATCTTATTAATACAACCTTAAACTGTATTCTAAGTATATTTCACAAAGTTTTTCTTTTACCATATCTTAAGGTTCTAGCTCTTATAAAGTTTAGTTATTATAAGTGGTACTTTAATTAGTTCCCTGATTTACTTTAAGTTACTTCTTATTCCTTTTTTTTAAATTGTGTTTAAATATATTTTATATATATTTGTTCCTTAGTTTATTTAAAATATTAACCCCCATATAATATAGTAAATAAAATGTAGGATAATTAAATTCCTTATTTATATAAGTTCCTACTTAAGCAAGTAAATATACATATATGTAAATAATTTCTTTTCTCTTAAAAGCTAATACAAAAACATTTATAAACTTACTGTTATAAAATGTTAATTTAGTTCCATTATTTTCCCCAGCTTAAAAGTTAACTAGCCAACCATACTTTAATTTTTGATTATATTAAAAACCTTATATTATAGGTTATTCTTATGAAAAACTCATAAACACAATTTTTAAAACCTTTTACCATTGCCAAAAATCCCCAAATTTAATATACAGTAACTATAACATTTTAGACATATTATAAAATTTTATTTCATGAAAATATCTTTTTAATTTAGCCAAATAATTCCAGAAAACCCGTAACTTGTAAAAATCATAACTTATGTTTAAAAACTCTAAAATCATAATAATTTACATCAAAAAAACTACATAAAATAAGGAATCTATGGTTAAAATTTCAAGTCAAAATACATTCTGGAAGATATTTAAATTAACCCAACAAGTTAAGACTATTTACTGGAATTTATTAAACCCTTTTAAAAAAAAAATTCTGGAATGTTTTAATCTCGGCCTCGGCCGTCAAATCTTATAACTATGATCGGACGGCCCTAAAGCTCCGAGTTCTTCAGCGCAGAGTTTAACCCAGTCGAGTACTAAATCGACGATTCCTCACAATCTACAGAACGAAATCGCATGATTCTTGTTTCTATGGATTCGTAATCAAATTTCGGTTCTATTGGTACCGGTTTTCCCCAATTATAATGCAGTGTTCATCCAGATTCGAATTCGATTTCGAAAGTTAGGGTTTATCTTGGTACAGAATAAAATCGAATACAATTCCTCCAAATTCTCCTAGCCTAACACGAAATTGACTAAATTGGCACATGGGTTAGGTCGACAATGAAGTATAGATTAGCAACAACGGAAGAATTTGAGGAAACACTCACCGGAATCGCAATATCGGAGGAGAATTCGAGAACGGGTTCTGGAAAAACTCGAATTTCCGATCAGTTCGTGAAGCCAACTTCGAGGATCTATAAGTTATTGTACAGATCGATTTAGGCTTTGTTAATTGGCAATAGAAAGATGAAACTTAGCTCTACACATTGATAACTAGAACTAATCCTAACTCGCACCATACAAAAAGATTTCGAAGTTACAAAACACGAGTTTACCTTCCTGTTTCGGTGTTATTTTATGTGCTGTTGAAACCGAAACTTTAGACCTCTATATCTCCCAACTGGTTGCGATTCAGACTTGGGCATAAACACAAAATTGTAGAGGGATTAGAGATCTTTACAACGAGCTAAAGAAATCGCATTTTGGTTGATTAACGAAGAAGTTATGATCGACGCAAGTTACCTGAAAACGAAGGAAATTCTGGAATTCTGGAAACAGCCTCGCAAGGTGGCTACTTTGGCTAGATTTTCCGGTTGACTCAGAAGGATCTAGGGTTTGTATGAGTAATGGTTAGAAAGAGTAATTGTAGGAGAAGAGAGTGGTGAATACGGCATGGAAAAATATTGAGTGATGTGAAAGTTATAGCCGTCTAAAGTTAGGGCTAGGAAGTGAAATCGGTTACGAAAATCAGGGAAGGAAATCGGCTAAGTGTGGGCAACCCATTACAGAGTGACACGTGGCACTTCTTAAAATTTTGATTCAAAACTTCAATCTAGCATAACTTTGGCTAGGATGATCCGTTTTTGACGTTCTTTTTATCGATCTTCATGGTTTTTCATAACCTATTTATTGTATAGGTTTCATGGCCTGGTTGACCATTCTCAAAAAGAAAACTCTAGCAAGGCTTAATAAGCTTTAAGGTTTCTAGAATTTTATTTGACTTTTATATTTCAAAACATGTTCCAACACTTCCTAAAATCTTTATAATATATTTGGAGTGTTTAATAATTTTCCCAAGATTTATTGACTTATAAATCTTATTATTAAATTCATAATACTATATATAATGTATAATAATTAGGGTAAATAGAAGAAAACCCCTAAATAAATTTCACAACTCCATATAATAATTTAATATTCATTATTCCATATCATAATTTAATTTTTAATAAAAGAAATCCCCTAAATTAATTTAAATTAATTTAGGGGTATTTCAGCTATCCCCCTTAAAAGAAACTTCGCCTCGAAGTTTAACAATCACTAATAGGCACTCACACCGCTCGGGTGTGCTGAGACAATAATAACTTCAATGATATTCCATACCATTCCAATCCTTTATCTCCATTTCAACATTCCACTCAAGGGTACCGAAATCAAAGTACCGAAACCATAACAACGTGAATCAAAGTATAAACTGAAGCAAAACACAACCAAACGTGACAAAGTACTGTGCCACAAACGTAAAACTACGTACATACATACACCTCTCATTACTAATAATGCAACGAGGCATAATCCGGATGAGATAACGAAGGAGGAGTATGCCAGCATATCCCCCTTAAAGAGCTAAGGTACGCCCTCGTACCGCCACTAACGTGAATCATCAGGATAGCAGAGTGCAAACGATTTATTTGGTATATTAAATACTAAGAAATAATCCTAGAATTCAATAGTTTAATATATCGTCAGGTTGCAAAAATCCCGGTCGAAATAGTATAGTAATTAAAGAAGCGACCGGGGTGTCAATCCACGGGACTCGATGAGTAAGTCTAGCCTTAGGTATTGGTTAACTCGAAAGGGGGTTTTTGTTTTGGTTTTGGGTTGCAAATAAATAACAGGAAAGTAAATAGCAGATAAAGTAAAGTGATAGTTTTGGGAGTGTGAACGGTACTCTAGGTTCAGGGAGTTGTTTCACTAGCTAGGTTCTGCATATTCTACTGCTTAAGTGGAGACTTGGATCGGCTTGTAATTCTCAATTATCTATTCTGTATTAAGTCATAATTCCAGATAGCTCATCTAGACAGGGCATGTAGTTCTAGTCTAGACCTAGCAAGTATATCTAGATGGCTTTAATGCACAGAATTACTAGTCTGGTTGGTTCAATCCGGACTAAAGCTCCTAGTGACTAAAGTAATCTATCTGATTGCAATTATCACAGGTAACAGGTTAATAGGACCGTCAATGCTAATCACCTTATCTGATCATAACATGATTCGAGGGCTTATAATAACTTAGCAACGTTTATTAAAAGCACTTAAAAGCATTAACCTGAACAATCCAAATTGTCTCAACAAGCAGCAAAATAATGCAGAGTTCAACTAATTACAACATCCCCCCTAGAGTAAATCCTTTTAACTAGACATAGCAGTCATAATCATAAATAAGAGAGAGTTAGAAGAAATCATCTGTTACGAAGATCTTCTTGCTCGCTCCGTCCTTTGTCCTTGCTCCGTGCTAGCTTGAAGGTTGATCTCGGTGATAATGGAGTGGATTGGGGGAAATGGGGCGAAAGTGGAAGTTTTGGTGATTTTTGTGAGGTGTCCGGCTGACTAGGGTCGGACAGGGGTCGGACGTTAGATGTCCGGATCTATCTGGGTCGGACGTGATCCGGACGTGGGTGGAAGGAGCTTGTCCGGGTCCGGACAAGGGTCGGACACGGCTAAATCTGGTGAATGGATGCGGGGTGTTGGCGTGGTGAAAGCGAATGGTTACGGGGGATTTTGAGCGAGGTTGATGATAAAACTGGGCTGAGATATGGAGGAGATAGAGGAATGAATGGAGATGGAGCGTAAGGTGAGTGAGAGAGTTAGAGAGGGGGAGGACTGTGAAGTCAGGTGCGATTTGGAATGAATGTAGAAGGGGGTTTATATAGGGTTAGAGGAGGAAACATGTATTGGTGGAAGTTTGGTAAAGGGTAGCTTGATTGAGGCATTAATTGAGGATGGAGCGTAGTCAATAATCATTGCAGTGCGCCGCTCCCGTGTTTCCATGCGACTGTCTGTTCGCTGCCCCGCGTGCATTTTTATTTTTCAATTCTGTGTGACGTCTGGATCGTGTCCGGATCCGGACGTGACACAGAGTTTTAGATCTGAAACGCGAACTCGCGGACCTGGAATTTTAGTCATGTCCGGATTGCGTCCGGCCCAATCAGATCCGGACAAGAGATGTCCGGCTTTGTGTCCGGCCAAACTGATCCGGACAAGATATATTTTTGTCTCTTCTCCTGATTTGTTCCCCGTTTGTTGTGTTGTAATCCTTATGATGTATAATCTTTATTTCCTGGGTTTTTCCTGCATTTAACATATATAACACATCAGTCTTATCAAAGCATCAATCTTTAGGAAAAACACATAATAAGTGGGAAACATTGCCTGAATTGTTACAAATTATAAGGTATTTAAACCCTAAAAAGCCTATATGTTTCACACTTATCAACTTCCTCACACTTAAGCTTTTGCTTGTCCTCAAGCAAAATAGGAATAAGAATATCTCTAAAACCTTCAAGTAATCTCAAATTTGAAACAAGTGCAGGGTGAAATCAAACCAAGTGATAAATGAAAGAATAATCTCGCTCTCTGAGGTAGGTTTTCACAAACAGTGAAACAGGAACAATTTTTGTAAAAGCATAGAGAAACTAGATTGTAGAAAACAAGTTAACTTAGCTTGGGACTTTCCACCATTTTCATTTCTCTAACCTTTGGATGACAAGAGGTGTGAAGTAATGCCTTATTCCGCAATACCTTTCAACACCACGTACTCATGATCAAAAACAAAAATTAAACTGCAATGAATTCTTTTCTTTCACATGCAAAAATATTCTTCTTCCAAGAATTATATACAAAACAAACGAAATATTGTGAATTGCAGAGTTTATTCCGTAACCCAGACTTTTCTCTCTATCCATGTAACGGGTTGGGCCAACTATCCCAGATCACGAGACCTTAGGTAGATAGGTGATAAGGCACCCTTAAGACTTAATAACCGGATAGACGAGGCCTGTTATTGTTAGGAAAAATTTTTGATCAGTGGAGTACCTTGCCTTACCCTTTTTCATTCCAAACATTCACTTCATTTCCAAAATCCCAAGCTAAAATAATCTGGTTTCCACAATTAGCCAATCTACCAGATTTTTAGTGAAAAGAGAGTATTTTTAAATAAAACTATTTTTATACAAACCTCATCAAACAAAAAGATTCCTACGGTTTTCACTTTGGTTTAACAACACTCGTTGTGCACAGGTATTAGAGAAGCAAAAAGCAAGTGTGGCATTAAAGAACAAGTAGCATGTTTTCAGGGAAAGGTCTCTCCTTCCTCACACTTAAGATGAGCAATGTCCTCATTGGTCAAAGAAGAAAAACAGAGAAAAGAGCTTTCAAAACATGCTATACTCATAATAGATGCATATGCCATAATTAACCCTCAACGCAACAAATGTGGAACATCAAATAAGTGAAATTATGAACAGAGACTCCCCTGGTGTTATGGATTGAGGAAGATGTTCTTCCTCACACTTGAAGTTTGGCAGGGGTCGAGAGATTCCTTATGAGTCACAGACAGTATATGTTGTGTGCAGATTAAGAGTTGCTATATTTTCACTGGCAAGTACAACCACAGAATAAAGTGCATTAACTCGAACTACAGAGAATATTTGAATCGAATGAATCATATTTAGAGAAAGAATACTCCCCATAGTTTAAGCTTAGCAGACATTCGCAAGTAGTGTGGTTCCATTTCCTGTACTTATAGCCTTTGTTTCGCAGTAGAGATGACATGTAAAGTAATCATTTTAGAACGCTGCACTGCTCAGAGAAACAATAAATTTAGCAATTTAGAATTTAAAACACTGCATAACATAACAATTACCACTTCTCCTGCATTCCCATGTTTCCGTTAGTTTGAACAAAAAAGGAAAAAAATAAGTCAAAGAAAAAGAAAAGAAAAATACAGAAAAACCAACAAAAGAAAAGAAAGCAGTAAAAAATAGAAATGGCTATACTGGCGGGTGGGTGGTGGTGGTGGCGGTGGCTGTCTCGCTCCCAACTGGGCAATGAGCATCTGCATGAGCTGGCTGTTCTGGGCCTGCTGAGTGGATGCATCTGCCATGTACCTAGCAGCCTCTCTGTGTAAAGCATCACTGCGCTCTAAACGCTCAGCGATGGAGATCTGCTCTGCCTGGAGGGTGCCCTGTGTCTGGCGGATCATCTATATGTCCCTCCATGCGCACCTGGCGCTGCTGGACCTCCCCAACCTGCTGCTGTACAGAACCGAACTGCTGCCATACCCCCGAATCTCTGCTCCATCCTCTGCTGCTGCTGGAGAATGGAGTCCATCATGGTCTGTATCTCTGGGGGAACACTCATCACAGGGACTGTGGGGGGGCGTGGTAGCAGTGGCAGGTGTGGAGCTGGAGCTCGCAGATGTACCGTAGATCCTAGGCCCGAGCTGCCCTTCACCCAGCTGCCGTCGTCAAGGCGCATGAAGCCCCATCTCCTAAAGGTCGTAAGGGAGATGGGTGTCTCACCCTCCCTCACATCTATATCAGTGAAGATCTCCTCGGGGAGGGTAGAGACAAGAAGATGATAGATAGTAATAGGGAAGATGGGGGTAATCTTCTTCTTCTTCGTCCACAGATAAGTGACGACCTTATGCAGCTGCCTAAACATGATGAAAGGGAGGGAGAGCTGATGGGCTGGCTGATGTGGTGAGGCTAGGAGGTAGTCTAGGAGGACACAATCCTCGTCAGAAGCATCATTCCCAGCCTGAGGCCGGATCTGATGACTGAGGATCTCAGCTAGGGTCCTCTGCTGAAGGGATGGGAGAATGGCATATGGTAATACAGTCTTGTTCTCCTCACCTCGTCGGCGAGTAGTACTCCCGACCTCTAGTAACCACCTAGACTTACTCTGCCTAAGTGCATCCTCCGAAAAATCTACATGCCTATCATGGTCGTCTGGGAGGAATAATAAAGCAGAAAAGGTCTCAGGGGTTACCTCCACCTCAAGTGCTGTACGTATGAAGTAATGTGTGTGTCGTGTCTGACGCCACAGCATTGGCGTAAATTCGCGGACCAGCTCTGGGGAGAAAACACCCACGCCCATGCGCAGGATACTGCTGGCGCCAATACCCTCGAATATGGCAGAAAGCCCGGTCTCAGCTACTGCCTCGTCTGTAATGCGTCTCTCTATGACGAAGGCGCCACCCCTGTCGTACCAAGCCCTGGTGGTGGTAGCGGATCTGAAACCATCCTCTCGGAGTGGTGACTCGACCGGCTCTGACTCGTCGTCAGGGCGTGGGTTCCTCGAAGAGGAACCTCTACAGGCAGGACCACCTCGAGTGCGAGCCATCTATCAGATAAAACACACGCAATAAGTAAACAGAACTACAGTCACATCAAAACTCGAAACCAATCGAGCAGCATGTTCTATTTGAACATATTCTTTCACACAGTTTATTTGAGAAAAAGGCATTATAACAGTCAAACATTGCACACTAAACATTAAACAGGACAACAATCACCCAGAAACAATTGCACAAAAATTCGGAAAATTTACACATGTCCGGACCTACGTCCGGGTCACCTTAGCCGGACGCAGTCGGACGCACACAGAACCCTAAAAAAATATAGCCGCGAACTGCAATTCGAAAACGCACAGAAGTTCAACCACAATGCATCCAAATTTCGCACAAATCTCTCGAAAATCCCTATTTGTTTCACAAATCTACTAATATTCGTCATCAGCACACGCTTTTGCCACCGATTTTACTGGAAATTTACGAAGCAAAACCCAAAATTTTGTTACAGTCGAGAAAACCTGGTTTGGTTAGGGTGTCGAGTTCGAAATCAGGTAGGAGCAGCGCGGTGTCGGGTGTGGTCCTGGTGGTTAGTCTGGGCGTCGCGGCGTTTCCGGTGGTGGTGGTTGTCGGGACTGGTGGGGATGGTCGCCGGTGATTGAAGGTGTGATGGAGGCTTTAATGGTGGGTTGTGTTTGTGTGCGTGGTCGAGACAGAGGTAGAAGACGGTAGTGAAGAAAGAAAAGAAAAGAGAGAAGAGAAGAAAATTTTAAAACCGGCGCGTGTTTTAGTGGTGTCCGGAGTTTGTCCGGATCCGGACAGCTAGGGTTTCTTGTGACCGGGTCTGTGTCCGGCTAAGTTGAGCCGGACACGTTTAAAACGTTTTTTTTATATTAAATAAAAAAAACACTCTAAAATACCTCAAATAAATAATATTAACACAAAACAAAAAAAAACAAACACACAAATGCAGAAATTAAATAGCAGAGTGTTTAGGGACTCCTGATCCTTGATGAACATTGCCATGATTCTTCCTCACACTTGAGTTCAGTTTAGCATTAGAGTGAATTACCTGAAAGATTAAATCTGCAAAACCAGAAGAACTCAAGTGGAACCAGATAAAACCATTAGTTATAAAGTAAGAGCCATGGCTCTTTCGGTTTGCACAATAGTGATTAACACTCTGCTAAATAATAAAAGAGGAATCTAAACCAAAGAAGAATACAAACCGGTGGGTTGCCTCCCACCAAGCTGCCCGGAGTTAAAGTCTCTGGCTAGACTTTCAGATAAGGTCAAGAAGGGCCGCCACAGCAGCTAGCAATAGCTTTCTTCAGTTTGAAGTACCATTGCTGGCGCGGCTTTTTGGATGCTTTGGGAGGTGGTGCTGCAATACAGATAGAAGAGATAGAATTTATGGAAATTGAGCTTTCAGTTAAGGATATACCTGGTGCAGGAGGCTGAGAAAGGTATCGCCTAGGTACTTCTTCAATCGAGCACCATTTACTTTGAATACTTCTCCTGTCTTATTCTCTAGCTCATAAGCACCATAAGTAGTGATCCCCACAACTTTGAATGGACCTGCCCAATGTGATTTCAACTTACCAGGAAAGAGGCGCAGCCTGGAATTATAGAGCACACTAGATCTCCTATTTTGAATTCTTCTGAATCATCTGATCATGGATTCTCTTTGTGCGCTCCTTATAAATTGGAACTGTCATAGGCTGCTCTCTGAGTTCCTCAAGTTCAGATAGTTGAAATTTTCTTTTTCTCCAGCAGTGTGCATATCAAAATTCAGGGCTTTCAATGCCCAATAAGCTTTGTGCTCTAATTCGACTGGAAGATGGCAAGCTTTTCCATACACAAGTTTAAAAGGAGACATACCTATGGGTCTTGAAAGCAGTCCGGTATGCCCACAAAGCATCATCTAATTTAATTGACCAATCCTTCCTTGATGCACTTACCGTCTTCTGTAGGATCCATTTCAGCTCACGATTAGTTACCTCTGCAAGACCATTAGTTTGGGGGTGGTAAGGTAGTGCCACCTTGTGAGTCACCCCATATTTAGTCATTAAGGAGTCGAATGCTCGGTTGCAGAAGTGGGAGCCACCATCACTGATAATTGCCCTAGGCACCCCGAATCTGGTGAATATGTGTTTCTTCAGGAATTTCACCACTGTCTTGGAATCAGCATTGTGGCATGGAACAGCTTCTACCCACTTGGAGACATAATCTACAGCTACCAGGATGTATTGATTTCCATGAGATGAGGGAAATGGGCCTGTAAAATCTATGCCCCAGACATCGAAAAGTTCTACCTCAAGAATGCCTTTCTGAGGCATCTCATGCTTTCTGGAGATGTTTCCCATCCTCTGACATGGGTCACAGTGGGAACAGAAATGGTGGACATCTTTATGTAGAGTAGGCCAATAAAATCCACACTCCAATATCTTTGCAGCTGTTCTTGTATAACCATGATGGCCACCTGCCTCTTTAGCATGACAGAATTCGATGACACTCTGGATCTCCTTATCTGGAAGAATCGCCTCATCAAGCCATCAGCACAGATCCTAAACAGATATGGATCCTCCCAGATATATGGCGGGTTTCTGATAAGAATTTCTTCCTCTGATTATAGCTGTAGTCATGGGATTAAACCAGTAGCAAGATATAACTAAATCAGCATACCATGGTTCATCTACCTTTCCAATTTTAAACACCGTTCATCAGGGAAGAATTCGTTGATCGGGATTCCATCATCAGGGATATCAAGTCTAGATAGGTGATCAGCAACTCCATTCAGCTTCCCCTTTTATCCACAACTTCTAAATTGAATTCTTGGAGAAGTAGGATCCACCTCAGAAGTCTTGGTTTCGATTCATTTTCTGAAAAAGGTACTTGAGGGCTGAATGATCTGTATGTACTATTACCTTGCTGCCAAGCAGATATGGTCGAAACTTGTCCAGAGCAAACACCACAGCTAGCAACTCCTTCTCTGTAGTAGTATAATTTTCTGTGCATCAATTAAGGTCTTGCTAGCATAGTGATTACCCTCAGCATTTTATCTTTCTTCTGACATATGCGGCGCCAACAGCATAGTCACTCGCATCCGTCATGATCTCAAATGGTTCAGACCAATCTGGTGGGACCACAATAGGTGCTGAACAGAGCTTCTCTTTGATAGTCTGAAATGATGTCAAGCATTCCTCTGTGAACTGAAACTTGATGTCCTTCTGAAGCAAGTCTGACAGGGGTTTAGCAATTTTTGAAAAGTCCTGTATAAACCTCCTGTAAAACCCTGCATGACCAAGAAAAGATCTTACATCTTTAACTGAATTTGGTGGGGGCAGTTTTTCTATTACCTCTATCTTTGCCTTGTCCACCTGGAGGCCTTCTTTTGACACCTTATGCCCAAGCACAATTCCTTCTTGTACCATGAAGTGGCACTTCTCCCAATTCAGCACAAGGTTAGTGTCCTCACAGCGAGCCAAAATCTGGTCTAATTGCTCCAAACAAATATCAAAACTTTGTCCATAGACAGAGAAGTCGTCCATGAACACTTCAATACTTTTCTCAATAAATTCATTAAAAATAGCCATCATACATCTCTGAAATGTGGCTGGAGCATTGCAGAGACCAAAGGGCATCCTCCCATCAAGGAAGCAGTAGAACTCTTTCCCTGCTAACCGCTCCAACATTTGATCAATAAATGGCAGTGGGAAATGGTCCTTCCTCGTGGCTTCATTCAAGCGCCTGTAATCGATGCACATCCTCCAACCTGTGGTTTGCCTCTGGGGGTACCAATTCACCTTTCTCATTTGGCACTGCAACTATCCCCCCTTTTTTGGAACAACCTGGACTGGGGATACCCACTGGCTGCCAGAAATAGGGTAGATAATACCTGCATCAAGAAGCTTAGTACCTCGGCCTTGACCACCTCCTTTAGATTTGGATTCAACCTTCTCTGAGGCTGTCTCACTGCCTTGTAATTTCCTCCATATGAATCCGGTGTGTGCAGAAACCGGATTAATCCCTTGATGTCAGCAACTGTCCATCCCATGGCACTCTTATGTTTCTTTAGCACCTCCAGAAGTCTAGATTCCTGCAAAATAGACAAAGATGCAGAGATAATAACAGGCAGGGTGTTACCCTCTGCCAAGAAAACATATTTGAGATGGGAGGGGAGAGATTTAAGTTCCAAGGTAGGAGGCTTCTCTATTGAAGGTATGGGTCTTTGGATGGATCGTTCCAACTTTTACAGGAGGAGAGGGGAACGAAAGTATGATTTCCCGTGATTCAGCTGCTGGACGACCGAGGCCATCTCAAGACTGTCTTTGTCATCCTCAATGGATCGACTTATTACCTGTTCTAAAGTATCAGAAAACTTAAACAACGAATCAAAAGAATCAGTACTCCTATAGGTGTAGTCATCATCAAGATCATAAGAATTATCAAGTAAATCAGCAGAGAAAACAGCTTGAGAAGAAGTGTTTTTCCGCATAATCTTATTTATATCAAAGCTTAATTCTTCATCATGGAATTTCAAGGTAATCTTCCCTTGTCAACATCAATAACAGTCTTTGCAGTTCTGAGGAAGGGTCTACCTAGAATCAGAGGTACCTCAACATCTTCATCCATGTCAAGGATCACAAAATCAGCGGGGAAGAAAAACTTACCCACACTAACAACTACATTTTCAACCATACCTCTGGGTGTGATCGATGATCTATCAGCCAACTGGAGTCTGAAATGAATGGGAACGAGCTCACCTGCATGAAGCTTTTTAAACATGGTGTATGGCATCAGGTTGATGCTCGCTCCTAGATCGCAGAGACCGTATCCGCAATCCATGTCTCCAATTGAACAGGGGATGATGGGCTGACCAGGATCACCACGCTTTGGAGGCAGCATCTGTCGGAGAGCTGCTGAACAAGTTTCGGTCAGCTGGATGGTGTCCTTCTCTTTATATTTCCTCTTATTCGAAATCAGATCCTTTACAAATTTAGCATAATTCGGCATCTGCTTAATCGCATCAATAAGAGGGATATTAATAGTCAGCTTTCTAAAAACATCTAAAAATCTTCCAAATTGTTCATCGAGCTCTCGCTCTTTGAGTCGGTTTGGAAATGGAAGTTCCTTTGCAGATATTTTCCCCTTTTTATTTTTAACAGCAGTAGAAAGAGAGGAAGAAGGAATAGGAGCCTGGGTCTCCTCAGAAACTACCTCAGGAGGGGCGGGATGCCCTGATGGTGCACCGGCGGTGTTAGAAAGAGGCTCGGTCTCTTCATCAGTACGGCTTCCTGCCACTTGGTCTTTTAAATTCCTCCCACTTCTCAGGGTAACTGCTGCTGCTTCAGAATCCTCGCAGTCTTCGTCTGAGACCGACACTGCCTTCAACTGCTCTTTTGGATTGGTTTCTGGTTGGGAAGGCAATGATCCAGAAGGTCTCTGCTGCATGAGGAATTGAGTCAACTGACTCATTGTTCCTTGCATCTCCACCATGGCGTTCTCTAGTTTCTGGTTGATTACCGCTTGCTGTTCTTGAGAAGCCATCAGCTTATCCACCATCTCCTTTAATTTGCATTGTTTGAGCTCAAAGATGGTTGCTGAGCTTGAGGTTGCTGTGGCCGGAATTGATTATATTGAGGCCTTGAAAAACCGGGTGGTCCCCCCTGATTCGTCCTCTGAGGCTGCAATTGATGTGAATTAAGTGCATTGTTAGGATTTCCATACCTCAGATTTTGGTGCTGATTCTGCACCCAGGGTTGCCTGTTGTTGAACTGGCCTATTACATTGGCCTCCTCGGTTTGCCTCATCTCGGCTACTTGTGGGCAGTCCTCATAGTCGTGTGCATCCCCACATTGAGAGCAGCAAGCTTCGTTTGTAGAGATTTTCTTGGCGGATTGCCTGGTGGTTGGCCCCATGGTGAGCTGTTCGAGCATCTTCGCCATGCTTCCCATCGTGGTCCTCATCTGTGCTTGCTCAGCGGCTAGCTGTTCCATCATTGGGTCTGGAGCTCGGGAAGAACTCTGACCTATTGAAAATACTCGTCCTCCACTGCTGCTCCATTGACGAAGCTCCTCACAGTAGGACTCCATAGCTGCCATGAACTCCTCCCCACTTTTTGCTAGCAGGTTTCCTCCTATGCCGGATCTTATCTCGCCTCTGTGTTCGTCTTTCAACCCCTGGAAGAATCCCTGAGCTAGTGAAGTGATGTCCTGACCATGATGAGGGCACTGTCGGAGTAGCTCCTTGAATCGGTCCCACGCCTCACAGACTGTCTCATTACCCTTCTGTTTGAATGCCATCAGGTCGGCAATCATTTGTCGTGTCCGGGAGATGGGAATGTACTTCTCGTAGAATTTGTCCATCATCTGCTCCCAGGTGGTAATGATGCCTGGCGGTAGTCTGTGGAACCATTTCGAGGCTTCTCCTGACAAGCTGTGCTGGAACAGGCTCAATCTGGCGTACTCCTCCAATCCTTGAGATAAACCAAGAGAGTCCAAGTGTACAAGAAAGCGATGTACATGGTCCAATGTATCTGATGGGTCTGCACCTGAAAAAGTACCTGCAGGGTGATTTCTAACGCATTGGATTGGTGAGAAGGTTTTACCTTTTGCCAATCGGCTATGAGTTCTGCAGTTAGATTGGGTAGAACCACTGGCCCTCGTCTTGGTGTGGCTGGTGGTCTGTTTATCCTTCCCATTGTGTACTGAGTCACTGCACCTCCTCCAATTTGGTCATGATTTGCCGCCATGTTGAAGTCAAGCTGCCTTCTTGCTCTCAGAGCTTGGAGGTAGACTCTTTCGATTTCAGGATCGAAGTTTGTGTCTGGGGGACCAGTTGAGCGCGTTCTGCGCATCCACTAGGCGCTTATAATCAGCCCGAGAAAAGGAACAAAATGAGTGAGTTTTTAAAGTAATGAAAATGGCACACAAAATAAATTAAAATCAAAATATATTACAAAACAAATGATTATAAACAGTGTGTTGTGATAAGTAACAAATTAACCAAGGCTAGGGACTAGACAAAAGTCAAGTCCCCGGCAACGGCGCCATTTTGCAAACGATTATTTGGTGTATTAAATACTAAGAAATATCCTAGAATTCAATAGTTTAATATCGTCAGGTTGCAAAAATCCCGGTCGAAATAGTATAGTAATTAAAGAAGCGACCGGGGTGTCAATCCACGGGACTCGATGAGTAAGTCTAGCCTTAGGTATTGGTTAACTCGAAAGGGGGTTTTTGTTTTGGTTTTGGGTTGCAAATAAATAACAGGAAAGTAAATAGCAGATAAAGTAAAGTGATAGTTTTGGGAGTGTGAACGGTACTCTAGGTTCAGGGAGTTGTTTCACTAGCTAGGTTCTGCATATTCTACTGCTTAAGTGGAGACTTGGATCGGCTTGTAATTCTCAATTATCTATTCTGTATTAAGTCATAATTCCAGATAGCTCATCTAGACAGGGCATGTAGTTCTAGTCTAGACCTAGCAAGTATATCTAGATGGCTTTAATGCACAGAATTACTAGTCTGGTTGGTTCAATCCGGACTAAAGCTCCTAGTGACTAAAGTAATCTATCCGATTGCAATTATCACAGGTAACAGGTTAATAGGACCGTCAATGCTAATCACCTTATCTGATCATAACATGATTCGAGGGCTTATAATAACTTAGCAACGTTTATTAAAAGCACTTAAAAGCATTAACCTGAACAATCCAAATTGTCTCAACAAGCAGCAAAATAATGCAGAGTTAACTAATTACAACATCCCTTCCCCTAGAGTAAATCCTTTTAGCTAGACATAGCAGTTATAATCATAAATAAGAGAGAGTTAGAAGAAATCATCTGTTACGAAGATCTTCTTGCTCGCTCCGTCCTTTGTCCTTGCTCCGTGCTAGCTTGAAGGTTGATCTCGGTGATAATGGAGTGGATTGGGTGAAATGGGGCGAAAGTGGAAGTTTTGGTGATTTTTGTGAGGTGTCCGGCTGACTAGGGTCGGACAGGGGTCGGACGTGAGATGTCCGGATCTGTCTGGGTCGGACTGATCCGGACGTGGGTGGAAGGAGCTTGTCCGGTCCGGACAAGGGTCGGACAGGCTAAATCTGGTGAATGGATCGGGGTGTTGGCGTGGTGAAAGCGAATGGTTACGGGGATTTTGAGCGAGGTGATGATAAACTGGGCTGAGATATGGAGGAGATAGAGGAATGAATGGAGATGGAGCGTAAGGTGAGTGAGGGTTAGAGGGGGAGGACTGTGAAGTCAGGTGCGATTTGGAATGAATGTAGAAGGGGGTTTATATAGGGTTAGAGGAGGAAACATGTATTGGTGGAAGTTTGGTAAAGGGTGCTTGATTGAGGCATTAATTGAGGATGGAGCGTAGTCAATAATCGTTGCAGTGCGCCGCTCCCTGTTTCCATGCGACTGTCTGTTCGCTGCCGCGTGCATTTTTATTTTTCAATTCTGTGTGACGTCCGGATCGTGTCCGGATCGTGTCCGGATCCGGACGTGACACAGAGTTTTAGATCTGAAACGCGAACTCTCGGATCTGGAATTTTAGTCATGTCCGGATTGCGTCCGGCCCAATCAGATCCGGACAAGAGATGTCCGGCTTTGTGTCCGGCCAAACTGATCCGGACAAGACATATTTTTGTCTCTTCTCCTGATTTGTTCCCCGTTTGTTGTGTTGTAATCCTTATGATGTATAATCTTTATTTCCTGGGTTTTTCCTGCATTTAACATATATAACACATCAGTTCTTATCAAAGCATCAATCTTTAGGAAAAACACATAATAAGTGGGAAACATTGCCTGAATTGTTACAAATTATAAGGTATTTAAACCCTAAAAAGCCTATATGTTTCACACTTATCACTTACCACCTATTGTGTATTGGTTGTTAAGTTCCACCATGAACTTCTAACAAGTGTTAACTGGGAAGTGAGGAATCCGGTTGTCCGGTCATGCATGTAAGTTAAGAGTAGATATCTGAATCAGATTCGACTCTTATGTTGTTAAGATTATTCTCCTTAATTTGGCGTTCGATCTCCCGCTAGCTTCCTCCAATGCTTACCTATTCTGACTTATGATCGGTTTAGTGGGAACATGTGTTTGTGTGGTGTGTTCGGGTCACTATATCCGAACCATCTGTGACTTAAGTTACTCTTTCGAATAACAGAACGGTAATGAGTGTGTGTAACGAGCTTAACATGAGGGTGAATCATTCTCTAGGCTCTTATGTTATTTGACCTTCTTGGTTTGTTATTGTGGAACGAAGATCCACTGTGTATGTGATGTTGTGCTATGCACTATTGATGCTATGCCACCTATTATGTTATGTTATGTTATGTATAAAAACGAATGCCATGTTATCATGACAATTAGTTGCGCGTATCCCGGTAGCCGATGGGCTGCGCGTTAACCATACCAGCCAAGGGTTGCTGACCCCCTCGGGGGCTCCATATTTTTACTGCAGGATGAGGATCGAGGAGGCAGAGTGGCTGTAGGATCTAGGCTGCAGTTGTATGTTGGTTTATTTTGGATGTTGAGCCCGGGATGCGCCTGTGCTCCCGTGGCATTATATTTTGATTCCGTTGAAATTACTAAGGCGGTATAGTGACAGTTTACAGTGAAGGAATGTAAGTAATACTCGGTATTGTATATGATGTATTTATGGTTTAGTTTTATGCTCGGGAGTCTGATCATCAGACTGGTACACTTGTATTTTTTTCTGCCTTGTCAACCACGTGGGTGGTTGACGGCGTTGTAGCACCGAAGCGTTAGTTATTGTTTAGTTATTTATTTCCGCTGCGATTTCATTTAGTTGTGAAGTACGTTGTAGGGGTGTTATAAAAAGTGGTATCAGAGTGAAGTATCGCTCTAATGACTAGAATACCGAGCTTAGGAATATACCGAGTTAGGAAACCTAACTACAGTTACCTAAGTGATCAGTTATGGAAAGGTTAACCACTAACTAAGTGTGGAGATACCTTACTATCGGGAAGCGTTACAACCGTTGGACCGATAAGTGTGCAAGCATGTTGCTAATGAATATTCATGTGAATTCAGATGTCAGGTCGACCAAGAGGTAGAGGCCGTGGCAATGGAGATACGGGTGACCAGGGCGAGACTACTACGGCCCAGGTCATGGCCGAAGCTGTAGCGGCCGCCGTAGCCCAAATGGTTCCACAACTAGTAGCTGCAATTCAGCAGGGGCAACACCCCGAAGTTCAACCACCACCGCCACCGCCACGAGAGACCAACTGGTCAAGGCATTGGCAGACTTGAGACCCCCTTCATTTCATGGGGAGACCGACCCACGTAAGCTGGAGGCGTACATCTCCGAGTTGGAGACCGCCTACGAGACCTTGGCTGTACCTGCAGAGGCTAAGGTCCGTCTTGCCGCTTACTACCTGAAGGGTTCGGCACAGAGTTGGTGGAAGCTTGTGAGAGAGGACCGGATGGCGGATCCTCAGTTTGGATGGAGGGAGTACACGGCTCTACTGCGAGCCAAGTACTACCCTGTGCATGTTCAAGAGGCCAAGCGCCTGGAGCTGGATAGTTTGAGGCAGGGGGACAAGGTGTCGGTTGATGAGTTACACTGCATTCACCGGCCTTATCCACCTGTTACCGGACCTGGGGTACTCGAACCGGGTGCTGGTAAACCGTTTTTACAACGGTCTCAGCCACCGTCTTCGCTATGGGATGGGGCCAGCGGAGTATACTACCTTGCAGGTAATTTAAATGAAGTGTGATGTGAATAAGTGTAATCCATAAGTGAGTATTGATGTGAGTTTGTGAGTATGTTTTGCGGGGCATGACTGACATCCTAAATTCAGGAGTGCTATCATGGCGCTGCTAAGTTGGAGATCACCGTCCGTCTGAGAGACGAGGAGAATGCGCACAAGCGCAAGGCCACGAGCGAGGGCCAGAGTCCGTAGGGGTACGGGGGAGGAAAGAAGAAGAAGAAACCTTATTCCCAGCCCCAGAAGAGTCAGCACCAGGGTGACAAGGGCCAAGCCCAAACCACCACAGCTGAGGAGCCACTGAAGCTCACATATGCTTATGCGGCGAAACCCCTACGCTCTTACCCACCTAAGGGTAATTATTTAATCTTGTGTGATGAGTTGATGTATATGTTGATAAGTTATGAGACAAGTATTGATTGTGTATTGTGATAGCAGCTAGCACGGGCTCTGGACCGGAGTGCCACTATTACTGTAAGTGGTGCAACAGAGACCACCCCGGCAAGGACTGCAAGGGAAACGACGTACAGTGTCGTAACTGCGAGAAGTGGGGTTACCGTGACTACGAGTGTTACCGGAACCCCAACAGCAGAATCAACAAGCCCAAGGGGCAGTGGAAGGGTAAGGCCACAGCAGCTATTGATGGCCCGAAGACGGCTAACCAGCCACCCACAGATCAGAGACACGCTGATTCCCAGAAGGGGAAGGGGTCGGGACCTAGCAAGGCCGCCCTGAATGTGGTGGACCGGTCTGAGGCGCCAGGGCCCTCTTCTAGACCAGGTACCGCCTAAACTGTTGAATGTAATAAGTGATTGCATACCGCATTTCATGCATGTGTGTACTAGTGAGTCCAAATGGGTTATCATGTGAGTAAAGAGTTAAAGTATAGTGTGAAAGTCACCTAATTAGATAATTCTAAACTTAAATGAACCTTCAATATATGTTATCCAATCCCACCCACACCAAACCCTGAAGAAACCACCATCAACATCACCGACTTTCCAGTGGAGCAATGTCAGGTTATCCAACCAGGTATGATACTCTTAAATGGATACCTGACACCGGAAGGACAAATCCATATCATCAGACGATGCGACGAACTAGGAGCAAAACCAGGAGGTTTCTACACACCCGAATACCCGAACAGATCAAGAATGCAATTGAAGATGATGTGCATGGGTAAGGACTGGAACCCTTACACCAAGTCATATCAAGAAGTGCGAGCTGAAGACGGAGCAACAGTACCAAGTATACCCGACGAGTTCCATGCGGTTGTTAACCACGCCGTGGGAATTGCTCAACGAGTTGAAACGGATTCAATTCCAGATGTGAAAGCAGATCTATGCATTGTGAACTTCTACCAGAAAGGTGTTCGGTTAGGTTTACACCAAGATAAGGACGAGTCACCCGAGTCTCTAAGTAAGGGAGTACCCGTGGTGTCTTGGTCCATTGGTGATACCGCAGTGTTTGTGTATGGCGAGCAGAAGCGTGCTGATCTCGCAAGGAAGTTAATACTAAAGTCAGGAGATGTGTTAATCATGGGTGGGCAGTCAAGGATGCTATATCATGGCATCAGAAAGATCAAACTGAATACCGCACCGTCGGCAGTGATCAATGCCACACACATGAAACCCAGACGTTTGAATTTGACCTTCAGACAGTTTTAAAGCCTTGTATAATTATGTAATATGTTAAGCCAGTATATGTTAAGGAAGTTATGTATGTGTTAAGTTATGTCAACAGTGTAAACCAACAATATTGTAAGGAGAATGTGTTAATGAATAAAGTGGAGTTATTGAAGTATATCAACCGTGTTGTTACCCAGTACTTATTAGTTTGCCAATGAATTAGGCTGTGCACTCAGAACGGGAGGTACACTGAGTGTCTGCAATGAGGCAGAAGCCGGCAAGAGTGGCACAATCCTCACCGGTACCTTTCCAGTCAATGGCGTGGACGCTTCGATCTTGTTCGACTCCGGAGCCTCACACACATTCATTTAGCTATCTTTTGCGAAGAGGCTGGGGTTAGACGGTGATGAGATGCCAGACTTCCTAGTCACTCTCCCGTCGAAAGAACGGATCAGGTGTACCCGCTACCACCGAGATGCTGTTGTGAGAATCAGAGGTGAAGAGTTTCCGATCGACTTGATAGAGTTCGACGGACTTGGCTTTGATGTGATTGTCGGGATGAACTGGTTGGAGCGGTACAAGGGCAGAATCCTATGTGCCGAGCATCGATTGCTTCTTCGGAGTCCATCTGGGTTACTATATCTTACCGCCAGAGGCCCAGGGAGCCTTCGACTCAGATCATCACCGCCATGGCTATGTGTCGTGAACTACGACGAGGGAGTGATGTATACCTCTGCTATGTCCAGGACATAGAGAGAGATCCAGAGTTTAGCCCAGATGTGCCGGTAGTGTCGGAGTTTCCTGATGTATTTCCTAAGGAACTACTGGGCATGCCGCCAGCACGGGAAGTGGAGTTTGAGATTGATTTGGTTCCGGGTACCGGACCAATTGCGAAGGCGCCCTATCGTATGGCTCCAGCAGAGATGACAGAGCTCAAGGAGCAGCTGAGAGTCCTACTCGACAAGGGGTTCATCCGCCCTAGCGTTTCACCATGGGGAGCGCCGGTCCTTTTCGTGAAGAAGAAGGACGGTAGTCTCCGCCTGTGTATTGACTATCGAGAACTGAATGCAGTTACGGTGAAGAACCGTTACCCTTTACCACGCATCGACGACCTATTTGATCAGTTGAGGGGAGCATCAGTATTCTCCAAGATAGATCTACGTTCCGGATACCATCAGATTGCCATCCGTGACAGTGATATCTAAAAGACAGCATTCAGAACTAGGTATGGGCATTACGAGTTCATAGTTATGCCGTTTGGCTTATCAAATGCACTAGCTAAGTTCATGGACTTAATGAATCGCTTGTTCCAAGATCAGTTGGACAAGTCTGTGGTAGTCTTCATCGATGATATTCTTGTGTACTCGAAATCGAGAGGTGAGCACGAAAGCCACCTGAGAAATGTGTTACAAACATTGAGGAGGAATCAGTTGTATGCTAAGTTTTCGAAATGTGAATTTTGGTTGAACCAAGTATCCTTTCTTGGACATGTGATTTCTGAGGCCGGGATCGCTGTTGATCCGGCAAAGATTGATGCTGTGCGCACCTGGCCTAGGCCGAAGACAGTTACCGATATCAGGAGCTTCCTCGGTCTGGCAGGTTATTATAGGAGGTTTGTGAAGGACTTCTCCAGTGTCTCGAAGCCGATGACTTCCTTAATGAAGAAGGATGCACCATTCGAGTGGACAATCGACTGTGAGAGTTCTTTCACGAGTCTCAAGGATGCTCTGACATCTGCACCAGTCCTGACTATACCAGATGGTCCAGATGGTTTTGAGGTCTATTGCGACGCATCAGGTAGAGGTATGGGTTGTGTGTTGATGCAACACGGGAAGGTCGTAGCTTACGCCTCCCGACAGCTGAAAAAGCATGAGGAGAACTACCCTACCCACGATCTAGAGTTGGGTGCCATTGTCTTCGCATTGAAGATATGGCGACTTTTGTATGGGGTAAGTGTGACGATCTATTCTGACCACAAAAGCTTAAAGTACTTGTTCACTCAGAAGGAGTTGAACATGAGACAAAGAAGGTGGGTTGAATTTCTGAATGACTACGACATTAATCTGCAATATAAAGAGGGTAAGGCAAATGTGGTAGCTGACGCATTGAGTCGCCGAGCACACTCTCTCCATTCGCTAGTCTCTCATACTGGCTTGGTTGAAGAGGTGCGGAGTGCTCAAATGACGGATCAGTATATGATGGAGATCAGGCAAAAGCTTATTGATGGCACATTCGAGGGTCAGAAGTACGACTTCAGACTCCACGATGATGACCTGATTAGGCTTAATGGCCGATTGTGTATACCTAGGAGTAGCGCTGAGTTGAAGGAGCGCATATTGAGTGAATCCCATTGTTCTACTACTTCGATTCACCCCGGAGCTTCAAAGATGTATAAGGGTATGAAAAGATACTTTTGGTGGACTGGAATGAAAAAAGATGTAAGTGATTATGGTGAGGTGTCTCACTTGCCAGAAGGTCAAGTTTGAGCACCGACGGCCTGGTGGTATGGTACAGCCAATGCCAGTGCCTGAGTGGAAGTTCCATGATATTTCCATGGACTTCGTAGTAGGGCTTCCGCCTACAAGGGGAGGTCTGAATATGATATGGGTTGTTGTTGACCGACTGACCAAGGTGGCCCGATTCATTCCGATGAAGGACACCTGGAAAGTGGCAAAACTGGCAGAACTCTTTGACAGAGAAATTGTAAGACATCATGGGGTACCGAAAACTATTGTGTCTGACAGAGATACCAGATTCTTATCGAGGTATGGAAGTCTACGCGAGAAGCACTGGGTACCGAACTGAAATTGAGTACAGCGTTTCACCCACAGACAGATGGTCAGAGGAGCGCACCATCCAGACACTTGAGGATATGTTACGTGCATGTGCACTTGATCGAGTTTAGTTACAACAACAGTTATCATGCATCGATCAAGATGTCTCCCTTCCAGGCCTTGTACGGTAGACCATGCCGCACGCCATTATGCAGGGATGAGTCGAGTGAGACGGTCATTATAGGACCAGAGTATCTTGAACAAGTTCAGGCAGAAGTTCGCCAGATCCGGGCTAACATGAAGGCAGCTCAGGATAGACAAAAGTCGTACGCAGATGTGCGCAGACGTGACCTGGAGTTCGCCGTGGGCGATCAGGTATTTTTGAGAGTATCCCCCATGAAGGGAGTATTTCGTTTTGGCCAGAAAGGCAAGTTGAGCCCAAAATATGTGGGGCCTTATGTTGTGACGGAGCGGATCGGCCCGGTAGCTTACAGACTTGATCTACCCGCCGAACTGGGCAAGGTACATGATGTATTTCATGTGTCCTAGTTGAAGAAGTATATGTCTCATCCGTCTCATGTGCTTCAGCCTGAAAGGCTAACCATAGAGCCGACCATGCGATCAGTGGAGACTCCGGTACGGATTCTAGATACTAAGACTCGAGACACTCGCCATAAGTCTGTGAGACTGGTGAATGTTCTTTGGTCTAACCAGGACGTTGAGGAGGCCACTTGGGAGCTGGAAGACAAGATGAAGGCGAATTACCCGTCATTGTTTACTTCTTAGTGCTTATGTGTATAGGGTACGGGGCGTACCCCTTTTAAGGGGGGTAGAGCCGTTTCGGTTATGTAAGTACGACGTGTATTTAAATACATCGTCTATGTTATGTTGTTATGTTACAGACCGTTGTGTCTGAATGATGTGGATAATGTTGTATGGACCTTGTGTCCAATGTTATGTACCCGATGTTATGTTGTATGGACCTTGTGTCCAATGTTATGTAAGTATGTTGTTAATGATGTATGGAAGTATTGTTTATAAGTATTCCCGTGTTCTAACAGTTAGGATATGTGGAAGTGTGAACTTTGAGGACAAAGTTCTTTTAAGGGGGGTAGATTGAAATACCCCAAACCTTAGTATATTGTTTAAACACCTAAATATGGTATATTAAGACTAAAAAGAGTCTTAGAAATATTAGTAAACAAATTTAAACAAAAGAAAACACAAAATGTGCTTTAAGGTCAATAAAGGCCAAAATGTGCTCTAAGCTGGGGGTAAGCTTGGTTAAGACCTAATGAACTTACCAAGATCTTATTTATATACTAATGAACATATTAAACCAATTAACAAAGAAAACCAAGCTTGAAAACAAGTTAAAACACAAAATGTGCTTTAAGGAGTCTTAAAGCACATTTTTGAAAAATTGTCTTGTAAATGAGTTTTGAATGGCTAGATGTCCATCATTACTCTTTAATTAACATGTGTACTATATAGTATCACATTTGGAAGTCTATAATGGGAAATCAAAAATTTCACTTCTATGTGCCTTGTTTTTATGAATAGTGATTTTTATAAGCTATTTTGTAACATATGTTTGTATAAGTAATTAAATTGACAAATAAAGACTATATTACCCCTAAGTACTATTGGGGGCCGGTTTCTTAAGTGTGGTGACTCACCACTCTCTTGTTAACATGTTAAGAAAATGAAGAAGACTACTTAAGTTACTTTTACTTTATAAAGCATAAATATCTTCTAAAAGCAAAACAAACTCACTTATCTCATTCTCTCATTTCTTTCCTTCATTTCCCACGGTTCCAAGTCTTCTTCAACCTCTCTTCTTCTCTTCATACACGATTTGCAATAGTAAACACACAAACTCCATCTTTGACCACTTGTAATTCCTAGCTCACTTAACCAAATCAAAAACAAACACCACCATTCTCTTCCTCTCATCAAGCTCTTCATTCCTATCTTCTCAAAACTTCAAGAGCCCCATTTCGGTGCCATGGAGTTCCACCATTGAAGGAGCTTGAGCTTGTTTCTACATATTATTGATCTCCTTTGCTTCTAGGTAAGGAATCTCAAAGAAAAATCAAATTTCCTTCATGTTTTTTGCCTTGTCCGAAAATGCACATTAATGGTGCTCTTTGTGACTTTGTTCTAGCTTCATTCCAACCTTTCATGGACTAGGTGGAGTCCTCTCTTGATATATATTCAAACTCTCTTCAAAGACCAAGGTAAAACAACTACATTAATGTTTTTGAAATATGTAAACTAGGGTTTACAATGAGTTTAAGCTTGCTTGTATACTCATTTCATGTTTGTATATTGTTTAGTAGTTGACAAGGAATCAAATACCTTACCGGTTTTATAAGGAAACAAGGAAGAAGTTTGTGTGGAAAAGAGGTAAATGTACTAACTTAATGTGTTTAATGCTTAGGAGAAATGAGCTTATAATGCTTGTTAAAACTACCAAAGAGCAAATGGCAAATGACCTAGTGAAATGTTCTCAAGGAGACTAGTAAAAGAACATATGTCTTGTTGTATGTATTCGCAGGTCAAAGGCATATATATTGGGAAATTCAGTGTTTATGATTTATGCACCTTAAGGGCCTAAGAGCCATGTTATTTAAGGGCCTAAGTGCCATGCAATTTAAATTATGCACTATATTGTGATGTAGTGCTATATGAGTGAAGTTTGTGTATAAGAAAGTGCTTGATGGATTTTTAGTGTTCTTGGTTGTTTGTTGGTGAAAACAATATGTTTTGGTTTAGTAATGTTCTAGGAGAACCTATGTCGAAATTTAGGTAATAAACAAGAAGTTCTAAGAGTTTAAAATGAGTTTGATAAGTTAAGAAGTGTTTGAATGGTTAGTGCTTTCCTTGAAAGAAACATGCATTAAGGTGATTTAAGATGTGAGAAGGGCTTAGGCAATGTTCTAGAGGATTTTATAATGCAAAGAATGTTTTGGGATACACCAAAGTCATTTGGACTTGTGTTAGGATTAGGCAAACTTTGGTGAACAAGGAGAAAGTGTAAACTTGAAAAAGGATTTCAAGAATGACATAAGGAGTTGATGGTAGAATGATGCTTGGGAGATGATGTTAAATGAGGAGAAAGCATTTTGGGATAGTAGTTATCATAGGTATGAAACACCACTTGAAAAACTAAGGAGGAAAAGTATAAGTGTTAGGAATTTTGGGAAGAAATGAGTAAAGGCTTAAGGAATTAGAAAATGAGTTTATGAGTGTTTAAGGATGTCTTAAGGTGTGTTTGAAGTGCCCAAATGAGGTTAGGGTGTACTAGGATATATGGGGTGAAGTTTGGAGTTAAATGAGAAATGGAAAACAAGGGTCTGGGCAGACCGAACTTGCGACCGAACTTGCAAGGTCGGTCGAGCCCAGTTTACCCTGCGAGAATTGGCTTCTGGAATGGACCGACCTTGGGGACCGGACTTGCAAGGTCGGTCGGGCTTGTATTTTGTGTACGGATTAAGTTTCTGGAATCGACCGAACATGGGACCGGACTTGGCAAGTTCGGTCGGGCTGAATTTTCAAAGGAAGAAACTCTCGGGAATGGACCGAACATGCGACCGAACTTACAAGGTCGGTCGGAGTAGAAAATTTTGACGGAAATATGTTCTGGAATGGACCGACCTTGTGTAAGGTCTGTCGGTAAGGTCGGTCGGACCAAAATTGTAAAAAAAAAAAACAGATGGAATGTGACTTATGTAGTTAACCCTAGGGGGTATAATGAAGGTAACCTAGGGTAAGTTAGACATATAAACATGTCAAATAATCATGTTAAACACTTAGTAATTTGAAGTTAAGTATAATTAACCGACACTTGAATCATGTATAGGAGTGACCTACGGTGGGAAACAAATTGAGGCAAGGACCAAGGTATGGTTTTCTTGCAGTCTGTTGTCTACCGGTTTACACCGGCTTGTGTGTTGTATGTTTTCTATGTGTATGACGTTATAAGATCTAAACATGTAATGAGTTTACAGTTGTTCATATTATTGTGATGTTATGATGTGACTCATTTCCCTTGTGTGTGTCTAACATGACTTACCACCTATTGTGTATTGGTTGTTAAGTTCCACCATGAACTTCTAACAAGTGTTAACTGGGAAGTGAGGAATCCGGTTGTCCATCATGCATGTAAGTTAAGAGTAGATATCTGAATCAGATTCGACTCTTATGTTGTTAAGATTGTTCTCCTTATTTGGTGGTGATCTCCCGCTAGATTCCTCCAAAGCTTACCTATTCTGACTTATGATCGGTTTTAGTGGAACATGTGTTTGTGTGGTGTGTTCGGGTCACTATATCCGAACCATCTGTGACTTAAGTTACTCGTTCGAATAACAGAACGGTAATGAGTGTGTGTAACGAGCTTAACATGAGGGTGAATCATTCTCTAGGCTCTTATGTTTTTGACCTTCTTGGTTTGTTATTGTGGAACGAAGATCCACTGTGTATGTGATGTGTTGTTCTATGCACTATTGATGCTATGCCACCTATTATGTTTGTTATGTTATGTATAAAACGAATGCCATGTTATCATGACAATTAGTTGCGCGTATCCCGGTAGCCGATGGGCTGCGCGTTAACCATACCAGCCAAGGTTGCTGACCCCCTCGGGGGCTCCATATTTTTACTGCAGGATGAGGATCGAGGAGGCAGAGTGGCTGTAGGATCTAGGCTGCAGTTGTATGTTGGTTTATTTGGATGTTGACCCCGGGATGCACCTGTGCTCCCGTGGCATTATATTTGATTCCATTGAAATTACTAATGCGGTATAGTGACAGTTTACAGTGAAGGAATGTAAGAATACTCTCGGTAGTGTAATTGAGTCATTTATGGTTTAGTTTTAGCTCGGGAGTCTGATCATCCGACCGTACACTTGTATTTTTCTCTGCCTTGTCAACCACGTGGGTGGTTGACGCGTTGTAGCAAGCACGTCGGGCGTTAGTTTTTGTTAAGTTATTTATTTCCGCTGGCGATTTCCATTAGTTTGTGAGTACGTTGTAGGGGTGTTACAAGCGTGACAGACGACAACGCCCTCCTCGAATCTCCACTCAAATGACAATCCCTCGAATTGAACCACTCCCAAAATACAAAATCAAAATCAGAAAAGGGAAAGGAAAACTCAACGTAGAAGAGAACCGGAATTTACAAACCAAACCTGATTGACGACTGACACACGAACAAAATTCCACTGGCGGATCTCTAGCAATCAATTTACAGGAAGGAGATTGAAAGAGGGGAGAAGAGCAAAGGGAGGTTATGGAGAGCGAGGAATAACCGTCGTGCGAGAGAACATCAGGACAGTGGAAGGAGGAATTGATCGTGAATAGAAATTTGAGAAAGGAGAGTGTCATACACAATCTAACATAATGCAAAAGGACATCTTTAGCCCTCCTTAACTCTTTAATTAGTCCTCCCTAACATAATAAAATAAGAAATAAGTCCTTAACTCTTTAATTACTAACAGAATGCAAAAGGACATCTTTAGCCCTCCTTCTACAAGCTAACATATGACATTAGGAGAATGTCATAGACAATCTAATATAAGATTACAAAATAGCACAACTCCCTTTGCGAATCAGAAAGGAAATAATAAAAAAAAAATCGGGGTATAACATATACAATTTAGAAAACGACAACATTCGCTCCACGAACGCTAATAAAATGTTGTCTTCACGTACGCATATAAACGCTTACCTACGAACATTAACGGGCATTAAACCCCTTATGAAACAAGCTCAACTAGGAGAGCATCATCTAGGAAAAATATATACGAGTGTTTATACGACTCGGTACACAATAACGTTCACAGTAAAAACGCGAAAAAAATACTAACGAGCAACGTAAATACTTTACGATTGCCTAAGCATTTATAAATGCAAAAATAAATTGATATACACATTTAAGCAATGTAACAACTTTTACATAATCTTGATATTTAATATATATCATAAATACTTAGGAAATATTATAACATCAATTATAACACAAAGTTTTCAAGTCCAAGATCTGTACATTAATGCCGATTTTATATGGCATATTTGGACATGTTTTTACACAATTTTACTTAGTAAAACAATTAACAACCTAATGTACCTACCTTATATAAGTGTATATATTGTTAAGACAAATTAAATCTACCAATATATTTACTTGTAGCTTCCGGTAATATACAATACTTAAGCACACAAAAGATTGAAGTAATCATCACTTATGTTACGGTGATGTACTAGCTTGATTAACAACAACAAAAAAACTGTAACTTTTATCACACGGTAATAAATTGGCTCGTTAATGAAGAAAAAAAAACAAGTACTAAACACTATATCATTAACGATGTACTTCCACCCATAGCTAACAAAGAAAAACAAACTGTACTACCACCTATGATTGGCGTGGGTGCTTTTGGTCAAATTAAACAATATAAATCTGTAGCCAATTATGGAATCGTTAACAGTAGTATTCTAGCTAGTCTATAATTAGCCTTTTAACCTTCAGTAAAACCTACACAATTAATCAAATCAAAATTTTACAAGTAGTAGTACGTCCATTCACAATTAATCAAATCAAAATTGTACTAATCACCTATGCTAGCTAACGGTAGTACTTAGAGGTTTATAAACAAAAACAAAACTGTAACTTACACCATGCTTTATGGTAATGCATGTATATGCATATAAACAACAAAGCACACATGACTTACAGAGGTATATCCATACGTAATGGTACAAATTAAAATAGGAAACATGTACTTTGGTGTCGCACACACGGGAAAATTTCGCTCCCCCAAGATTTTGAGTTGCTGGGATGGTTTCTGCTTCAAGGGCGACTACAAACTAAAGATAGCCTCATTGTAAAGATCATGATACCGATCAGTCAAGTGCGGTGGCCCTATGCATGTTATCAATTTGAAACATCAGTACGTCTCTTCCTGCATTCTAAGGAAATCTGGTAGTTATGGACTAGACTGCTAGACAGGTGGGGATCTCTAGGGTACTCCCTCGAGCACCTTTAGCTTTCTGCCTAGCCGAGCAAGGCCACCTTAATTGCTGGGAGGAAACTGCATAATGAGTCAAACAAAGTAGCATCGATTGGAGTCGCCAACATGTTCATCTACCAGTATACATCTTTTTCTTTGAGAAATGTCTTCTATCTTTTGTTCTCTTAACCCCCTTCATCTATTATTACTTTGTAATTTAGGCGAGAAAGGCACTTGATGCCATAGTATTACCATGTAAACTGGAACATCCAGTCAACTATCAAAAAAAAAAACCATGTGTATACGCATAGACAAAAAAAGGGAAAAAAAAGAAACGGTATTGTACATGTACAGATCAGAACCGGTAATATATGTGTATACATATATCATACTTACACTTTGGCAATATACTAAGTTAGACAAGGGAAGAAACCTGTAGGCATCATGTAAATGTATATTTACCAAAGGTTTTTGATGTGGCAAAATCCCCAAACCAAGGCTGCCTATATTATCTCAACAACCTCTACAGTCAGCAGCTTTGAGTAGAAGATCTTAACAGAATATTTACTTAATAATAAGAAGAAGTAAAATCAGAGGCACCAGCATTATACTAGGAAACAGTTAGAGATATTTTAGGATCTTGTATTTTGTATTTATATTGGTTTTAGATAAAGATTGTTTGTAGATATTTAGGAGGTTGTTATCTGCCTCCAAGTAGTATAAATGTACAGCAAAACATCAGAAAAGGAAGAGCTTCTACCGTAAAAAGAGAGTCTTGAGAGAGGAGAGAGTTGTTGATAGTAATCAACTTTTTTGTCTAGAATTAGACGTGAGAGTGATTGTTCAAAGTGTTGAACAGATCAGGTGAGGAGTTTTCAAGTTATCAATAACAAGATTGATAGCGGAGTTTTTCTTCTAAACACTTTCTGTCTCGTTTCTCATTTCTGCTCTCTGTCAGTCTTGTACTGAGGCTTCTGATTTTATACTTTACGAACTTACAAGTGGTATCAGAGCAGGTTTACCCAATATAGAGGTTAACACTTCTGGGTAGATCGTGAAAGATGAGTTCGTATTATGTAAAAGCACCAAGGTTGACGAAATTCAATTATTCCAAGTGGTGCGAACAGATGGAAGCGCAGTTGATGTCCATGGATTACAAGGTTTGGAAGGTGGTGGCGCAAGGTGATTACAAACCTACTATGGTTGTTGAAGGTGTGAAACAGACCAAACCTGAGGATCAATGGACGGAAGCCGATGAAAATCTTTTAAGCAAAAATAAAAAAGCTCTTCGCATTCTTGTCTCCTCCTTGTCCGACGAAGATCAAGGAAGAGTCTTGGGTATAAGAATGACAAAAGAAGTATGGGACTTCTTGAAGATTGCTTATCAAGGAACGGAATCAATCCGCAAAGCCAAGGAGAAACAGTTTCAACGAGATTTAACAACTTTAAAATGTCAGAGGGCGCGAGTCTAGCACTGACGGTGGAAAGGTTCAATCAAGTGCTTATGGAACTCAAAACGGTTGGGGTAACTCTTTCTAATGAGACTATTAATGAAAGATTTCTTGATTCACTAACCAAAGATTGGCTTAACTATACATCACTTCTTGAGAAATGAAAGAATTATCATCTATGTCATTTGAAGAATTGTGTTCAGATTTGATGGTTCTGAAAGCAAGATGGAGGAACAAAATCTAGTGGTGCACAAGGATCTTGCACTAAAGGCAAAGATTAACGTAGAGACACCATACTGGGAGTATGATGATGACATGGAGAATGAGATCACTATGCTAGCACAAGGACTGAAGCGTATTCTTAGTCGAAAACGTGGAGGTCACCACGGTGAAAATTCTAAACGTGAGTATAATACCAGCAACCATGAATGTTTCCGATGTCTCAAAATAGGACATTTGATAAAGGATTGTCCTTTACTATCAAAACCTCCACAACATCGAGGATGTGAGTCATGCATGGAAGTAGCCATATGGGATGAGAGTGATACTGAATCAGATGGCATAGAAAGCAATGCAACACATTATTGCATGACTGCAATCCATCGGTCTCATACTGACACTGCCAAATATGATGAAACTATGTGTTTGATGGCTGGAGATAAGGCTCTTCAATCTCTCATTAGGGATCAGGTAAGTTCTCAAAGCTTGAATGATTTTTATGATAGTTCTACTAAGTCACAAGTGTTTGATGTGTTGAAAGGTGCTCTTTCAAAAATTAGGGATTTGGAAGTGAAACAGGGACATAACACTGAGTCTCATACTATGATTAGTAAACTACAAGAAGAGATTATTGTTTTGAAAGAACAAAATAGGAGTTGGCATCTCAGTTAGTCTTAAACTCAGCTAAGGTTGTTCAATCCACGTTTACTGCACCCGTCAGTACTAAACTGAGTTCTATTCCTGAGTGGGCAGAAAAAGAAATTCAATCACTCAAAGCTGATAATGAGTGGATACGTCAGGATAATGTTGATCTACAAAGACAGTATGACGCACTTAGTAGAAAATTAGACATTATGACTTTGAAAAATCCCTCTTGGTATAAAGGAAAAGCTAAACTTAATGAAATGGTAGGTCGACCTAATCAAGGACGTGCTGGTCTAGGGTTTTATGGCACTACTTCATCGACGTCTAATGTTTTACCCCAGAAACAAAGTTCACAGACTAGGACTGATCCTACAAGATATCCTAGTGTTTCTAATCCACGAACTTCATATAGCACTGCTATGAATGTTACTTCACATGTAAGGGTTGAATGTAGTTATTGTCATATACATGGTCACCATATTCGTTCATGTCATAAGCTTCAACGCAAGAATGCTCGACTTGCTCAGTCTGATACTGTTAAATATGCTCAGCTTTATATCAATCATAGACGTCCCAGACAACAATGGGTCCCTAAGCGGCACTAACTGTTTTCTCTTTTCAGGATAATAAAGTTCCAAACTGGCGGCTGATGGAGTTTGGATGTTCTTGTCATATGAAAGGAAATCACACTCTACTAACTTTGGTTTGGTTTTTCATGTAGGATCTGCCTTCTTCTAAGGTCTTTCACAGATCGAGACTGAAAAAAATTATTTCCGATTCTGCCTCAAATTGGTCAGCTCAAGCCCGGTGTCTTGGTTCTTCTAAGAGGCAATCACATATTGCACTCTCCCACATTGAAGCGGTATATATCGTTGCTACTGCTTGATGCGCCCACATCCTCTACCTTCAATATCAATTGGCTGACTATGGTGTTCCTCAGTCTCTGTGCCAATCTACTACGATACTCTCTTCAGTATTGCACTGACGAAGGATTTAGTTCAATATTCCTTGATTATACATATTGAGATTCGTCATTACTTTTCTCAAAATCAAGTTGGCAAGAATATTGTGGATCTCCCTCATTGTGCCACTGATCAACAATTGGCAAGCACTTTCACCAAAGCTCTTCCACACGAAACATTATCCTCATTCAGTCTTGCACTGTGGATGCTCAATGTTGACAAAGGTGTATTCTTTTTATTTATCGTATTGACTTATTTATGCATCAGAATTGGTACTTTAGAGTGAGTGGAGCGTGACGTATATTTTATTATTTCATTTAACTCTATAATAAAGTGAGGATTACTTCTCTTTCTGTGGCATTTCTTGATTATTAATTTGGCTGATCTGGATCAAATTCTAAGTTGGAACATTGAACATCTGGTGGCACTATCCATTTGTTACCACCACTTATTTTCCGGTTATCCGTACCTGACCAACTCCCCTCAGCATAGAACCCACTTTCGTTGGTCACTTTTCACTCACCATTTTCTCCACAAGATTCCCGTACCATTTTTCCAGTTTCTTTGTTGCACACAATTTACCTCACCAATGGCTTTCATACTGGTATTTTTGCTAGTCTTTTCTTCCTATCCCATAAAGGATTCTCGAATAGTCTCATGAAAAAAAGGGGTGATTCGCTTCTGGTTGTACAAGCATTATCCAACATCAGATGCTAGATTTGCTTCAGCACAAGGCTGAACAACTTGGTCCAAGACTAGACTGGGGTTTAGTGGGAAGAAATAAAGGAATTATGCAACACCCTACAAATTCATATCAATCTTGCCTTATGATGTACCATATGTTGCACAAGATTACACAAATAATTGTTCATGTTGTACCTTTAGATGTTGTCATGTCTTCGCCTCTGGATCATAATCATGATTGGATCCCCAACTCTTTCCAAGATGAGTCTTGGACTGAACGATGATCAGTGCATTGTTAAACAACCACTAAGGCTTTGGGTGTGTCTTCTCAACCTTCAGAGCTTCTAGCCTGCCTACCTCAACAGATGAAGAAATTTGAAGAAGCTATTCTTGAAGTATGTGTTGATCATTACCTTGTTGCCTTTAATTTCGATAGCCAGCTTCTTAGTCAGTCTTATCCTGACCCTGCCACACCTTCAGTGCCTTTTCTATGGACAGCATATCCTTATGTTCCGTGTTCCTACACATGAATTCGTATAAAATGCCATTTTGATGATCTTGCATGCTATTTTTACACTTCGTGAGATAGACTTTTTAGTACCATTTTTTTATTTCGCAAAAGGGGGAAATATGGTGGGTAATTTGAATATGTTACTTGATTAACCAAATCTCATTCAAGTGCTGCAAGGTTTTAACATCTTCAGGGGGAATGCTCATTTTAAGGAAGAGTGCATATCTTGAGGGGGAATGCTACATTATCTTACCATACAAAGTTTGCTCAAATCAAAAAAGGGGGAAACTGTAAATGTATATTTACCAAAGGTTTTTGATGTGGCAAAATCCCCAAACCAAGGCTGCCTATATTATCTCAACAACCTCTACAGTCAGTAGCTTTGAGTAGAAGATCTTAACAGAATATTTACTTAATAATAAGAAGAAGTAAAATCAGAGGCACCAGCATTATACTAGGAAATAGTTAGAGATATTTTAGGATATTGTATTTTGTATTTATATTGGTTTTAGATAAAGATTGTTTGTAGATATTTAGGAGGTTGTTATCTGCCTCCATGTAGTATAAATGTACAGCAAAAACATCAGAAAAGGGAGAGCTTCTACCGTAAAAAGAGAGTCTTGAGAGAGAAGAGAGTTGTTGATAGTAATCAACGTTTTTGTCTAGAATTAGACGTGAGAGTGATTGTTCAAAGTGTTGAACAGATCAGGTGAGGAGTTTTCAAGTTATCATTAATAAGATTGATAGCGGAGTTTTTCTTCTAAACACTTTCTGTCTCGTTTCTCGTTTCTGCTCTCTGCCAGTCTTGTACTGAGGCTTCTGATTTTATACTTTACGAACTTACACATCACATGTAATCACCGGTAATCCCCTAGCTATTAACTAAACAAATCTATAGAACCACCCTATATTAACGTAATGCGCATGGGATGGTTTAACAAAAAAAAACTGTAGCAAAGCTACATATCATAACCGGTAATATACGTGTGGTATCCTAGCGATTTTAACAAAAAAAAAAAGGTAGTGCAATTTGATTAGATGGAATACAACCTGACATGCTAATACCCACTACAATCGGTGGAGCACATGCTGCACTTAGTATACAACAATAATGGTGATTATATACTAATCAAATCAAATAAAAATCGGTAGCTACAGCACATGGAAACCATCACAATTCATGCACATGTGACATGTTTTAAAGCCTCATTATTAACCTACATGTTTTAGGAATCACACTTTTGCTAATATATTACATTATTACAAGTAAATCCCATCCACTCAGCTCCTCTCTACCGTAAAACCCGCAACAAACAAGGAAAAATTAGCATAGATTAAAACATGAAATAAATATTATAGGACTAGATCTAGATCTAGGAAGATGTCATGTTATGTCATGACAATAATGAGTCAAATTAATCAACTCCCTTGCTAGCTCCCATGCGTGTACCTACAAGGAAAAGGGGGGGGGGGGGACAAAAATCAGCATTTTTAAGTCAAAAGAATGTGGCTTACCTAACTCACCTTGTCACAATTGTCTTCCATGATTTAAGCCTTGTTCCATTCCTTGAATAATTGCCAAAAACTCAGCTGGAGAAGAGGACTTTGGAGCCAAAATTGGAAGTCCATAGTCAAAAGCAAGGCACAAATTATTGACATGAATTATGACAAATATATTCTACTTAACTCATTTCTAAACCTAGCACGTGTATACGGTGGTTTAGACTCCCTTCTCATTTCCTTGTCTTGCAACCGAAGTGGTAAGCTCCTCCATCCTCTTCTTCCTCCTCTCATCTTCTTCCATGGAAGCTTCAAGGTCCATTCATGGTGTCTTAAGTTCTAACACCATTCTTGTGTAATTTTTCCTAGCTTTCTTCATCAAGCCTGAAGCAAAAATATTCCTAGCAACACTACATCAAATCGGCATCAATATGTACTCCAAGAAGTTGTCTTGATTCAACATCAATCCAAGGAGTAATCAAGGTTAATCTAAGGTATTTTCATGTTTGAAAAATCCTAGATAAATTACTCTTATATGTCCAAAAATTCTATCCTCTAAATCAATGTTTTCTTCTTAAAAATTCATGAAGGAAAGTGGATCTCCACCTATCCTAGGGTGTACCGAAATTATGAGGTAAAATTCCTAAGGTAAATTCCTTAAAAACATCTTGTAAGTTTACTTAAGATCTATATCAAGATCTAACTCCTAATGTAACACCCCTCTCCATAATCACGTAATAATCACTCACGTAGCAATAAATAAAACGTCTTACAGCGGAAGAATAAATAATTAAAACAATACTCACTCGGGTGTCACCGGCCATTACTCGCCCATGCGAGCAACGAAGCCAAACTATATCCAACTTCCAACATAAACAAACTACTAACCGCCGTGATAATGAGAAACTCCTATACATCATACTAGTCCATAAATCATAAACATCAACAAGTAAGCGTCTACCCAAACCTGAATATGCATAACCTTACCATAATACAACTCCTTGTGCGGTAATTAAAATAAACTCTAATCACTCTGTTCCCGCACTTCGGCTCCAGTGATAATCAACAACCAGCATGAGTGTAGTATCAGCGATAGACGCTGAGTATGCCGGGCCTGGACCCTATTGGTCACTTAGTCATTTTAACCATCTTATTATTAGATTGGTTTCATGCTTTACCATTTTACAGATATAATCAATACTGTAATAAACAAGTATAATATACATAATCCACCATCCAAAACATTCATAAACATTCAACCAACCATCCAGTCCAAACATTCAATTAATATCACAAACCACAATTGTATATCGAACGTATCGAATAATTACAGTATAATGTACAATGTAAAATCGTCGTAGCGTTCACCATCCAGAGTTAATTTAATTTAATTTGGCCTTCAAGGCCCCATCCATATCCAACTGATTACAGTATAATGTACAATGTACAATCGCCGTAGCGTACAGTTTCCACAATTAATTTATCTTGGCCTTTAAGGCCCCATCCAAACCATGCTTAATTAATACCAATTGGGCGTCATGTTAGGACAACCCTATAACCTCACCATGGACAGTAGTCCTCCCGTACACACAAAGGTGCTCATTTCGCTAGAGGTCCGGAGGCCCCTGACTATTCACTTAGCCTCGTAAGGCGTCCATATAAAAGGCCGTAGCCACCTGACCCACGATCCAGTTTGGGCTCGTTGGGTATAAACCTGAAGCGGAACCCGATCGGGTACCCCTCAGTGATCACAAATGCACAACCAAGTAGTTCGTAAACTACCGGGATTCCTCACCTCAACTCATACCATCTCTCTCTCATAATGTTTAAGATATGCTCTTAGTCTTATGGAGAATAATTATTAGTTAGCTGCCCAATGGGTCTCACGCATACCTAGAAGTAATCTAGATCATATTCATGTTCGAGATCCATGCTCTAGAGACCGACAATGTCGTGACTCATACCTAAGTGTTTTACTTAGGTTACCATATACTTAATATTAATACTATGGTATTATATCAAGTAACCATCTTGTCATCACAATAACGTATATGTATGTTTATATAAGTCGATCTATAGTCGACGTAGCGTTAGTCCCGTAGGACGCTCGTGCATAAATAATTAATGCAGTAACACACCATCACATACATGTATCCAAAACACTTAACACACAAGTGATATCAACCAAATCCGAGCCCAAGGAATTCCTTAGGACAACCCGGATCAAACCCCTTTACATACCGTTCGCCAAGACCTAGGATGCGCAGTGTAGACCACTAGCTCGTCAAGCGTCCTCGTCCGAAGTATGATCTAAACGGTAATAAACTATAAGTCAGTCTCCATGACTAACTATATCTGGTATTTCCGAATAACAAGTAACCCCGACAGTTCATCCCCATCTTCTACAGTTGTCTGTTATGGGTTTCTATAAACCGGTCAGCTTTGTTACTAAAACTCGTATGTCAAAACATTTCGACTGTTAAGTTTAATTCATTATATTTCTTTAATCTCATCCACCATTAAACCTAGGTATATAACCTATAGTTGCATGTATGCATGCATTATTATATTATATTGTATTATTTTCCCACTATCCATTATAATACATTGTATTATATTATCCATTATCTTAGCAAATTATATTTGCATCCAAAAACTTATACCTTATAGTTCGTAACTATTTTTCATGTAATAACCACCACCATTATATTATATGGTTTCCAACCATAATATATACTCATCCTTATATACATTATTCTTGTGTATGTATATATTTACCACGTAGGTAAATTCCGTGAGTTTTAAACTCTTATATTATTGTTACATTTTATCATCTTATATTAGATGATTATTCCCTTTAGTTGTATTATATTATACAACTTATATTAAGATTATTATCCTAATATTATGTAACATTTTATGTTGTAATATCTACAACTCCTAAGGTTTATTCAATAAATACCTTAGTTTATAAATCTTATTCATTTATAGTTTGTCACATTATTTAATGTGAGTATCCTTCTATATTAATTCCATTAAAAACCACCTTATACCATGTAATTGTTATAACATTTATAACATTATAGAACATAGTCTAAAATTCATTTTCCAACTTTATTATTTTCGGTACAGCCCTTGAAATTATTTAAATTCTATTTGACCACATAACATTATGTGATGTTATACCATATACTAATATCATATAATATGATATTTTTATTCCCCTTTATTTATAACCTATAGTTTTTATACAAAACTATTATATATTGCCGCATAGGCACATATATTAAACCTTATTCTTTTCCATAAACCATAGTTTCCTTTATTTACAAAATCACCCCATTATTTATACCATGTTATATATTCCATATAATATAACATTTTTTTAACTTATAAAATGGTATAACCTATGGTTATATTTTTTGTAAATTCCGAACAGACCCATAACTGTTTTATAATTGCCATCTGGCCCCTTATAACATATAGTTTTATAATACCATTAAAACTATATATTATACACATATCTTATTAAATACCCTTATATAATTCTAAAAATCATCAAATTTCACCAAAGGGTTATAATTATTATTACTAACCCATATACCTTTGGTTATTACCATTCCACCACATATATTTATCCAAAGTGTCTTAATGACATAATAACTATATATTATACATATATAGTTTATCTTAATTCCAAAATCAACCCAATAAATTCCTAAAAATTCCTAATAGCCCATGGGTGTTTATAATACCATTATACACCCATTATTTTCGGTAATAACTTATTCACCACATATGTTATAAAATTGTTACAATTAAATACTTATCGTATTATAAAACCTTAAATAAGTTATCTAACTTATTTAATTTGGTCAAAACCTAGCATATAGTCAAGGTTGACCACCTTAATATTTCCTTGACCATTAATTCCTAATAATTACGGTTTGCACCCATATTTTTTAGAAATTACCATTTAACCACCAAAACTTTATAAAATCTTATAATATTTATTTAAACTCTTTTTAACCTCAAACTTTCGGTGTAATTATTGTATAACCCCCAAATTTAATTTAATTATGGTTTAGACCCTTATAGTATGCGATAATGCATATATATCACCTAAACTTAAATAAAACCTTATAAATGCGTAAAATGGCCTAAAGTACATGGCCTTATTACAAACATTGGCTTATAAAATAAATTACACATAAATGTCCAAAAATGCATTAAACTCTCGGCCCTTACACATATTTTTCCATATTTACCAATTTTCCACATAATGTCTTAAATTTGACTATTATGTTAATTAATTAGTTAGATAAATTTACCAAACCATTCCTTAATCACCTAAGGTCAAAATAAGACCTTATTAACCCATTCACTCACGGCACAAATTATACACATATGTATAATTACATATTAATATACCAAGTGAAGGTTTAAGTGATTTATACCTTGTTTTTGCCTAGTTTAGGCCTTGTTTGATTTCGGCTGCTTAGGAATAAAATTTCCACAGCTTCTTTTACATGTTTTCAAACAGCAATTAAGGCATAGTTAGTCTCCAAGCAAGATTTAACCATAAGAAGTGTTTTAATGTATATTTCAAGGTAAAATTTACCTTAGAGCAACAAGGTGACCAAGGGTTGTCTTCGACCTAAATTTACAGAAGCAAAAGAGCATCAAAAGAGCTACTAAACCAAGGCTTAAAACCGGTATAACTTAAATTCAAAGATGGCTAATTTTTACCTTGTTTAAAATGCCAAAATGGTGTTTTTGGCTTGGATCTGGCTGTACCTTGAAGCTCTTGATAGATCCACTGAATAAGTATGTTAAGAAGAAGATTATAAGGCTAGGTGAACAGGTTTTACAACCGGATCTAAAGAGAATCAAAAGATAAGTGCTTAAAGCACATTTTTGTACCTTAAGAACAAGATTAGCTTTCTCCACCTTCTTCCCTTGTTAAGGCCGAGATTTGCCCTTCATTTAACCTCCAAAAAAACCTAGATCCATGGATGGAAATGGTTGATGCTTAGATCCACCGAAAGAGGAAAGATTTGTGAAGAAATTGAACATGAAATGGCTTAATAAGCTTACCTATGTCAATTGGTGTTCTCCTATGTTCTTGGAATGTTAGCCACGGTTTGGAGAATCAAAGAGAGGACGGAGGAGGCCTTGTGTCGGCTGGGAAGCAAGGCAAGTGAGAGGGGTAGGTCAATTTTGCCTTAAAACACATTATTTGCTTTGTTTATTGTATTTGGTGATTGATGACTCATCAATGGAGATTAGCATCGATTATTGGTGGGGCTGGAGGGTCTCACATGGTTTGGCTTAGTCAAATAAGGAGCCAAAGATGAATATATAGATTAAAGTATTAAAAGGTAAAAGTAGTCCCCTAATTTAAGGAATGTGTTGGAACCTTGTTCCTTGTGCTTGAAAGTGGTGAAAATAGGCTCCCTTGCTTGTGGATGTCGACCTCATGTGGTCCAAGGGGTCAAACTTTGACCTCTTGACCATTCTTAGTCAATGTTGACTCAAACGGGCCCCTTTTTAGGGTTTTATTAATTTTTAATATTAAATTTGTAAAAAATTGTAAATTTCTGGAATTAAATTCCTATATGATATAATATGAAATATTATCATATTTAAAAGTAATTATAACCTTTAAGCCCATTAAAAACCAATTTAGAAGGCGATTACACAAAAACGTGCTTTAAGGTGTTTTAGTGCACATTTTGTGTCGCAAGGTGTTTCTGAGCTCTATTTTCTTTGAGAACGGTTTCATTGTGTTCCTTAGATGATAAGTGATCTTAGGAATCCAATTTTATATAAAATAGAGGTCATTAGACCTTTAAGGTTTTCTTAGAGCACATTTTTGCTCTACTTGACCTTGAAGCATGAAAATGCTTGTTATTTGTGTTGGAGTGTTGTCCAACGATTGTAATATGTTTAGTTATGTGTTAGTAAGCTTAGGACAAAGTTCTAGGTCCTAAGAAGTTCATTTGGGTATTTATTTACCCTAAACAGTCAAAGGGTGCATTATCATGCTTTATGTTGACCACTGTTGTTCTCAGTTGACTTTTAAGGCATGTTTAGGCCTTAATTAATGTGATTAGATATTTAATCCATGTTTTATTAGTTTGGGGTATTTCAGTCTACCCCCCTTAAAAAGACTTCGTCTCGAAGTCGCTTCATCAAATAGGTTTGTATATAAATATATAACTACCCATTATTCCCATAATGTATATCTATATGATATATCATTTACACACATCGTATTGTGCTTATACAGCACATAGCCATCACTTTGTGGCGTTAGTTCAATCATATATGGATATAGGTGATCCATCAGCACCATTATTTCCTATCAATTCTACAAACCCTGACAACCTCCCCGAGGTGTCCACATCATACCATCGTTCCACATTCCATATCTAATGATTCATTTCGTATCTAAGCGATACCATATGTAATCATTCTACAAAGCAATATAAATATATATCACAAGTAGTATAAGAAAGTACTACACACATGGGTCTAAATACAACATTCAAACACGTATCTCATAAGGTACATACAAACAAGTGCACATCACACACCAAACAAACCAACAACGTACGCCCCGCGTACCAAACATAACCAACAAAACCATAACCAACAAAACCACGTATGCCCCGCATACCACCAATTCACTGTATGTCATGCATACGATACAAACAAATAAACAAACAAACCTCGTATGCCCCGCATACCACGACAAAACTTAGTGCACACACGTGCACAGCCAAGAGGTTCTACCCCCCTTAAAAAGGGTTACACCCCCGTACCCCACAAGTATACAACAGCCGCTCAACAAGGAGCGCTGGATGCTTGGCTCTCAAAGAGTTCTCCAACTTGTGGATTATCCTCATATCAGAGAGACGGGTATGACTCTAGGCCTTCTGGGCTCCATAATACTTAAAGATGAGGCACTAAACTATTTGTGCTCTCTCCCAAGTTCGTTCTAATGGGCCCACTCGCTCCGTATGAGGTGCAGACCCATGAACATAGGCTCTATTTGCCTCTTTTCCTTACTGTGTATCCTCTCATTTGGATCACTAGCATACATGCGTGTGTCTTCTCTCACTGATATTCAGCTTGAGGTATCCTAGGACATTGGCTATTGTTAGTACTTAGTGCTCTTTGCACTTGTCTTTGTAATACTAAGACATACCAGCCTATATGTCTACGGAGATGGTGATTGTCATCCGTGTCTCCTGGTGGTTTTGTTCCGGAGTAACACACTGTTGTAGTTCGTTGATACACACTCGTGTTGATATCCTTTTCATCTTTCTGTATTCCCACTAGATTAGTAACTACACAGGTGCAATACCAAAACACTCAGTCATACAGAGTGTAGAGGCGTAAACTCTCAGCAGCTAATATCTAATGAGTCACACAGATAAGATGAGCGAATTATCCTATGAGTGGTACATTCCAAATCCATTGTTCCTTAAGCAAGGTATCTGCTAATATTTAGCCTTGTCTCTCATCATTGCGTCGTCACGCGTGTATGTCCATATCATCTGGTAGATTTCCTCTGGATTATAAGAATTGCTCGATCCGTATGAGAATTCTACATCTTATTCATCCATAATGGGTTTTCATGTTTCTTTCTTCCGGTTTCTATCCTTGAACAGTTCCCCTGTCTTCACTATATACTGTCTACTACTCTATGTGTTGAAAGTTCTCGGTTTCTTTAGCCCGTTGGTTTAACTGCGGCTCTTCTCGTCCATCTTCGAGGCAATCTGTATCACTGTCTGTAGTACGGAGTTGACTACTTCTTGTGTTCCTAACACTACTTGTCTACTTGCATGGGGTACCGTACAGATACATTACTACTTACCCAACTAACTCATAAATAAGTCTGTCAGGCCCACATGCTCCTATCGGAGTGCGGTCGTCCCATGTCTCATTTAGTAAACTGGTAATGTCTGTCACATGGGTATTGTGAAGTATTCTGTTGTCAATCTCCCTTTTGATGGATGTCCTTTAGTTGTTTATTAGTTCATGTTATCGGTTATCTTATTGTAAGTGCTATTGCCCTAGTGGCATCAATGGTAATTTGTGCCATAAGCCTGTGTTATTCAGCTCGGTGTAAATAAAATTCGTGCTATACTTAGCAAACTTGATCCTCCTATCTCGATCTCATTGAGTATTACACATATTCCGTTTCTCCCTGTTTATCATGATCATGTCTCATCCATAGTTCATATTTGTTCCCTCATCCGTTTAGTTGGATGTATTGCAGATTGCATAATAGTTTGAGCAACTTGGCTCTTCACTTCCCAACCATCCTCACTGACGGTGGTGCATCTACAAAGGGTATGCTTGTCCATAAGGACTAAACATTCATCACTGGTGGTGATTAGCATTAAATACGGGTATACACTGATGGTATTTGGCTAATAAGCCCTGTCTGAAAATTCCCGAATGGTTAAACTGATGTGGTTTACAATCACAGTGGCTGTATAATTTCTCCAGTTGCAGTGGTTGGACTAACGGTCCTTCCAAAGTTGCATAGGTTTCTAATCTTAAAGGTTTGTAGGAAAAATATGAAAATATTTTTTATATATATATAATAAAAGATTAAAAGGTAGTAGTTGCAGTTGCAGTTGCATTTGCAATTGCTGTTGTTGTTGCTATTGCTGCACTTGCTGTAGCAAGTGCGCAAGGCAGATGGAAATTTCAGTGGTTTACTTGTCATAGCGCTTGCAATAGCAAGTGCGCCATGCAGGTGGAAATTCTGATTCAATAATCACCAGTCTCATTGACTCTACGTCGTCGAGTATGGCTACATGATAATGTAAGCATTAACATCCTGTTCATATATATTATCCGTCAAGGTTTAAAGCTTATTGGTACAAAGTGCACACAACTGATCCCAAAGTCTTACACAAAAGGCGAGTGGTCAATGACACACTCCCACATATTTATAACATATTTCTGTCTAACATCCAAAGTAAGTACACGACATAGTAAGCAAAAGTCTTCCACCAGCGGTCTCATGGAGTTCAGGGTACTCATGCCTTATCTACTCCCTTGCCTCTCTAGGCTCCAGCATCAGTAGATGTCTGGCCATCCTGACCGCCTCGTGGTACTCCAGATCCTCTAGCTGAGGTCTTCTGAGTATTCCTTGGTGGCCTGTAATTACGGCTCTCTGGGTTCATCCAGCACTTGAACTCCCGGTGGCCCTCTTTCTTGCAGTACCGACACTCAACTTTGCGGCCATTGCAGTCGACCCCAAGATGGTCCTTCCCACAACGCTTGCAATAGAAATGGCGCTGGGGCTGTCCGGTGCCTAATGGTAGCATTTAATTCAAGTTACAATCTAATGATATAAAGGTTAAGGTCACAATTGAATTTAAGAGGTAGGTGTTCTCACCCTTAGGAGGTGCAGATCTCAGAGGCTGAGCATCTATAGCTGGGCCGGTCAACCTAAGGACGGGCACTTTCCCCTTCGCTCCCTGGTGACCCTGCTGCCCTTTCTTTTGAAAGAATTTCCTGTTTAAGGTTTCGGGTAAGCATTCATAAGGTATTAAATATGCTAATTAATTTAGAATGGAATAAGTCCTTACTTTCCCTTCTTCTGGCCATCGCCTGGAGATGCTCCACCACCCTCAGACTCTCCCTCAGGGTTCTTTCTCTTCTTTGTCCCAAGAGTCTCTTCCCGAGTCTGGAGCATTAGCTCCGTCCTCGAGGCAGCGTCATAACACTCCTGGAATCTCATTGGTAAGTTCTCACAAGGTTAATTGGTAATGTAGAAGTAAAGAATTATGGCTTTCATGTTAATACCTGGATGGTAGTGTAGAGGGTAGCACCCATCGCCATCTGGATGCGAAACAGCAATCCCCCTCGAAACTTCTCGACCTTCACGGTCTCTGAGTAATCTACACCGGGGATGAAGTCCAGCAGACCAATGAATCGAGCGTAATACTCATCCACGGTCAGACCTCCCTGGGATAATGTCTCGAACTCATGGCGCTTCTTCTGCTTAAGATGTGCCGGATAGTACTTCCCTCTCAGTAACTCGACAAAGGCAGCCCACGAAAAGTCGGGCGTAGCCAGATGATGGTCCTTGACCAACCTCCACCAAGTGCTGGCTGCATCCTTCAGATGGAAAGTAGCAATGACAACTTTCTGGTTAGTAGGTACTTGTAAAGCCTCGTAGGCCTTCTCATGTTCAACTATGAATGTCTCCAAAGCTACGGGGTCTGGCTCCCCTGAATATGTAGGTGGTGGGTCTCGGTCACTGATTTCAGCCAGTTCGTTCCCTGGTGTGGCGGGTGGGCTGTGCTCCTCCAATTGAGTCCCAGCAGTGCAAGAACATCAGCAATTGTCTCTACAACTCCTGGGTTCGCGGGGTCACCGCCTCCACCTCTATCAGTACCACGCCCTCTAGTTCCTCCAGACATCTGTAGTACAGTATGTCACATAATTATTCGGTAATTTACCGTACACAACCAATAGATATTGAATTGCCTTAAAGGCTACTATATCACGCACTTTGCGTTACTATATTCAATATCTTTTAAGACGAGTCGTCTCGTACCTCACAAACATTTCCCGTAATTTCCCAAGTCCTAAGCTCACTGTCTTAGACCACTTTTGTAACACCCCTCTCCATAATCACGTAATAATCACTCACGTAGCAATAAATAAAACGTCTTACAGCGGAAGAATAAATAATAAAAACAATACTCACTCGGGTGTCACCAGCCATTACTCGCCCATGCGAGCAACGAAGCCAAACTATATCCAACTTCCAACATAAACAAACTACTAACCGCCGTGATAACGAGAAACTCCTATACATCATACTAGTCCATAAATCATAAACATCGACAAGTGAGCGTCTACCCAAACCTGAATATACATAACCTTACCATAATACAACTCCATGTGCGGTAATTAAAATAAACTCTAATTACCCTGTTCCCGCACTTCGGCTCCGGCGATAATCAATAACCTGCATAAGTGTAGTATCAGCGATAGACGCTGAGTATGCCGGGACTGGACCCTATTGGTCACTTAGTCATTTTAACCATCTTATTATTAGATTGGTTTCATGCTTTACCATTTTACAGATATAATCAATACTGTAATAAACAGGTATAATATACATAATCCACCAACCAAAACATTCATAAACATTCAACCAACCATCCAGTCCAAACATTCATTTAATATCACAAACCATAATTGTATATCGAACGTATCGAATAATTACAGTATAATGTACAATGTAAAATCGCCGTAGCGTTCACCATCCAGTGTTAATTTAATTTAATTTGGCCTTCAAGGCCCCATCCATATCCAACTGATTACAGTATAATGTACAATGTACAATCGCCGTAGCATACAGTTTCCACAATTAATTTATCTTGGCCTTTAAGGCCCCATCCAAACCATTTTTAATTAATACCAATTGGGCGTCATGTTAAGACAACCCTATAACCTCACCATGGACAGTAGTCCTCCCGTACATACAAAGGTGCTCATTTCGCCAAAGGTCCGGAGGCCCCTGACTATTCACTTAGCCTCGTAAGGCGTCCATATAAAAGGCCGTAGCCACCTGACCCACAATCCAGTTTGGGCTCGTTGGGTATAAACCTGGAGCGGAACCCGATCGGGTACCCCTCAGTGATCACAAATGCGCAACCAAGTAGTTCGTAAACTACCGGGATTCCTCACCTCAACTCATACCATCTCTCCCTCATAATGTTTAAGATATGCTCTTAGTCTTATGGAGAATAATTATTAGTTAGCTGCCCAATGGGTCTCACGCATACCTAGAAGTAATCTAGGTCATATTCATGTTCGAGATTCATGCTCAAGAGACCGACAATGTCGTGACTCATACCTAAGTGTTTTACTTAGGTTACCATATACTTAATATTAATACTATGGTATTATATCAAGTAACCGTCTTGTCATCACAATAACGTATATGTATGTTTATATAAGTCGATCTATAGTCGACGTAGTGTTAGTCCCGTAGGACGCTCGTGCATAAATAATTAATATAGTAACACACCATCACATACATGTATCCAAAACACTTAACACACAAGTGATATCAACCAAATCCGAGCCCAAGGAATTCCTTAGGACAACTGGGATCAAACCCCTTTACATACCGTTCACCAAGACCTAGGATGCGCAGTGTAGACCACTAGCTCGTCAAGCGTCCTCGTCCGAAGTATGATCTAAACGGTAATAAACTATAAGTCAGTCTCCATGACTAACTACATCCGGTATTTCCGAATAACAAGTAACCCCGACAGTTCATCCCCATCTTCTACAGTTGTCTGTTACGGGTTTCTCTAAACCGGTCGGCTTTGTTACTAAAACTCGTATGTCAAAACATTTCGACTATTAAGTTTAATTCATTATATTTCTTTAATCTCATCCACCATTAAACCTAGGTATATAACCTATAGTTGCATGTATGCATGCATTATTATATTATATTGTATTATTTTCCCACCATCCATTATAATACATTGTATTATATTATCCATTATCTTAGCAAATTATATTTGCATCCAAAAACTTATACCTTATAGTTCGTAACTATTTTTCATGTAATAACCACCACCATTATATTATATGGTTTCCAACCATAATATATACTCATCCTTATATACATTATTCTTGTGTATGTATATATTTACCACGTAGGTAAATTCCGTGAGTTTAATAAACTCTTATATTATATGTTACATTTTATCATCTTATATTAGATGATTATTCCCTTTAGTTGTATTATATTATACAACTTATATTAAGATTATTATCCTAATATTATGTAACATTTTATGTTGTAATATCTACAACTCCTAAGGTTTATTCAATAAATACCTTAGTTTATAAATCTTATTCATTTATAGTTTGTCACATTATTTAATGTGAGTATCCTTCTTTATTAATTCCATTAAAAACCACCTTATACCATGTAATTGTTATAACATTTATAACATTATAGAACATAGTCTAAAATTCATTTTCCAACTTTATTATTTTCGGTACAGCCCTTGAAATTATTTAAATTCTATTTGACCACATAACATTATGTAATGTTATACCATATACTAATATCATATAATATGATATTTTTATTCCCCTTTATTTATAACCTATAGTTTTTATACAAAACTATTATATATTGCCGCATAGGCACATATATTAAACCTTATTCTTTTCCATAAACCATAGTTTCCTTTATTTACAAAATCACCCCATTATTTAAATCATGTTATATATTCCATATAATATAACATTTTTTTAACTTATAAAATGGTATAACCTATGGTTATATTTTTTGTAAATTCCGAACAGACCCATAACTATTTTATAATTGCCATCTGGCCCCATTTATAACATATCGTTTATAATACCATTAAAACTATATATTATACACATATCTTATTAAATACCCTTATATAATTCTAAAAATCATCAAATTTCACCAAAGGGTTATAATTATTATTACTAACCCATATACCTTCGGTTATTACCATTCCACCACATATATTTATCACCATTAATTCCTAATAATTACGGTTTGCACCCATATTTTTTAGAAATTACCATTTAACCACCAAAACTTTTTAAAATCTTATAATTTTTATTTAAACTCTTTTTAACCTCAAACTTTTGGCTTAATTATTGTAGCCCCCAAATTTAATTTAATTATGGTTTAGACCCTTATAATATGCGGTAATGCATATATATCTGAAATACCCCAAACCTAAGTATGTTAAGTAAACATAAAATCATGATGTAGTAGGGCTAAAATATGCCTTAGAATGATTGGTAGACAATTTAAACCAAGGAAAACACAAGAAAGTGCCTTAAAGGCAATCAGGGCAAAAACGTGCTCTAAGCTTGGAGAGACTTGGGTGAGTACCCAAATATCATGATAAGACCTTATTAATATTCTAATGGTCATTTTAAATCAATTAGCAAAGAAAACCAAGCTTGAAAACAAGTTTAAACACAAAATGTGCTTTAAGAAGTCTTAAAGCACATTTTTGAGAAATTGTCTTAGAATTGAGTTTTGAGTGGCTAAATGTCCATCATTACTCTTTAATCAACATGTTTACTAATTATATCACATTAGGAGGTCTAAATCAATGGGAAATCAAAAATTTCCCGATTATGTGCCTTGTTTAGTGAATAGTAACTATTTAGTGACTAGTTTAAGTTTTAATCAACATAAGTCAATTAATTGGTCAACAAAGACCATGTTAGCCTCATTTATTAGAGGGGGCCGGTTTTTATGTGGGGAGTCACCACATGAGTCATCAAATGAGAAAGGAAAAGAAGAGATAAGTAAAGAAGTTACTATTTTCTTTATTAAAGCAAATATCTTACCTTAGCCTACCTTTTCTTCATCTCTCTCTTCATTTCTCTTCTTCACACGATTTCTTCTTCTCTTCTTTTGCTCCAAACCGAGAGAGCTTCATTCATGGATGCTCCACCTTCAATCACTCACTAAGTGTTCATCTTTGCTCCAAATCAAAAACTAAACACATATTATTCTTAGTTAGGTCAAGACCTATCTTTCTATCTTTTCAAATCTTTCAAAGCTCCATTTTGGTGCCATGAGAAAACTCCATTGATGGAGGAAAATCAAGTTTGAAGAGCTCATTAGCTTCTCCATTCTCTTAAGGTAAAGAAAATGTAAGAAAAACCATGTTTCCATCATTTCTTGTACATGGCCGAAATTCCTTCTCATGGGGCTATGTTTTTATGCCTTGTTCTAGCTTGATTTATTCACCAAGGACTAGTGGAGGTCCTATTTCATTCAATGCAAAAGTCTACCTTGAGACTTCAAAGGTAATCATCCACTTTTATGCCTTAGAACACATTTCTAACCTAGGTTTTCATTCCTTGAGGTTAGTGCATTGTTTAGTACTCATATGGGTCCTTAAATATTGATTAGAACATTGGCAAAAGAAATTTAAGTGGTGGCCGAGATCTATGCAAGAAGAAGGCCTAAGGAGGAGATTAAGATAAGCTTGAGAAAACAAGGTAAAATGCTTACCTAATGGTGGTTTAAGATTAAGGAATGAGTTTTAGATAAATACCAATGTGGCTTAAAGCTTACATTGTGTATTGGGTTATATAACCTAAGAAAAAGAACTTAAACAAGCTTATGAACTTGTGATTAAGGAGCTAATGAGAATGAGTTAGTAATATAAGTTTAAGGTGGATTTTAAGAGCATTATAACTACTATGAGATTGATGAGTGTATTTGCAGGTTGAAAGCTTATATATGTGGGAAATTCAGTGTTTAAGTTTAAGTCATTTAAGGGCCTAAGAGCCATGTCATTTAAGAGCCTTAGTGCTATGCAATTTAAGATTATTGCAATATATTGAGGTTGTTGTGAATGAGTTGGTTTGGGTGATGAGATATGATGAGAAAGAACTTGAGGTGTGTGAAATGGTTAAATGAGGAAAATAATGTGTTTGGGCATGCTATGATGCTAGAGGTGCTATGGCAAAATTTGAGTAGAAAATAAGTGTTTAGGCGATGGTGGTGAACTAATATGACCTAGGATTTACTAGGAATCATTACGAGGTATTTGAGTGGAGATTAGTTAATTAAGGAGTCCTTGAGGTTTAGGATGACCTAGAGATGTCTAGGAGGAGTTAGAGGAATGGTGAGTGTTTTGAGCACACCAAAATCATGAGATGAGGAATATAAGAGTGTGCATAAGATTAAGGAGAAGGTGTAATGATTAAGGTGATTTGAATATGTTCTAAAGGGAATTAATGACTAAGGAAGTACTAGGAAGTTTTAGAGGTTGTCTTGATGAAAAAGGGGTGAGATAAAGTGTGGTAATGAGTTATAATGACTTAGGCATTACCTTGGAGGATTTAAGAATCAAGAGAATGTAATTGAGCATGCAGGACTTAGGCAAATGTTGGTAAACAACTAGGAAGGAAATAAGGTGTTGGTGGATGGAAGCTTAAGCTTAGGAAGGAACTTTAAGTAAATGCATAAAAGGATTTTCGATGGTGAATGAAATACCCCGACCTTAAATATGGCGATTAAATTATCCTAATAGGTATTTACGAGCCTAACAGTGATTAAGTACTATTGGTAAGGGAAAATAAATCCAAGAGAAATAAATGAACGCTTAAAAAGCGGAAAACGCTAAATAAGCGTTAAATAACCATAGGAGGTATGAGACCTCGGTTAGAGTATTATATGGATTCTAAAGGTTTAATAAGACCTAAATCATATATAGGAACAAATCCTGAAGAAAACGGATCCTTAAAATGGATTAAAAACACTAATGAACATTAAAGCGCGTTTTTCGAGGTAACCGGGAAAACGTGACTTTAAGCGGGTCAAATAGACTCGTAACAATTTTGGTCAACTAAATAATCATTAATAAATATTAGTGAAGCTTTAGAACCAATAAAATCAATAAAATGAGAAATTAGTAAAAACTGTCAAAAACGGGAAGTTGTGGGGTAGAAACATAAATAACCAAAACTTATGTGTCCACTTATTAAATAAAAAGTGGAGTTTGTGTGTGTGGGCTGTACCAGCCGATGGGCTCCCCCTCTCTCCCTCACACACTCTATTAATTCTCCTTATTTACAAAACAACAAAACTAATAAAGTAAAAACACTCACTACTTTATTCTACCTCACTGTGAGCCTCGATTTTAAACCCTATCCTATGTTGATTAAAGTTGATTAGGATCCAATCGGGTTTTAGGTCCACTTATAACCTAAGGTTAATAACTATGTCATATAACAATAATTATTAAAACCTAAGCTAGCTCACTGGAACCTATTATGAGTCGCCACCTAATTTTAACCTAGATCAAATTAGGAAAGGAGAGTTTGGGTTCGGGGGCGATATTCGACTTAATTAGGGTTCAATTACTTTCATTACCCTTCCTAGGTCGTTTTTCCTCTACTTGGTTTATTTACGGCTTATTACGAGTCGTTTTAACCTAAGTGCGCGAGCTTCTGTTTTTTTGTGTTTTTTAGCATTTTTTGACAGAAAACTAAAGTGGAAATTAAAATTACCTAAACTAGGGTTTCGGAGGCAGAATTAGGTCAAATTTTGTTTCCGTCCGAGGCCACGGACCTAATGTCCGAGACCACGGACCCTAGTTAACCTATATGAAAATAAAAAGTCGAATTAAATAGAAAACAGAAAATTGTAAAGTCCGGGGCCACGGACAGGCCGTCCGTGGGCCCGGACATTATTAGAAAAACCTAAATTTTTAAAATTTAAAAAAACTCGCCGCCGTCCGTGGGCGTCCGGGCTTACGGACAAGGAGTCCGGGACCCCGGACATGACGTCCGTGGGTGCGGACCGCCCTCGGACGGCGGCGTTAAGGCTGTTCCCGAAGGTGTTTTTGGCTCAAATTTTATGGGTGTGTAGCCTGAAAGATGTACAATGCGTTAGTGATCGAAAGTTCTCAATTTGAATTCGAATTATGCACGAAACTTGGTAAACAAGTTATTGGACAGAAGCTTGAATAAACAGCAATACAGAAGCGTACGAAGGTTAGTTTGAGCCCAAATTTTGAGGCAAGATAGATAATACCGTGGAGAATTAGGGAAGTGGAGTTTCTACCTGTTTTACCTTCGGATTCACAATGTTTCTTCACACCGGGATTCGTCGAGTGCTCCGTTGATGGCAGACCCGAGAGGATTTCGACCCAAGCTTCTGGTTGTTGGTTGTTCTTGCTGTTCTTCACGTTTTGGTGGTGTTTTTGGGGGGTTTTGATGACTATTGATGCTTTGGGGATTGGAAAACGTGTTTAGATGGTGATTTCGGGGGATTTTCGGTATGATTTGGGTGGCCGGGTGTTGGAAAACGTGAGAGAGAGTGAGGAGGCTGTGTTTTCTGACTCTCAGGGTTCTTGAGCATATGAGGTTCTCATTTTATCCAAAAACCTATCCCCTTATATAGACTTTCTTAAAGATAAAGAGAATCTAGTAAAAGTAAGATTTTTTGGTATTTTAATTAAAAGATTCCCAAAGGAATTTTGCTGTGAAATTTTAACCACATGTCAAGGATGGATATTATGAATTTTCTGAGGTGGAAACGAATTTTTTAAATGTTGGAATTTTTTAAATCGAATTTCTTGTCAGAATCAGTCAGAAATTGCTAGAAAATTATTGGTAACTCGAAAAATCAAAATTCCAACGCCATTATGCTTAGAATGTCATCCTCTATCATGGGTTAAAATATCAAAGCATTTCAAGCTGATTTGGGCACCCTTTGGAGGAGAGAGAAAGCTCATAGGAGGCCTCAGAAGCCTTTAAAGATTACCAAAATGCCCCTGAAAATGACGAAGCTGCTCCCCATGCCATGGAACACGCCGATCGAGCCGGAATCCCTCACCACTTGATTAAAATGCCCCTCACAACACCAGCACCCCGTAGGCCTTAACCCAGGGGGTCAAAATTTTGGGTATAACAGATTGCCCCCCGTCAACTAGACTTTGTAGCGGATGTGAAAAGTCTGGTTGATGCTTGAGTGATGCCCCAAAATTTTGGACCTCACGAAATTCTCCATGTTGTGTGAAACCGCGTTGATCGCGTGCAGCTATTTGGAGGCGCTGACTACCTAAGCAACAAAAACGTTGTCGAGCTATTCTAAGGCGCTGACTACCTAGGTGACGAAAACAGAATAATGTCAAGGCGTTGACTACCTATAATACATGAAATGATGCGATGCCAAGCGATTCTAAGGCGTTGACTACCTATAAGTAAAATGAAGTAATGTCAAGCAATTCTAAGGCGTTGACTACCTAAAATGTGGAAATGAGATAATGTCAAGCGATTCTAAGGCGTTGACAACCTAAAAGGATGATATGATGTCAAGCTATTCTAAGGCGTTGACTACCTTTAAAGGAATGAAGTACGCCGAGCATTCTAAGGTGTCGGGAACCTGAAAGCAAATGAAATACGCCGAGCATTATAAGGTGTCGGGAACCTGAGATTAAACGGGACACGCCGAGCATTATAAGGGTCGGGAACCTGGAATACGCCGAGCATTATAAGGTGTCGGGAACCTGGAATTAAATGGGACACGCCGAGCATTATAAGGTGTCGGGAACCTGAGATTAAACAGGACACGCCGAGCATTATAAGGTGTCGGGAACCTGGAATACGTCGAGCATTATAAGGTCTCGGGAACCTGGAAAATAGAAGTAATGAGATCGATGTGATGCGTGCTTAAATTGACGAATGTAAAGTGGACCTAAGGGTGCCTAAGTGGAATGGCAGGAAATTGGGTTCATGTTGAGCCTGAGGTTGAGTTCGTCTATTCTGATGAATCTGAATCTTTGGCTGAGAATCTGTATCTCTGGTCTATGATGAGGAGTTTCGTATGAATGGATGCGAGGTAAACTTTATGCAAATGATCATGATGAAAGTTGATTATGAAAGTGCCAAACGTGGCAAAGATGATGTGCATGTCAAAATACAATCAAAGTGTATGTAGGAAACTTGTCCAAAACAAGAAATCGTTGGAAAATGTGCCAAACATGGCAAGGTTAAGGATCAAAAATTGTCCAAAGCAAGACATTGCTAGAAAGTGTGCCAAATGTGGCCATGATGAGGTTTATGAAACCGAAGTGGTTAGAGGAAAGTTGTTCAAGACAAGAAATTGTTAAAAGAGGTGCCAAACGTGGCAGTGTTTGAAGAAAATTCTGTTTAGTGAAAAGGAAAGTGAATTATCATTTCCTAACTATAGACTTTGGACTTGTAATTTATCTCCTACGAGATGAACATGCCGCCGGTGGGGTATGGTGTATGATGTGAAGGTAAGGGCTTATGTGGGCCTGTGGTGTTTGATGTGCAGGTAAGGGCTTATGTGGGCCTGAGGTGCTTGATGTGGTGGTAAGGGCTTATGTGGGCCAGTGTGATGTATGAAGTGAAGGTAAGGGCTTGTGTGGGCCTGAGGTGCTTGATGTGGTGGTAAGGGCTTATGTGGCCTGTGGTGGGATGATGGTGGTCATGTTTGAGCTCTGGGTTCCAATTGGTGTTGTCATAGCAATTGTTGGAACCAACAATTGCCCCCAGTATTTTTCCCTTAAGACAATCTGAGCTAGAGTTCATGGCAATCGATCATTCCGATCGATTGCCCCCAGTATTTTCTTTGATCAAACGTGCGAACGAGTCTCGTCCTCACATGGTCAAGGCTTATGTTCTGATTTGGTGCTTCCTAACCTACACTCGACGTGTTTGGTGTTTACACTCGTTTCTCACGTACGGTCACAACTTCTAGACCATTGAATTTGATATTTGATGAATTTACGCATTCGATCTGTTACTTTCACGTGATTGGATACACAACTACCAAGTCGGAAGTCTTTGAGGCTTATAACGTGGCCATAGGGTGTGATGAAAGACGACGGGATCATGGAGGGATATTTGAGGTATGTGGAGCTTAAATGGGTGACCAAAGCTGCAACTTGCGTCTTCTCTCGGATTCATCTTCCTTGTCTGAAGTCGTCTGGCTGCTTCATGTTGACGTTGTTTTCGAGCTTCTGGACCTGGACTTTTGAAGTTGTCCTTTACCATTTCTCTTTTCGTCATTTGGATTTCTTCGAGGCACTTCGGGTTTGCCTTTTGTTTTATCCTTTCTTGCCTTCGGGGTTCTTGTGTTTCCCGGTTTTGGGCTTCGAGAGCTGTTTTGATGTGAGCTCTTTTGATCCTGTGTCACTCTAGGACCATTTGCGGATCGCTTCGTCATGCTGATAGCGGCATTGCTTCTTTGGACTGATGAGAATGTTATCTGAGAGTCGGCTCCTCGCGTCCTTTGGTCACCGGGTCGGACATTCATCATTGGCTGGGTTATTTTGTGGAGCTCACAATATCGAAAAGGGATATACGAAAGGCTCAACGGGGGTGCCTAGGGTTTAATGATAGGGTTTACAAGCTTTTGGCTATGTGGTGCTGTACCTAGGTGCTTCGTCATTCCTGATAGTTGTGTATCCGTTCCTTGTTACTTTTCACAGGTCTAAGAGTAAATTTACAAATTATCTCCTTCGGTCGGAGTTATACCGTTTACCTCACCTTTGAATGTGGTCTCACCGGAGTCGTGTAAAAATGACACGCTCGTTCGCTCATGGTTTTTCCGCTCAAGACACTCTCGTGAATTTCACTCAGAGACTAGTTCACACGCTTAAACGAAAGATGAAAGATGATGAACCTAAACTCAGATTGCCCCCAGTATTGATTTGGGGTTAATGACGACAATTTAAAAGATATGGATTTGGAACCGCTTTGGGGGTCATTTGGATGTTTTGGGATAAGCTGTGGGGTTTGGTAAGGCATGTCCAAAACTTCAGAAACAAAATACAAGTCCTTGTATTCCATTGTCGGGAGATAATTAATTCATGAACCATTTTCTCAAAAGAAACTTGTGTGAAACAAAACCTTCTTTTTTTTGTGTTATCATTTAGACTTGAAAAAGTCATCGATTTGTGAACATGAGGAAGAAGATGATTTAACAAGATCGATGCTTCTTATTAGTGGTCAGAAAACGATCATTCTTTGAAAAATATGAGAGGTGCATTTGGAAGATGAGTGTTATGGCAGGTTATGCAGTAGAATGCATGGGAACCCTAAAAATTCTGTTGAATCCAAATCCTGCTGAACCGTCTGAAGTCGGCATGCTGAAGACTCGAGCTCTTGACCGCCGGGATGTCGCTAAGATGACTGCGATCGTCTTCTTCTTGGACTCTTAGTAGGCTCCTAGGAATGCCTATGGATGACGCATGAGACACTTGGGCCTGGATGTGAGGTGCATGGGTTGAAACAGTTTCATGAATGTGGATTAGGCGCTCGGGCCTGGATGATTTTCATGGATGTGGATAGGCACTCGGGCCTGGATGAATTGAAAGTGAGGCACACATGCCAGAACGATTCATAAGCGGGTTGGCACTCGGGACGGAATGAGGATGCGGCACTGGGGCCAGAACATGTTGTGAGACTGTGGCACTAGGGCCGGAATGTTTAGAATATGTGGCACTTGGGCCAGAAAGTGTTTGAGGATGTGGCGCTTGGGCCTGAATGTGTTTAGGAAAATGGCACTTGAGCCGGAATGATTTGGGATTGTGGCACTTGGGCCAGAACGATTTCAGATTGAAGTAAGAAATATGGGCCAGAGGGACTTCTAGACTGGAACGGATGTGCGGGCCTGAATACCCTTAATCTGGAAGTGGAATAAACGGGCCGAAGGAAGCCACATGGACCGTGAATGTGCCACTGGGCCGAGAGAGAAACCTTGAAGCCTAAGATTCGTTTGATGATCTTGTTGGGCCTTGAGGCCAGAAACTAGAATGAATGGGTTGCGCAAACTATCTGGGATTCAAATGTTTTATGCTATGGGCCAAAATTTTGGATTCAGAGCAAAGTTCGTGGGCCAAAACTATGAATTGGTCTGTGGGCCCAGATTAAGTGAGTTATGAGTGTGGTACTTGGAATATTCTAAGAATTTGGCACCTGGGCCAAAATGTGTTTGGGCTAGAAAGAGGGCGCATGGGCCGAAATGATTTCTAAACCATGTCCCAGATGTGAATTGGAATTTGGGGCCGAGTACTTCTGATTGGGCCTAAAAGATGATACTTATACCTAGGATTTTGGGCCAAAGCCCGAGTGGAAAGTCTTTCTAGACTAGAATAAACCCTGAAACGGAAAGGCCTGATGGATTTTCATGAACTGCTTTCGGTGGATTTGTTTTCATGGGCCTAGAACTAAATTGATAATTCAAATTGGGCCGAAAGAGAGAAATCACCTAGGTCTAAACTTTTGGGCCAGAGCCCAAACCAAACAGGGCCTTAGGGCCGCAAACAATGAAGTCGTAAATTCCAGGTTGGGCTGAGTTGATATAGGAAGAGTTCCTATCAATTTCTAGGCTGGCAGTGGGCCGGTCATACAAGCAAACAAGGCCCACACAAGTTCAACATGTCCTTACTAGACGCTTCAACCAAATTGGGTATGGATCGATCCGGAGAGGTGCTTGGGGCATGGGCCCAGGTCACCACAAAGGAAAAGGGCTTGCACGCTATTCTCTTTGGGCTTCCCCACTTTTTTCACATCACCTGAAGGTGTGCGTCTACGGTCGGGTCTTTGACTGACCAAACAATGGGCTAGGTAAGGGTACTGCCAGGAAAATGCTTGGGGCTAAAGCCCAGGTATTAAGGGGGTGTGGTTAGACGACACCCTCCTCTTTTCCCCCATTTATTCACATCACCTAAAAGGTGTGAGTCCCTGACAGGGGACCCTCAAACGGGTCCCGGGGTGAAACTGGTTTGCGTGGACCCTCGCTCTCATATGATGCAAGGGTGCAAAAATTAAAGTGCGCACATAAATAAACAAGCAACATAGTAAAAGCCATAAACAAACGTTTTCAAGTTAAACCCTCTTTCTTAAAATTAAACAAGTTAAAATTAAGAAGTTATCCCCAGCAGAGTCGCCAGTCTGTGAGCCTCGATTTTAAACCCTATCCTATGTGGATTAAGTTGATTAGGATCTAATCGGGTTTTAGGTCCACTTATAACCTAAGATTAATAACTATGTCATATAACAATAATTATTAAAACCTAAGCTAGCTCACTGGAACCTATTATGAGTCGCCACCTAATTTTAACCTAGATCAAATTAGGAAAGGAGAGTTCGGGTTCGGGGGCTTGATATTCGACTTAATTAGGGTTCAATTACTTTCATTACCCTTCCTAGGTCGTTTTTCCTCTACTTGGTTTATTTACGGCTTATTACGAGTCGTTTTAACCTAAGTGCGCGAGCTTCTGTTTTTTTGTGTTTTTTAGCATTTTTTGACAGAAAACTAAAGTGGAAATTAAAATTACCTAAACTAGGGTTTCGGAGGCAGAATTAGGTCAAATTTTGTTTCCGTCCGTGGCCACGGACCTAATGTCCGAGACCACGGACCCTAGTTAACCTATATGAAAATAAAAGTCGAATTAAATAGAAAACAGAAAATTGTAAAGTCCGGGGCCACGGACAGGCCGTCCGTGGGCCCGGACATTATTAGAAAAACCTAAATTTTTAAAATTTAAAAAACTCGCCGCCGTCCGTGGGCGTCCGGGCTTACGGACAAGGAGTCCGGGACCCCGGACATGACGTCCGTGGGTGCGGACCGCCCTCGGACGGCGGCGTTAAGGCTGTTCCCGAAGGTGTTTTTGGCTCAAATTTTATGGGTGTGTAGCCTGAAAGATGTACAATGCGTTAGTGATCGAAAGTTCTCAATTTGAATTCGAATTATGCACGAAACTTGGTAAACAAGTTATTGGACAGAAGCTTGAATAAACAGCAATACAGAAGCGTACGAAGGTTAGTTTGAGCCCAAATTTGAGGCAAGATAGATAATACCGTGGAGAATTAGGGAAGTGGGAGTTTCTACCTGTTTTACCTTCGGATTCACAATGTTTCTTCACACCGGGATTCGTCGAGTGCTCCGTTGATGGCAGACCCGAGAGGATTTCGACCCAAGCTTCTGGTTGTTGGTTGTTCTTGCTGTTCTTCACGTTTTGGTGGTGTTTTTGTGGGGTTTTGATGACTATTGATGCTTTGGGGATTGGAAAACGTGTTTAGATGGTGATTTCGGGGATTTTCGGTATGATTTGGGTGGCCGGGTGTTGGAAAACGTGAGAGAGAGTGAGGAGGCTGTGTTTTCTGACTCTCTAGGGTTCTTGAGCATATGAGGTTCTCATTTTATCCAAAAACCTATCCCCTTATATAGACTTTCTTAAAGATAAAGAGAATCTAGTAAAAGTAAGATTTTTTGGTATTTTAATTAAAAGATTTCCCAAAGGAATTTTGCTGTGAAATTTTAACCACATGTCAAGGATGGATATTATGAATTTTCTGAGGTGGAAACGAATTTTTTAAATGTTGGAATATTTTTAAATCGAATTTCTTGTCAGATCAGTCAGAAATTGCTAGAAAATTATTGTAACTCGAAAAATCAAAATTCCAACGCCATTATGCTTAGAATGTCATCCTCTATCATGGGTTAAAATATCAAAGCATTTCAAGCTGATTTGGGCACCCTTTGGAGGAGAGAGAAAGCTCATAGGAGGCTCAGAAGCCTTTAAAGATTACCAAAACGCCCCTGAAAATGACGAAGCTGCTCCCCATGCCATGGAACACGCCGATCGAGCCGGAATCCCTCACCACTTGATTAAAATGCCCCTCACAACACCAGCACCCCGTAGGCCTTAACCCAGGGGGTCAAAATTTTGGGTATAACACTCACTCTCACACTCTCTCTCCCATTTCATTCCCCTCTCTCACGTACAGCACACTCATCTCCCTCCTCTCTGAACCTTCCTTCCCCAAACCGACACCAATGGAGAAATAAGGAAACCCACACAAATACTCCCTTCTCTCCTCTTGTTACTCCCTCAATACTCTTCCAAAAATTATAAAAATACCACCATTGTAATCCTCTCATCAAGAGCTACGATTCTCTCTTTCCAAAATCTAAAAAAGAGCACTTTCGATTTTATGGGTATACCCCATTTGGAGTTTCAACACCACCATTAGAAGGCCCTCCTTCTCCTTATTCTTCTAAGGTAAAAATATTTCGAAAACTCCTTCGTTTTTCTTGTCTTATGGGCAAAACGAATTTAAGCTAAAACCCTTGTTGGTTCTCTTGTGTATCTAGCCGATTTTGGCTTGTTGGTGGAGTTGGAAACCTTGTTCTTGAACCACTCCAAACAGCACTTGCACCTTTGGAAGGTAATAAATTTTCTAAACCCTAGAATGTATATTAGAACTCAAATAATATTTAAGGTTAGTTTTAGTATTGAAAATGTGTATGTTGATGGGTTGTAGCATTGGAGGTTTGGTTTGAAAACCGGTAGAGAGAGAGAGAAGGAAGGAGAAAGAAGAAGAAAGAAATCTAGAAGGAAAAGAAGGTAAGAATTCTCATTGTGTAGCCTTGTGTATATATGTAATGTAACAGATTTTTAGAAATGGAAATGTGTATTGTAAAATGGTAATATATTAGTAGTGTAGTGTGTAGGAAGATATAAGTATTTTGAAGCCTTAAAAGACATTTTAGAACTTGTTAAAACAGATTGGGAATTAGTGTTTAAGTGCAGGAATTTTAAATGTTGTTTTAGTATTGGTATTGTATATGGGAGCTTGTATATTTTGGTTGTTGAAAACAGGTGAGATAATATAGGTATGGATGAAAAACAATGTGGTGAGTGTATAAAAATACAAGGGAGACTATGGCAAAATTTACCTAGGAATAGAACACTTAGTGTGTTAGAAACTAGATGAAAAACTCATGTTGTAACAGATTTGGGTATGATTTGTTAATGGGATATAACTAGGAGACGAATGGATGTATCTTGGGTACTAGGAGTAGCATTAGTTGAGGAAGTAATGGAGGTTAGAAGTTGAGTGTAATGCAAATGAGGCTATGGAAGAGCCATAGGAATGGTGGGAAGAAGAGAAGGGAAATCTGTAGCATTAATGAAGAAGGAAAAATTGTAACAGGAGGAGAAAAGCTTACCGTGAGTGTGTAATGTAACAGATTTTTATAGTGTTGTATTAAGCTAGTTTAAAGTGCTTAATCAATGCTAAAATATGCTAGACTATATGTAGGAATTATGGGGAAGAGATTGGTAGAAGTTTGGAATTAAAAACAAAGCTTAAAAACTGTAAATTATGCAACAGGCTGGAATTGTCCTGGTTTGAAACCAGGACACAAACCAGGACATGTCAAAAACCACGACAGAAAGTATTACAGGAGGATGATCCGGGTTTGAAACCAATCCCCAAACCCGGAACACCCAAGATTCTCACCCGAGAGGAACAAGCAGTGTATGGTCCGGGTTTTAAATCCAGCCCTAAACCCGGACCACACCTAATTTACACCCGAGACTGCACAAACACCATTGTCCGGGTTGAAACCAGGACACAAACCAGGACACCCCTAAAAACCCTCCAGAATGTGTTCTAAAGCTATTCCAAGGTAGGGTAAAGATGGGTAATGATATTATAAGATGATTAAGACATAATTAATGATGTTAAAGGTCATTAAGGCTATAAACAAGCCTAGAAAATAATTGTAAGTAAGTAACTTAAGTAAATGTATTTAAGTAACAAAGAGTTAGTAAGTATGAACTAGGAAACTTTTGGAAAGTAATAAGTAAGGTTAGTTATGGATAATTAACCACCCAATTGTATGTAGGTCATAGGATTCGACTAGTTGAACACCGAAGGGAGTCGGTGATTCCAAAGTCAACGGTGAAAGGTATGATTTCTTCATGCCCTGTATCCTAATCTGGTTACCCCGATTTGTGTGCTTATTTGACCACCTAAATAAGATAAATGCATGAATCAGACTATATTGCACTTACCTGTGCTTGACTTATGTTGTGCTTGATATTTAATGTCTTGAGCACTAGTTTGTATAATTCATGAAATATATGAATGATGATGAATGGTATTCGAACCTCGTATTGTACTTATGTAATGTATTGTACCTCGTATGTATGTGTATATGTGTATTGTATTATTGTGGCTTGGATGTTGACTTGTGCTAATTCCTAACTATCTAACTCCTAACTTAAGTGAGTAAATTGGAATGAGTACAAGTCCGATATAGCTTCGGCCACGCGTGAGGATGCGGAGTCACAAGAGGTTGGCTGCAATTCCTGACTCTTAAACTGGTCCGCGGCCCAAACCCCTTAAATGGGTAGCATCCCGGATTGGTGAGTCAAGTAAATCCCGGAGGTGGGACGGTGTAGTCCCCAGGGCCGGAGGTCCCGACGACTTAACATGAGTAAGAGTAAGAGTAAGTAAGTATGGATCCGTAAGTATGTATGAGTATGAGTATGTATGTGTATGTATGGAGTAAACGAGTAAAAGAGTAATCTCCACCCGATTAACCCGGGTGGACCAATGAAGCTAACAAGAATTGTATATTGTGTATGTACTGCGTATGTGTACTTGGGAAGAAGGTAAGTAAGTACGTGATGGTATAGTGTATTCCTTGTATGTAATGAAATGTATGTATGTATGCTTGCGTAAGTATCATTGTAATGTGTATAAGAGTATGTATGCATGTATGCTTGTATGAAAACGAACTGTATGTATTCGACCAAGTGGTCGGCGTACCCTCACTAGTACGCGGGGTATGCGGTTATCATGCTCGGCGAAAGCTGACCCCTTCGGGGGACATTTTTTAGTGTGCAGGTACCCGAAGCGAATGTGGTCAAGGCACGAGACCGGCGACTACATTGGATAGTAGTAGTAGAATGTAGAGGTGTATCAACTAGCACACCCTTGTATTTAGAAGTAAGTAGCGTGTGAGGAATGGGTAGTAAGTAGCCTCTTAGTGAGTATGTATGAACTTGGAAGAGGCATTGTAATTGTATTGGGAACCTAGTAAACTCGGTTAAGTATATTGTATTGTATGGATTGAAGAGGAGTAAGTACTGAATGGAGTATTGTTGTAATTGATTGATGAATGGAGTATGTATTCTAGATGCGTAGTACTCGGGATTCCGGTCCATCAGACCGATGTTGTATGTAGAAGTAGTAGCCTTGTTAGTCACGTGGGTGACTAACGGCATTGTATCACCCATTGTATGTAAGTATATGTCCGCTGCGTGTATCTGATATGTAGGGAGATTGGACGGTAAGCACTGTATCAATGGTAGGGGTGTTACAGTGAAAGATGCTTGGGAGATGATGTTATAGTGGTGAGGAAAACATTTGGCATAGTGATTACATTAAGTATGAACCACCACCTAGAACCTAGAGGAAAACGTTACAAGTGTTAGCATTATTACAAGGAACATGCATAATGACTAAGGTGGATCTTGGTGGATGATTTAAGGTATTTAAAGGAGGGCTTAAGGTGTATTTGAGGTGCCCAAATGAGGTTATAACATATTAGAATATATGAGGAGAAGTTTGTAGTTGAAAGAGAATTTAGAAACAAGTTTCTAGAGCCGACCGGCCTTAGGACCGGACTTGCAAGGTCGGTCGGGCTCTGTTACAATACCGGAAAATGTTTCTGGAATAGACCGGACATGGGACCGGACTTGTCAAGTCCGGTCGGGCTTAAATTTTGTACGGTAATAAGTCTCTGGAATCGACCGGACATAGGACCGGACTTGTAAGTCCGGTCGGGGTAGAATTTTCAAACAGTAAAGGGTACTGGAACGGACCGGACTTGGCAAGTCCGGTCGGTAAGTCCGGTCGAGCCTAAAAACAAAAAAAAAAGAAATTTTGAATTCAAAAAATGGCAATGGGTAATAAGGTATGCCTTTGGTAGGGTAGTAATGATTGGGACCCTAAGAACTTAAGGAATTAAGATAAGTTAAGTATAAACTTGAAAGTTTAAGATTAAGTTGTAAGACTTAAGAGATGTTAGGTGGGGATCATTAAGGAATTAAGTAAGTTAAACAAGTTAAGTAAGTCATATTAAGTTAAGTGATTAACAACCTAAAACTGAATGAATGTTTTAGGACTTGGGAGTTGGGACTCCGGAAGAGAGTAAGCCGCCGAACGACCAACGGTGAACGGTACAGTTCTCTTGTGACCTGCTTGCTAACGAGGTGTCCCTCGGCTTGTGTGCTATTTGTTTTGTGTGCTCACTAAACAAGATAAAGCATGCAACCGGAACATATTATATATATATTGTATTGTTGTGTGATGTTTGAAAACTAACACAACATACCGTGAGAACTTACTAACCAATGTTTAGTAAGGAATTGAGAGAGATTAAGGAACGCCCCTAATGAGGGACGATATGAACCGAAAGAGGTTAACCAACAAACATGGTCTTGAGACTATTACTAACTGGAACTTGAGTAAGGAAACCCGGGACCGATCTCCGGTCATGCATGCTAAGGAAAAAGGGGGACGGTATCTGAATCAGATCCGCCCTCCGCTTAAGGACTTGTCTTCGGACTTGTAGCCTAGGGCCGGTTGCCGGCTCAGCTACGCTGGATTCCCGTCCAGGGTAGGTGGCATTAAGATGGTGCGGTGGGATCACCTAAATCCCAGGTTTGGACTTAGGCTACAACCATTCCCCTCCAGGAACGGTTCGTATTCTGAGAATAAGTTAAGGTTAAGATGAGTTACAATCATTCCTTTCTAAAGGATGATTTGTATTATTAAGATTAAGATTAAGATAAGTTAAGATTAAGATAAGTTACAATCATTCCTTTTTTAGAGGATTTTGTATCGTTAAGACTAAGATTGGGTTAAGTTACAATCATTCCTTTTAAAGGATGATTTGTATCGTTAAGATTAAGATTAAGTTAAGAAGATTAAGATTAAGGTGAGGTTAAGATAAGTTGCAACCATTCCTTTTTAAAGGATGGTTCGTATTATTCAGATTAAGGTAAGTTACATCCACTCCTTATTAAAGGATGGCTGTTCCTAAGATTAAGATAAGACTAAGAGTGAGGTGAGATAAGGATGGACTAAGATTAGGAGGGAACATTACTTAAGGAGTTAAATAGTTAACTCTCTAATTAAGGGAACGCGTTTAAGTCGTTCATTGTGCGTGAACTTTGATTGTTCATAAATGGATTGTGTTTACAGCATTTACTATTATGTTGTGCATCCAATCAACCTCCATGCTATCGACAATTAGTCGTCGTAGCCACGTTAGCTTGGGGGCCATGAGGGGATCGTACCAGCATTCGTGCTGACCCCCTTTGGGGGCTGTTTTTACTACACAGGTACAACAGGAAGCGGCCGTCGCGAGGGTAAGAAGAGGATACAAGTGTTAAGGGTTAAGAATGGCCTACGAGTTGTGCATATACACTCGTATGGCAATATGAGTTAGTAAGATGTATAGGATGTGAGGGGGTTGTAAGAAGGATATGTAAATGTTTAAGGTTGTTGCACTAATGTTCGGTATATTCTGTAGTCAGACCGTGGCAAGGTCCTGGATTTGTAAAGAATTCCGCTGCGATATGTTTATATATATACTGTTAAGTTGCGAGACCACATTTGGATTGAGTTGGGGTGTTACACTCTGCCAGAATCTGGATACAAAGCGCGGATCTCTATCAGACACAATTGAAGCAGGAACTCCATGCAGGCGCACTATCTCATCCACGTACAACTGAGCCAAGCGGTGCAAACTGAAGGTCTTCCTGACAGGCAAGAAGTGAGCGCTCTTCGTGAGCCGGTCCACAATGACCCAAACCGCATCAAAACCCCTCGGAGTCTTAGGTAGTCCCATAACGAAGTCCATACCAACGCTCTCCCACTTCCACTCCGGAACGGGAAGAGGATGAAGCAAACCAGCTGGTCTCTGATGCTCTGCCTTGACCTGCTGACAGGTCCTACATCTGGAGACAAAGTCGGAGATGTCCCTCTTCATATTGCTCCACCAGAATGTCTCGCGAAGGTCCCGGTAAATCTTCACACCTCCTGGATGTACCGAGTACGGAGCTCCATAAGCCTCCTGCATGATCTCACGTCTCAAAGCGTCGTTTGCCGGCACACAAACACGGTCTCTGAACCTCAAATAGCCATCCTCTGAAACCCGGAACTCAGACTCATGACCAGCAGACAAACCCTCTCTGATCTTACTCAACCCGACGTCGAGCTCCTGACTGGCCTTGATCCGGTCGATCAAGGTAGGCTGAATCTGCAACGCTGCCAACATCCCAGACCTCTCTGGACGAACGACCCAGATACCCATACGCTGTAACTCGATAGCAGACCTCTGCACACCAGACAAAGCACAAACGGTCCCAAACGGACCCCTCCTACTGAGCGCATCAGCAACTACATTCGCCCTACCAGGATGGTAGAGGATCTCCAGATCATAATCGTGTAGCAACTCTAGCCACCTTCTCTGCCTCAAGTTCAACTCCTTCTGAGTGAACAGATACTTGAGGCTCTTGTGGTCCGTATAAACTTTGCACGCTGCTCCATACAGGTAGTGCCTCCAAATCTTCAACGCGAACACCATAGCAGCTAACTCCAGGTCGTGGGTCGGATAGTTCTTCTCATATGGCTTCAACTGACGAGAGCCATACGCTACCACCTTCCTATGCTGCATCAGGACGCACCCAAGTCCCTTATGGGACGCATCACAGAAAACCTCTAGACCCTCGGTCCCCTCTGGAAGAGTCAGAATCGGTGCAGTAGTCAACCTCTTCTTTAGCTCCTGAAAACACTGCTCACAGGCCTCGCTCCACTCAAACTTCACATCTTTCTGCAGCAGACGAGTCAAAGGGATCACTAGCTTGGAGAAGCCCTCCACAAACTTACGATAGTAGCCCGCTAGTCCAAGGAAGCTACGTATATCTCCAACATTAGTAGGCCTGGCCCACTCAGTAACAGCTCTAATCTTCTCTGGATCCACGGAGATACCATCCTTAGAGACCACATGTCCCAAGAATACCACCTGCTCCAGCCAGAACTCACACTTCTTCAACTTCGCGTAGAGCTCCTTCTCCCTCAGAGTCTGGAGAACAGTCCTCAAATGCTCCTCGTGCTCCTCAGCACTCTTGGAGTACACAAAGATGTCATCAATGAAAACTACAACGAACTGATCCAGAAACGGCTTGAACACCCAGTTCATCATATCCATAAACACTGAAGGCGCATTCATCAAACCGAATGGCATCACTAGGAACTCGTAATGTCCATATCGAGTCCTAAAAGTGGACTTAGGCACGTCGTCTGCCTTAATCCTCAACTGATGATAACCGGACCTCAGATCTATCTTCGAAAACACCTTAGCTCCTGCTAATTGGTCGAACAAGTCATCAATGCGAGGGAGAGGATACCTATTCTTAATGGTAACCTTGTTGAGCTCCCTGTAGTCAATGCACAACCGCATGCTACCGTCCTTCTTCTTAACAAACAACACCGGCGCTCCCCAAGGCGACACACTTGGGCGAATGAAGCCCTTGTCCAGCAACTCCTGCAACTGAACCTTCAACTCCTTGAGCTCAGCAGGCGCCATTCGGTATGGGGCCTTAGAAATGGGCTGAGTCTCAGGTGCGAGCTCGATCGAAAACTCCACCTCTCTGACAGGGGGAAGCCCAGGTACGTCATCCTGGAACACGTCGGGGAAGTCTCTGACCACTGGAATCTCCTCCTACTTCGCATCCTTGCGAACCTCAGGGATGTAGCACAGATATCCCTGACATCCTTTCCTCAGAAAGCGGAATGCCTGCATCGCTGAGATAACTGGCGGCGAGCACGGGAGTCCATTCCCTGCTACTGTCAAACGGGGCTGGCCCGGCTCCTCGAAGGTCACTCTCGAAGCGGCACAATCAATGTGGGCATGGTGCGCAGCAAGCCAATCCATGCCTAGAATCACATCAAAAGTAGTCATCTCCATAGGGATGAGGTTAGCACACAAAGTCCTATCTCTGACTAACACAGGACTATCTTTACAAACAGAGTTTAAAAGCGTAGAAGAGTCCCTAACCAATGGACTATGCACATACAACTCAACACCCAGAGGCACAACAGGCAAACCGAGCTCACCCACCAACTCAGCAGAAACAAAAGAGTGGGTGGCTCCAGAGTCAAACAAGCAGAAAACAGAACGAGAAGACAGCTGGAGAATACCTGTGACAACTCTTTCAGCCGATCGGTCTCTCTCTCCAGCCATCGCGTACACTCTGGCCTGGCCCTGGGGCTTCTTCTGCTCAGCCCGATCTCGATCTCTGGACCCTGAAGCAGACTCACCAGCTCTACCTCCAGAGCTACCCCTACCCCTCTCAGCCTGAGGGCAATCAGCAATCCTGTGGTGCAAGGAGCCGCACTTGAAGCAGGCTCCTGACTTCCTATAGCAGACCTGACCTCTGTGAAACTTGCCGCAGACCCGGCACTTCGGAACGGGAACTGACGAAGACGAACCACCTCTGTCTCTCGAACGGTCTCCAGAGCGGTCTCCAGCTCGGTCTCCAGTAGACTGCTTCTTCTGAGAAGCAGGCTGATCTCTCCTATCGCCCTCATCGGACCTCTGCTTCCTCTTCTGGTCCTTCCCTCCAGACTGGCGACCTCTCAAGTCACCCTCTACCAACAGGGCGACATCAGCTACGTCGCTGAAGGTCTTGTGACGTAGAGGCGTCACAGCAGAACGGAGATCAGGCCTCAGGCCGCTCTCAAACTTCCTGGCCTTCCTATGCTCGTCAGGCTCAGGTGCAAACTTAGACAGACTGATGAATTTGCAAACGTACTCCTCAACGCTCATGTCCCGACCCTGGCGTAGTCGGTTATACTCCAGAATGCGCTGATCCTTATACACATCGGGGTAGAACTGTTTGTTGAACTCCCCAGTAAACTGCTCCCATGCCCAAGGCTGTGGGAATCTCCCCATCACTGACCTCCACCACTCCTTGGCTTCGGCCTTGAAAAGAAAGGTGGCGAAGTCCACCTTCTGCTCCTCCTCGGAGCCCATCACAGGCAGCAAGTCCTCCACCTCTGACAGCCAATGGCTGGCCTCCTGGGGGTCTCCTGCCCCATCGAACGACAGCGGTTTCAGCTTCATGAACTCTTGAAGCGCCTTCACATTTCTCCCTCCAACATCTGCCCGAGCTGGGCCTGGTCCGCCAGCTGGTCCTCCTCCAGCTGGTCCACCCCCTACAGCCATGGTCTGCATGAGCTGCGTCATAAACTGCTGAACAACATCAGCCACATTCCCTGGAGGGTTCGTTGCTCTTCTTAGCGGCATTCTGAAAGTCCAACAGCAAACAGTTAAACTCAGACACTAGAACTGACGTTTCTGACTAACTGGCTAACTTAAAATCCCAGCAGATTAGAACCCAGAGCTCTGATACCACTAAATGTAACACCCCCAAACACTGGCCTAGGAGTTAGGGGTATTACACGCCGCGTATTATTACATAATAACGCACGGCTCTAATAAACGAACTTAAACAGATAATCAAACAAGGCCCAAAACGAATACTTGAATAAAGTATAATCAAAATGATGTCGTAACATTCCAAAAGTATAACAAAACCCACCAAACTAATATCAGAAGCGGAAGCTAACAAAGAGGCCCAAAGGCTCAAATTCAAATACAAAGTCTCCAAGAACGAAATATCAAAACAAACTAAACTCCAGAGCTGAGCAAAGTGATCCTCGCTGATCAATCTGTAATGTTAGATAAAGTAGGGGAATGAGCACACAACTATGCCCAGTAGATGACTAACTTCATCAACCAGCATGCTAAAAACATTTATAGAATGTTAACAAATCAGAAGGAGTCAAAGGAATCCATAAGCATGTCAGAAAACAGAACAGAAGTCCATACAATAGAGGACTAAACAGAGTCAAAAGCAGACAGAAGCAGAAAACAGAGCGGGACACCAGTTGATCACAGCATACAGACAGAACAAGCAAATAGCTCGTGCACAGAACGAGGAAACCTCACTCGTAAACAGAACAGGCGAAACACCCGTGAACAGAACGGGGAACATCACCCGTGAAACAGAAGGATCCTACATAACGCGCTACGAGACAGCGAAACCAGCCATCCAAAGGCTCAGACACAGGATAACTAGGTCCCAAAACAGAAGCTTAAAACAATAAGCATATGTGCAACCATTGCACCAGAGAGCAGATAGAAAACTGAGAAATCAGAAGGGCAATTCAACCCCACAAACCGAAGTTATAGAATTCAGAAGCTTGTTGATGGCTACAAAATCAGAGAGCACATAACCAAGTGCTCAAACATGTATAAACAGATAGTATTTGGAAAGAGGAATCCAACGCCGCAAACGGCACTCAAAACGGAGCTCAAACGAGCAAGTTACGGCGAAAACAGAGACCTGTCCGAACTTGTGTCCTAGCTTCGAAGCTCGGACACAAGCACAGACTCAAAACAGAGAGCAAAACCGAGATGTCCGAACTTCGAAGTTCGGACCGAAGTTCGGACACGTTTTTCGGAAAAGTTACGTGGTGAAGTCCGAGCTTCAAAGCTCGGTTGTTTTCAGAAAATAGAGGTGTCCGAACTTCAAAGTTCGGACAGAAGTTCGGACACCTCAAAAACTCAAAAAAAACAAAGCGCAACAGAGACTTGTCCGAACTTCCAAGTTCGGACTGAAGTTTGGACAAGTCGCAGAAATCATTTTTCAGAAGCGAATTGAACACGAACAGAGGCACAAAAACCAATTCAAATCAACACACACATTTCCAAAACAACCTTGGGGGTTTAATCCATTGAAATGGCATTAAATCAGACATAAATCACACACCAAACACAAGGTCAAATCACTGAATTAATTTGTAGAACCCAAACTCCCCAAGGCTGAACACACGGATCGAATCCGAAAGCCACCTACCTCAGTTACAGCAGAGACGAATTCCTCAAATCTGAACCGCGCAATCAGACAACGAACAGCAGCAGCGCAGACCCAAACGCAAACCAAACAGCCACCGAACTTCTGAGCACAACGCAGAGATAAAGCTCTCAATCAGAAACTGATAACGACACCAATGCTGAAACTGAAACGAAGAACAGAGTTGAACCCCTCACCTGAATTCGATAGACGTAACACAGTAGCAGTCCACAGCAGAGGAGAGATCGACGCAGACGTCGGAGGGTTACTGATTCACAATCAGATTGCAGAGAAGGAAATTAGGGATTTGAGGAGGTTCTCCAAACTGATTGTAAAACTAATCAACGAAACACCAACCTGAATTGCATTACTAACAAACAACGCAGCAGCAGAAAACAATCTCAGATTCCCCGGACAGCAGCGTAGTAGATCGATCAACAGAGAAGAGAGCTTGAGAGAGAAGAGAAAGAAGAACGTCTCTAGGGCTGAGCGACTGATCGTGAATGAACGTGATAGTCAGAATGTAATTTGATTATTATTAATATCACCCAACTATTAATAATAATTCCTTACCAAAAATCTGAAACGGAAAGGACCACTTCGCCCTTGTCTTCAATCAAAAGGACTTCCACGTCCTAAATCATAATGCACCAACTTAAAAATAAGTTGTGACGAAATAAAATAATAACCAAATCTTGGGTTATAACACACTCAGAAAAACAAGTTGGTATACAAGCCGGTGTAATCCGGTAGGACACAGGTTGCAAGAAAACCATACCTTTCACCACGGTCCACTATATTGTGTCCTCCTAGGTTCCTCGAACAAATCCCGTACAACTGGTAACATCACAATTACTTTCATTAACATCGTGGTGACATGATTGTTTAATATCTAATGCCCATAGTTAACCCCGTCATCCCGTTGTACTTAATTTATTTATGTGATCATAAGTTCACAACTTACACATTCACTCTCACACTTGTTTATACTTCCAATGGCCTTTAAAAGTCACCAAACAAGGCCTAAACATCATCTAAAACCATTACCATTCAATCCCCCATCATTAGGAGCCTTAAACAAATTTTTTTCTTCATCACTGGTCTGGACCGCCCCTCTGGGGCGGTCCCAGGGGCGGTCCACAACAGAAGCTACACGTTTCTTTTTTTTTTCACTTCTCTGCACTGGACCTCCCCACAGGGGCGGTCCCTAGGGGCGGTCCAGAACAGACCCCATTTTAAAAACCGTTTTTCTCCTCATTTTGAACTCCAAAATCACCCCAATCTTTTCCTATGCATTACACATGTTTTCCCACATGTTTTAACATCTTTTTGGCACACTAAAACCCTCTCTAAACATCCCAAAAACTCCTTAAACTTATACTCAAATTTTTACTAAATCCTTAACATTTAGAACATTTTACTTACACTTGTAACTTGTAATTTTGCTTAAAGCTTCCACTCACCAAAGTGTTCTTCCCCCACAAGATAACCACTCCTAAAGCGTCATTTTGCATCACATTCACCCCCTTTACACACACTCCTCAAGTCTTTCCCACAAGTTCCTAATTAAACCTTCACAAGGCATTACACTTCCATTGTTCACCAACTTTGCACAAGACTTTACCACACCTCCACCATCACCTTGGTGTATCTAGAAATCATCCATTAGTTCTCTAAATCTCCAAGACTATGCCCAAGGCATCTTAACACTTAAGAACACCTTATTCCACTTTCTTTCACCATCTTAACACTTAACAATCCCTAGTACCTTCTAGGTCATAAAATCTCATTACAATACTTAAACTCCTTTGTTTATCAACTAAATTTTGCCATAGCTTCTGTTGTATCACCTTACACCAAACACATAGTTTTCCACCATTATACAATCCAAGAACACTCAATCTCTTAATGCACATTCTTTACACACAACATATGGTTTTTCATCCTTTAACCTTCAAAGACATTCACCTTCACAAGATATGTTCTTTACACACAACTAAACCTTTAAACTACACTACATCACAATATAGTGCATAAACTTAAATTGCTTGGCTCTTAGGCCCTTAAATTGCATTAAACTTAAACACTGAATTTCCACATTTAAATGCCTTCAACCTGTGAATACACACAAGAATGCTCCCATGTCCTTTTAGTCCACCTTGTGGATAGTTTTCTATCTCATTTCCCATTGGCTCATTAGGTTATTTATTAAGCAAATATAGCTCAATTTCCTAGTACACAAAACCACACCAAGAGAGATCATTTACCTCTTTGTTTTCCAAGTTTTCTCACTTGTTTTCTCTTGTTCTTTCTTGATTGAAAATCGGCAAGGAACTTTTATCACTTGTTAATCTTCTAACCATTACACATATAAGGGTAATGAGCATTAAGTTTAATACCCAAACTCGTAGTCAAACCCTAGGTTTACATATGTGTCTTAAAACACCAAAATTTGATGATTACCTTTGGAATTCGAAAGAGAGCTTGGTTAAGTAGCAAGATAGGACTCCTCCTAGTCCTTTGAAGTTTGAATTAAGCTATGAAGAGAGCAAGACAAAGCACCATTGTGAGGTGAATTTTCGGACACATACAAAAATGAGAGGAAACTTAGATTTTCTTCGGTTTTCCTTACCTTGAAGCAAAGGAGAATGACAAGGCATGAAAATATGAGCTCAAACTCCTTCAATGGTGAATCTCCATGGCACCAAAATGAAGCGTTTGATGATTTGAAAAGATAGAAGTGAAGATCTTGGTCTAACTAAGACAAATTGGTCTTAGAATTTGATTTGGAGCATTAATGAACATTTGGTGAGCAATTGAAGTTAGAGAAGAGAGGGGCTGTAGCAAGCTCGGTTCTGGTTGGGAGAATAGAGGAAGAACACGGTGGGAAGGCAAGGAAATGAAGAGGAGAGGTGAGAGGTCTCACTTTTGCAAGATATTTAAGCTTAAAAGCAAATAGTAACTTTACTTTATTTATTTTTCTTTTCTTTAGTTGGATGACTAGGTTGGTGACTCCCCACCTTAAAAACCGTGGCCCCTTCAATATATAACATATATATGGCCTTTGTTGACCAATTAAACAACTTATGTTGACTTATAACTTAAACTAGCACTATTTGAGCACTATTCACAAAACAAGGCACATATTTGTGAAATTTTTGATTTCCCATTGATTTAGACTTCCTAATGTGATACTAAGTAGTACACATATTAATTAAAGAGTAATTATGGTCATTTAGCCACTCAAAACTCACTTACAAGACAATTTTTCAAAAATGTGCTTTAAGACTCCTTAAAGCACATTTTGTGTTTTAACTTGTTTTCAAGCTTGGTTTTCTTTAGTAATTGATTTAACATGTTCATTAGCATGTTTATAAGGTCTAATAATGACCTTTAGGTATTATACAAGGTTACACCAAGTCTAGAGCAAGTATTTGCTTAAATTGACTTTAAGGTGTTTTCTTGTGTTTTGTTTGGTTTAATTGTCCACCAACGTTCCCTAAGGACTTATTTAGCCTTATTAAATCATAATTGAATATTATTAAGTCTTGGTAGGCTCTTTGGGTCCTAACCAAGTTCACTTCCAAGCTTAGAGCATGTTTTTGCTGAAACTGTGTCTTAGTGTTTTATTGTGTTTTACTATGGTTTAAATTGTTCACTTATGTTTCTAAGGCACTTTTTAGCCTTTCTATACCATAGTTTAACATTTAAACAACATATCAAGGTTTGGGGTATTTCAAACGACCAAGATAATTGTTGTAAAATGTTGTATTACTCTTGTGCACTGTTGTGTTACTTTATGTGCGCGATGCTACTAACTGTAACGTGTATGTTCCACGCATACAACACTACATTACCAGTGGATTAAATACCTGCGTTTTACTATACCGAGAACTTGTACTCAAGTTTCTCACTAACTTCACTTTATAACAAACGTCGTTATCCTAAACGTGATAACTGACAATACACATTTTGTTCTTGTTTAACGTCCTTGAGTGACATCTATTAAATTCTATACTACGAGAAGCGAGGAGCCCAGTTGTATCTGGCCATGCATGCTACAGGAGCTGTACCTGTCACAGGTCGTCTCCATTCAATTTACGTCGCGACGGGAGTTTTGGGTGCACTCTATGTCCACTCACCGGGACCGTACCGGAACATTTCAAGTTAAGAGGAAGACTTCACTTCTCTCAAGGGTACGATACCCACCTCTTTTAGTGCAGGAGTTAACTACGTTATCTTCTGAGGGAATTATTACCCACCTACTTGTACGAGAGTCCCATCTCGTCTAAGGGTTTATCATACCCTACCAGTTTACTCTATGAAGATGGAGTTTAACAAGGTCACTATACCTCCACTGCTGTGAGGTAGTCTTATATACATGTTAGTCCCATTGTGAGGATCTGACTACTAGTAAACAATTACAGGACACCTAACTTGACCTTCTGAAGTCTTGTTCTGTGTGACATTATTATCCTTATATGGATGTTTGTTATGATTATATTATGTTGTGTGTTTACAGCTTTACAAAAAAAATGATCTGCATGCATTCGACAAAGTAGTTGGTGTGGCCCAGTAGCTTGTGGGTTGCACGCTCTCATACCGGCAAATTATTTTGCTGAGCCGTTTCATGGCTAACCATTTCTGGGTACATGAAGAAAGAAGAGATTACCCGACCAAGTGTAGGTGGGGTAGAATTAAGACAGGGGATTATTACTACCGGTATCATTTTACAGTACTGTACTTTATTTTTGACTTTTGTTGTTTTAAGAGGTTTGTATTCAGCGCTCAGACCGTATCATTTGTAAGTTGTATTGGAGTTAGCCTTGTTAGTCATATGGGTGACTAGCGGCATTGTAGCACCACCCGTTTTATGTATTTATTCCGCTGCATTTCCAGTTGAAGTTAGGAGCTATCATCGTTCCGGTTATGGAGTTTCGGGTTGGGGTGTTACACTTTTTTTATCAGCTATATACATGCCTACTTTTGTATACCTGTATATATATGTGCGACTATACCATATGTCGCGTTATTAGTTATATACGTGACTACTCTATTTTGTCACTTTGTTAGTTATATACATGTATGTGTGTATGTATATATATATATATATGCGACCATTTTATTTTGTCACGTTTTAGTTATATGTACCTATGCGACATTATTATTTATTATATACGACGTTGTAATATTGTAACGTTACATATATGTATTATCATATACGTACATATATAAGTACGTGACTGTATTAATATGTAACGTTGTCATGTTTTCGGACATGTATATGCCCGTACCAAATTTAATTGTTCATGTACTATCGCATGTCCCGAATTATGTGACACATTATGCTCGGGTTATTATCACTTGTTTATGCTTTTATGTGTTTATTTAGTTTAGGGGCGCTTCATGAATTCCCAAACCACCATTGAAGACTTTGAGAATAGCTCAAACAAGGAAAAATCAAGGCATTAACACTTGCCAAAATCGGCCAACACAAGAGGGTGAAGAAAAGATGCATTTTCTTTGGATATTTTTACCTTGGATGAAAGAGGAGGCTCCAAGCTTCAAGAATCTCTAACTTTCTCTTCAAATGGGCTATACCCATGGAGATGAACTTCAAGCTTTTGGGATTTTGAAAAGAGGGAATGATAGAGGGTGATGAGAGGATCACAAATATGTAATTATTTTTGAGTTTGGAGCTTTAACAAAGCTTGGGCAACTGAATGAAGCTTGAGTAGCCATGGGAGAAGAAGAGAGAAATCGCAGCCATGGAGGAAGAAAAGAGGACGGCTGGGAAGGAGAATGAAATACCCCAAACCTTAGTATGTGGTTTAAACATTAAAATATGGTATATTAAGACTAAAAAGAGTCTTCGAAACATTAGTAAACAATTTAAACCATAGAAAACACAAATAAATACCTTAAAGTCAATTAGGGCTAAAATGTGCTCTAAGCTTGGGATAAGCTTGATTAAGATCTAATAAGCTTATCAAGACTTCGTTTGGGTGTTAATGAAAATAATAAACTAATTACCAAAGAAAACCAAGCTTGAAAACAAGTTAAAACACAAAATGTGCTTTAAGGAGTTTTAAAGCACATTTTCGAAAAATTGTCTTGTAAATGAGTTTTGAATGGCTAAATGTCCATCATTACTCTTTAATTAATATGTGTACTACTTAGTATCACATTTGGAAGTCTATATCAATGGGAAATCAAAAAATTCACATCGATGTGCCTTGTTTTCATGAATAGTAACCAAATTTACCAAGTTTATAACATATGTCAATGTAAGTAATTTAATTGGTCAACAAATACTAAAATACCCCTATTTATATAATGGGGGCCGGTTTTCTTATAAGGGATGAGTCATCCCCTTGTTAATTTGATAAGTAAGGAAAGTGATAAAGTAAACACTATTTACTTTACTACTTAAGTATCAAAACTAGTTAAGTCTTCTTCATTCTCTCATTTCTCTTGTTCCCACCGTCTCCTACCTTCCTTCTTTCTCTCATTTACGATTTTTGCAACAGCACCACCACCATTATTCTTCATCTTCAATCACTTGTAATTCTTAGCTCACTTTGCCAAATCAAAAACTAAGACCACCATTCTCTTTGTCTCATCAAGCCCTTCAACTTCATCCTTTCAAAATCTCAAGAGCTCCATTTTGGTGCCAAGAGGAATCTCCATGGGAGGAGCTTGAGCTCACCTTTTCACATATTATTGTTCTCCTTTGCTTCTAGGTAAGGAAACTCAAAGAAAAACTCCACTTCCTTCATGTTTTTATGTTGTCCGAAAATCACCACTAATGGTGCCCTTACCTTGCTTTGTTTTAGCTTCATTTGAATCTTCCAAGGGCTTGGTGCAGTCCTCTCTTGCTACATAATCAAACTCTCTTTCATATCCAAGGTAAAATAACTATCTAAATGTTTTAAAACAATGTATAACCTAGGGTTTACAATGAGATGAAGCATAAAGCTTGTATACTCATTTCATCATTTGTATAATGTTTAGAATTTGACAAGCAACTAAAAGCCTTGCTGATTTAGTCAAGGAAACAAGAAAGAAGTTGTGAGGAAAAGAGGTAAATGTGCTAACCTAATGTGGTTTAAAGTCTTAGGAGAAATGAGCTTATGTTGCTTATTAAAATGATCTAAGGAGCCAATGGTGAATGACTTAGTAAAATGTTCTCAAGAGACTAGTAAAAGGGCATATGTGTTGTTGAGTGTATTTGCAGGTCAAAGGCAAATATATTATGGAAATTCAGTGTTTATGGTTTGTGCATCTTAAGGGCCTAAGAGCCATGCTATTTAAGGGCCTAAGTGCCATGCAATTTAAATTATGCACTATATTGTGATGCAGTGTAAGTTTGGTGAAGTTTTGTGTATAAGAATGCTCTTGGTGGATTTAAGTGTTCTTGAATGTTTAATGGTGAAAACCTTGTGTTTTGGTGTAACAAGATGCTAGGGGAACCCATGTCGAAATTTAGATGATGTATAAGAAGTTTTAGGTGTTTAAAATGAGTTTTGGGGAGTAAGGAAGTGTTTTGAAAGGTCAAGTGCTTTACTAGTGAAAGAAACATGCATTAAGGTATTCTAAGATGTAAAAAGGGCTTAGGCAATGTTTTAGAGGATTTAAAATGCAAGTGAGTGTTTTGGGATACTTCAAGATCATGGTGAGATTGTATTTAGGACTTGTGCAATATTGGTGAATAAGGAAGAAGTGATTTGTTGCATGGAGGAGCTATAAACTTGTAGAGATATTCAAGGAGTTTGGTCAAGAAGAAAATATGTTTGGGAGATGATGTTGTAGTGGTGAGAAAACACATGGGGAATAGTGGAAGTTATAGGTATGAAACACCACATAGAAACTTAGTGAAAAACATTACAAGTGTAAACCTTTTTAAAAGAATTTGTGTAATGCTTGAGGAGGATTTTTAGTGAATGATTTAAGGAGTTTAATGGAGGTCTTGAGGTGTGTTTGAAGCGCAAATAAGGTTAGAACATACTAGGATATATGTGGGGAAGTTTGGAGTTAAATGGGCAACTAAAAACAAGGGTCTGGAGCAGACCGACCTTGGGGACCGGACCTGCAAGGTCGGTCGAGCTCAGTTTACCCTGCGAGAAATGGTTTCTGGAATGGACCGACCTTGGGGACCGGACTTACAAGGTCGGTCGGGCATGGATTTTTAGTACGGATTGAGTCTCTGGAATAGACCGACCTTGGGACCGGACTTACAAGGTCGGTCATGCCTAAATTTTTGTACGTAAGTGAGTCTCGGGAATCGACCGATCTTGCGACTGGACTTGCCAAGATCGGTAAGGCCTGAATTTTCAAAGGAAAGAAACTTTCGGGAATAGACCGAACTTGCGACCGAACTTGCAAGGTAGGTCGGAGTAGAATTTTTAACGGTAATGTGCTCTGGAATGGACCGACCTTGTGTAAGGTCGGTCGGTAAGGTCGGTCGGACCAAAACTTGTTAAAAAAAACAAACAAGAATGGCTTAAGTAGTTAACCCTAGGGGGTATAATGTAGGTAATCAAGGATAAGTTGGGCATTAAAACATGTCATAAAACCATGTAAAATACATAGTAAATTTGAAGTTAAGTAAGTTAATTAACCGACATTCTTAAGCATGTATAGGAGTGGCCTACGGTGAAAATCAATCGAAGCAAGGACCAAGGTATGGTTTTCTTGCAGTCTGTTGCCTACCGGTTTACGCCGGCTTGTGTGTTGTTTGTTTTTCTGTGTGTTTATGACGTTATAAGACTTAATCATGTAATGAGTTTACAGTTGTTCATATTATTGTGACGTTATGATGTGACTCATTTCCCTTGTGTGTGTCTAACATGACTTACCACTTGTGTGAATTGTTTTAAGTTCCACTGTTGAACTTCTAACAAGTGCTAACTGGGGAGTGAGGAATCCGGTTGTCCGGTCATGCATGTAAGTTTAAGAGTAGATATTTGTATCAAATTCGACTCTTATGTTGTTAAGATTGTTCTCCTTTATTTGGCGTTCGATCTCCCGCTAGCTTCCTCCAAATCTTACCTATTCTGACTTATGATCGGTTTAGTGGGAACATGTGTTTGTGTGGTGTGTTCGGGTCACAATATCCGAACCATCTGTGACTTAAGTTACTCGTTCGACTAACAGAACGGTAATGAGTGTGTGTAACAAGCTTAACATGAGAGTGAACCATTCTATAGGCTTCTTATGTTGATTAACCTTCTTGGTTTGTTGTTGTGGGAAGTGTACCCACTATGTAAGTGATGTTGTGCTATGCAATATTGTTGCTATGCCATATGTATATGTTATGTGTTAAAATGAATGCCATGTCATCATGACAATTAGTTGCGCGTATCCCGGTAGCCGATGGGCTGCGCGTTAACCATACCAGCCAAGGGTTGCTGACCCCCTCGGGGGCTCCATATTTATACTGTAGGATGAGGATCGAGGAAGCAGAGTGGTTGTAGATCAAGGTTATGTCATACTTTTGATTATTTTGGACGGTAGGCCCGGGATGTGCCTGTGCTCCTGTGGCGTTGTATCTTGGCACAGTTAGTATTACAGTGATGGTCGTTTTACAGTTGACAGTGGAGTTTATGTTTACAGTTTTCAGTGACAGTTTGTATTAAATACTCGATATGTTGGTTATGTATATATGGTTGTTAATACCTAATGCTCGGGAGTCTGATCATCAGACCGGTACACTTGTATTTTATTCTACCTTGTTAACCACGTGGGTGGTTGACGGCGTTGTAGCACCGAATCGTTTAGTTATTGTTTAGTTGTTTTTCCGCTGTGATTTTATTTAATGCTAAGTGTGTAGTAGAGGTGTTACAAAAAGTGGTATCAGAGCGAAGTATCGCTCTGATGACTAGAATACCGAGCTTAGGAATGTACCGAGTTAGGAAACCTAACCACAGTTACCTAAGTGAGCAGTTATGGAAAGGTTAACCGCTAACTAAGTGTGGAGATACCTTGTTGTCGGGGAAACGTTACAACCGTTGGTACCGATAAGTGTGCAAGCACAATGCTAATGAATGTTCGTGTGAATTCAGATGTCAGGTAGACCACGAGGTCGAGGCCACGGGTGCGGCATTGGTGATACTGGGAACCAGGGAGAGAACCCTACGGCACATGTCATGGCCGATGCTATAGCGGCCACCGTAGCCCAGATGGTCCCACAACTAGTAGCTACAATTCAGCAGGGGCAACAGCCCGAAGTTCAACCACCACCACCACCGCCACGAGAGACCAACTGGGTCAAGGCGTTGGCAGATCTGAGACCCCCATCGTTTCATGGGGAGACCGACCCACGTAAGCTGGAGGCGTACATCTCCGAGTTGGAGACCGCCTACGAGACCTTGGATGTGCCTGCTGGGGCCAAGGTCCGTCTTGCTGCTTACTACCTGAAGGGTTCGGCACAAAGTTGGTGGAAGCTTGTGAGAGAGGACCGGATGGCGGATCCTCAGTTTGGTTGGAGAGAGTATACGGCTCTGCTACGAGCCAAGTATTATCCTGTGCATGTGCAAGAGGCCAAGCACCTAGAGCTGGATAGTCTGAGGCAGGGGGATAAGATGTCGGTCGATGACTACTACACTGCCTTCACCGGCCTTATCCACCTGTTACCGGACCTGGGATACTCGAACCGGGTGCTGGTAAACCGTTTATTCAACGGTCTCAGTCACCGTCTTCGCTACGGGATGGGGCCAGCTGAGTATACTACCTTGCAGGTAATTAGAATACAGTGTGATGTGAATAAGTGTAATCCATAAGTGAGTATTAATGTGAGTTTGTGAGTATGTTTTGCGGGGCATGACTGACATCCTAAATTCAGGAGTGCTATCATGCCGCTACTAAGGTTGAGATTACCGTCCGACTGAGGGACGAGGAGAATGCGCACAAGCGCAAGGCCACGAGCGAGGGCCAGAGTCCGCAGGGGTACGGGGGAGGAAAGAAGAAGAAGAAGCCTTATCCCCAGCCCCAGAAGAGTCAGCACCAGGGTGACAAGGGCCAAGCCCAAACCACCACAGCTGAGGAGCCACTGAAGCTCACATATGCATACGCGGCGAAACCCCTACGCTCTTACCCGCCTAAGGGTAATTATTTAATCATGTGTGACAAGTTGAAGTGTATGTTGTTAAGTTATGAAGTAGTATTGATTGTGTACTGTGATAGCAGCTAGCACAGGTTCTGGACCGGAGCGCCACTACCATTGTAAGTAGTGTAACGGAGACCACCCCGACAAGGACTGCAAAGGAAATGACGTGCAGTGTTGCTACTGCGAGAAGTGAGGTCACGTGACTACGAGTGTTACCGGAACCCCAACAGCAGAGTCAACAAGCCCATGGGGCAGTGGAAGGGTAAGGCCACAGCGACCATCGATGGCCCGAAGACGGCTAACCAGCCACCCACAGATTAGAGGAACACTGATTCCCAGAAGGGGAAGGGGTCGGGACCTAGCAAGGCCGCCCTACATGTGGTGGACCGGTCTGAGGCGCCAGGGCCCTCTACTAGACCAGGTACCGCCTAAACTGTTGAGTGAAATAAGTGATTGCATACCGCATTTCATGCATGTATGTTAGTGAGTCCAAGTGTACTACCATGTGAGTAAAGAGTTGAAGTATAATGTGAAAGTCACCTAATTAGATAATTCTAAACTTAAAGGAGCCTTCAATATTTTTTATCCAATCCCACCCACACCAAACCCTGAAGAAACCACCATCAACATCACCGACTTTCCAATGGAGCAATGTTAGGTCATCCAACCAGGTATGATACTCTTAAATGGATACCTAACACCGGAAGCACAAATTCACATCATCAGACGATGCAATGAAGTGGGAGCAACACCAGGAGGATTCTACACACCCGAATACCTGAGTGGATCGAGAATGAAATTGAAGATGATGTGCATGGGTAAGGACTGGAATCCTTACACCAAGACATATCAAGAAGTGCGAGCTGAAGATGGAGCAATGGCACCGATGATACCTGAGGAGTTCCTAGCGGTCGTTAACCACGCCGTGGGAATTGCTCAGAAAGTTGAATCAGATTCAATTCCAAGTGTTAAAGCGGATTTATGTATTGTGAACTTCTACCAGAAAGGTGGACGATTGGGTTTACACCAAGATAAGGACGAGTCACCCAAGTCTCTAAGTAAGGGAGTACCCGTGGTGTCTTGGTCCATTGGTGATACCGCAGTGTTTATATATGGCGAGCAGAATCGTGCTGATCTCGCAAAGAAGTTAGTGTTGAAATCAAGAGATGTACTGATCATGGGCGGGCAGTCAAGGATGCTATATCATGGCATCAGGAAGATCAAACTGAATACCGCACCATCGGCAGTGATCAATGCCACACACATGAAACCCGGACGTTTGAATTTGACCTTCAGACAGTTTTAAAGCCTTGTATAATTATGTAATGTGTTAAACCCGAGTATGTTAAGGATGTTGTATGTGTTAGTTATGTCAACAGTGTAAACCAACGTGTGACGTAAGAAGAGTGTGTTAATGAATAAAGTGGAGTTGTTCGAAGAATGTCAACCGTGTTATTATCAAATACTTATTAGTTTGCCAATGAATTAGGCTGTGCACTCGGAACAGGAGGTATACTGAGTGTCTGCAATGAGGCAGAAGCCGGCAAGAGCGGCACAATCCTCACCGGTACCTTTCCAGTCAATGGCGTGGACGCTTCGATCTTGTTCGACTCCGGAGCCTCACATACATTTATTTCGCTATCCTTTGCGAAGAGGCTGGGGTTAGACGGTGATGAGATGCCAGACTTCCTAGTCACTCTCCCGTCGAAAGAGCGGATCAGGTGTACCCGCAACCACCGAGATGTTGTTGTACGAATCAGAGATGAGGAGTTTCCGATCAACTTGATAGAGTTCGACGGACTTGGTTTTGATGTGATTGCCGGGATGAACTGGTTGGAGTGGTACAAGGGCAGAATCCTGTATGCCGAGCATCGTCTGCTTCTTCGGAGTCCGTCTGGGGTTACTATATCTTACCGCCAGAGGCCTAGGGAGCCTTCGACTCAGATCATCACCGCCATGGCTATGTATCGTGAATTACGATGATGGAATGATGTATACCTCTGCTATGTCCAGGACATAGAGAGAGACCCAGAGTTTAGCCCAGATGTGCCGGTAGTGTCGGAGTTTCCTGATGTATTTCCTAAGGAACTGCCAGGCATGCCGCCAGCACGGGAAGTTGAGTTTGAAATTGATTTGGTTCCAGGCACCGGACCAATTGCGAAGGCGCCCTATCGTATGGCTCCAGCAGAAATGACAGAGCTCAAGGAGCAGCTGAGAGACCTACTCGACAAGGGATTTATCCGCCCTAGCGTTTCACCGTGGGGAGCGCCGGTCCTCTTCGTGAAGAAGAAGGACAGTAGTCTCCGCCTATGTATTGACTATCGAGAGCTGAATGCAGTTACGGTGAAGAACCGTTATCCTTTACCACGCATCGACGACTTATTTGATCATTGAGAGGAGCATCAGTGTTCTCCAAGATAGATTTATGATCCGGATACCATCAGATTGCCATCCGTGAGTGTGACATTGAGAAGACCGCATTCAGAACCAAATATGGACACTATGAGTTTACAGTTATGCCGTTTGGTTTATCCAATGCACCAGCTAAGTTCATGGACTTAATGAACCGCTTGTTCCAAGATCAGTTGGACAAGTCAGTGGTAGTCTTCATCGACGATATACTTGTGTACTCGAAATCGAGAGGTGAGCATGAAAGCCACCTGAGAAATGTGTTACAAACATTGAGAAAGAATCAGTTGTATGCTAAATTTTCAAAGTGTGAGTTCTGGTTGAACCAAGTATCTTTTCTTGGACATGTGATTTCTGAGGCCGGGATCGCTGTTGATCCGGCAAAGATTGATGCAGTGCGCACCTGGCCAAGGCCGAAGACAGTTACCGACATCCGGAGCTTCCTCGGTCTGGCAGGATATTATAGGAAGTTTGTGAAGGACTTCTCCAGTGTCTCGAAGCCGATGACTTCCTTGATGAAGAAGGATGCTCCTTTCGAGTGGACAGATGGCTGCGAGAGTTCTTTCTAGAGTCTCAAGGATGCTCTGACATCTGCACCAGTCCTGACTATACCAGACGGTCTAGATGGTTTTGAGGTCTATTGCGACGCATCAAGCAGAGGTATGGGTTGTGTGTTGATGCAACACGGGAAGGTCGTAGCATACGCCTCCCGACAGCTGAAGAAGCATGAAGAGAACTACCCTACCCACGATTTAGAACTGGGGGCCATTGTCTTCGCATTGAAGATATGGCGACATTACTTGTATGGGGTAAGTGTGACAATTTATTCTGACCACAAAAGTTTAAAGTACTTGTTCACTCAGAAGGAGTTGAACATGAGACAAAGAAGGTGGGTTGAGTTCTTAAATGACTACGACATCAATTTACAGTACAAAGAGGGTAAGGCAAATGTGGTAGCTGACGCATTGAGTCGCCGAGCACACTCTCTCCATTCGCTAGTCTCTCATACTAGCTTGGTTGAAGAGGTGCGGAGTGCTCAGATGACGGATCAGTATATGTTGGAGATCAGGCAGAAGCTTATTGATGTCACATTCGAGGGTCAGAAGTACGACTTCCGACTCCACGATGATGACCTGATTAGGCTAAATGGCCGACTGTGTATTCCGAGGAGTAGCGCTGAGCTGAAGGAGCGCATACTGAGTGAATCCCACTGTTCTACGACTTCGATTCACCCCGGAGCTTCAATAATGTATAAGGGCATGAAACGTTATTTTTGGTGGACTGGAATGAAAAAGGATGTAAATGATTATGTATTAAGGTGTCTCACTTGCCAGAAGGTCAAGTTTAAGCACCGACGGCCTGGTGGTATGGTACAGCCAATGTCAGTGCCTGAGTGGAAGTTCCATGACGTTTCTATGGACTTTGTAGTAGGGCTTCCGCCTACAAGGGGAGGTTGAATATGATTTGGGTTGTTGTTGACCGACTGATCAAGGTGGCTCGATTCATACCGATGAAGGACACCTGGAAAGTGGCAAAACTAGCAGAGCTCTTCGACAGAGAGATTGTAAGACATCATGGGGTACCGAAAACAATTGTGTCTGACAGAGATACCAGATTCCTCTCAAGGTACTGGAATTCCACACGGGAAGCGCTTGGTACCGAGTTGAAGCTAAGTACAGTGTTCCACCCACAGACAGATGGTCAGAGTGAGCAAACCATCCAGACACTTGAGGATATGTTACCTGCATGTGCACTTGATTTTCAGACCAGCTGGATTGATAAGTTACAACTGATCGAGTTTAGTTACAACAACAGTTACCATGCTTCGATCAAGATGTCCCCCTTCCAGGCTTTGTACGGTAGACCATGCCGCACGCCATTATGCTGGGATGAGTCGAGTGAGACGGTCATTATAGGACCAGAGTATCGGGAACAAGTACAAGCAGAAGTACGCCAAATCCGGGCTAACATGAAGGCAGCTCAGGATAGGCAGAAATCATACGCCGATGTGCGCAGACGTGACCTGGAGTTCGCCGTGGGCGATCAGGTATTTCTTAGGGTATCCCCCATGAAGGGAGTATTTCGTTTTGGCCAGAAAGGCAAGTTGAGCCCAAAATATGTGGGGCCTTATGTTGTGACGGAGCGGATCGACCCGGTAGCTTACAGATTGATTTACCCGCCGAGCTGGGCAAGGTACATGATGTATTTCATGTGTCCCAGTTGAAGAAATATATGTCTCATCCATCTCATGTACTTCAGCCTGAAAGGCTAACCTTGGAGCCGACCATGCGATCAGTGGAGACTCAGGTACGGATTCTGGATACTAAGACTCGAGACACTCGCCATAAGTCTGTGAGACTGGTGAAGGTTCTCTGGTCTAACCAGGACGTTGAGGAGGCCACTTGGGAGCTGGAAGATAAGATGAAGGCGAAGTACCCGTCATTGTTTACTTCTTAGTGTTTATGTGTAAAGGGTACGGGGCGTACCCCTTTTTAAGGGGGGTAGAGCCGTTTCGGTTATGTGTGTACGACGTATATTTAAATACATCATCTATGTTATGTTGTTATGTTACAGACCGTTGTGTCTGAAAGATGTTGTTGTATGGACCTTGTGTCCGATGTTATGTAAGTGTGTTGTCAATGTTGTTATGGAAGTATTATTTATATGTATTCCCGTGTTCTAATATTTAGGATATGTGGAAATATGAACTTTGGGAACAAAGTTCTTTTAAGGGGGTAGATTGAAATACTGATAAGCCGTAGACTTATCATATTTTATAAGCTAGATTTGTAGTGTTATTAGTTAAAATAAGGTAAGAATAGTTAGTATTTGCATTAATTTATATAAGAAGTCATTTTATATGTTCAGACTAATGCTCTTGGTGTTTTTTATGCAAGGAGCAAGTTTTTCATCAAAAACCGGACCTTGCCAGATATGAAGCCGGATCTCTCATGCACGGCACAAGTACACAGCAGAAATGGGACGCTGCCGGACATGGTGCCGGGTATGTTGTATCCGGCATAAGCAAAAGACGCGCCTGTCTACCAATAGATGTCGGTTATTTACCGTTATCCAAACATTAGATGCCGGGTATGATGCCGGATGGAATATGTCCGGCATAAGTAACTTTTCGCGCCAGGGCGGTTTCGACCGTTACGGAAATAGCACGTGTTTAATCCCGATGCCGGATGACTTAGACCCGGCATGAGACCCGGCATCCGAAGAACTTTTGTCTATAAAAGGCGCAAGAGGCTGAACATTTTGGGGTGTTCATTCCACCATATTTCCACACACTTACTCCACAGAATAGACGTACTTTCGACTGAAGAACTGCTGCACAACCATTCAAGAGGAGAAGAAGAAGATTTGGAAGAAGATTTAGAGGGTGAAGGCCATGTCAAAACTCTCCCTTCTCCTTGTATCTCCTTCTTCAATTCATGGGTGATTGAGTAGTAGTTCCTTCTGTTCTTGGTTGGGATGAAACTCCTTTTGTAAGACAATATGATCTTCTTAATATAATTTTCAAGTTTATTAAGAGTAAGGTTCTTAATGAAGGAGAATTGGTTGATCTCTTTTCTCTTCATGCAATTTTTACTTGTGGAAGGTAAATCCCAAGTAGAATAGGTTAGACTCTCTTAATGATCTTCCTACTCTCTTCTTAAGAATTAAGAGTTAGTAGTAAGAGTGAGAATTAACCCATCTTTCCCATTACTTTGTTCATTTCGTGGCATGATATATGCTCGAATTTTTAATAGGTAGTGAGTCTTCTGTTTTCTTCTCGGAAACTGGAATAAGAATACGCATATTGACTATGCCGGATGCACTGCCGGGTGGCCAATGTCCGGCATATTCAATGTCTTTGAATATGCCGTGCAAGTGGTATCCGGCAGGACACCCGGTGTGTTCAGTTGTTGGTTAATTCAAAGGCTTGTGTTTATGTTTAGAGTTCATATTGATGCTTAGATGGTTTCACACCCTGGATCAAGGATAATTTCATTGTAATTACCACATAGTTTAGTTAGTTTTATTTAGATTAGAAAACATTTCAATTTCCCCCCTTGTCTTAGAATAGGCTTTTGCCCGGATTAGGACTAATTTTCTATAAGTCCCTTGGGTACGATACTCTCGGTCGTAATATATTTACACTATACTCCGACCGGGTTTTATTTTGCTACCCGTAGTAGAGTTGTAGGTTTAGTTATTATTTTATTCTTTTTATGTATATAGTTTTCCTACAATTTCTCCCGTTAGCAAATACCCCAAACCTTAGTATGTGATTTAAACATTAAAATATGGTATATTAAGACTAAAAAGAGTCTTCGAAAAATTAGTAAACAATTTAAACCATAGAAAACACAAATAAGTACCTTAAAGTCAATTAGGGCTAAAATGTGCTCTAAGCTTGGGATAAGCTTGATTAAGATCTAATAAGCTTATCAAGACTTCATTTGGGTGTTAATGAAAATAATAAACTAATTACCAAAGAAAACCAAGCTTGAAAACAAGTTAAAACACAAAATGTGCTTTAAGGAGTTTTAAAGCACATTTTCGAAAAATTGTCTTGTAAATGAGTTTTGAATGGCTAAATGTCCATCATTACTCTTTAATTAATATGTGTACTACTTAGTATCACATTTGGAAGTCTATATCAATGGGAAATCAAAAATTTCACATCTATGTGCCTTGTTTTTATGAATAGTAACCAAATTAACCAAGTTTATAACATATGTCAATGTAAGTAATTTAATTGGTCAACAAAGACTAAAATACCCCTAGTTATATAATGGGGGCCGGTTTTCTTATAAGGGATGAGTCATCCCCTTGTTAATTTGATAAGTAAGGAAAGTGATAAAGTAAACACTATTTACTTTACTACTTAAGTATCAAAACTAGTTAAGTCTTCTTCATTCTCTCATTTCTCTTGTTTCCACCGTCTCCTACCTTCCTTCTTTCTCTCATTTACGATTTTTGCAACAGCACCACCACCATCATTCTTCATCTTCAATCACTTGTAATTCCTAGCTCACTTTGCCAAATCAAAAACTAAGACCACCATTCTCTTTGTCTCATCAAGCCCTTCAACTTCATCCTTTCAAAATCTCAAGAGCTCCATTTTGGTGCCAAGAGGAATCTCCATGGGAGGAGCTTGAGCTCACCTTTTCACATATTATTGTTCTCCTTTGCTTCTAGGTAAGGAAACTCAAAGAAAAACTCCACTTCCTTCATGTTTTTATGTTGTCCGAAAATCACCACTAATGGTGCCCTAACCTTGCTTTGTTCTAGCTTCATTTGAATCTTCCAAGGGCTTGGTGGAGTCCTCTCTTGCTACATAATCAAACTCTCTTTCATATCCAAGGTAAAACAAATATCTTAATGTTTTAAAACAATGTATAACCTAGGGTTTACAATGAGATGAAGCATAAAGCTTGTATACTCATTTCATCATTTGTATAATTTTTAGAAGTAGACAAGCAACTAAAAGCCTTGCCGATTTAGTCAAGGAAACAAGAAAGAAGTTGTGAGGAAAAGAGGTAAATGTGCTAACCTAATGTGGTTTAAAGTCTTAGGAGAAATGAGCTTATGTTGCTTATTAAAATGATCTAAGGAGCCAATGGTGAATGACTTAGTAAAATGTTCTCAAGAGACTAGTAAAAGGGCATATGTGTTGTTGAGTGTATTTGCAGGTCAAAGGCAAATATATTGTGCAAATTCAGTGTTTATGGTTTGTGCATCTTAAGGGCCTAAGAGCCATGCTATTTAAGGGCCTAAGTGCCATGCAATTTAAATTATGCACTATATTGTGATGTAGTGTAAGTTTGGTGAAGTTTTGTGTATAAGAATGCTCTTGATGGATTTAAGTGTTCTTGAATATTTAATGGTGAAAACCTTGTGTTTTGGTGTAACAAGATGCTAGGAGAACCCATGTCGAAATTTAGATGATGTATAAGAATTTTTAGGTGTTTAAAATGAGTTTTGGGGAGTAAGGAAGTGTTTTGAAAGGTTAAGTGCTTTACTAGTGAAAGAAACATGCATTAAGGTATTCTAAGATGTAAAAAGGACTTAGGCAATGTTTTAGAGGATTTAAAATGCAAGTGAGTGTTTTGGGATACTTTAAGATCATGGTGAGATTGTATTTAGGACTTGTGCAATGTTGGTGAATAAGGAAGAAGTGATTTGTTGCATGGAGGAGCTATAAACTTGTAGAGATATTCAAGGAGTTTGGTCAAGAAGAAAAGATGTTTGGGAGATGATGTTGTAGTGGTGAGAAAACACATGGGGAATAGTGGAAGTAGGTAAGAAACACCACATAGAAACTTAGTGAAAAACATTACAAGTCTAAACCTTTTTATAAGAATTTGTGTAATGCTTGAGGAGGATTTTTAGTGAATGATTTAAGGAGTTTAATGGAGGTCTTGAGGTGTGTTTGAAGTGCCCAAATAAGGTTAGAACATACTAGGATATATGTGGGGAAGTTTGGAGTTAAATGGGTAATTAAAAACAAGGGTCTGGAGCAGACCGACCTTGGGGACCGGACCTGCAAGGTCGGTCGAGCCCAGTTTACCCTGCGAGAAATGGTTTCTGGAATGGACCGACCTTGGGGACCGGACTTACAAGGTCAGTCGGGCATGGATTTTTAGTACGGATTGAGTCTCTGGAATAGACCGACCTTGGGACCGGACTTACAAGGTCGGTCATGCCTAAATTTTTGTACGTGAGTCTCGGGAATCGACCAATCTTGCGACCGGACTTGCCAAGATCGGTCGGGCCTGAATTTTCAAAGGAAAGAAACTTTCGGGAATAGACCGAACTTGCGACCGAACCGGCAAGGTCGGTCGGAGTAGATTTTTTAACGGTAATGTGCTCTGGAATGGACCGACCTTGTGTAAGGTCGGTCGGTAAGGTCGGTCGGACCAAAACTTGTTAAAAAAAACAAACAAGAGTGGCTTAAGTAGTTAACCCTAGGGGGTATAATGTAGGTAATCAAGGATAAGTTGGGCATTAAAACATGTCATAAAACCATGTAAAGTACTTAGTAAATTTGAAGTTAAGTAAGTTAATTAACCGACATTCTTAATCATGTATAGGAGTGGCCTACGGTGAAAATCAATCGAAGCAAGGACCAAGGTATGGTTTTCTTGTAGTCTGTTGCCTACCGGTTTACGCCGGCTTGTGTGTTGTTTGTTTTTCTGTGTGTTTATGACGTTATAAGACTTAATCATGTAATGAGTTTACAGTTGTTCATATTATGGTAACGTTATGACGTGACTCATTTCCCTTGTGTGTGTCTAACATGACTTACCACTTGTTGTGAATTGTTTGTTAAGTTCCACTGTTGAACTTCTAACAAGTGCTAACTGGGGAGTGAGGAATCCGGTTGTCCAGTCATGCATGTAAGTTTAAGAGTAGATATCTGATCAGATTCGACTCTTATGTTGTTAAGATTTCTCCTTTATTTGGCGTTCGATCTCCCGCTAGCTTCCTCCAAAGCTTACCTATTCTGACTTATGATCGGTTTAGTGGGAACATGTGTTTGTGTGGTGTGTTCGGGTCACAATATCCGAACCATCTGTGACTTAAGTTACTCGTTCGACTAACAGAACGGTAATGAGTGTGTGTAACAAGCTTAACATGAGAGTGAACCATTCTCTAGGCTTCTTATGTTGATTAACCTTCTTGGTTTGTTGTTGTGGGAAGTGTACCCACTATGTATGTGATGTTGTGCTATGCAATATTGTTGCTATGCCATATGTATATGTTATGTGTTAAAATGAATGCCATGTCATCATGACAATTAGTTGCGCGTATCCCGGTAGCCGATGGGCTGCGCGTTAACCATACCAGCCAAGGGTTGCTGACCCCCTCGGGGGCTCCATATTTATACTGCAGGATGAGGATCGAGGAAGCAGAGTGGTTGTAGATCAAGGTTATGTCATACTTTTGATTATTTTGGACGGTAGGCCCGGGATGCGCCTGTGCTCCCGTGGCGTTGTATCTTGGCACAGTTAGTATTACAGTGATGGTCGTTTTACAGTTGACAGTGGAGTTTATGTGTACAGTTTTCAGTGACAGTTTGTATTAAATACTCGGTATGTTGGTTATGTATATATGGTTGTTAGTACCTAATGCTCGGGAGTCTGATCATCAGACCGGTACACTTGTATTTTATTCTGCCTTGTTAACCACGTGGGTGGTTGACGGCGTTGTAGCACCGAATCGTTTAGTTATTGTTTAGTTGTTTTTCCGCTGCGATTTTAATGCTAAGTGTGTAGTAGGGGTGTTACAGAGAAAGAGAGGAAAGAGAAAAGGAAGAAAGGAAATGAGAGGAGAGAGGGTAGCACTCACCTTTTCTACCTTTTTCACTTTTTCCTTTCTTCTTTCCTTTCGTTCTTTACTTATTAAGGTCAAATGGAGAGGGATGGTCAACAATAAAAACCGGCCCCTTATAGCATGTGAGCTGGAGCGTTTTTCATCTTTTACAGAAAACGCTCGTTATTTTACCCGGGTTGGCACTATTCACTTACCGGGCCCGTTTTTCGGATTTTTCTCTTTCCTTTATTTTTAATGGTTATTAAGCTTCCATTAATACTTAGTTATAGTTATTTAGTCAACTATAATTTTTACGGGTCTATTTGACCACTTAAAGTCACGTTTTCGGGTTTTCTCGAAAAACATGCTTTAAAGATCCGTTAGCGTTTTAATCCGTTATTTGGATCCGTTTTCTTCGGGAATCATTCCCGTATACTAATTAGGGCTAACTAAGCCTTAGTAATCCATCTCGGACCCTAGCAGAGGTCACATACCTCCTATACTCATTTAACGCACGTTTTAGCAGTTTTCGCTTTTCAAGCGTTTTCTCTTTTCTTTTGGTATTATTCTCTTTACCAATACTCTCTAGGCACCATTAAGCCTTTAAAAATCACATTAGGGTAATTTAATCACCATTTTTAGATCCGGGGTATTAAATTGGCTCTCATGGAGTACTTCAACTTCATGTGGCCTTTTTAGCCTCATGGTTCGACCAACGGACGTTGACACTTTTAATGGTCTTGTTCCTTGTCTCCCTCTTTTCCGTATTGAAACTTTGAAGTGGAGTCTTCTCATATCTGAGAGATGGGTCAATCTCTGATCACTAGGCTCTAAAAGAAAATATGCAAAGGGTGAAGCGCGTACTCTTTAAGTCAAAGGCGTAGAATACTTTGTGCGCTCTCCCAACACGTGGGCCCACTTGCTCCATAATGAGGTGCAAACCCACGTAAATAGGGCTTGGTTTGCCCTTTTCATTCCTAAGGACATATTATAGATGATTTATTAGCAACAAGTTATTGCTGACCTCGTTCCAGTATGATAGTGTCATTCACGGTCTTTTCTTAATTTGGAATGAAGGTATCTCAATCGGTGTGGTATCGTTAATTGTACGTGCACACGATTGGGTCTAATTTATATCCAGATGTTCTGGATTATTAGTGCGGAATATATTTTGAATTGTTATTATCTTCACTCATTAGTTTCTAGTCGAGGTGAAGTATGACATTGGCTATCGTTTGTCCTTAGGGCTCTTTGCACTAGTCTCTCAAATTTTGAGATGTATTAGCCTATAAATCCACGAAGATAGTTCTTGTCATCCGGTTTCTCCAGGTTGTTTTGTTCTGGTGTAATACATTAATTGTAATATTTGTGATGTACTTCGTGTTGTTGTATATTGTATTTTTAGTATATTGATCTCACGCCAATACTTGTATGGTTCGCCCCACTTTTGCTAGGGAAATCCATTGTTGTGTTCATATTGAGCCTTGTATCTTTCGGCATACTATATGGGTATGTTCTTTGGCAATTAAGGCATCTTTCCTCTGGTATATTTTTATATCTTTTCTATTTTTCATGTTATTCAACAGGAATGTAATTGTACACTTATGAGTTCCTATGTGGGTTATAACGTTGAACGTTGTATTTATTTTAGAGTGTGTCCTTGGACGGTCTAGGCTGTTTGTATAGCCTGCCTTCAATTTGTTTCTCATCATTTGCGTTCTATGTGAGTTTCACTCATCTGATCTTTTTTAATGTATTCATTCTAATGGTTGTTTGTAATGGTTGCTTCTGTGTGCACCATATTTCAGTCGATTCGACGGTTAAGTTATTGTGACATTTGCTTTATAGCTTAGGGCATCTGCTAGTGTGCTAGCTTTGCCTTTCTTTTATTGTATATTGGTGTACTTATGTTCAACCCATGTCTGGGTGAAAATGTACCGTTACCCTAAATTCAAGCATACGAGATTGTTACATCATTCGATATTATCTTGTGTTCTCTGTAGGAGAGTAGTTCTCTTTATGCCCCTCTTACGGGTGACGATTTTTATTATTGGGTAGGTTCCTTTGGATGCTAAGAATTGCGTTAGTGTAAAACAGTTATTGAACCTTATGAGGGTTTTATTGATGTTTATTCGCCCATTTAATGGGTTTTCATACTTGTCATTAGGTTGACTATCAACTCTTTCCTCTTCCGGGAGGGTTTTTTTATGTTATTGTGTTAACCATTCCTTTTCAGAGCTACGACTTAGTCGCGTTATATTCAAGGTTTTTCGTCCCTCTAATATCATTGGTTTAATTGGAACTCTTCTCGTTAATTTACTTGAGGTAGTTATTTGTACTGGTCTGGATTTGCATCTTTGACCTTGGTATGGAGTTGGATACTTCTAGCGTTCCTTACACTACTTGTCTACATGTATGAGGTACCTTACTCATACATTACTACTTACTTGACTAACTTATAAATAAGTCTGTCAAGTCCACAAGCTCCTATGGAGTGCGGTCGTCCCATATCTCGTTTTGTGTACTCGTAGTGTCCGTCACACATTCATGAAGTATTCTGTTGTCAATCTCCCGTTTACTTGGTATTGGGGGTGTCTCCCGTAGGAATTTTCTGTTCCCTGGGTCCCCTGCCCAATAAGTATGGTTACATATGTTTCACTCTATAGGTGTTTTTGATATTTCGCCCTAATGGTGAAGTTTACTTTTGAATGGTACGAGGTGATTTTTCTCCTCTGCCATTGGTTACGCTGTTGACATGAGTTCATTGATGTTTTAAGGGAATTTCTGACCTCTCGTATTGTTAAGTATTGTCGTCATATTACTTAGTAAGTCCTTTCGACGTGATAGTATTTTATATGCAGCCTCTTTTCGACAAAGTAATATCAAGAGTAATTGAGATTTCCGACCGAATACAAGACATTTTTTAAAAAATAACAGGAATCTAATTGATAAATAACAGAAGGTCCCAAAGAGCCAAAGAACTAGAATTTTATAAGAGTTTGGGTGAAGAATTGGAAAAAATAGACTTGAAATACAAACTAGAATGGGAAGAAGAATTAAAAAAAAAACGAGACTTGGAAGATGAAATCATCGAGGAAGACCCCCGACAAGCCGAGGAGAAAGAAAGAGATAGAGTATTAGAGATCTATGATAACGTTTTATTTTGGGAGGATCCATCTATAGCAAGAACTCGTCTTTTACTAGTTCAGTCGATGATTAGAAAATGGATTCTATTATCTTCATTGATACTAGCTAAAAATATTGTACATTTATTATTACTCCAAAAGCCCGAGTGGACCAAGGATATAAGGGATATGAAAAGAGAAGTGCATGTTCTATGCAATGATAATGATATGCCAATCCAACGAGACGATATCTTTTCTAAGGCCTGGGAAAACGAGGATAGGCAATTACATATAATCATAAAAAATCCTTTCCGTCTGAAACCTTGGCACCGATCTAAGAGACAACCTTCTGGTAGGGATCCAATGAAAAAGAAAAACGAAAAAAGAAAACGTTTTTCTTATTTAACGGCTTCGGGAATGGAAACTCATCGTCATTATGGTGCTCCCAACCAACTACTTTCGACTGCTTTTTCTTATTTTTTTGCACCCATTAAAAAAAAAAGCAAAAAAGCAATTCGAAAATGGAGTTTTCTAGTTCTAAAAATGTTCAAAAAAAGAACAAAGTTTCTAAAGGTACTAAAGGTACTACAAGAACTACAAAAAAGGATACAAAGTTTTATTGAAAAAAAAAAAAATTCTATAATCAATAATCAGATTTTTCATAAATCATCCATTCAAATCCGATCTATGGATAGGACAAATTATTCACCGACAGAAAAAGCAGAAAAAGAAAAAAAAGAAAAAAAAGCAGAAAGAGAAAAAAAAATGAAAGAGCTGACTGATAAAATAAGCACAATCAGAAATGAAATAAAAAGAATTACAAAAGACAAGAAACGAACTCGAAAGAAAAAAAAGAAGAAATGCTCGATTAATCCGTAAACCATATTTATTTATAAAATGGATCGGGGAAAGTATATACACGGATATCTTTTGGGGGATCATTCCATATACCATTAAAAAGATCTATCGATCTATCATTAAGAGTCTTTCTAGGTGGATGCGCATTATCAAACGTTTTCTTAAATTAACAAAAAAAGAAAAAGAAAAACACATTTGAGCATATTTCGACTATACAAAAAAAACTTTCACTTTCTCATATTACTCATAAAATGAAGATTCGGAAGAGGCGGAAGAGGCGGGCCAGGGCGCGGGTTTTTTTTAATTTATCCCTCGTGTCGCAGAACTATGTATTTTACAAATTATCACAAAACCAGGCTATTAACTTGTATAAGTTAAGATCTGGCCTTCAATATGACGGAGCATCTTTATTTCTTAAGAATGAAATAAAAGATTCTTTTCGAAGACAAGGAATAATTTCTTCCGAATTAAAGCATAAGAAACTTCAGAATTCTGGAATGAATCGATGGAAAAATTTGTTAAAAAAGAATCAATGGATAAAATGGTTAAAGAGTCATTATCAATACGAATTATCTGAGCGAAAATGGTCGAAATTAGGACCGCAAGAATGGCGAAGTGAAGTCAATCAACATTGTAGGGTTGAAAATCGAAATTTAAGAAAACGAAAACAGAATTCATCTAAACGAGAGAAAAAGGTTTCGTTATTGGAAAACCAAAACTATCATTTGCAAAAAACATATAGATATGAGAAAAGATCATATCAATCGATTTATTATCAAGATAAGAAGGACTCAGATAGTTATGGGTCAGCATTACAAATACATAAACCGAATTTAGTTGATATGGGGGGGAGTAGCCCTATTCAAAATTATATAAGAAAAGATCATTTTATGAAAAATACAGATAGAAAATATTTTGATATGAAAGGTCTTGATTTTGATCTCAAAATTCATAAAGAAATCAAGCCACCCAATCAAAAAAGAAACCTTTTTGATGGATGGGAATGAATGAAGAAATACGAAATCTTCCGTATTCGATACCTTGGTTTTTCCCACAAATTGGGTTCAAAAAAAACGAAGGATTTAAAAAGAGACCGGTGTTTAGACAAATTCATTCACTTTTAACCATAGGTGAAGAAGATTATACGAAATCAGAGATGCAAATAGCTAGAAAGACAGAAGAAGAAGACGTATACAGCCCAATTGATATTGATAATTTATTAGGAGTGGGAGAAAAAACCTCAAGAAAATACATTTGAGTTTTCAATTGGACTGGGGGAATACTATAGGAAGTTTCGAATTATGGGAAAAGATGGATGAATTTAAGCCTGACCGTGTACCTAGCTTTGAACGTCTACTTAGCCTTGACTGTGGAAAAAATAACCAAATCGCAAGAAGAGGCGATATGCTTTTCAAGTTGAAGAAGAACGCAGTGGATCCGAATACACTAAATAACATGATGTTATGGTTGAGTCATTGTGATGGTGTCAAAGGCCTAGAAAACGGAATGTGGAGTCTAGAACCGGGTCGTGTGTCTGTAAAAGATAATGTAAAATTGATTATGTATCAAACCATAAAGATTTCTTTGATTCATGCGATTCAAAAAAAATAAAAGAGACAGAGAAAATATGGATAAGAATCTTTTTAAGGTATCGATTGGACTAATTATGCCAAAAAATAGAAAGAAAAAGAATTATGATTTGCTTGTTCCTGAAAATATTTTATCGTCTAGACGTCGTAGAGAATTGCGAATTCTAAGTTGTTTGAATGCAAGGAATAGTAATGGTGTGGATAAAAATGCAGTATTTTGCAATGGGAACAGGGTAAAAACCTGTGGTCAATTTTTAGATAAAAGCCAAGATCTTGATAGAGATAAAAAGAATTTCATGAAATTCAAATTCTTTTTCTTTCTTTGGCCCAATTATCGATTAGAAGATTTAGCTTGTATGAATCGCTATTGGTTTGATACTAATAATGGTAGTCGTTTCAGTATGTTAAGGATACATATGTATCCACGATTAAATAATGGTAGTCTTATCAGTATGTTAAGGATACATATGTATTCACGATTGAAAATGAATTCATGATACAATTGTGCGCAGCTATTTATCCACCCGATATATATGGTAGGGGATAAATAGCTGCGCACATGCCTTGTCTTACATTCGATTTTTATACATGAATACTAATTCAATGACGTATCAATTAGATCCAGAAATGAATCAATAAGGAAATTCGGATTGATTATTGTGGATACCAGAAAAAAATACCTCCCATTATTATTACTGATCAGTAAAATTCATATTCGTAAAAGAAAAATAGTAAAAATTAATAAAAAAATTGCCACAGAGAATAAATACAAAAAAAGATAAGAAGAGATGCGACCCCCACTACCATACTTCATACCTTCTCCTATAAAAAAACTAGTAAGACCAAATCCATTTGGAATTCCATCAATTATTCGTCTGTCAAAAAAATAAACTAGCTCAGCCAATCCTCTTATACTTCGAATTATGTATCTTGCATAAAAAGCATCAATGTAACCACGATAATAGGACCAATCATATATAACATTTTTTATTTTGTCCGAAAAATTTTTCTTTGAATGTCTTTTATCAATTAAATTTAGTAAGTCAAAATTTTGTAAGGATGAATAAATGGGTTTATAAAAAAAGGACGCTAGAACTATTCCAAAAGAAGCTATACTAACTGAAAGGATTGCATTTGTGAAAAATTCAATCCAATCACCAGAATTCATATTATCCAAATTTGGATGTAAAAGATTTATAGATGGAGTTAACCATTTTGATAAAATATCCAAATATATACCTTCTTGATTAAAAGGAAACCCTATGAATCCAATAAACAAAGTAAAAAAAATCAATACAAGTAGAGAAAATAACATAGTATTTTCCGATTCATGAGGATACGCAATTTTTTTTTTATTGTCAAAACTCTTAATACTAATAAATGATCCTATCTTTTTTCTTACATTTGTATACTTAAGCTTTTTCTTTTTTTTCGTTGGTAATAAAGTTACTAAAGAAAGATTGGGATTGATTGGTTTCAGTCTTTCGTGACCCCATAAAGATATTGAATAGAAAGAATTGCTTTTTTCTCCACTATATTTCTGAAAATGAACGTTTAAATGACCTTCAAACGTAAGTAAATAGATGCGAAACATGTAAAATGCAGTTAATCCTGCGACAGAACAGGCGATAGTTGCGAAAAGTGGTGAATACAACCAACTATCATTAAGAATTTCATCTTTAGACCAAAAACAAGCAAAAGGGGGAATACCACAAAGGGAAAGGGTGCCTATTAAAAAAGAAGTTTTTGTAATAGGTACATGCTTTCTTAATCCGCCCATAAAAACCATATTTTGACTTTTATATGGAGAATAGCCAACAATAGTTTCCATCGAAATGAATAACGGAGCCGATCCTAAAAAACAATAATGCTTTGATGAACTAAGCATGAGATCAAATGAAACAAAGCAGCTCGATAAGAACCCATACCCAGAGCTAACATCATATAACCCAATTGAGACATTGTAGAATAAGCTAAACCTCTTTTAATATGTGTTTGAGCAAGAGATAAGGAAGCTCCTAATAGTACTGTTATTATACCGATTAAAGCTATAAACTGCATTATGGAAGGGATTACTATCAAAAGAGGAAAAAGACGAGCGACAAGAAAAATCCCCGCTGCGACCATAGTAGCGGCATGTATAAGAGCCGAAATAGGAGTGGGCATGTAACACCCCAACTAACATTAACACGCTTAACAACAAACTGCAGCGGAAAACATACTTCATCACATTACTTAACTCGTTGGTGTTACACGCCGTTAACCACGGAAAAAAGGCTTTTAGCGATCAACAATATTGGTCGTTAATGATGATATTTTTTGTCGTTAATGATAATAACGACCAAAAATAGAGTTCGTCACCAGTGGTCGCTAAAGGTCCGTCGCTAATAGCATTTGCGACTAACCAAATATTGATGGTCACTAGTACATTAACGACAAATTATATGCGTTGTCTCTAATAGATTAGCGATCAACCGAATACCTTGGTCGCCAATGCATTAGCGACTACTGTAAAGTTGATCGCTAATGCTTTAGCGACTACAATATTTTTGGTCGCTAGTGTTTTAACGACGGACAACATAATTGGTTGTTAACCTCATTTGCGACCATTATTTATGTCTATAGAGTAATAAAGAAGATTTTTAATGGTGACCAACAATTTTGTTCGCTAATGTTATTAAAGACCAGAATTTACATGGATTCTTAACAACCAAATTTATTATGTAATACGCCTTTTTTATAACCATTCATATACTAGTGTTTTCCTCACCTTCCACATCATTTTACTTTATTATAAGGTTGAATATATTGTAAGTATAATATTCAGAAACTATTCTCATAAAAAAATGCTTAGACATCTTCATTGATAAAATATGATAATAATAATTCAATGCACAATATCAAAAGCTTTACAATAATTAATGTTTTGCAAAGCAAGTAAAAAATGTAAATAAAATAAAACACAAGAAATGTCATCTACCGTGACAAAACTTCAGAATTTATAGTTGTATGTCATTGCATTACAAAAAATCTCGACTAACTAGCTAACTTCCTAATCTATGTCTAATTCCTTACGATCATGGTCTCACCCTTCACATAGATAATTACACCTGCAATCACAAGAAGATAGATAGAATTAGCAACTCAAATATTGACAGCACAAAATCTATAAGATTACCACAAATATTAAACATAAGGTGCACTAATGAAATTCCTTTAAAATTAACACAAATTAACTATATACTAATCCGAAAAGACGAGAGTCAACAACTTAAACCACGTTGGTGGTATGCTTGTACTAAATTCAAGTTCAAGCAGCTTAACTACACAACACTTAATTAAATCAAAGCAGATTATAAACAACTAAAATAAAATATTAATCTGAATAGCTAGAATCGAAGAAGAAATCAACAGAGATGAATGTCAACCATTCAAAACAATAACAGTAGGTACAACTATAATCGGGATGGGAGGGGAGAACACAACAAATTGCAGCAAAGGAGAAATCAGCAGAGAAATAAACTGAAGCAACACTAGTTATATGGAGGCTGGCTAATAAACAATTCATTGTCTCTCTGCTGATACCGAGGCTGGCTAATGAACAATTCATTGTTTTCAGTCATCAAAGAAACTAAGAAGGTACAAAGAAGAAATCAAACAAAGATAGGATCAAACCAGACAACTAAAGGGATTTGGAGAAGAGCTTTCAAGGAGAGTTCAAAATCTGCTCACAATATCACGTATTCAGGCTAACCCCGATGGTGTTATTGTCTCTGTTTATCTCCCAAGTTCTGCTAAAATCCAACAAAGAAGTCTAAGTGACATGCAAGAGGTATTACAACGTCAGGCAGAGGCCATTGCAAAGTTGGGATGTGCTGAAGCGAGACATTAGAGACATGGAGATCATCATGGCCGAAGAATCTGAAATGACGGATGATGCTAGTTAATAATTTAACAAGTATATCTCTGCACACAGAGCCAAGTCAAGATTTGTCCCATTTGCCCGTATAATTTTCATTGTTCCATTGGGTAGCTAATTAGCAATTTATAGCAAATCAGGTTGTATAATTCAGTCAACTAACTAAAAGCACGAGCCCTGGGATTTTGCTACGTTTACCAAGCAGACTGTAGAAGCAACTCACCAAAAAAAAAATCAACAGTTTGCATTCAAACTAGATGGCAAACGTTCGGTACAATTTAGTACACCTATGGTGGGGATGGGACGGGAGAACACATCCAAATTGCAGCATGGATACTCAGAGAACACAACACAGCAAACCGTAGTTTACTTTACAGCAGCACTAATTACTCATTTTAACAAGAACATCACTAATTACTGATAAATACCAAATTAGACTGAAGCATACTTTACGAGCAGACAGGTTGTATAATTCAGTCAACTAACTACAAGCACGAGTTCTGGGATTTTGCTATGTTTACCAAGCAGATTGTAGAAGCAACTCACCAAATAAAATAATTCGACAGTTTGCATCCAGTTTCCCGGTGAGATCAGATAACTGGAGTCGGATCGCCGCTTGCTCTCTCACGATGTTCTCTATCACCAAACTGGAACAGCTTTCGTAGAAACCGTTCAATGTTCAATGCCCAAGATAGACAACTCTGATATCTTTGATAGGTTTAGCTTCTTTCTCCCAATAATCCTCCCAAGAGGCATAACAATGTACACATGTCCCCTTCCTAATCCCCTTACCATCTATTTATACTAGTTAAGTGCAGCACAGAATTACCCTTGAGCCCCCCTACTAAACCAATAATCCTAGTCCTAACAGTGGCCAATAGAAAAATACAGCAGAAGAATGGTGAAAATTAATAATGCTGTATGCAGTGAAAATACATTCTCCTTCAACACCAAATGTCAAGATAATATTCATTTTACTGGCTCAAATCACAATTCAATATTTTCAAGCAGATCTCTAACACCCGTTTTTTTTATTAAATATTACTAATAAACTATTAAAAGTAGTTTATATTTTGAAAATAAAGTAATTAATTGGCTTCTGAACATCATAGACCTGAGCAGTAATGCTTTAAATGAGAAACTACAATCAAAGAAACCTTTTTCAAGGATGCTCTGCTATCATAGACCTCAACAGTAAGAATCACTTCCGCATACCTTATGCGCAAATGTTCACGAGCATTTGACGCCTTCATCTGCCAGATATTGAAATGAGAATATTTTTATGTAGCCAGAATATGCATTAATGCCCAAATAGGATTTTTCAAATCGGTTACTTAAAATATAGCATATCCTGAAAGATTTGGCTGTCCAACTTCACATAACTACACACATCACTCAGGATCAAAGATATGGATTTAGTACACAGGTCAAAAGGGAAACCTTAGATGGATTGACAAAGAACTCAAGAGTTCTCAGCCTTCCAAGATTTTCAGAAGAGAAGGCAGCAAGCTTCTTTTTCCTGCAATTATCTCTGCAAAAACCAAAGCAAGTTGGCAATGAAAAGAGGTAACTGGAAGATATATGCTAACAAAGTAAACACCATTATATCACACACATACTTGAGCGAGTGAAGTTGGGCTGAAGCTCTATCTTCCTTTTGTTTCTCCCGGAAACTTGCAAGCTCCTCTAACTTTGCAATAACATTGTCCTATATAATAGAAAGTCCACGCCATTGATCAAAAAGAATGTAAGAAGCATTGGTTTACGGATACAAGGACTAACGTCCCACAACATATATATACACATCATGCAAACTGTGTCATGACTAACACAAGCTTCCAATGAAATAGCACAAGGAAAACCATACCGTTACAATAAACAGACAAGAGGTTATGGACCGGGGGGGCAAAGCTTTGAGTTTGGGAAATAATTTTATATAAATATACCAGTTTATTAGAAAAACTAAATTTTATAAAACAATTCTGTAAAAAGTTGAAGTAAGTGACCCCAAGGTTTCATACTTAGGGTCCGCCACTGTTATCAACATAGTAAACCCCATGTCCAATGTTGAAAAGGAAACACGTTGACATTCCGTTATTGAATAACATCGAAGGCAACTGAAATTCTCTTCACTTTATGCAACCGCAATCTAAATTGTCACTTTTGTCACTAAAATCTGATCATACAAGCAGCATCCTGAATAAAAACAAGAATGAATGTAACGTAGTTTCAATTGTCAGAAACATAACGACCAGAAAACAACTATCTCAGACACTATGGACATGATTGATCTAAGAGGCTATGCATCCCCTTTACATGATAAACTAGCTAGTACATGATAACACACTAATATGCTTTGCATTTTCTGAATGTGACAGTTAAATAAACAAGACATACAGGAAAAGGTAGGAATGTGCAAATCAAGAAACATACAATGACAAATGTAAAACAAGGGAATCAAGCAGGTAGAGTACTTGGAATTTCACTGGTTGCCCGTGTGTAATCTTTTTTTCCCCTTTTCCTGGAGCTTGCATCTTTTTTGTTCGAGTTTTTGTCACAGTTCCTGAAGAAGAGCTAACTCCAGTCTCTTGTGGGGTTAGGCAACTCATTTGTGCAGAGCCTTCTTCTCCATTCAGTGTTCTGTCGTCTTCCTTGCCAATAAGTTTCCAGAGAGTAGAAGGTCAAGTTCATGTCATGATCAAGTTTATATATCCACTAAAATACTTCAGATTTAGGCAAACAAGTACACAAACCAATAGTATCACATCAGCAAAAAACAAAAGCAAGTTCTACTCTGAGGAGAGCATATAAATTTCAAAAAGAATTGAAAATAACCACAACATGCTGGAGGAGCAGGACGTCATGTTACATGCAAGTTGTAATTATGGATGTGTTACCACAATGAATGAAAAAGATAAGACAAATAACAAAGAAAGGAATCAGTTCAAAACACCCATAATGACCTTATGTATAAACCATGACCATGCTATATCATCAACTCGTGAACAAATCTGAAACACAAACATCAGTAAGATAATCTGTCAGCAAAGAAACAAGCTGAGATAATATAATGACATATGAAATAGAGTTGATCTCAGCAACACTGGACAAAAGGGAATATAGAAAAATCAAGCAGAAATTTAGGCAAAGAACTGCATATCTTTTCCCCTTTAAATTCATATATCGTTGTGACACTATATTTCTAAGCATGCAAAAATGAACATTAAATCAATCACCATAAGGAGATGCGCAACAATTTGGAGACTCGAGGCAAAAACAAACATTAACACCAGAAGAAAAGAAGAAGTACAGATAATCGGTGACTATACTCCAATAGATTCACCTTTAGCGAACGCAATCAGAAACTGCTATATATTACAGAGCTCAAGCTCAGCAAATTCGGAAAGCCAGAAGAAAAGAAAACGGAACTCTACCAACTCGAAAAGAAAACGGAACTCTACCAACTCGAAAAGTAGAGGTCTAGTTGTGATTTGAACTTGCCAGATTATTTCTCGGGGAACAGATTAATTGGGTCATTGAAAATTTTGCGGTCTGAAGCATGCCAATCTAACCTAAGTGGGCATTGCAAATCCAGGTCGGTAGTAAAATGCGACGAGGTTGTGGCGCGGAGAATTCATCAAGATAGTAGCTAATGCTCAGTAACAATTCTCAAACGATCAGAATCGTAGCTTAACCGTTTGTGAAAATAGCGAACGAGATACCAGCTGGCAGTAGGGTTTTTGGAGACGGGATATCTTTTGTCCGTTTTCGTGCCAATAAAATCGCCCGGACCTTTTGGGTGCGGATGTTAGTGGCGATAGAGATAAAACTATATTCTGTTACTTTTGGTGACCAAAAACGCTATTCTTTAAAGAGGAAACCAAATTTTGGTCTATAAAAATATATTATAACGATGAAAATATACTGTTGTCATAAATAGTTATTTGATTACGACCACAAAAAATATTTGGTCGTCTATTTGGTCGTAAATGACCCATTTTCTTGTAGTGACCCACGTGGTTAACAAGGCTATTACATACATTGTATCGGTCTGATGGACTAGATTCCCGAGCGACTACACATTTTTGTCCCTTTCCATTACAACAACAACATACATACCTTCCAACTGTACCGAGTATTTAAACCTAATGCCGATAACAATTTCGGTCTTACTACACCTACTGTACATATACAACTTAAATGACTACCCATGTACAAACGACTACCCCGTCCTACTCTCGAACGGCTTCCAGCTCCTTGTACCTGAAATAGGAAAAAGAAGAGAAAGGGTGGCCCCCAAGGGGCTCAGCACCTTTGCTGGTATGGTAATCCCGCAGCCCGCATGCTACCGGGCCACGCACAACTATTTGTCATCTTAGCATGCAGTTGATTACATTTAAATCATGCATGTACTCCAACACAAACACATTACATACACACAACAATAGGGCTCAACAAACAGACTGAAGAGGGAAAAATATAAGAGTAAGTAAGAAAGACATCCGGTCTCCTGGGACTGAAGGAATACCCTGGATATCATCAGGCCGGAACGCGTTCTGGCCAAATAGGCAGTCAAATATCTCATTTATGTACGAGTGCCAGCCTGGCAACCAAAAGAGAGAGACAGGCTGGCAACCCCCGATCTAACAATGTAAACATTATAATAAGAGAACACCCCCATAAGAGGGACAGCTTGACACTTTTGCACAAACATACGTCTTCTCTCTTCATAGAGCTCTCTCCCTGCGTAATTGGTTTAGGATCAGGTACGCAGCAAGATAACCAAGGAACGGGGGGAGGGTAAATTATTACCTGGCACCGTCTGTGGGAAAAGAAAGCTCAAGATCTTTCTTAGCAACAAACGAGTCCACAGGTAGTCTGATTAGATAAACAGTGAAGCTCTGAAACTTTGGGATTGTGTCTTTTGCAGGTACAAGCGAAGAAGGTGCGCGTGCAGGAATGGCTCCAAGAACAAGGAAAACATCTCGACCTGATGGCGAGGTCAACAATGCAGGAATGACCGAAAATAACAGAGCGGAGGCTAAGGGTGCGATCTCCAAGCAAGCACTAGAGGAGATGCTAAAAAGTCTAGTCAGAACCTCGATGAAAGGATATTGGAGGGAAATGAGATCTTGCAGCAAGAACTGATGCAGCGAGATGAGGAGTACCAAAAGAAATGGGAAGACATGACTGAAGCGCTCGAATCACTCAAAAACAGCGGCTCTGAAGCAAGCAACATCCGAAGAAAGGAGCAGCCAGGGAAAACTGATCATCAACGAGGAGACTGAGGAGGACGATTCAATTGATATGACTCTTTATCCCTTCTCCGAGAAAATCAGGAAAGCAAAACTTCCTCCCCACTTTGTTGCACCAGCAGTGGAGAAATACGATGGAACGGGGGACCCTGCTCTTCACATCAAAAGATTTATGTCCGCAATGAACACACAAGGGATAAGTTCTCTCGCCCTTTGTAATTTGTTTCCAGGAACATTGTCCAAAAGAGCACTCAGTTGGATCTCAACAAGACCCTCACAGTCGATCTCAAGCTTCAAACAATTGACCGAGGAGTTCCAGCAGTATTTCGCCGCAAGCAAAAAAATCAAAAAGAAACAATAGAGCTAATGGATCTCAAGCAGCGAAAAGGAGAGACGGTGAAAGAATTCAGCGAAATATTTCATAAACAGGTAGCGGAAATCGATGACATTGATGAAAAATTCTGATCAAGGCTTTTGGAAACGGGTTAGCACAACCGAGGCTAGCTGGGAAGATCGCGACAAAGGCTCGAAAAACCCATGGGGAACTGGCTGAGATGATTCACGATTTTCTAAAGTCGGAGGTGGCGGAGAATAAGGCCAGAGACTTGGCAAATAGCTTCAGGGCGATTGGCGACAAAAAGGGAGGACAGAGTGGGAATGGCTCATCCGGCAACACGTCAGGAGGTTCATCCGGGGGTTTCAAGATACAAACCTTATTACAAAGCCCCATCCCAAGGACCACAAGTATCAGAACGCCAGGGTTGCTGTCCAAATCGATCCAGGAAGGTATGCGGCGGCAGTCAAAGAAGGATATTTGCCCCCACCAAAGAAGCCTTATCCAGGAGAGATTCCAGTAGCCTTCTGTGAATATCATGGCTGCAAGAGTCACAGAACCGCAAATTGTGCCACTCTGGCCAAGGAGTTGCGAGTCATCGAAGAAGAAAAGAAGAGCAAAGGAAAACAGATGGCAGGCCAGCAGAAACAGTATGGCAGGCAAAACCAGTTCCCCTCTCGAAATCACCAGGAGGAAGAGGTCCATCCAGAGCTGAATCACGGCAAGTCGGTCGGTATGATCTCAGGTCTGTAAGAAGGTGAAGAAGTTTTTTGTTTCTTTAAACATTGATAGGTCCGGTCATACCGGTAGTCAGGCGAAAATGGTGTAATTGGTTTCTTTTTTCTCAGGAAAGACATACATTGTAAAAACAAACCTTCCGGCAAATTACTTCCGGAAAGAACAGAAGTCTAATAAACTTTTTCTTTAAGCAAATTCTCAGGTCTCTTTTCAGAAGTAGGACCGCTGACCCCAAACGAAAGGAAAAGACATATTCATGCAGTACATCAGGAGCTCCCGGAAAGAAAAATCGCCAAACGAGAAAGTCTTCCCAGATTTTCTTTACAGATGAAGACGAAGAAGGGGTGTTATATCCCCACAACGATCCACTTGTCATTCGGGCGCAAGTAAATGACAGGATGATGGAAGGAATCTTGATAGATAGCGGAGCTGGAGCGAATGTCATATCAGCCGAGGCGGTTAAAAAGCTGGAAATCCCAGAAATAAGTCAAGCCATACTCAGCGGTCCTCGGAGGCTTTGTTGGGGGCGTTTCCACCAGGTCCTCAGGAAGCATAGACTTCACCATAACATTGGGGCTAGGAGACGAGCGGAGAACTGAAAGACTTACAGCTTTCATCGTGCCGGGACTTTCCGGATACAATATGTATCTCGGTCGACCGGGATTAATGCCTTCAAAGCAATATGCAGCACTCACCACCTAAAAATGAAGTATTTAACCAAGACTGGAAAGGTGGTAACCATAAAAGGAAGTCAAAGGATGGCTCGAATCTGTGAAGTCCGCATCATGGAGGGTATGCCGGAAGAAGGAATGGTTAAAACGGTAGGGTCAGACAAGGAATTCAAGGGAAAACTACCTCCCACCGGAGCCGGATCAAAATACAGAAGGCTGTGGAACTTCTAAAGACTCACCAAGAGAGGTACACTTAAAAACTGACCCTTCTAAATTTTTTAAAATAGGGAATGCATTCGGCTATGGAGAGCAAACTCACCTGATGAGATTCCTGGAAAAAAGAAGGACAACTTTCGCCTGGAGTACGGACGACATGCCCGGAATAGACCCAAGCGTTATCCGGCATGACCTACAGTAGATCCGAAGCACCCAGCCATCCGGCAAGAAGAAGAATAATAGGAGAAGAAAGGGACCTTGCGGCACGCGCTGAGGTGCAAAAACTGCTCAAGGCCGGATTCATCAGAGAAGTGTCTTATCCCAAGTGGCTGGCCAACGTTGTAATGGTTAAAAAGTCAAATGGCAAATGGAGAATGTGTGTAGATTTCACGGACCTAAATAAAGCATGTCCTAAAGACTTCTACCCATTACCATCAATAGATAGATTAGTCGTCTCAACGGCTCAAAGTTCTGTCTTAAGTTTCTTGGACGCATTCTCGGGATACAATCAAATAAGGATGAATGAAGAAGATTCGGAAAAAACATCCTTTATTACCTCGGCCGGAACCTTTTGCTACAAGGTAATGCCTTTTGGATTAAAAAATGCGGGAGCAACCTTCCAAAGAATGATAGACAAAGTTTTCAAACAACAATTAGCCCGAAACGTGGAGGCATACGTTGATGATATTGTGGTGAGAAGCAATTCTTGGACCAGCACATGGAAGACCTGAAGGAAACTTTTGACACTCTGGACAGATTCCAAATCAAGCTAAATCCGGAAAAATGTGTATTTGGAGTTACAAAGGGGAAGTTCTTAGGCTTTATCGTCGGGCAAAGAGGGATTGAGGTGGATCCCGAAAAAACCCAGGCAATTCTCGATCTATCGCCACCATGAACATTAAAGATGTGCAAGCATTAAATGGAAGACTCACGGCCTTAGGAGATTCTGTTCAAAACTCCAAGAGAAGTCAATCCCATTCTTCAACATTCTAAGAAAAAACAAGAGATTCCAGTGGAGTCAAGAATGTGTAGAAGCCTTTGAAAGGATCAAGGAAATGCTCAGAGAATTGCCAAAATTGGGTGTTCCGGCGCCCGGACAAGACTTATACCTCTATCTGTCTGCCACAGATTGGGCGGTGGCGGCCGTGCTAATAATGGAGGAAGAAAAAAAGAGATACCAGTATATTACACCGGCAAAATCCTAACCCCAGCGGAAAGTCGGTACACCAACATCGAAAAAATATTGTTTGCATTAGTCGTTGCGTCCCGAAAGCTTCGACCTTATTTTCAGTCACACCGGATTTTGTTAGAACAAATTGGCCTCTAAAGCAGATAGCAAACAACCCGAACGCATCTGGACGAATGGTTAGTTGGACTGTCGAACTCACCCAGTACGAAATTCATTTTCTCCCTCGAACAGCTATAAAAGCACAGGCTTTGGCAGACTTTATAACCGAGACGACCTTTGCCCAAGGCAAAGAGAGCCCGCAAACCCACATGTCATCTTAGTTGATGGAGCTCGATGTAAGACTGGAGCGGGAGCCGGAATAGTGGTCCAAACACCAGATGGAAGAACTCTTAACTTTGCGTTCCGGTTGGAATTTGAGGTAACAAATAATGAAGCAGAGTATGAGGCTCTCATACAGGGTTTGGAAATCGCCACTGCCTTAGGGGCAACAGGTTTTTTTCTTCTTATAATGAGACAGTAGCTTCCATTCGTGTCCTTATAAACTTGTCACGTACCTCCAAAAGGGGGGAAATGGAGCTTACCTCTTTAAATTCCTTGTGCAGAATTGGAAATATACTCAGACTCAATGTTGGTGGCACGACAAAACGACAATATTTACGAGGTCAAAGAGGAGAAACTCGGGAAGTACTTGGCCAAAGTCCAAGAGACAAAGGCGAACTTTCAGAAGTGCGAATTAAGGCATCTTCCCCGAGCGGAAAATATAGAGGCCGATGCGTTGGCCAAATTGGCCAGTATGGCCGAAAGAATGCCTAGTAAAGTCTGGATGGAGATAAAGGCGAAATCAAGTTTGGAAGAGGTTCGGTATGCACCATTGAATCGGACACAGTAGCCAACTCTTGGATGACACCCATCATTGAATACATACAAGGCGGAAGTTTGCCACAAGACGAGAAAGAAGCAACAAAGATAAAGCGAAGAGCTGCATCTTTCTTCATAGAGCACGGGCAACTCTACAAGAGATCATTCGCAAGACCAGCGCTTAAGTGTGTCACCATAGAGGAGGGAGCAAGGCTCATGAAGGAGCTACACGAAGGAACCTGCGGAAACCACCAGGGAAAAAGGGCAATAGTTCACAAAATCCTAAGGCTTGGGATACTATTGGCCGGAAATGAAAGAGCATTCTAAAGAGTACATACAGAAATGCATAAAATGCCAGGAACACGGGCACAAGATACATAATCCCCCAGCCACACAAAAAGCTATATTATCCCCGGTCCCATTCGCCATGTGGGGGTTAGATATTGTTGGACCTTTCCCGGAAGCATCTCCCGGAAGGTACAGGTTCATCTATGTGGCCATTGATTACTTCACCAAATGGGTAGAAGCCATGCCAACAATATCTATTACCGCGAGAAAGTCGCAGGACTTTATTTGGAAATACGTGGTCTGCAGGTTTGGAATCCCAAAGATAATAGTGACAGATAATGGAGCCCAGTTCAATTGCGGTAGCTTTCGGACATTCTGTGAGGAGTGGAAGATCGATTTGAGGTTCGCATCGGTCGCTCATCCACAAGCAAACGGTCAGGTGGAAAACGCAAATGGGCAAATCGTCAAAGCTATAAAAAAGAGGTTGGACAGCAAGAAAGGAGGGTGGGCAATTGCTGCCTCAGATCCTTTGGTCCTACAGAACGACCGAAAAAGGGCCAACTGGAGAAACACCATATAGGTTAACCTATGGTCTGGAAGCAATTGTTCCGGCTGAAATTATAGTCCCATCAGTTAGATGGGAATCCTATGACGAGGAAAAAACGGTGAAGGGGTAAAAGACAGCCTGGATTTACTTGAAGAAACTAGGGTCATGGCTCAAGTCATGGAAAGGATAAGGCAAAGGTGGAGAGATACTTTAACCAAAGAACAAGGGAAAGAAGTTTCGTTCCGGGCGAACTGGTCCTTCGGGAGTAAAGCAGCCAAAGAAGTTAGAGCCCCAATGGGAGGGACCATTTATAATACAACGGCGAACAGGGCAAGCCTCATATCGCCTGAAAAACAGTGAAGGATACGAATTGCCTCACTCTTGGCACGCTGAATGCCTTAAAAAGTTTTATGTATAAAAACATTTTTCACAAGAGCAATAAAATGAGGTATTCTGTTGAAACAAAGTTTTTTGAAATGTACCATCCGGCCAGCGTGCCTACAGGCTATCATGCCTTGAAATGTACCATCCGGCCAGCGGCCTACAGGCTATCATGCCTTGAAATGTACCATCCGGCCAGCGTGCCTACAGGCTATCATGCCTTGAAATGTACCATCCGGCCAGCGTGCCTACAGGCTATCATGCCTTGAAATGTACCATCCGGCCAGCGTGCCTACAGGCTATCATGCCTTGAAATGTACCATCCGGCCAGCGTGCCTACAGGCTATCATGCCTTGAAATGTACCATCCGGCCAGCGTGCCTACAGGCTATCATGCCTTGAAATGTACCATCCGGCCAGCGTGCCTATAGGCTATCATGCCTTGAAATATACCATCCGGCCAGCGTGCCTACAGGCTATCAAGCCTTGAAATGTATCATCTGGCCGGCGTGCCTATAGTGTCTAGAAATTTACTAAGAATAATACATAAGGACCTTTGGTGTAAATAAAAGGGGCTTATAAAGCATTTGGAAGTCCGGTCGCTCCGGATAAAGCCAAATGAGAGATATATAAAGCCAACCCATAGAGAGTAACTTGAATCAATTAAAAGATACAAAAGTAGTGGCAGGAGCAAAAACGCTAAAACATTACCAAAGTAGTAACCCAAAATACAACTATACAAATCCCTACACTAAGAAATCACTCTTTCTAAAAACATCTATTCTTTAGCAGGCTTCTTTGCAGCAGACCCTTCGACCGGATGAGACACGCTCTCCTCAGAATTAGATTTTCCAACGGCCTGATGAGAGCCGGCAACCCCCTGGCGCATACCACTATCGGGAGGAAGGAAGGAAGCCTGACCAGGCCCGAAGACCGTCTCGCCAGGGAGACGACCGAACTTCTCAAAATCCTCAAGGAAGTTGCTCTTCTAGCAACATTGTCAAACTCCAGCTCGCTGTACAAATTGTCATCCAAAACTTCCCCCCCTTCAGAAAGTACTTGGAGATGGTCTGGCGACAAACATTAGTAATCTTCCGGCTCTGAGAACCGAAAGCCTTCTTCAAGTGGGCAATGATGGTTCCTTGCTTCTTCAGCTCCTCTTGGGTCCGACGGGCGTAGGCTGTATGCTTAGCAACATCTTCCTCGAGCTGTAGGACCTGAGCTCGGTAAAGATCACGGTCAGAACCCGCAGCAGAAAGCTCCTCATTCAGCTTGTCAATACGATTGCTGAGTTTCTCAACATGTCTTAGAAGATTTTCAGAATCTGGTTGAAAGAGGAAAAAGAGTAGGATCGGTAAGAATAAAACATAAGGATAGAAAACGGCCGGAAAAGACCGATAAAACTCACCCTTGGCCGGGACCTTAGCATTCCCGGATTGGAGGGCCATGGCTTCCTCTAAAGCCTTCACCTTTTCCTCCAGAGAAACCTTCTCGGCCGCAAGAACAGCTTTACCGGCGGAAAGAGCCGTGTTTTCTTCCATCAGGGACTGCTTCTCTTGCATCAAAGGCGGTCCGAGTCTGCTCGTCCAGGGCGTCCCTTTCCTCGGCCAATCTGGTAAGCTCATGAATGAGTTTGGCTTTGTCTTCCACTAAAGCCTCATTCTGTCTGGTCAAAGCCTTTTTGTCCATCTCAAGGGACTCGGTCTCTTTCTCAAGAGCAGCCTTCAGGTCCGCAAAGTAAACCTTATCTGAAGTAAGGGAATCCACCTCCCTTTTGTGAGCAGCTTGTACCTGCCGCAACAAAACTTCCAAGTCAGATAAAGCATGCGGGGGTATCATGACATCCTTTTCGCCGGAAGCTTGGTTGTGTACCTGTTTTAGGATACTCTCGGTTCGGAGATTCTGGTTTCTCAAAACAAACATCTCTTCCCGCAAGTTCTTTAACTTCATTTCGTACTCATCTCGAAGGCGGACACACTCATGGCGAGATGATTGAACTCTTTGTTTAGAGTGTCCGTCCTTTCTTTCACCTTGCGGTCAATCTCGTGATTTACAAGATCAATGTAACTATCGTGGGAAGAGCGGGTCTGCCTCAACTCAGCTTCAACATTGTTGGCCCGATTTTTCTCATGTTGCAGATCAGATTGGAGGTCCCGGGTTTGAACTTCAGCACTTTGGGCCATTGACATAACCTAAAGGAGGCAAAACATAAAAAGTTTAGAGGGCACCGACAGGGTATAGGAGAATGGGAGGAAGGTTGCACTAACCCGAAAAATGCCCTGCCACATTAGGTTGAAGACCTCCCCCATGGGGAGGGAGTGACGCATGATAGCATCAGCTCCTCCGCTCCCGGCCCTCAGTTTCTCCTTGGTAGCAGTAACGATGGACGGAGGAGCAAAGATCCCGTCCGGATGATCAGATAGCTTTATCGCTTCCTTCCAAGCGTCGGTGTATCGAGCAGTGTCCAAGGAAATCTTGCGCAGGGGTTGCCCAAGGTAGTAGAACCATCCCTCCTTCAGGGAAGGGCCGGTGAAACTCCCCTGAACAGGAGGGGGGGAGAGGAGGAAGAGGCAGTAATGTCCTCCCTTTGCTTGCTTCGGAGCTCTGGGTTCTCGGGCACTGGTCGGTATTCTTTCACTTTCTCGTGTACTGATTCCTTGACTCCAGGAGCATCACATGGGGTTGAGGTGCCAAGAGCCTCGCTGTCCCCCTCAGCTTCGGAGACCTCCGTTAAGACAGCCTTCGGCTTTGATACAGTTTTCTTCCGGAATCTTTGAGTACCGGAAGCCGGAACAGCAGCAGTAGGGAGGGTCGGGCCGCAAGCAACCTCGTTGTCAGTAACGGTTATGGGTGCGCCTTGAGAGCCTAAGAAAGGAAGGGTCAGCAAAGAATGTACAAAAGGGGAGGCAAAGTTTCTTCAAAAGAAAGAGCAATACGTAGGTCAGTCTCTTCCAAGACAGCACCGTGGCCGGATCGGAAGAAAAATATCCTGCCAAGTCAGGAAACAATTCACAAATAGGAGTTGGATGACCAGACCCCTGCCTGGGTGAGAGACAGACCCCAGGCCCGAATCGGGAGTAAGAGGGAGAAAGACGCGACGCCCAGACCCTGGACTCACGTGCCGAGTACCTGGCAAATCACCGCACGATCGGGCTGGGGACTCAGTAATTCTCTTTTTCTTCTGTCCGGATCGATCCTTGTCATTGTCGCCTCTTTGTCTCTTCTTAGAGGAAGAAGCATCCCCAAGGAGTCTTGTGGCCGCATCGACAGCCGCATCAACAGACGCATAATAATCAACTTGCTCGTCACCCATTTTGAAGTTAACAAAATTCCAACTGTTGAAGGGCCCCACCTTATCTCCTCTAGAAAAGAAATCTACCAGAACGACGCGAAAAGTAAGAAGACGGTAAAAAGGTAAAAGATTTAGGTAAAACTGGCTAAATAAAACTTACTGTGATATTTCTTCAATGAGACCAGGCGCGCCGGAGTAAAGAATTGGGAAACCGTAGGCTGCTTGTTGCTTACCATCTTCAGGATTTTTGAAATGGGCATTTCTTGCGCCGGGGAAGGGAGGCAGCTAAATTAGCCTTTCGGGATCGAGGAGCAGTAAGGAACTCCCAAAAATCGGCCAGGTGGTGGGACGATGACAAACCATCGGGAGTTCCACCCGGAAGACGCTTTCTTGTAATCGAAAAGAGAAAAGCCGGCCTTCACCTTGATGGTCAGGCTATCAGGATCCTCCCTTGTGGAGTAGAATTGGGCGAACTCGGTTGCTTCCACTCGAATTTTGTTCTCCTCGCAAAGGAGAACATAGGCGTGGAGGTAAGAAATTGCCTTTGGGTGTAGGTGAGCAAGCACGCAGCAACGCCGAATTAGGAAGCCCAGAACGAATGGGTGAGGGGGCACAGTCAGGCCACGAGAGAAAAAATCCGCATAAACGGCATATCCAAGCCCAAAATCGTCGTGGGGATGTGAGTCGGAAGAAGGAAGATAGATGCGAGTACCTTGTGGGACTTCGACATCCTTTAAGCAGGAAAGAAGGGAGGAAGTGTCCAGGGAGGATGGAGAAGGTTCTCGATCGGCAGAAAAGGGTGCGGAAGATTTCAAATAGGAAGGGCGAAAACCCTGGGACGAAAAGGTACCTTGAATCGCCTCTTTTGCAGGAACAAAATTCGCTGCTGCCTTATTTTTCTTCGAGCTAGAGGAGGCCATTGGGGAAGATGAGCGGGGAAAGCAGTGAGACAGGGAAGATAGAGAAGTTCGGAAACGAAGCGTAAGGAAGTAACGGCGAAGTCTGAGTGGGTAAAAGAGAGAAGGTGTCAAAGATAAAACCTGGAGTTTTGAAGAAAACGGTTCCCGCTCGGCTAATAAAAATCAATAAAATAAGACCCTGCACCTTCCTGGAAAAGGGACGCTGACATAAAGCGCCTCCGAGAATTCTGCATCGAAAAGGCGCGAGGCACGGGCAAGTTTCCTTTCTTTTTTAAAAAAGAGGATAAGGAAAAAGCAGGAAAACTTGTGGGACTACAACTGAGGAGGGAAGGAAGTCAATCCGGAAGATCACAAAAAACTAAAGACGACAAGGATTTTTCTCAAAAGCATGACAAAGAAGAAAAAGTTCTACTTTTACATCAGGGAATCAAAAGTAGAACTTGTGGGACTGATGAAGAGGGAAAAATATAAGAGTAAAGTAAGAAAGACATCCGGTCTCCTGGGACAGGAAGGAATACCCTGGATATCGTCAGGCCGGAACGCGTTCTGGCCAAATAGGCAGTCAAATATCTCATTTATGTACGAGTGCCAGCCTGGCAACCAAAAGAGAGAGACAGGCTGGCAACCCCCGATCTAACAATGTAAACATTATAAATAAGAGAACACCCCCATAAGAGGGACAGGCTTGACACTTTTGCACAATACATACGTCTTCTCTCGTCATAGAGCTCTCTCCCTGCGTAATTGGTTTAGGATCAGGTACGCAGCAAGATTAACCAAGGAACAGGGGGGAGGGTAAATTATTACCTTTTCACAGACAACACATCTACCCTTAATAAATCACTCTTTGTGTTCTTTGAACCTAGAGTGTTTCTCCTTTAATGGAGCTATTTCCTTAATAGACGACACTTATCCACTAGTCGGGTTATCCATAAACGTCTCATAATAAACTGGGATACATATCCATAATCCACATACTTCACATTTAAACAACACATTTCACCTTTAATGTACATATAACATAATTCCGCAATAAGAATTGCAGTACAACAATAACACATAACATAACGGGAACGGTTCTCTTTAGGAACCGACCCAAACATAGTTAATTCACTGGTGAGCCTAGAGGATGATATCACCCTCATGTTAAGCTCATTATACAACACTCATTACCGTCCTAATAGTCGGACGAGTAACTTAACTTAAATATGGATCGGATTTAGTGACCCGAACACACCACACAAACACATGTTCCCCCTAGACCGATCATAAGTCAGAATAGCTAAGCTTTGGAGTAAGCTAATGGGAGATTGTAATCCAAGAAGGATAAACAACCTAACAGAGAGGAAGGTACAAGGATGGATACCCACTCCCAAACAACGCACGACCGGAACGACCGGATTCCTCACCCTCCCATTAGTACATATATACTTAGAAGTAAACAGTTAGAGCTCTATTATGGAACCTATTACACCCACACACCAAAAGTATTACAACTGGGTTAAACCCACAAGGGAGGTCCATACATTCACACACAAACATCACACAATTAACTCACGCATAGCCGTGGTTAGAATGTCCCATGGTTCGGGTCGTTAAATCCGAATACCGATCTCTCGTGTGATCCTAGACTCAGTTAGTTAAGGTTTAACACTTTCGAGGTTAAATGGTATCGGAACTAGACACGCCACATATATGAATTACTGTAAACTCATTACATATTTTTATCTTATAACGTGGCAAACATTCAGAAAAACACATTGGCATACAAGCCAGTGTAATCCGGTAGGACACAGGTTGTAAGAAAACCATACCTGTCACCGGGGTTTCACTCTAACGTGCCATCACATGTTCCTCGTAACATCTTTGAACAACTGGTAACATTACATTTACTTTCGTTAACATCGGGGTAACTTGATTGTTTAAAGTCTAATGCTCATGACTTACTCCCGTTAATCAGTTAAATAACTTCACATTTTTAACTTGTTTTAATTTTACATTTTAACATAACTTTTCACCCACTCAATTCTCATTATAACTCACTTAACATGTCCTTAACAATCTCATAACATCATTACTTATCAATCCCCATCATTAGATATCATTTTCAAACCTTAAACAAAGTTTTTGGTCAAAACAGCACCTTGTCCAAACTTGTGTCCGGACTTCCCAAGTTCGGACACTGTTCGAGACTCAAAAGGGTGCAAACTGACGAATGTCCGAACATGCGTCCGAGCTTCCCAAGTTCGGACACTGTTCGAGGCCAAAACAGAGAATAGAGGTAGGTGTGTCCGAACGTCCAAATTCGGACGGTAGTTCGGACACTGGTCGAAGCTCAGGAAACTTACGCGCTACAGGGCATGTCCGAACGTCCATGTTCGGACGGAAGTTCGGACGTGCCAAGAACCTTATTTTCTACTCCCTTAAACACTTACTCATTTCTTGCCAAAATGCCCAACACTTATAGTATTTCCCCCTTAGGTTTATAGCATGTTCCCACACATATTTAGCCCTCCAAAATACTTTATGTCCTTCCAAGAATTTTCTCCACAAGTTCACACATCTTCCTTACAACACCTTACTTCCTCATTGGTACCAAAACTTGTATATATCCTTAACACAACTCACCATGATCTTGAAGTATCCTTAAAACATTCATTTGTATCCTAAATCCTCCAAGATAACACCCAAGACATTTTAACACCTAAGAAGACCTTATTTCACCTTCTTCACAAATTTAAACCCTAATCATTCCTAGTTCAACCTAGGTCACCAAACATCATTTGAACACTTAAAACTCCTTGTTAAACCAAATTTTGACATAGTTTCTCTTGTATTTTACACCAAAACACTTAGGTTTTCACCTTTTCACAACCAAAAACACTTAATCACTTAATACACATTCCTTACACACAAACATATTGTTTTCCTCCTTCACCCATCCAAGACATTCATCTTCACAAAGAATGTTCTTTACACACAACAAAACCCTTAAAACTACACTACATAACAATATAGTGCATAATCTTAAATTGCTTGGCTCTTAGGCCCTTAAATTGCATGGCTCTTAGGCCTTAAATTGCATTAACTTAAACACTGAATTTCCCACATATTATTGCCTTTGACCTGCAAATACACACAACACCTCATATGCCTTTAACAACCTCCTTATGAGTACTTTACTAGCTCATTCGCCATTGGCTCCTTAGGTATTTTATTAAGCAATACAAGCTCATTTTTCCTTAGGAATTAAATTACATTAGGTTAGCACATTTACCTTTTCTTCAAGATTTTTACTTGAACACTCTTGTCTTCCTTGTTGGAAATCGACAAGAGGACTTGGTTACTTGTCAAATAATCAATATACAAGTAAAACCAATGAGCATTCAAGCTTCATGCTTAAACTCATTTACAAACCCTAGGTTATATACATTATCTATACATTAGGATAGTTGTTTTAACCTTGGAATAAAAAGAGAGCTTGAATAAGCATCAAGAGAGGACTCCTTGTCCTTTAAAGATTGAAATGGAGCTATGAAAGAACAAGAGAAGACACCATCAAATGGTGATTTTGGGTCACATACAAAAACATGAGGGAATGGAGTTTTTCTTTGATTTTCCTTACCTTGAAGCAAAAGAGAATGACAAGGTATGAAAATATGAGTTCAAGCTCCTTCAATGATGAATCTCCATGGCCCGAAAGGGAGCTTTTGAAGATTTGGAAAGATAGTAGTGTAGAGCTTGCTCCAACTAGAAGAATGGTGGTCTTGAAATTGAATTTGGACCATGGAGTCATGAGTTACAAGCATTCAAAGATGGAGATGGCATGGTTTGCTGTAGCAAACCGAGAATGGAGAAGAGAGGGAGGTTGAAGACGGTGGAAGTGAGTGGGAAAGGAAGAAATGAAATGAGGTGTTTGCTTTTACAAGATATTTATGTTATAAAGTAACTTTCTTCCTTTTACTTACTTTTCCTTCCTTTCCTTAATTTATTTTTTTACATGTTGGTGACTCACCATAGTAAAACCGGCCCCCATCATCTACTTAGGGGTATAATAGTCTTTGTTGACCAACTAACTTACTTATATTGACTTATGTTATAAATTAGCTTATTTTAGTTACTATTCACAAACTAAGGCACATATTTGTGAAAATTTTGATTTCCCATTGATTTAGACTTCCTAATGTGACACTAAGTAGTACACATGTTAATTAAAGAGTAATGATGGACATTTAGCCATTCAAAACTCATTTACAAGACAATTTTTCAAAAATGTGCTTTAAGACTCCTTAAAGCACATTTTGTGTTTTAAATTGTTTTCAAGCTTGGTTTTCTTTGGTAATGTGGAGGGTGATTTTTCGGTATGAGGGGGGTCTATCTAAATATGGTATAACTAAGAAGTCTAGATCCTAGAAATTTGCCATTCTGTGGAGGGTGAAAACCCATTATTCAGGCATCCCTCAAATACCTACTAGATCGTCCGTCTTTCCCAGAAAGCATAAGGGGGAGTGCAAGTGAACACTACACCCGCTCTCAATGGGCTCCACGCGGACTTATGCCCTAAGGGCGGAAATTGACTAGAGTCACCACCTAGTTTGACCTAAGGAACTAGGAAGGGGGGAGAAGGGTTCTAAGAACCGTTAATTGACTCTATGATTTGTTGCCTATGGATAGGACTTATCTGATCATACTAGAGATTCTATGGTGGGTTCGCACTGGGTTACACCCCTTAGAAGTGGCAACGACCACGACTTTGGATTGGTGCCCGAGGAAACCTCGGTCTCCAATTGTCGGGATTACCTTCTTCCAAAACCTTTTTAGAGAGATTCATTTAAAAGCCAGTGATATGATTAGGATAGGAGGAGAGAAAACGAGTGGATGAGGTGAGCTTTTCTGCAAAGCTAGCGCCAAGAAGAGGAATTGATGGATTTGAATGAGTATAGAATGAAAGATTTGGAGTCTGATTTGAGAGTTGAAGAAGTCGAGGGTTTGTGGGAGTCAGAGGGGATTTGAATGTTTGGAGAGGTATGAAGAACACCTTAGAGTGGGAAAGGGGTTTTTTTATTGGAATGAGGTCGCACCCTAAATGGGCTGCCTACGTACTCAACTCCCTGTTGAGATCAGACCTTACGTAGTTCACGAGTGTTTAGGATTTTGGGGTTTTTGAAGAGTTTTGAGGGATTCGAGCTTTTGAAGAATTTGGAGTTCGCGAGAAGTTTTGAGTTTTGAATGTTAGTCTGTAAGACACTCGGGTCTATAAGACGTTTGAAACCCTGAGATGTCGAAGTCTATGAGACGCTTGGGTCTGTGAGACGCTCGGGTCTGTGAGACGCTCAGGTCTATGAGACATTCGAATCATTGGAATGACAAAGTCTGTGAGACGCTCTGGTCTGTGAGACATTTAGAGTGTCGGAGAAATTGGAATGGAATTGAAATTGAATTGAAATCGAAGTTGAATCATGGTTGAATGAATTTTGATTTGAATTGGAATTGAATTGAGATTGAGATTGAATTGGAGTTGAATGAATTTTGATTTGAATTGGGATTGAATTGAAATTGAATTGGAATGAATTTTGAATTGAATGAATTAAGAATTGAATGAATTGGAATTGAATTGAGATTGAGATTGAATTGGAGTTGAATGAATTTTGATTTGAATTGGGATTGAATTGAAATTGAATTGGAATGAATTTTGAATTGAATGAATTAAGAATTGAATGAATTGGAATTGAATTGAGATTGAATTGGAGTTGAATGAATTTTGATTTGAATTGGGATTGAATTGAAAATGAATTGGAATGAATTTGAATTGAATGAATTAAGAATTGAATGAATTGGAATTGAATTGAGATTGAGATTGAATTGGAGTTGAATGAATTTTGATTTGAATTGGGATTGAATTGGAATTGAATTGGAATGAATTTTGAATTGAATGAATTAAGAATTGAATGAATTGGAATTGAATTAAAATTAAATCGATTTTGGATCGAAATTGAGCAGAATTGGGATGGAATTGAAGTTGTAGGCCAAATTTGAGCTAATGGGCCTGGTTTGGGCCTCAGAAGTGGGCCAGGTTGGGCTTTTGGGAGAATTGGGCCGAGTTGGGCCCAAAAAATGGGCGTTACTTGAAGTCGGGCCAAAAATGGGGCCTTGCTTGAAGTTGGGCCGAAAATTGGCCCTCGTTGATTTTGGCTGATTTGTGAGATATTAACAAGTGAAAAAGATTGGTTTATTGGTTTATTAACTCTTGATTACGGGTGTGTTGAAGGCAAAGGGGGATTCCACCCACATAAAACGAATGAGAGACCCGCTAGGCATGGGGTGGTTTCGCATCCTAAGCCCTCCTAAAATGGCCTTAAGGGCTTGTTTTTTGAAGTTTTGTTCTTATATACTTATAATGGTGGTTAAGGTATTTTCTGAAGTTATAGGAGATTATTGCCCCACGAAACGAATGAGAGACCCGTTAGGTGTGGATCGATAATACATCCAAAACTTTTCTGTCAGTAAAAAGGTTCTATAGGGTAAATACCTAGGGCTTAGATAGAGGTCCGGATTAACGAATCAATCAATTGTAGGGTTGCGAGAAGGGCATAGAAGCGAGATAACACGTGTACAATGGAGAGCATATACAATGGAGCGAAAGCAACGAAAGCATAACATAGGCAAAACAGAACCGCTATAAAAATTGAAGATGATGTTAAGACAACGAGAAAAGCATAACAAAGAAAGACTTTGCAATTAAATGAGTTGGTTTCAAGTGAAGACTAGATTAAAATCATGCTTTTTGAATCCATTTTGATAATGAATCTATGCGCAAGGAGCAAACAGCAAACAACAATGCTAGGAATGTAGACAAAATGTCGGTCATGATCAAGGAGAGGTGTAGGTGATAGGAAACCAACCTACGGGGTGGCCCGCCCCCGTTTTTTCATTCAATCAACATATATGAAGTATACTTCAGCTGTATTGGGATGAATGCATGTCGGACCAAAATTCACAATTTGCTAAGCATACGGTATAGTCCATACTAGGCGAGCATAGTGCAGCACCAAGACAAACAAGTGAAGGTCGAAGTCGAGTAAGCGCAATCCCTTATCCAATCGATTGTAGGTACCTCGATCAAAACAAGAACATAGGTTGTAAGAATCAAAAAGACCCGGAAAAGATATAATCTCATAACCAAATATCAAATTGTGGGGCAACTGGTGCTGGAGCCATCATTATTTCTCAACTATATATCGATACGCAAGAGAGAACATGTACTGGAAATAATACAATGCACAACCATATGGCAATGCGGACTTAGACGAGATCAGTTGGAAGTGAACAGATTGCTAGTGATTAGAGAAGCTGACTAACATGGATTCCAAACCCTCGGTTCGAAGAAGCTGAGCACGTAGAGTCATGGTCCCATCCTACTGTATGTGTTGACTTCAACCAAATTCGATTTTAGAAGATGCCTCGAGGAAATCAATCAAAAATATAAAAAACTTTAACCATGCTATCTTTCCAAGCCACGGTTAATTAACTTTAACAAACATGTACGAATGGACTTATGCACAAATGGATAGGCTAACATAGAATTCAATGCAAACAGAATAACCCACAGATGTAGCAAAACGCAGAAACCCACTTCAGCCATATCGTACCATTGGTACATTCAATCCCATCTCAGATCCTTGAAGCCATGCGGAGCCATACCGGAGCCATCCCGAGGTTTTGATGTTACTATAGAGCCATCTGTTCACACAAAAACCTACATCCACAAACAGGGAGTTTAATTCAATTAATGCATTGGTTAATCACCTCACATCACAAATCATCTGTATATACCCATAAAATTTGCTCACTATCTGACGTATCTTCACACCCGCTAGGCAGCTATTGCGCTACTAGTGCGGTCGTATTTCATTTACACCTGCTAGACAGCTATTGCGCTACTAGTACGGTCGCTTTCATTTTACACCTGCTAGAGCATGCGTTGATGGCTCCAGTATGCACTGATGGCTCTTGTAGGCACTGATGGCTCCGATGTGACCCATGGTCTCGGGTTGGTTGGTGGGTTTGACATGGTTGGATTTTGTGGCAATTTGTGGGCTTTGATTTGCCTTGAGATTTTTTTTTCAAGGTGGTTTGATGGCTCCGATGATGGATTTATTGTTGTTTGACGGGATTTGTTGTGGGCTTTGTAGTGAGTGAATGGTTTTTCATTGGTGAACGATGAAATATAGTTGCATGACTTGTTAGGAAATCCCATCATGGTTCTAGGATTTCCATGGATGGCTCCGTGATGACTTTGTGCTGATTGAGCATGACGATGCTTTGGTTGGTTCACTTTAATGACACGAGGGGAAAATGGAAGTTTTCGCCTTTGATGTGGTCACACCCTGGACGGGCTGCCTACGTACTCAATTCCATATTGAGATCAGACCATACGTAGTTCGATACTCTATGAGCAAGGTCTTGGTGACAAAATGGCTCCGACAGGGATTTGAAGTGGCTTCTATATTGTTCTCGAACTGTTGGGATGGCTCCCGTGTAGCTCTGGAGATGGTTTCAATATTTGAGGATAGCTCCTACATGGCTCCTGCTTGGCTTTGGGAGTGATGTCGATGAGGCTCAAGCATGACACTGGATGGCTCTGGGGTGGTTTCCGTATGGCTCTCGAAGGGCTCTTGTATGATTTCGATATGGCCTCGGGATGGCTCCAGGTTTGACTTCTTTTGATCGGGAGTTGTGCTTCAATAATTGCAACTGTAGTCGACTTTCAGCGAGACTAGGCAAAGTCCTTGCCAGTCGGATGAGGAAGATGGGTTTATGATGCATACAGACATTAAATGTTAGTTACGATGCAAGATGCATTTGGAGGGAGAGTATGGTCCTATCTATATTAATATGAGGTTTACGAATATAAGACATCTTTAGTTCGATCTTGAGTGATTGTTGAACTGGAATGCGTGAATCACTTTCCTCTCATGGAGGGATGTGGGTCAATCTCTCGTGAGTATGGCCGTGTGTGCTAATGTCGTGATGATACTCTTGATGCTCAGAGCAGTATTTTCCTGAGAATTTCTTTTTAAGGTTATGAACTTTCCGTTCCTCACAAATTCCTCACCTGCAATGGGGTATGGCTGATTATGATTTGGTAGTTTAATCGGAGAGTCACTCGCACTCTAAAGACCTTGTGAAATTAGGTCTGAAATACCCCTAACCTTTAAATAATTAAATATACGTAAATAAATATTATTTGAGTAATTATAAATATTATTTGGGGGTTTATTAAACCCTAAGAAAACATATAAACACTTGGGCGTTAAAAAACACACCTAAACTCCTTAAGGTGTTAAAAGCCCGACCTTAAGTTAAATAATTATATAAGCTATGGATATTACATGAACTTAACCAAGGATCATTTTATGATCTTTAAAATACAAGTTCTCAGTTAGAACTGAGTAAAAATACAAAGTTTTCGGGAGTTCCCGATGTGGGCCCCATAAAGGCTTGGGAATGCCTAGGAGGAGTGCCAAGGTGGCACGAACCCCTATAAAAATTATTCTAGAAGTTCCTTAAATCATTATTAATTATTCTAAAGATAATTCCCAAGCTACTTCTTCAAAAATAAACAAAGAGCTCGGGGGAAATTTCTTAACGCTCTTTTATCTCGGGAGTGTCCCTTTAACCCGAAAATTGAGTTACAAGTTTATATAACCCCATATAACTTGATGTAACACCTTAATATATTATTATTGACTATAAAAATGTCAATAAACACCTGGAAGTCATAGCGACTAATTAATTCCCAGAAAAATCCTTAAAGCACAAAAACGCACCTTCGGGTGTCACGAAAATGCGTTTTACGCAATTACCTTAAAGCTTCTGAGGAGCCACGAGTTAGTAATCTTAAAAGTGGATAAAATGACCATCTAAATCAAGTGATGGCAGTACTAAACTCATAATATAAATGGGGGCGATTTTTAGGTCAAAAAGGTACCTAAAATCAGCATTTTTACCTTAAAACTTTCATCTTTTACCATAATAAAAATGTACCAATTAAATGCTGGAACCTATTACACATATTAGTATGGTCTTAGTACAATATAGTGTAGCAAATATTAAATGAAAAATAAGTCTCAATTGGAGACTAGGTCATGCGTGAATTTATAACAAATTGGCTAGTTTTTTTTAACGTAAAGGTTTTGTTATTTGATGATTGAATCATCATATCACCACCGAGTGATAATGTAATATGCATGTACAATCTGATAAAGCTTGCTCCATTACGTGAGGACCTGCATGAACAAAAGAAAGAATATGTCATTAATAAACTTACCAATTTTAAACCATTACTTATTATAAATAACCAAAACAAAATCTGATCCATCTAGCTAATCCCATGCGTGAGCCTACAGCAATTAGAGTTGCTGAAATGCTCCTCTACCGCCGATCAACCTGCACAAGTAGACAGAATTAGTGATCAATAATTACATATAAACTAAGCTAATCACATGCTGGGTGAATTAACAAAACAAGCATCACAAAGTAGTGCTGTTCGGAGTGCTCCACTAACGAGAGAATTCAGCAATGTGGAACTTCCAATAGCTCCAGCAGAAAAAGAGCACTACACCTGCAAAAGAGACAAGGTTAGATCATTAATTAAGCAACAATTGGTAGATAGCTAACTCACTTTACAATTAACAAAACAAGTTACAGCAATAAACAAACTAAACTATACCTATCTAGCATGCTGTTGACGTAATCAAATGGAGCTGCTACTCCACTCCACCGAACAGACCTGCAAGAAAAATCACAATCTAATAAACATGATTAGTTTGGTTAGTACTAAACAAAAGCAAGTGGATTCTCCTAGCCACTACATCAACCGAGCATTACAAGAGTGGAGCTCCCACTTCAGTCCATGCGAGCACTCCTGCAAGAAAAAGAGACAAGTTAACATATAAAACAAGCTAATATATATCCAAAACTAATACCTAATGACATAAACTAATCTAGTTAAATCTCATCCACCCTTTAGTAACCGATAATGCAGCACCATTGGAATTGATTAATTCCATTAACTCCACCCAGCCGACTAACTAGCAAAATAAGGGATTTTATGTAGTTGAATTTTGTAATAAAAAATTAATAATCATGACAAATAAACTAAGCAATGTTAATTGCCTTCATTCCTTAAAACCATACGTGGGTATTCTCTTCATTTGCCCACACCTTAACCGATGGTAAGTTCATCTAGCTTACTCTCTCTTTTTCTTCATTCTCCAAATCAATTCCTAAGTTCTACTAACTCCATTGATGGTGTATTAGTTCCTAACACCATTTTAATGTAACTTCCTAGTTAATTCTATCAAGTCTTGAAGCAAGAAAACATCCTAGCAAATCTACAAGGAAATCGCCAAGCATACATGCTCCAAGGAGGTTCCTAAATTCAACAATAATACAAGGAACAACAAGATCAAGTTAAGGTATATTATTATGTTGAAAATCTTGATAAAACATTCTATACCATTTTCGAAAAATATAAGAACTCCTAAAATCTATATTCTCTTCATTATTTCATGAAGGAAACTTGGATCTACAATCATCCCAAGGTGTATCAAAAATACCTTGTTAAAATTCCTAAGGTAAACTCTTGTAATATTACTACAAATATTATTTATAACTCTTGTTAGAAGTCTAACAAATAAATCTCCTATATATGTACAAGGAGTTCGAAATACCTTCATCAATATAAGCATTTGAGGAGCTTGGAAATTCAAGGAAAAATCAAGTACAAGTATTGTCTTGGTTTAAGGGTAAGTATATATAATTAAGGTTTATTAAGTTTAAGTTTGATTTAAGCTTCAAACTTTGGTATAAAAATTATGTAAGAGCCTTAGAAATAATAGGGCCGAAAATATGGAGTTATAATGTCAAGAAAATAATTTATAACATATAAGGTAAGATTATTACCTTAAGATATATTCTTGAGTCACAAAAATTAATTGTGTTACATATATATTAAAACCGAAAGGGTCTAGGGATTTTATGTCCTATTTTTGGTTTATAATCATTCTAAGTCATTAGCATAATTTTTAGGAGTGTTATATGGCTTATATACATTTATATGTATTTATTACAAAGTTTAAAACAAGTTTTAAAACTATATTATAAGATTAAAATAAAGCCGAGAGCTTAGTATATAATTTGGGTAATTTTCGAAAATATATAAGTGTATTAACTTATATTATAAATTTTGGGAACATTAAAAATAGCTACAAGTATTTATATGTCTAGTTTAATAAGTTATGTGGCTAAAATATAAATTTTGAGAAGTTTGGTGTACTAATAATGATTTCCGAGAATTAAAGGGTTTGCTTGCTATATTTATGTTATAATATAAGGTAGGAATTAATATTATGAGTTTTGGTGAATTTAAATAAGTGTTTAAGTGTTAAAATAACAATCTATAAAGTTTTGGGACTATTTTGTAATTATTGGGAAATATAGAGTATGGCCGGTAATTAATTATGATTTTATGGGTATATTAAAGTATTAATTGTGAAATTGAGTCTTGGTCAAAGTGTTGACCAAAAACTTTGGGTTAAAATGATTTATGACATAAAATATTAAGTTTATAAAAGTTTTGGGGTGAATATGTAATTTAAGGAAATATATATGAAAGATAGAAATTAATATGGGCGGAAATGCAATTTAAGAAAGATATGGGTTACTTTGGTTATTTAAAGAAATTAAATATTAAAACTATGGTTTATAAGTTAATATGTAACTTATATAAAGTGTTGGGGATTAAAAGTATGAATATATAAATTATATGATTAAACCGAAGAGCTTATGGGCTTAATTGATAATTTATAAGATTTGTGGTATTAATTTGTAATTACCGAAATAATAAGAGTATTTGGTGATTTGTAAAAATAAGGTGATTAATTAATATTTACAAAGGTTAATGTGGATAATTAGTGGATTATAAAAGTTATAAGGTTATTTGACAATTTATAGAAGTTAATATAATTGTTTTACAATTTTTGAAATTGATAAGGGTATTTAATAAATTATAAAGGTATATGGTTATTTGGTAAGTTGTAAAAGTTAACGGGATCAATTATGATTACCGGAAAATTATATGTGGTAATTTAGTAATTTATTAAGTTGTTGGGTATAATACATAAATACCGAGTTAATAAGGTTGGTTTTATAATTTAATAAAGGCGAGGAAGTGAAACTAGGTAATATAATGTATTATGGTATATTAAGGAATATAATATAAAGTTTATAAAATAATCTTGGTTATAATAAAAATGGCCAGGTATATAATATAAATGATAAGTGGAAATAATTATAAGTATATAATTAATAAGATAAAGATGTACCGTACAAATGATAAATCATTATCACATGTGAGTTTCACATAAAATAATGAACTGCTAGGTTATCTAGAACCACTGTTAAAATAACAGGGGAAAATAAATAACATACGGAGTTATCATACGACGAGTATAAACACTACAGTGACAGTACTGTAATATTCAGTGAATAGTTATATTAATACTACCGGTATTGCATGTTTAAATAACAGTGTACGAGAAGGGACTACTAAACAGGAGTTTCTCAAGCTAGCAGTTACTTGGTGAACGGTATGTTAATTGTGTGGTCTGAATGTCCTAAGGATGAACCTGAGGTCCAGACATTATGTGTTTAAATGTTTAAGAATGATATCTATGATTTTATGTGAATGATATTGTATGTGGGATTGCTCAAACTGTTGCGTTGTATTTTGTACGCGAATGTCTTGTGACTAAAGTTTATACATCTAAACTGGAAAAAGAAGACTAACTGACCTTTAGGTATTATTGAACCTAACAAGGGTCAAATGTGATAGTCTTATTTCAAGCATTGGTTATTATATCACTGACAAAAAGGGCTAACTTATAAAGAGAGGAATCCAGATCGTTTCGACCTTCTGGTTGCGCATTGTGATCACTATGAGAGACTCAAGAAGGGAGTCACTCTAAATCCATCAGCCACATTCGGGGATGGCGGAATGCATTGCCGTTGGTGCACAGTTTCGACCGGATCGGTCAATGTATATATTTATCAAGGGCCATAAGGTCAGCTGGTATCGGTTCCTTTGGAACCCAATGGGACACACTGTCCATTTTCACAGGTTAATAGGGGTTGTCTTGACAGGACGCCTAAGGTAAAATTAATTGGAAAGGTTAAGTGGTTAGGGTCATGTGACCTACTAACAAGAACAGTTGTTTATTATGTGCACCTTATTTGGGTTGTTGGTGTTGTTTATTGTTTGATGTGTATTATTATGCACTAAATGTTTGCAGGTAAATTGTTATGTGATTACTCTGTGCCTACTGTATTACTGTTTCTTGTAAACCGGATTATCTTGTAATGAATCTAATATCAAGATGGCTAAAACGACTTAAGGAATCTAGAAGGCTTAGGGCTACATTTAGCATACCAGCATAGTTTGTTGAGCCCTTCATTGGGCCAAACATTTCAGGTCACTGAAGAATACACAAGCCGGAGTGCGGGGAACAGGGTAGCCGCTGTGTTTTTATAAACACTTGTGGATTTGTTATGTATTATAATTTGGAGTCTGTTGTATTTCAGTTAGTTGCTCATTTGGTTGGATTTGGTTTGTAATAAGTAGAGTGCTCAGTATCTGTTCATCACAGCGTTGGAAGTTGTAATGTTGGAAAGAGTAAGGATGCCTTGTTACTCCCAAGGGTGAGTGACGGCGTGTAACACCAAGGTTAGATAGTTTTATTTTCCGCTGCGATTTGCTATTTATTATGCTACGAGTTATGACGTAATTACAGGTTTAAGATTAGGGGTGTTACAAAAAGTGGTATCAGAGCGGAGTACCGCTATGATGAAAGATACTGAGTCTAGGACAATGAGCATAGGAATATTGGGTTACGGGAAAACGTCCGTGAGGATTCGTGACCTAGAAAAGGAAAACCCTAGGGATATTTTATTGCTAGTAGTTAGCTTACTTGCATGTTTTTGATTGTGTATGTGATACGGTGTAGCAACCGAGTAGAAATAAAAATATACTATCTTAGATGTCGACCAGCGAAGGACCACGTGGAGACAGCAATAGACGCAGTAGCGAGACGCCGGCGGATGTTCCAACAGTACAAGACCTAACAGCAGCCATGGCAACGTTCGCGCCGGAAATAGGAGTGCAATTTACAGGAGCCATACCCCACCCGCCGCAGCCCAGGGAAACCAACTGGTTGAAGAGCATTGCAGACGCAAGTGTACCAACTTATTCAGGGGAACCAGACCCCGCCGCACTGGAGAAGTTTATTGCAGAGCACCAGAAGGCGTTCAAGGCTGTCAGAGTTCCGGAAGACCAACAGGTCGACATCACCGCATACAACTTGGAAGACGCAGCTGACATTTGGTGGCGGACGATTGAGGGCCACCGTAGAGCTACACCGGAATTTGAATGGACAGAGTTCGTAGAAGTGTTGCGGGAGAAGTACTACCACGAACACATAAAGCAGAGGAAAAGGCAGGAGATCAAGACCTTAATCCAAGGGAGACAAACAGTTGACCAGTACTGGGCACGGTGCACCAGTTTGATGAACTATATACCAGGAGTTGACTACTCCGACGCAGGAAGAAAGAAAAGGAAGAATAGTGAAGGAGATGATGATGGAGCAACCTCTTGCAGTTACTGCAAGAAGAGGAAGAAATTCTTTGAAAAGAAGAAGGGGCGGATGGATTTCCAAGGTCAGAAGATGGAGGAGCAGATCCCTCGTCTGACCGGCCCAACTATTAATGCTCAACCCCTAAGAACAGCACCACCTAGAGGCAACAAGCCAACCCGATGTCACTATTACTGTAAACGTTGTGGAAAGGATCACCCAGGCGTAGATTGCGCAGGAAGGAAAGTGGAGTGCCGCTATTGTAAAAAGGAAGGTCACAGGGATTATGAATGCTTTTCCAACCCAGGGAGTCGAGTATACAAAGGAGCTAGAGGTTCACAGAGAACACCGGTAAATGAGGCGGGCGGACCTAGGGGGGGCCAGGCGCCGCAGAACATCTATACTGGAGGACCGGCAGGACAACCATCCTTATCCAAAAGTCAGAAGGGAAAGGAGATAGTACCTTGAAGGAACACCCCGTACATAGTGGGAACTTCAGGCGCTGAGGCGAGAGCTCAGCGCGAGACCGGTAAGCCTAGAACTTAAACTAAATGCATGATGCATAAATATGTGTTTATAGCATCAGTCGATGAGACTTATATATGTGATTAGTAAGTATCAAAATTTAGAGAGACCTAACCTGGGTAACCTCTCACCTAATAGGATACTTTGATATTAGTTTTTCCCTTACCTGTGAGACCGTGGTCACCTGAGCCTATGAGCGAAGGTCGGGAATAACCCGAGGCATAATGCCAAGTAATTTGACCCGGCATGATCCTACTCAATAAATACTTAACTATAAATGAACGAAAAACTATTATGAATAAATGTAGAACTTGGGGATAAGCCTTGGAGGATTTTATAGTCCAGGATACAAGAGTGGATCAAACTTAAAATTAATACGATGTGTATGGATAAGGATTGGGATACAGTATGTGAGATAGTACAGTGAGGAATAGTAAGTTAATATTTACATGGATTGCCGAAGGACATTAACAACTGTCCAAACTTACAGTAACTACAAATTATGACCTGCCTAAACGACGAGCAGATGTCATGAACAGAAATACATTAATAATATAAAATACTTAAGACTGCAAGAACTGTTAAAGGAGCTCACTTAAAGAGCAAACACTGAAATTTTATGGGATACCCAGGCACCGAGCTTAACGCTCAGTGCGAAGCTGGAAAAGCTTACAACCTCTTATAAACTTCGAGAGAAGATAGTGAGAAACTTTGAAATATGACAATAGAGAGACATAATCTCAAATATATAACTAAACATCCATAATGGATAAGCATGGGTTTTGAAATACCTGAGCAAATACCAAGGGTCTCAGCTAGTACCAATACATAACAACGCTGGACTCCCAAATTCAAAAAAAGGAAGAGAACAAATCTTGAATATATATTTTCTAAAGTGGGGGAGAATTACCTAATTAGCACAACCAAATGCTATATACATAAATAATTTGGAGGTTATTAACCTAAAACATTGAGGGTATTGATACGTTTCAGAAGGGTAAAGTATCATTAAATATACCTACCCTATTTTGAGACACATGTTGAAATACCCCAAACTTATTAAACATGGATTAAATATCTAATCATATTAATCAAGGCTTAAACATGCCTTAAAAGTCAACTGAGAACAACAGTGGTCAACATAAAACAAGATATTGCACCCTTTGACTGTTAAGGGTAAATAAATACCCAAATGAACTATGTAGGACCCAAAAAATTGTCCTAAGTCTATTAACATAATATTAAACATATTATAACCGTTGGAAAACACTCCAACACAAAGAAAAACATTTACATGCTTCGAGGTCAAAAGGGAAAAAAGGTGCTCTAGGAAAACCCTAAAGGTCTAATGACCTCTAAATGATATAAAATTGAATTACATGATCAAATATCATGTAAGGAAACAACAAGACTGTTTTCAAAGAAAACAAAGCTCAGAAACACCAGGCAACACAAAATGTGCGCTAAAACTCCTTAAAGCACGTTTTTGTGAAATTGTCTTTTAAATTGGTTTTAAATGGGCTAAAAGGTTATAAATACCTTTAAATATAATAAAATATCATATTATATGATATTAGGAATTTAATTCCAGAAATTTACGAATTTTTACAAATTTAATATTAAAATATTAATAAAACCCTGAAGTGGGGCCCGCATGAGTCAAAATGACCAAGTTTGGTCAATGGGCAATTAATGACCCATTTGCCCTTGTGGAAATCGGCTGGCAAGGAGGTGGGAAGACAGTATAAGTCTTTGATTGACAATAATGCTACCTAATACAACCAAGAATAGTAAAAAGGTTACTTTTCTTACCTTTTTCAATAATTAAGCTCATTTCCAAGCTTCCCCCTTCCTCTTGTCCGATTACCTTCATTCCAACCGAGCTCCCTCCCTTCCTTGAAGCTCTCAAATCTGGTTCTTGAGTTAGGAAGGCAGTTCATACTCTTAAGCTCTTAAGGTAAGCTTTTAATGTCATTTTTAGCCCTTTTTCTTCATCTCTTCACTACCTACACCTAAATTTCGTGGCTCATCTGTTCCTATGGCTTATTCTCAGTGTTATAAGGTTAGAACAAGAGCTAAACTCGGTTGAGACCAGTAGAGGGACCAAGGTTGTTCAAATCTACATTTTAAGGTAAAAATGTGCTTTAAGCTCATAACTTTTGATTCCCTTCAAGTTCGGCTGTGAAACTTTGCTCATAGCCTCATCTTCTTCTCCTTTTCATGTGGAATCTGTTGGTTAGCCATTTGGAGCAAGGGTGGCCGAGATCCAAAGGAAATACTCTCTTTTAAGGCATTTTTCCAAGGTAAAACCTAATAACAAGGTAGCACTTCGAGATCTAACTATTTCCTATGTCAATATGGTGGATTTAACACCTTGTGGTGTGTTTGGTTCAGGTCGAAACCACTTAGAACTTCCCTTGCATTTTTAAGGTGATTTTTGCCTTAAATCTTACATTAATTATTCCTTATGGTTAAGCTCAAGCTTGGAGTGTAACCATATCTTGTTTTTGTGTATTAAACATGTCTAAATCAAGTGGTGAATTTTCCTACAAGTGACCGTGTAACACCCCAACCACCACCGTACACTTAACATCAATCTGCAGCGGAAATCCCAACTCATCACATTACTTAATTCAATGGTGTTACACGCCGTTAACCACCCACGTGGCTAACAAGGCTAATACATATACATTTGTATCGGTCTGATGGACTAGATTTCCGAGCAACTACACAATACAATCCTCATTCCATTTTCAACATTTATAATATACATACATTCCCACTGTGCCGAGTATTTACAAACTAATGCCGATAACAATTTCGGTCTTACTACGCTTACAATGCTTACGCCATTTAAATGGCTACCCATGTATAAACATCTACCCCGTCCTACTCTCGAACGGCTTCCAGCTCCTTGTACCTGAAATAGAAAAGGTAGAAAAGGGTGGCCCCCAAGGGGCTCAGCACCTTTGCTGGTATGGTAATCCCGCAGCCCACATGCTACCGGGCCACGCACAACTAATTGTCGTCTTAGCATGCAGTTGATTATATTTAAATCATGCATACAAGCCATAAACATACAACACATAACATTTCGCCTCAATGGGCTCAACCTATAACCAAAACATCCACACTTAACCAACCATCCAATGATTCCTTAAACCCTAGAGTGGCTCTCCTCTAAAACGGAGCTACTTCCTTAACGAACGACATGTACCCATTAATCGGGTTATCCTTAAATGCCTCTTGTCGCAAACTGGGATTCATTTCCATGATCCACACACTCCATATCATACAACACATCTCATTCCTCACATAACAAACATAACAACACCTTTCCTGTTTCGACGCACACATGATGACATCGCATTCATTTTAAACATCCAATATATAAATATACCATAGCATAGCAAGGGAATTTGCATAGCACCATAACATTACATAACACCATAAAATCGGTTCTCACAAGGAACCTTCCACCATAGTTAGTATACCATGTGAGCCTAGGGATTTTTGCCAATCCCATGTTAGGCTCGTTACCAACCTCGTTACCGCCCGGTTATATAGAACGGTTAACTTATACCCAAGGTGTGTCGGATATAGTAATCCCAAGCACATGAAATAACATACGCATGCCCCTGTGGCCCGACGTGAGTCAGTAACTAGCTTTGGATAAGCTAAGGGAAGGTAGAAACCAAGTTGGAATACCACCTATCATACACCAAGAGAGCCGAACCGGATATGATATCGACTCCCGTCCATCACACGCGTGGCCGGAACAACCGGACTCCTCACCCCCCATTAGTACATATACACTTAATAATAAGTAGTTAGCGTTCCATTATGGAGCCCTACCACATCCACACACCATACGGTATCATAACCGAGTTAAGCACACAAGGGAGGTTCACACACTTGCTTACAACAACAATGTCCAATTAACTCACACATAGCCGTGGTTAGCACGTTCCCAAGGTTTGGGCCGTTAACTCCGAATACCGATCACTCATGTGTTCCTAGATTTGGTTAGCTAAGGTTTAACACATATTTGAGGTTAAATGGTATCGGAGGCCAAATTCGCCACATAAATGAATTACTATAAACTCATTTCATGTTTTAATCTTACAAGGTGGCAAACACTCAAGAAAACATATTGGCATACAAGCCGGTGTAATCCGGTAGGACACAGGTTGCAAGAAAACCATACCTGTCACCGGAGTCCACTTTACCACGTCCACTTATGTTCCTCGAGCGATTCTCGAACAACTGTTAACATCACATGTGTTTTTATTAACATCGGGGTTTTCTTGATTATTTACTGTCTAATGCTTATACTTCTCCCCGTTAACTTAGTTACATAACTTAACATTTTAACTTGTTTTACTTTCACATTTATTTATAATTTTTCACCCACTTAATTGTCATTAAAACTCACCTAACATGTCCTTAACATCCTCATAACATCATTAACCATCAATCCCCATCATTACACATCATTTCCATACCTTAAACAACAATTTTGGTCCATACAGTGCCTTGTCCGAACTTGTGTCCGGACTTCCCAAGTTCGGACACAGTTCGAGAGTAATCCCAGATAGAAACAGTCACGTCCGAACTTGTGTCCGGACTTCCCAAGTTCGGACACAGTTCGAGAATGAGAAAATCCTTCACCCAACAGAGCCTGTCCGAACTTCCATGTCCGGACGGAAGTTCGGACACGGCAAAATGCTCAACTTCTACACCTTTAAACACTTAGCCAAATTCCTCCAAAGCCTCCAACACTTATAGTTTATACTCCCTAAGTCCCTTAGTGATGATTCATGCCAATTCTAACCATTATACCTAGACATTTCTTCCACACAACATCATCATTCAAACATCCTTACTTACATATCAAAACTCCTTATGTCATTCTTACAATTCCTTTCCCAAGCTTACACTTCCTCCTTAATTTTTCCAAGTGGTATTTCACCAATATTGACCACTATACCAAGGTGTTTCCTCTACACCTTAACATCACCTCTCAAACTTCTTCTCTTACTAACTAAACCTCCTTTTTCACATCCCACCTAAACATCACTTATTCCTTGAATATCAACATTATCTAAACCTTAAACAAACTCCTCCAAGACTTAAATACATTCTCAAAACACATATTGAATTCCTAGAACTTCCAAGACAAATGCCTAAATCCTTGCATCCCTCTAAATTACCTTAATACATGCTTTCTTCTCAAGTAAACATTCATTCACCTTTTACACTCCCTAGTTCACCAAAACTTCCTTAAAACACTTAGAACTTCTCACACATCTTCCCAAATTTGGCCATAGCTTCTCTAGTATATACCCACATCCAAACACTTAGGTTTTTACCTTAATTCATTCAAGAACACCTAAGACCCATCAAGAACATTTTTACACACAAACTTCACATATTAAGCACTACATCACAATATAGTGCATAACTTAAATTTGTTGGCACTTAGGCCCTTAAATAACATGGCTCTTAGGCCCTTAAATTGCATAAACCTTAAACACTGAATTTCCCACATAAGTAATGCCTTTGACCTGCGAATACACCCAACAATACATATGCCCTTAATAAACTCCTTGAGAGCATTTTACTAGCTCATTTGCCATTGGCTCCTTAGGTATTTTATTAAGCAAATCAAGCTCATTTTCCTAAGGCATTTAAACTACATTGAGATAGTTTGTTTACCTCTTTTTCCTCACAAACTTCTTTCTTGTTTCCTTGTAAAACCGGTGGGGTGTTTAGTTGTTTGCCAACTTCTATACAATGTACAAATAATAGAATGAGTATTCAAGCATTATGCTTCATCTCATTATAAACCCTAGTTACATATATTATCTTAAGGTATTAAAATGATTGTTTTACCTTGGAATGGAAAGAGAGCTTGAATATATATCAAGAGAGGACTCCACCAAGCCCTTGGAAGATTCAAATGAAGCTAAAACAAGCAAGGTAATGACACCATGGTGAGGTTAATTTTCGGCCATGTACTAAAAGGAGAGGAAACTTGATTTTTCTTTGAGATTCCTTACCTAGAAGCAAAGGAGAACAATAATATGTGAAAAGGTGAGCTCAAGCTCCATCAATGGTGAATCTCCTTGGCACCAGAACTGAGTTCTTGAGGATTTGAAAAGGTAGAAGTGTAGAGCTTGCTCCAACTAGAAGAATGGTGGTCTTGGAATTGAATTTGGACCATGGAGCTAGGAGTTACAAGCATTCAAAGATGGAAAACAATGGTGGTGTTGGTGTTGCTGTATCAGCTCGTAAAAGAGAGCAAGAAGGGAGGCTGGGGTCGTGTGAAATGAAGGAGGAAAGGAGAAATGAAGATAGAACTTGCTTTAACAAGATATTTGTATTAAAAGGTAACTTTCTCTTTTTACCTTCCTACCCTTCCTTTCCTTAATTGCTTTTTACATGGTGGTGACTCACCTTCATAAAAACCGGCCACCATTTAGTTAGAAGGGTGTTTTGGTCTTTGTTGACCAACTTAATCACTTATAACATTATATGTTACAAACTAGCTTATAAAAATCACTATTCACCAAAAACAAGGCACATAGAAGTGAAATTTTTGATTTCCCATTGATATAGCCACCCAAATGTGATACTATATAGTACACATGTTAATTAAAGAGTAATGATGGACATTTAGCCATTCAAAACTCATTTACAAGACAATTTTTCAAAAACGTGCTTTAAGACTTCTTAAAGCACATTTTGTGTTTTAACTTGTTTCCAAGCTTGGTTTTCTTTGGTAATTGACTTAATATGTTCATTAACATATAATTAAGGCATAGGTATGACCATTAGGCCTTATACACACTTATCCCAAGCTTAGAGCACATTTTAGCCCATATTGACCTTAAGGTATTTATTTGTGTTTTGTTTAGTTTCATAGTCTACCAAAGTTTCCTAAGGACTTAATTAGCCTTATAAAGTCATAATTAAACATTATCAAGTCTTGGTAGGCTCTTTGGGTCCTAGCCAAGTTCACTCCAAGCTTAGAGCATGTTTTTGCTCAAACCGTGTCTTAGTGTTTTATTGTGTTGTACCATGGTTTAAATGGTTCGATTATGTTTCTAAGGCACTTTTTAGCCTTTAAATACCATAGTTTAACATTTACACAGCATACCAAGGTTTGGGGTATTTCAGACCGAGCTCATACAAGGAATAATCAAGGTATAAACACCTTAAACTTATGATTTTTATAATTTTTAAGCATATATATATATATATATATATATATATATATATATATATATATATATATATATATGGCCGAGAGTGAAGTTACACATATAGGTTATATTGACCTAGGAATGGAAAAAAAATGACTAAGATAAATTAAGCTAGTCATTTAAGAGATTTAACTAACATAATTGTCAAATTTAAGACATTATGTGGAAGTTTGGTAAATAAATAAAAATTATATGGTGAGGCCGAAATTTTATAAGTGTTTTGGGACATTTATGTGTAATTTATTTTGCAAGCCAATGTTTGTAATAAGGCCATGTATTTTAGGCCATTTTATTTATGCATTTACAAGCTTTTAATTAAGTTTAAGTAGTATAAATGCATTACCGAAAATAAATGGGGTATTAGGTGTAATTAAATTAAATTTGGGGGCTTTAGAATAATAAGGCCGAAAATTAGAGTTAAAAGGAGTTAAAATAAAGTTTATAAGATTTTATAAAGTTTTGGGGTTAAATGGTGATTTCTAGAAAGTTTGGGTGCAAACCGTAATTATTAAGAATTAATGGTCAAGGAAATATTAAGGTGGTCAACCTTGACCATATGCTAGGTTTTGACCAAAAGAAGTAAGTTAGATAACTTATTTAAGGTTTTATAATAAGTTATGTATTTAATGGTAATATTTTTATAACATATGTGGTAAATATGTTATTACCAAAAATAAAGGGTGTACAATGGTATTTTAAACACCCATGGGCTATTAGGAATTTTTAGGAATTTATTTGGTGGATTTTGGAATTAAAATGAACTATATAAGTATAATATATAGTTATTATGTCATTATGACACTTTGGAGAAATATAGATGGTGGAATGGTAAAATACCAAGAGTATATGGGTTAATAAGGATATTTATAACCCTTTGGTAAAATTTGGAGATTTTTAGAATTATATAAGAGTATTTATTGAGATATATGTATATATATAGTTTTAATGATATTATCAAACTATATGTTATAAAATTGAGCCTAATGACAATATAAAATGTATATTGAGGTCTGTTCGGAATTTACAAAAAATAACCATAGGTTATACCCTTTTATAAGTTAGAAATGTTATATTAAATGGTATATATAACATGGTACAAAGAAAGGGGTGATTTTGTAAATAAAGGAAACTATGGTTTATAGAAAAGAATAAGATTTTCTTATGGTGCCTAAGAGGCAAAATAAATAGTTTTGTATAAAAACTATAGGTTATAAGTTAAGGGAAATAAAAATATCATATCAAATGATATTAGAATATGGTATAACATTACATAATGTTATGTGGTCAAAACGGAATTTAAATTAAGTTAAGGGCTATACTCAGTTAATAAGAGTTGAAAGATGAATTTTAGACTAAGGTCTATAATGTTATAAATGTTATGACAATGATATGGTTTAGATGGAATTAATATAAGGAAGGGTACTCACATAAAATAATGTGACAAACTATAAATAAATGAGATTTATAAACTAAGGTGTTTATGGAATAAACCTTAGGAGTTGTAATTATACAACATAAGATGTTACATGATATTAGGATAATAATCTTAATATAAGTTGTATAATATAATACAACTAATGGGAAAAAAATCATCCAATAAAAGATGATAAAATGTAACATAAAATACAAGAGTTTATGAAACTCATGAGAATTACCTACGTGGTAAAAATATATACATACACAAGAATAATGTATATAAGGTGGATAAATATATTTTGGTTGAAAACCTTACGATTTAATGGTGGTGGTTATTTGGAAAAAAATATAGTTACAAACTATAAGCTATGAATTTTGTTAAGATAATGGGTAATGAAATACAAAGAATTATAATGGATGATGGAAAAAAAATAATATAAGAATGCATGCATACATGCAACTATAGGTTACGTACCTAAACTAGATGTGGATAAGATTAAAAGAAATATAAGGAATTAAACTTAACAGTTGAAATAGTTTTGACGTACACGTTTTAAGTAACAAACCGACTGTTTCAGAAAAACCTGTAACAAACAACTGTAGAAAACAGGGGTGAACTGTCGGGGTTGCTTATTATTCGGAAATACCGGATGTAGTTAGTCATGGAGACTGACTTATAGTTTTATTACCGTTTAGAGTGTACTTCTGACAAGGACGCTTGACGAGCTAACGGACTACACAGAGCGTAGGATCTTGCTGATTCATACTCCACCGTAATACAATCAGGGTGAACGGTATGTAAAGGGGTTTGCCGAGTTGACCTAAGGTTGCTCCTTGGGCTCGGATTTGGTTGATATAACTTGTGTGTTATATGTGTGGATACATATATGTGATTGTGTGCTACTGCATTAATTATTTATGCACGAGCGTCCTACGGGACTAACACTACGTCGACTATAGATCGACTTATATAAACATACATATGCGTTGTGATGACATGACAGTTACTTGATATAATACCATGATATTAATATAAGTATATGGTAACCTAAGTAAAACACTTAGGGACGAGTCACGACATTGTCGGTCTCTAGAGCATGGATCTCTAACATAAATATCACCTAGATGACTTCTAGGTATGCGTGACCCATTGGGCCGCTGGTTAATAAATATATTCTCCATAAGACTAAGAGCATATCTTGAACAACATGAGAGAGTGATGGTATGAGATTGAGGTGAGGAATCCCGGTGGTTTACGAACCACTTGGTTGCGCATTTGTGATCACTGAGGGGTTTCCTAATTGGATTCCGCTCCAGGTTATATCCAACGAGCCCAAATAGGTTCGTGGATCAGGTGGCTACGGCCTTTTTATGGACGTCTTACGAGACATAAGTGAGTCAGGGGCCTCCGGACCTCTGGCGAAATGAGCACCTTTGTGTGTACGGGGGACTACTGTCCATGGTGAGGCTATCGGGTTGTCCTAACATGACGCCTACTGACATCAATTAAACATGGTTGGATGGAGCCTACAAGGCTAAGGTAAATTAACTATGGGAACTGTACGCTATGGCGAATGTACATTGTACATATGGATGGGGCTTGAAAGCCAAACTAAAATAAATTGACAGCGGATGGTGAACACTACGGCGATTGTACATTGTACAAAATATTGTTGTTATTGCTCGATACGTTCGATATACAAATGTTGTTTGAAATATTCTATGAATGTTTGGTTTGGATGGATGATTAATGTTTATGAATATTAGAATGGATGATTAATGTTTATGAATATTAGAATGGATGATTAATGTTTATGAATATTTGGATGGTTGATTATGTATATTATACATTTATGCTTCAATTTTGATTATAACTGTAAAAAGGAAAAGCATGAAACCAATCTAATAATAAGATGGTTAAAATGACAAGTGACCATTAGGGTCCAGGCCCGGCATACTCAGCGTCTATCGCTGATACTACACCATTTCAGGTTGTTGATCATTGTCGGAGCTGAAGAGCAGGAACAGGGTAATTGGAGATGTTGTATAGTAATGAAGATGGTGTATGGTCTTATGGTAAGGTTATGTATTTTTCAGAATTGGGTAGACGCTCACTTGTCGACGTTTATGGTTTATGGACATAGTATGATGTATAGGAGTTTCTCGTTATCACTGCGGTTAGCAGTTTGTTTATTTTGGAAGTTGGATGTGGTTTGGCTACGTTGCTCGCATGGGCGAGTAATGGCCGGTGACACCCGTGTGAGTTTTGTAATTATTATTTATTTTTCCGCTGCGAGACGTTTTATTTATTGCTACGAGAGGGATTATATCGTGATTATGGAGAGGGGTGTTACACATGTCCTATACTAACCTTATGAATTTATACGAGCATATGTCTACTATGACAGCTCAAATTATAAATGCGAAAAAAGATCGCAGTAAATCAACTAAGGTTAAAACATATGTAATATAAACTCTAGTATAAACATGATAACAAACGACTTTCCTTGACACTTACAGTAAAGGTAGTGTCAGTTATACCAAAGGCTTAAACTAATAAATACACTGAGAGTGAGTGTAAGTTATATAAGAGTGTGAAACAATATATACACAAAAATGGATGTAAATTAAATATAAATGTAGGGAAACATACCCTAGGTTTGTAACCATTATTTTGTACGTAAACCGTCCTAACGTTATATACTAAACCCTATGATTCTAAATCCTCTATTTGACATACCCAACCGACTTATTTTTGGAAGCCATTGAGCTAGTGGATTAACCACGTTTCTAAGAGATAAAAACAAACAATAAGCCTTGAATGTCCTGTTAGAAAACAGTAGGATTCAAACTGGAAATCCTTAGTTTGAGATGGTACTAATATTAGGAGATACTTGACTAGGGTGAACATATGACTCACCTGATTTATGGATTTTAGATGGATTAAGGAAAAAGCTAAGCTTTAAGGTGGAAGGAATGATACTTTATGGAACTATAGTTGTAAATAGAGTCATGAAAACTTTTCTTAAAGTCTAACTGTGATTGTCTTCGTTCTACGAAATGATAACTAAAGTATAGGCAATACTCGAGCCTGGATAAGTGAAATACTAGATAAGCCTTTTAAGCAAAGAGAGTATTCTAAAGTATGCAAGTCCATGACGGAATTTATTACTTGTATGATGGATTTAAGAGTTGAAATGATTGATGGATATAGTTACTAAACAGTACGAGCCTAAATGCCTTAGTAAGAATCTACCTTTTAAGCCAAGAGGAAAAACTGGCTTCCCCGCTTGATGATTTGATCAAAAGAATATTGTTCTGGGGATTTTGGTAATACCCTAGATTCAAGTATAAGTTATAACCGTTATTAGAATTGTAGTATATTGATCAGGAGGAAATGTAGTACTCACCACGTCACAAGGTCTAATAAGATAAAAATTTGGAAATGATAATTATGTGATTGTTTGATATTTGACGTGGGAGGTCGAACTTGATCCTGGTCAGATCAAGGGAAAACCAAACACAAAATGGTGTGAAAGGATAGTTCAGCACTGACGCTGACCCCGTCGGGGTTGGATGATTCCTGAGACTCCTTACAAGTGGTCACAAATATTTCTGTGATAAGTATGTATTTATTCCTAATTTTAATATAAAAATTTAATAAATGAAATATATGAGTTGTGGAAGATGTAAGTTAATAGTTAAGTTGTCTAGGTTACCCCGAGGAGATTAAATAGCTAAAACAACTCCGCATATGTCGGAAAAATAATCAATTATGAGGGAAATACTAATTATTATTATCCCATGAACCGTGTTAATGAACCAAATATGAGATCAAGAGAAAATTACTTATAATAACTGTATTCTCAAGCTAACTTCCAAATCATAGCCAAATTGCCATCTGGAAGGAAAGATCGACTTCCATGTCTTTCTTTGTGAATTAAAACCCAATATATTAAATAGGAATCTACCTATAAACATGGTAGAATATAAAGTGTATAAACATTATACTAATACTCACCAGAGTTGATTCACAACCGCAATAACATGTTTAATCGAGAGGAAACTACACCTTCTTAGAAACCTTAACAGGAACCTTACTGTGGTATACCTGATAAACAGACGATAATAATCGTGTATATACTACCAATAACAGGTGGATCAATAACAAAAAACAATCTTTCTATAAGATACATAAGATACACGACTCGACCGTGGCTCAGACTTTACATTGAAAATGAAAGCCGTATATGGCGACAGTAAACTCAAATACCGGAATAACAAGATGATAACCTAAAGAAAGGGATTTTGAGAATGCCCAATGTTAATACAAGACACGAGCGCCGACGATTACAACTAAGAGGCGATTAACGGAAGTGCGTTACACACAAATAGTTTAAACACACCATGAAATAATATTGGCAATAGATTACCTTCACCCATACATACGGGATTCAGATATAAAAGCATATTAATACACTATGGAACATACCAGGAAATACATAGATTTTGAGGAATATACCTCGTAAACGGACAGAAGTCATATACTGACATCCATAGGAGAGACCTCGAGTTCACAGTAGGCGATCGAGTCTTCCTTAGAGTTTCACCTATGAAGGGAATTTTTAGATTAGGGTAGAAGGGCAAGCTTAGCCCGAAGTGTGTAGGACCGTACCTTATTACGGAGCGAGTGGGCCCATTAGCCTACAGATTAGACTCATATGTTAAGCTAGGGAGAGTGCACAATGTGTTCCACATTTCTCAGCTAAAGAAATAGGTGCCTCACCCATCATGTGACTTAGAGCCCGAGACACTCGAGCTAAATCTTACACCTAGATAGGAGGAGACCCCAGTTCGCATGTTAAACTCCAATACTAGGGAGACAAAGAATAAGACCATTAGAATGGTCAAAGCTCTGTGGTAAACTCACGACATTGAAGAGGCGACATGGGAGTTAGAAGACTCCATGCGAGACAAGTATCCAATAATTTTCTTTTCGTTTTGTGTATACTTGTAGGGGTACGTGGGCGTAACCCTTTTTAAGGGGGGTAGAGCACCACATGCGACTTGCATATCTGCAATCTATATTATTCTGTGTATGGTTATTTGTGTTTGATTGTTTGTTGCGCATGTGTGCAATTAATGACATTTGGTTAGTTATTAATATTTTTGATAAATGGCTGGAAGACCAGCTTACAAGGTGATACTTCGGCAAAGCCTTTCTCACCAAATTTATGACTACAGATAAAAACCAGAAGAAAAGAAAACCATATAATAAACTAGAAAACAAAAGAAGGTAACAAATTCTTTTGCAGACAAGACTCCCTTTCATAACTTCATTCATAATTCCTGCAATGAGAAATAGGGTGGTTGAAGTTCTGGCTTAGAATTTCCCATAAGACGATTCCTTGCTTCAGTTGAGTGGGCGCAATAAACGAATATTATGACACCAGTGAACGGAATGGAATGCCATTCCATCTCAACCGCTTATCCATCTGCTTCCATGATTGGAGTTACGCTTGTAATGACATTAGGATTCCACATAACTATAGACCTCCGAGTGACCTTCTGCGGGGACCTCAATTGAGTTAGAGGCATTGCATGGTCCCCATAGGACCTGCCCACTCATTTGGAGGACGTGCCCGATGCGTCTCCAGTAGCCCCACAATGTTTGTACCGGCGTCTTTATTCTCTTCTGAGAATAACCCACTTTCTTTTTGAATACCCCTTATGTCTTGAAAGCAAATTGAGTTTGTCATCGAAACCAGTGCTTTTGCTCTCAAACGCTTGCTACGCCTTAAAATCTGCGAAAAATTCGGGAGTGAGATGTCAGGGTTTAGATAAATGGCAAATTATCAGCCTTCCAAATTGTAGACATTTTTGCGCTTTAGGGAGGTTGGCTCACACATGCTGACTGTGATGTCGATCCTCGGATGAACATGAGAGTAAGCAAAACTCCAAATTAATTTCAGGCGAGGAGAGGGAAAAGAAGGGCGTGGTCGTGGGAACCGTTAGATTGACGATGGAATCTACGGAAATAGAGATTCCTGGCGTGTGTGTGATGAGGGCGTACAAAAGAATAACGTCGGACTGTTCTGAGAGGGGGGAAGAGATAAAAATAATTGGTTCGGGGGGGAGACTGTCTGTCCATATTCTCGGGTGATGAGATTATCAGTAGAGAGAACGAGGGGGGGTCACTAGACTTTGTCTGCCGTCAAACCACCTCAAGGGAGGCTACTGTCGAGATGGGGCCGCAAATTGTTGACGTGAGGGAGCGAGTTGCTGTGCGAGGAAACGTGATGATGACGTGAGGGAGTTGCCAAGACAGCCTGATCAGACGACTTCAGGCGTGAGGGAGCTGCACGTGCATTGCAATTTTTGAACGGATAGAGAAATTGGGATGAGTAGTCAACCGCCACACTGTTGCTATTTTCCAATATTAAAACTTTCGACGTGAGTGACTGCCAATTAAGGAAGTCATGCAACTGTATAGGCACCGGTAATGGAACTTCCGTATTTAAAATTTGAATTCTGCACCCCTGCCAATTTATTGCCACACTCCCTTTAAAAAGTCTCCCTTACAGTAATAATATCTGGTTTAAACGTTGCTACCATATTTGACTGGAATAATTGTTTCTTTTCAAACTCCCCATTAAATTGCCCTTCCGACTCCCAGTCTGACCCCGTTTGACTAGCCGCTACAGGTTTTGGAATTTGAATTTGAATTTCCGGCACCGGTTGAACGACGCTTCTTGGCGTTGGAGTAGACGGGACGCTGTGATTATCTTCATTAATAATGCACATTTTTTGCGTTTCCATTTGCACCTGAGCCTCTAAGAACTTAGGCAGCCGATGCATGTCGGAGATAATGTCAGTAACCACTCCCAGATGCCTGGTGATTTGGAGAACTGCTCGCTCAGACCAGGCCTGTATAGGAATTCCTCTAATTGATATGTTAACATTTCTGCTAGAGGCTTGATCAGATTTTTGCCACCACCGTTTCTCCCAATCGAGATCGACCCCTAGGTTGGAATCTATGAACTGCAGGGCCTTTTCATGAGATTCGAAGACTACTAGAAATTTGTGCGGCGACAAGCATAATATTTCGTCAGTGTTTTGTCTCCTATCACGTAATTCTTGCATGATGTCACGCCAGTTAGCACGGCCAGACACAGATATGACGACACATCTGTCCAATTTTTCCATCATACTTAGAGATGGGTTCAAGCTTATAATTCCTTCTGCACGCAGGTCCCTGAATGGCGACGACATCTGATGTTGGGGAGATGGAGGTCGATGGCTAAAAGAAGGCTCCCCCTGCTGCTGATCGATCTTGCTATTCATGCACGGAACCCATCTTTGTCCCTGCGGTGGTGCGCTTTGAGTGAACTTCCGTCGTATAGCCGTTTGCGTCTGAAGGTTGTTGCCATCAACTGTCATGCCGTTGGTTTCCGCTATGGCTTGGTCTGCCTCATTCTTTGACCCATATTCCACAAATCCATACCTTGTATTTGTTCGAATCCTTGTTGCTTTGGGGAGACGAATTGAAATACCCCAAACCTAGATATGGTGTTTAAATGATAAACTAAGGTATAAGGAGGCTAGATAATGCCTTAGAGACATTAAGAAACATTTCTAATCAAAGAAAATATAAGGAAACACCAAAAGAGCAGTTTTAACAAAAACGTGCTCTAAGCTTGGAGAGACTTGGGAGAGTACCCAAATATTGTTCTAAGACCTTAGTAATATCCTAATGGTCATTTTAAATCAATTACCAAAGAAAACCAAGCTTGAAAACAAGTTAAAACACAAAATGTGCTTTAAGGAGTCTTAAAGCACGTTTTTGAAAAATTGTCTAGTAAATGAGTTTTGAATGGCTAAATGTCCATCATTACTCTTTAATTAACATGTGTACTATATAGTATCACATTTGGAAGTCTATATCAATGGGAAATCAAAAATTTCACAACAATGTGCCTTGTTTTGGTGAATAGTGAATTAATTAGGCTAGTTTATAACATAAGTCTATATAAGTGAGACATTTGGTCAACAAAGACTTAACTACCCTCATTACTAAAAGGGGGCCGGTTTCTTAGGAGGTGAGTCACCACCTTCATGACTCATTAAGTAATTAAGAAAGCAAATAAGTCTTATAAAGCATAAAGTACTATTTACCTTTTAACATAAATATACCATTTTACCTCTCTCCTCATCTCCTCATTTCTTCTTGTTGCACACGGTTTCTTCAAGCTCTCTCCCTCTCCATTAACGTGAAGAGCAACTCCATGCTAACTCCACCTTCTCTTGCTCACAACTTGCTCATTTAAGCTCTAAATCCAAACAAAATACATATTCTTCTTAGTTAGCTCAAGCTCCTTCTTTCTATCTTTTCAAAACTTCAAGAGCTTCATCTTGGTTCCAAGTCAAACCACCATTAGAGGAGGGAATTCAAGTTTGGAGACTCCATTGGCATCTCCATTCTCTTAAGGTAAAGAAAGTGTAAGAAAATCTAGGTTTCCACCATTTTCTTCACATGTCCGAAAATATATACTCATGGAACTCCATGTTTATGCCTTGTTCTAGCTTGTTTTTCTACTCTTCAAAGGAGAGAGGAGGTCCTTCTTGCTTCATATCCAAGTTTGTCTTGAGAAACCAAGGTAAAACAATCACATTAATACCATAAAGCATATTTTTAACCTAGGGTTGTTCCTTAGGGTTAATGTGTTATCTAGTACTCATTGGAGTCATTGGATATTGGTTAGAATATTGGCAAGGAGATACACATTGGTAACCGAGATTGAACAAAGAAAAACCTAAGGAAGAAAGCTTTTTAAGCTTGTAAAAGAACAAGGTCAATTACTTACCTTAAGATGTCTTGTTGTTTAAGGGAATGGGATTTAGGTATATGATGAGTTTAGTGTAGAGTTTATATTGGGAAGGTGTTATAAAACCTAGAAGAAACAATAACTATACTTGTGAACTTTTGACTAAAGAGCAAATGAGAAGAAGAGATAGTTAAAACAATGTGGAAATGAAATTACAAGAAGCATTTTATTTCAATGGGAGCCTTGTTGAGTGTATTCGCAGGTTGAAGGCAAATATATGTGGAAATTCAGTGGTTAAGATTGTTGTCATTTAAGGGCCTAAGTGCCTAGCATTTTGAGTTTAAGCAATATATGATGATGTGGTGAAGTTTTAGTGTAGATTGTGTGTTAAGGTGTTGTGATGAGAATTTGTGTGGTATTGGTTGTTTGATGGAGAAAAACCATGTGTTAGGAGGTACTATATACTAGAGAACCCATGGCAAAAATTTAAAGGAGAGTTTAAGTGTTTAAGATATTCTAAGGGAATTTAATGACTAAGGAAGTACTAGGAATGTTCTATAGGTTGTCTTGATGAAAAAGGGTGAAGTTGAGGTGTTCTAATGACTTATAATGACTTAGGTATCACCATGGAGGATTTAGAAATCAAGAGAATGTATTTGAGTATTTAGGACTTAGGTAAATGTTGGTGCACAACTAGGAAGGAAATAATGTATTGATGATGAAAGTTTAAACTTGTGAAAGAACTTTTAGTAAATGCTTAAAAGAGTTTTAGATAGTGAGAGATGCTTGGGAGATGATGTTATAGTGGTGAAGAAAACATTTGGCATAGTGGTTACATTAGGTATGAACCACCACCTAGGAACCTAGAGGTAAGCATTACAAGTGTTAGCATATTTACAAGGGAAAATGTATAATGATTAAGGTGGATCTTGGTGAATGATTTAATGTGTTTGGAGGATGGTTTAAGGGGAGTTTAAGAGTCTAAATGATGTTAGAACACATTGGGAGGCTTGAGTAAAGGTTTAGTGAAGATTTGGCAAAGTTTGGGCATGTTTTAGTGGCGTCCGACCCAGGGGTCCGACCCAAGTTTGGGTCGGACGGCCTCTGTTTAACGCCAGGGAAAGGTTCTGGAATGGTCCGACCCAGAAAGTTGGGTCGGACATGGGTCGGACGGGTGATTTTCAAAGGGCAAATAAGTTTCTGGAATGGTCCGACCCAGAAGGTTGGGTCGGACGTGGGTTGGACATGAGAGGTTTTAGAAGACGGAAAGTTTCTGGAATGGTCCGACCCAGTTGGTTGGGTCGGACATGGGTCGGACATGTAGGGTTTTCCAAACCCGAAAGTTACTGGAATGGTCCGACCCAGAGGGTGGGTCAGACGGTGGGTCGGACGGCCCTTAACACTTAAAAAAAAAAAGAAATTTTAAATTCTAAGAATGGTACTAGGTAATAAGGTATACCTTTGGTAGGGTGGTAATGATTGGGACACTAAGAACTTAAGGAACTAAGTTAAGATAAGTGTAAGTTTTATGTTTAAAGTTAAGATTGTAAGCTAAGTGGCAAAGACTTGAGAGGTTGTTAAATGGGAACCTTTAGAGACTAAGTGAGTTAGGTAGGTGCAAATAACTAATGACCTAAAAATGAATGAATGTTTTAGGTTTATGAATTGGGACCCCGAAGAAGGTTAACAAACAACGATCGACGGTGAACGGTACAATCCTTCTTGTGACCTGCTTGCTAACGAGGTGTCCCTCGGCTTGTGTGCTACCTGTTTATTTGCTATGACTAAAACAAGATAAAGCATGCAACCGGTTATATTTATTCTCGTTGTGTTTGTGTTATCTTTACACTAGCCCACGAGACTTGAGATTGTTACTAACCAAGTTTAGTACTTACTGAGTTAAGAATAAGAGTTAAGTTTGATGGTTGTTGGTTAATGCCCGTTAAGGCTTAGCTAGCACATGGTGTTTAAGATGTCTACTAACTGGAACTTGAGTGAGGAAACCCGGGACCGATCTCCGGTCATGCATGCTAAGGAAAAAGGGGGACGGTATCTGAATCAGATCCGCCCTCCGCTTAAGGACTTGTCTTCGGACTTGTAGCCTAGGGCCGGTTGCCGGCTCAGCTGTGCTGGACTCCCGTCCAGAGTAGGTGGCATTAAGATGGTGCGGTGGGATCACCTAAATCCCAGGTTCGAATTAAGCTACAACCAATCCCTTCCAGGAAAGGTTTGTATACTGAGATTAAGATTAAGATTGAGATAAGGTAAGAAACTGAGATTAAGGAAATGAGGACTAAGGAGGGGGTTACTAACCCACTTGATAAGGGAACGCTTGAGTCGTTCATTGTTTGTGAACTATATATGTTCATCTGTGGTTATTGTTATTGCACTTCATATTATGCTTGTGTATGTAATCAATTCCATGCTATCGACAATTAGTCGTCGTAGCCCCGTTAGCTTGGGGGCCATGAGAGGGTGTACCAGCATTCGTGCTGACCCCCTCGGGGGCTATTTTTACACTTGCAGGTAAGAGGCCCATGAGGACGCACTACGAGAGTAGGAGCGGTTAGACTTAGGGTGGGACATTTATTTTGAGTTCGGGTTGCGCCTGTGCACCCGACTGTTTATATTAAACTGATGTAAGTTTGGGATTATGTTTAAGATACTTGTACTCGGTTGGTTGTGGTATTGTGAATGTTGATGTTTTGAGTTGGATAAGTATTGTAAATGTTAAAGCCGGTATATTCTAATGATCAGACCGTGGCAAGGTCCAGGTGCTTATTATCTCCGCTGCGACATATTCGTTTAAGTGTTCAGTTTTATGATAACCACGATTGGCTTTGGATGGGGTGTTACACGAATACCAACTATTCGACCAAACTTGTCAAAAATTTTCCAGATAGTTCCTACTCGTGTGACTTGGTTAATATTATCTATGAACACCGTCGCCCCCGGAGTGGATTTGGGTTCGGCCATATTCCTCCGTCGATCGAACTTTTTTCTTTTTGTTTAGTATATATCTTGAATATCTAGTGATGGACGTAGTAATGAGTTAAGTGTTTAGTTTCATATCATATGTGTGTGTGCGGTGCAGAACCTGCAAACCATCATATGGTTGGTTATTAATATGTCCTATGTGAAACTTGAATGATTATTTGTGTGTTCTATGTAACACTTGAATGTTTATGAAGCACTTAATTATTTTACAGTATATTTATATTTATTCCTACAATCACACAAGAGATTCACTGCCAAGGGTTTACGCCTCTGCACTCTGTAGGACTGAGGATTTGGTATTGCACTTGTGCAGTGATGACCGAGTGGGATAGCTAGGAAGCTGGAGTACACATTGTTTTACAGTATTTAGTAAGTTGTTATGCTGTGATATATTATTATCACGAATAAAGAATATTTTTCTCTAGGAATTATATACACTCAGGGTAGTGATGCAATATAGAGATGTCAACATAATATTGACACCCAGGAATGATAGGCATACAGGGAATAGATAAGAGGAACTTGATTCCATAGGATGAACAAATATAAATTATGACTTCGGGACGAAGTCCTTTTAAGGGGGGTAGACTGAAATACCCCTAACCTTTAAATAATTAAATATACGTAAATAAATATTATTTGAGTAATTATAAATATTATTTGGGGGTTTATTAAACCCTAAGAAAACATATAAACACTTGGGCGTTAAAAAACACACCTAAACTCCTTAAGGTGTTAAAAGCCCGACCTTAAGTTAAATAATTATATAAGCTATGGATATTACATGAACTTAACCAAGGATCATTTTATGATCTCTTGTATCTTCTTACACCAAAACACTTAGGTTTTCACCTTTTCACAACCAAAAACACTTAATCACTTAATACACATTCCTTCACACAAACATATGTTTTTCCTCCTTCACCCATCCAAGACATTCATCTTCACAAAGAATGTCTTTACACACAACAAAACCCTTAAACTACACTACATAACAATATAGTGCATAATCTTAAATTGCTTGGCTCTTAGGCCCTTAAATTGCATGGCTCTTAGGCCCTTAAATTGCATTAAACTTAAACACTGAATTTCCCACATATATATTGCCTTTGACTACAAATACACACAACACCTCATATGCCTTTAACAACCTCCTTATGAGTACTTTACTAGCTCATTCACCATTGGCTCCTTAGGTATTATTAAGCAATACAAGCTCATTTTTCCTTAGGAATTAAATTACATTAGGTTAGCACATTTACCTCTTTTCTTCAAGATTTTTACTTGAACACTCTTGTTCTTCCTTGTTTGGAAATCGGAAAGAGGACTTGGTTAATTGTCAATGTTCTAATCAATATACAAGTAAAACCAATGAGCATTCAAGCTTCATGCTTAAACTCATTACAAACCCTAGGTTATATACATTGTCTATACACTTTAGGATAGTTGTTTTACCTTGGAATAAAAAGAGAGCTTGAAGAAGCATCAAGAGAGGACTCCTCCTTGTCCTTTAAAGATTTAAATGGAGCTATGAAAGAACAAGAGAAGACACCATCAAATGGTGATTTTCGGTCACATACAAAAACAAGAGGGAATGGAGTTTTTCTTTGATTTTCCTTACCTTGAAACAAAGGAGAATTGAAATACCCCTAACCTTAAAAATTTAATTAAATGATCTATTAATGATCTAAGATGAATAATAAACATCTAAATATTATTGGGGAACAATCTAAAGATCTCAACAAGGCAAAACATGCCTTAAGATCGGTAAAGCCAAAAATGTGCTTTAAGACACCATAAAGATTGTATGACCTCAAATAGGATCCAAAGTGGATTCCTAAGTATTATAATGAAATAAGGAACACAACAAAACTATTATCAAAGAAAACTAAGCCCAGAAGCACCTTGCAACACAAAATGTGCACTAAAACTCCTTAAAGCACATTTTTGTGAAATTGCCTTCTAAATTGGTTATTAATGGGCTTAAAGGTTATAATTACCTTTAAATATGATATTATATCACATTATATCATATTAGGAATTAATTTCAAATTTTACAAATTTTTACAAATTTAATATTAAAATATTAATAAAACCCTAAAAGGGGGCCCGCTTGAGTCAACATTGACTAAGAATGGTCAAGAGGTCAAAGTTGACCCCTTGGACCATATGAGATCGGCAGCCACAACAAAAGAGGCTTGAATTAGCCACTTGCTTATACTAAAGACAAGACTCCAACATATCTCCCTAAATTGAGGGTTACCTTTTAGCTTTTGATTAATTTATACACATTTGCTCCATTACTTGATTCAAACAGCCTCAAATCGTGGGAGCCTCACCTTTCCCCTCCATTAGCCGATTTTCTTGTCTCCTCTTATCCTCCTTGCTGAGTCATTAGCCAATACAATCAATAAACTAATCTAAACTTGTCTTATTCAATTATTAAGGCTTATTCCAATCATTCATTGCCTCCTAGCTCCATTCCAGCCGAGCTAGCTCCATTCCAACCGAGCTCCTTCAACTTCCAAGCTCTCCCAACCGAAGTTCTTGAGCATGGAAGGTAGATCCAACTTCTAAGCTTCAAAGGTAATGGTTTAAGGCTTATTTTAGCTCTTTTTCTTCATCTCTTCACTACCAACACCTAGATCTCGTGGCTCATGAACTCCTATGGCTTATTCTCAGTGTTTTAAGGTTAGAACATCAACCAAATTCGGCTGAAGCAAGATAAGAGACCAAGGTTTCTCAAAATCTCATTTTAAGGTAAAAACATACCTTAAGCTTCTCTACTCTTCATCCGATTTTCTTCCTTTGATTTTTATGAGTTTATACACTCATAATCTTCATATTTACATGTTCAATCAGTTGGTTAGCCATTTGGAGCAAGGGTGGCCGAGATCCAAAGGAAATACCCTTCTTTAAGGCATTTTGCCAAGGTAAAACCTAATAACAAGGCAGCTTATTGTTGTCTAGCTATTCCCTATGTCTATATGATGAATTTAACACCTTGTGGTGTGTCTAAAACAGGCCGAATCCCTCTTGAACTTCCCTTGCATTTTTAAGGTGATTTTTGCCTTAAATCTTACATTAATTATTCCTTATGGTTAAGCTCAAGCTTGGAGTATAACCATATCTTGTTTTGGTGTATTAAACATGTCTAAATGATGTGGTGAATTTTCCTTCAAGTGGCCGAGTACATACAAGGGCAAATCAAGGTATAAACACCTTAAACTTATGATTTTTATGATTTTTAAGCACATATATAAATTGTGCCAAGAGTGAAGTTTAACATAAGGGTCATATTGACCTAAAAATGGAAAAAAATGACTAAGATAAATTAAGCTAGTCATTTAAGAGATTTAATTAACATAATGGTCAAATTATGACATTATGTGGAAAAATAATCAAATTAAAGTGAGGCCGTGAGCATATACTATATTTTGAGACATTTATTGTGTAATTTATTTTGCAAGTTCAAGGTTGTAATAAGGCCATGTCATTAGGCCATTTTAATTTAAGTTTATAAGCTTATTTAGTTAGATTTATGCTTATATAATTAAGTTTGGGGCCAAACCGTAATTATTGATAAAATATAAAGCTGTGGGCTTAATTTAGAGGAATTTAGGGTTTTTAAATGAATTTAATAAAAATTATAACATTTTATAAAGTTTTGGGTCAAAATTGTAAAAATAGAAAAGTATAGGTGAAGTTTGGTAATTACCGAAAGGTTTGGGTCCAATTTGGTATTAGAAGTCAAAGTTGACTATATAGGAGACTTTGACCAAGTTTGGAGAATTTTAGAAATTAAAATACAACCTTATATTAAGATAAGTATTAAATTGTAAAAGATTTATAAGAGATGGGGCTAAATTGTGATTTCCGAAAACTTGGGGTACTAAATGGAGTTTAGTACAAACCTTAGGTTATTAGGAATTTTTAGGAATTTATTTGGTTAAATTTGGAGTTTATATGAGTTATATAAGTATAATATAAGATATTTTATAATATTGTTACAAATGGGTAACATATGTGGTAAAACCGAGATTTAGAGAAAGTATAAGGTTAGGAATAATATTTATGACCTTTTGGTATAGTTTGGTAATTTTTGGAGTTATATATAAGGTTTTATAAAGACATATGTATAATATGTAGTTTTAATGGCATTAAAAAAACTATGTATTATAAATTGGGAAGATTTGGTAAATATACAAAGTTTGGTGGTGGGATTTAATTAAAACAGTCCTAGGGGCTGTTCGAAAATTATAGCCTTTAAAAACTATAGGTTATAATTATTTTAAGGTTTAAGGGTCATAATATATGTTATATAACTGTAATGTAACATTATATTAATTATGTGGTGGATTTTGTAAATATCTAAGAACATAGGTGCTGTTCGGAAATATTAACATTTTTAAATGGAATTTATAATATGGTTTTAATGTTATAAGAATTATAACATTTATAATATAAGAGGTATTCATTAAAAAGAATGAATATATATATAAGACTTACCATATAAGAAATAGTTCCATAATACATGAATATAAATAAATATATGTTATGGTGGAAAAATATAATATGGTTTAATGACCATGTATTTTCATAATTAAAATGACATATGGAAAAGGGAAAAGAATTACAAACATTAGATATGGAATTCTGATGTTAAGAGTATACATGGGATAATAAGGATTTATATAATTCAAAGTATTGATTACATATGAATTATACCACATTGAACTTGGAAAAAGAAAAAAAAGAGAGACAAACCTTAGAAAAATAAATACTAAGGTGAGATGCATAGTGCATGACAAAGAATCATACTTGCAATAAAGAAACAAACTATATGATATACAAATATACATTAAGTTACATGCGATAACAAAGTTCAACAATAAGTATATTAATATACGAGACAAGACTACGCATGTAATGTAACACTTTTCCAATCCCGAGTTAAGCCGAAAACCCGACAAACATTGACAGTTAATAACGGGGGATTAACCGGGAGTTATTAGTGACGGTACAGGGTACCGTAGAGTTGTATTGTTATACGGGATGCTAATCAGTAGCGTTGTGTTGTTTAGACTGTTAGAGACGACACACAGAGCATAGGATCTTGCTGGTTCATACTCCACCGTAATACTTTCAGGGTGAACGGTATGTTATTTATATGGCTTGATTGTCTCTGAGGATTTCCTCAGTTCAGACATTGTGTGAAAATCTATGATAAGATTGAATGTCTGCTTGTGTGAATTAATATGCTTGAGTTGTGTATTAATGCTGCTTTTTATTACTGTTGTACGATAACAGTACAGTTCGTATATATGAACATATTATAAAACGAACTAGCGGCAATGATGCTATCTTATATGTGTAACATAAGGAACGTAAGTAAAACGTCGTAGCATCAGGATAATAAGATATATACATTACCTGAGACTTATATACGGAGCATTGGCCTCTTTAACGCCGCTCTCGTATCTAACACTGGATCCCGAGTCGACATACTCAGGATTGGGCTAACGACCTTAGTCTGTTGTGTTAGGAAAAAAAAATAATAAAATGATGCGATGGTACAGATAAGTTTATCAAGAGGATGTGGCTCTTGCTGTGAACTGTGATCCATTAACGATACTAGGATACCGTGTGGTGACTGTAAATATCAGGATAAATTTCCAACGAACTACAGATTGTTCGTAGGTCGGAGACTCTACCGCTGGAGTGGCTACTGCCGTGGGTGACCCGCCATAAGAGATGGGTAACTTAGTGACACGTCGTTCTAACGAGACGTTGTCTTAGACATGACTGAACAATTACGAACGACTATATTAACTCGTACGTTCGGCGAACATTATTTGGGCTTGTATGCCAAAGACGAGAGTTTATACTCGTTTATAATTTTCGTAGTTTCGCCTCATTGTTCATTGGTTGTGTTTTGTGGTTATATGTGGTATGTTGGTGGATTTGTTTGAACGAGTCATTGTGCTCATATTGTGTGTTGTGAACTGGTTGTGTCGAGTCGCCGTACTCACGTGTGGATTATGGTGGATTGTTTGGTCGGGTGAGTCGCCGAACTCAATTATGAACTATTAAGCGTTTGTTGGAATGGAGTCTCTGTACTCATACAAGCGTTGTAACGCTTTTAGTGGTTTATTACGATGCGATGTGTGAAGCCGGGGGCTTGTTTGTTATTTGAGTTTACTGCAATATATATTGTCGCTTACAGTTTTTAACATTAAACTACTTGCATGAAAATGAATTGCATGCTCTCGACCAAATAACTGAGGGTCGAGGGGGCATGACAGTCATGTAGTAACATACTCAGCAGGGGCTGATTCCATACCACAAACAACCATTTTTGCAGGTATGCAGCTTCCGGTGTCGGCAAAGAGAGGGACGCGCTGGGTAGTTTAATTACAGTTGTTTAAATATGCACTGTTGCATTTTGATACGAACTTAGAAACGTGTATAGGATTGGGATACTTAGAATGCTCACTGTGAATGTATTTTATATTGGTTTGGGAAGGTTAGATCTATCTCTTGTTGTCACTGTGGGAAGTTGTTTCGTATGTAAGAATATTAGTAAGCACGTTATTACTCGTATGGGCGAGTAAGGACGGTGACACCAGTAGTCCATTTGTTGAGATTACCGCTGCGATTATAATGTTAAGTAAGATGATTAGGAGCCGATTAGAGTAGGGGTGTTACAAAAGTGGTATCAGAGCGGAGTACCGCTCTGATGACAAGAGATAGTAGGATTGTACAGTGAGCATAGGTTTTGGGAATACGGGAAACGTTGTGAGGATACGTGACCTTGCGGGGTCGATGCAATGCTTAAAGCTTGCACACCATAGCCGTAGAGGCACTTCAATATTAAACGACCGAGACTACGGTATTAGACCGAGTAAAGGTCTAACCCGTCCTCTTGACTTATGTCAGGGAGAGGTCTGGGTAACAGTACTAAGGAAGAACACGGAGCAGCGGAAGGTGGTGAAGGTCCAGCAACCCCAAAGTAACGCGAAGATGGTATGAACCGCTCGCACTTGATGGGGGAGCATCCCGGGAAATTTGCAATGGTACCCCACCCGCCGCAGCCCGTACCTCGAGTACTATCTAGTGAGACAATGAAATGAGAAACACCACGGAGATAACTCTCCTGATCGGAAAGACCCGATGTGGATGCTAAGAAGATTATGTTAAATATAGAAAATAAGACTTTGTGTTTTGATGTAATGTTTAGGACCGGGGGTCCTAGTAATGATGTAATGTCTACCATACGAGGATGAGATAGAAATAGACCGAGTTTGAGGAGAAACTCCCTGTAGGACTAATGGGGCTAGCTTGCTATAAGCAAGGCAACCCTGTCTTACATCCAGGAAAGCACTGAGTTGTGCGCTTGGGGGAAAGAAGGTGGAAATGACGACTAATGATTAGTGATGATATATGTAACGGATGGAATGACCTTATAGAAGTCCCACCCGAAGCGAGTAACTTTAACCATGCAACACTGAAGGTTCAAGATGGCCCGTCGTGCATGAGGAGAGATCATGAGAACTGTAAACTAGAACTCGCTAAGTTGCTATCATGCAACGCCTCGAGAGGGGAGTAAGACCTTACTACCATGGTAAGCTTGTGGGAACGAGTGCGGAGTGAGACTGTATTAGTTTGAATAAGAACTTTTGACTTGAACAGGAACCCGATTAGGGAATAGCACTGCACTGACAACCGTACCGGTGACTCAGTCTGCATGGTGCACTTGCCACTGCAAGTGCCACACTAACCAAAGAACTAAATTCCAACCGGCCTTGCGCACTTGCCACAGCAAGTGCAGCGACAGTAAACTAACCCTGAGGGACCGAGTGGTCCAGGTGGTTACCAATAAACAGTAAACTTTATGTGAGTCCGTAATGCAATAAGGCAGGACAGAGCCTTCTTAAGGGCAGGGGTACGGAACCCTTGGGTTGGAGGTCGACAAAACCTCGGGAAGACCTAGCCGGTCTGACCATTAGACCTGAAGATAATACACCATTTAGTAGAATATTAAAAGGGGGAGTAAATGAGAATAACAATAATTAGTGCCTACAAGCCTAACCCCAGTGCCGGTGTGGACATTAAACGTCAATCATTACCGGTGGGGAGTGACGGGTCTTCAGGACCAGCATAGCCATATTTAGTGAGTGCGCGGCACTCGTGGTTAAACCACTACCATTGAACATTGCAGAGGGCAAGAAGTGAGTTATACGAGTCAGAACCTTTCAAAAAAAAATAATAAGTAATAGGCAGATGTGAACGTGCAATAAAAAGGGGCGATGTTATGCCCGCACCACACACACCGGAGGTGTTGTTGATCCAGTATGCTGCTAGACTCCCGTATGGAGGGCAGAGGATATAAACTGAAAAGTGAAAATTGCCTGATGACGGAAGATACCGTTACCTCAAAGAGGATGGAGGAAATATGAGTTGAATAGGAGTAAGGATTACACAATGAAGAGGAATGATTAGCGGAAACCACTAAGTTGTGGGTATCCAATTGTAACCTCAGGAGAAAGTATTAGAACCAACTAAGAATAAACTAAATAATAAGACTAACAATCATTTAACTATCGGAATAAGTATTGAGTCTGAATATCGTATGGCATAGGCCTACGGAGGGATACCTTAGTACCACCAAAATGACCCAAAACTAGGGGAACAAGGGTGATGAATCACAAGTACTGATTAATATCAGACTAACGGGACTACCATAAGACAGGGGAAACACGAGGTGTCAACCTTTATCATGGAGTCCGGAAACACCATAGGGTGTAACCCAATAGATTGGGTGGAGCTCAAATACTGAAAACTCGTATCTGAGGGCGTTAACAGCCTAGGAGTGAACGGGAGATAATAGTAGTTACTGATCCCCACTCACAAATACCAGATGACGAGCATGTGGAAACCAGAATTAGGGCGATAAGTCGCAAACACCTATCTTAGAGAAAGTAAAGGAAATACACATTAATAAAGGAAACCATAGAACCTAATATTAGGGCCATTCTGACATTAAAGGTTAAGAATTGGCAGCATAGCTACTCAAACATAAATTACCGAGACTAAGAGTACGATAATCACCGGGTGCGAACGCTACGAGTGCACTAAAAGACATGGGACGACCACACTCCTAGGAGCTTGTGGGCCTAACAGACTATATTAAGTTAGTTGGGTAAGTAGTAATGTATCAGTATGGTACCCCATGCATGTAAACGAGTAGTGTAGGACCCAGGAGGTAATCAACTCTGTGTCTAAGTCATCGAATGGAACCCTGACTAGGTAAACCATGTAATGACAAAGAGATCTCAGTCAAACTAGCAAGGTTAGGAAAATCAAGGATAGCTTGATAATAAGGTGACATAAGGTCAACTCCACAGTGGAGGAGTCAGAACATAAGTTTTACGGATTTTAGTGAACGAGGAAACTAAGGCCAATTTAATGGTAATGGCAAGTTGAACCCATGAATGAGAAGAGGAATGGTGGTATCTAAGGAAGTTATATTAGGGAAACCTTTGATATATAATGCTACCCAAAAGGGGGCACAAGAGAGTTATACCACGCACGTAGACGTTGCGATGATGTCGCATTAAGATATATAACCACATGCTCCGCCATAACTTTATTATTTATACCAATTAGGGTTGAACAAAAACGAACGCCAGCTAAAACCCACAGTCGTATTGTATGTTTCAACAGACGAAGGGCGAAAGCAACATAATAAGAGATACAATAAGCTGGAGATTAGATACTCCATACAAACCGCAATAGCGGATAACCGTCTAATCGACTGGTACATGGTGCGCAGCAAAGCGACCATTATAATAACTGTCAACCGAATTATATTAGAGAAAAGTAGAAAGCAGAAGATCAAATAAACCAATGCCCCTAATGGAGTATAGGGATGAACCATATGTGTGGACAATAAATACCAACACACGAGGGATTCGAGTTCACACCAGTAAAAGAGGACCTACAAGGTACCTAGGTAACGAACACATCCCGGTTAGAAAAAATTTGGAGTCATGAGGCGCCAGTCAGTTGCGCATATCAGACTCGTCTTGACATTTTAGAGACAACTATGGCAAGCACTAGGTGCTAGAGCATAGCTCGACAACCCTTATACCGAAGGTTAGTTCGGTAGGGTGGCATGAACTCATGGGAATATACCATGAGCATGCATAGAATTCAGGAGGGCTGAATAGAATGGCTAGTTGAAATAATAAGCGTGTGTGACTAACGGTACCACGCAGCCGAATAAATTACTCCATTCCCATAATTATGGAAGACCGTGTAGAAAACACCATCACATGGAGCTGAAACCGACATGAAATTACTACCTAAAATGGGAAAACTAACCATATAATAGTTGGGCAGACTGCTTGCGGAGCGAGTGGGCCCATACTGCTTAGGGTTGACGTACCTAGCGGGTTTGGGGAAACAAATGATATGTTTACACCTCCCGATCAAACTGTATATGAATATACAAACACCTAACCGAGACAGGCGGTATAACCTGAGGGGCTAAAGCCCGACCCTATAAAAAAAGGGGTAACGAAATATGTAGCACATTAGTGCACGAATAATTCCACTGGAATGGAACATCTTGAACTCATTAGATTACGTGGGCGTAATCATTTTTAAGGGGGGTAGAGCGATTTCGCACGCTTAAAATATACCGTACGTAGGAGTACGTAACGCATGGTACATATGCTGTGAACTATTATTGTACGTAGAGTACAAGTGTCATGACTGTATTATATTACTTGAGGTAACATGGTGATGTATTATGCGTATGAATATATATATATATTATAATATTAGTTCGCATTGTTGTGACGAATAGGAGAGGGAGAACATATAGAGTGTTCTTATTCTATTTCCGATTATTTATGCAAACGCTGCGAACATTAAACACATAAACGCCTAACTTGTTAGCTCCGGTTGAGAGTTCAAGTAGGTCTATCTGGTAGCTTCGGTGGGAGATGGCAAATAGAAGGGGTAGAAAGCTCCATACTATAATTTGTGACTCGATATGAAACCGATTAGTGGAATGCGATGAGTGAGTCGGCATGAGACCGACGTATAACCTAGTGGAGGTAAAACCTCTAGGGATTGTATGAATAATTATAAGTCGAATGAACTTGGTACATGGTTAGGATACATGATCCTATATGCCGGTGATTAGATTAATTACACTAGTTGACTTGTGTATCTATAGAACACAAGGTGGCAAATATCAAGAGGAAACAAGACTAGAAGTGAATAAACAATTGATTGATTGAAATTGACGTGGGAAGTTGAACTTGATCCTGGTCCGATCAAGGGAAACCGAACACAAATTGAGGTGAGAGATAGTTCAACACTGACGCTGACCACGTCGGGGTTGATTGATTCTCGAAACTTCCTACAAGTGGACACAGATATGAATAGAAATTGGAATTTAGGGCGTCACTCGAAGAGCCGTGGACCGAGGAGTCCTTCGTCATTAGACCGGTGTGTCTGCGAGTGACATCACTTAGAGAGCCGTGGACCGTAGAGCCCTTTGTCATTAGACCGGTGTGTCTGTGGGTGACTAAGGAAATAAGGTGATACTGTCCGAGGAGCCGTAGACCGCAAAGTCCTTCGTTATTAAACCGGTGTGTCCGCGGGTAGTAGACGTTGGTTGGGTTGGGGATCGTCAAGTCCTGGTCTTTAAGACTGCTTCCCTATGATTTGTCAACGTTAACTATGTGTGCACACATACATGTGGAATGATGTGTGAGTATCCTCGCGAGATACTAACAAGTAGATAGGGATGCGTGGAGTATCCCTTGTAAACACCTTTGAGTACTTTATGAGATTTGCACCTTGTCTAGTGCTATGTATTATGAGATTTGCACCTTGTCTAGTGCTGTGTATTATGAGTTCTGCACCTTGTCTAGTGCTCTGTACTATGAGTCTTGCACCTTGTCTAGTGTTGTGTACTATGAGTTTTGCACCTTGTTTAGTGCTGTGATATGAATGAGTTTATACCATGAGTTTGGCTAATTGATATATGCTGTATGTATAGACTAGGTCTGAACCTAGTGGGAGTTACTCCCTAGCGATGGACTGTTTGGTTACTTAGTGGAACTTGATTCCTTAGGTGAACTGTAGAGGATTAAGGACTTCGGGACGAAGCCTTTTTAAGGGGGGTAGACTGAAATACCCCTAACCTTAAAAAATTTAATTAAATGATCTATTAATGATTTAAGATGAATAATAAACATCTAAATATTATTGGGGAACAATCTAAAGATCTCAACAAGGCAAAACATGCCTTAAGATCGGTAATGCCAAAAATGTGCTTTAAGACACCATAAAGATTGTATGACCTCAAATAGGATCCAAAGTGTATTCCTAAGTATTATAATGAAATAAGGAACACAAAAAAAACTATTATCAAAGAAAACTAAGCCCAGAAGCACCTTGCAACACAAAATGTGCACTAATACTCCTTAAAGCACATTTTTGTGAAATTGCCTTCTAAATTGGTTATTAATGGGCTTAAAGGTTATAATTACCTTTAAATATGATATTATATCACATTATATCATATTAGGAATTTAATTCCAAATTTTACAAATTTTTACAAATTTAATATTAAAATATTAATAAAACCCTAAAAGGGGGCCTGCTTGAGTCAACATTGACTAAAATGGTCAAGAGGTCAAAGTTGACCCCTTGGACCATATGAGATCGGCAGCTACAACAAAAGAGGCTTGAATTAGCCACTTGCTTATACTAAAGACAAGACTCCAACATATCTCCCTAAATTGAGGGTTACCTTTTAGCTTTTGATTAATTTATACACATTTGCTCCATTACTTGATTCAAACAGCCTCAAATCGTGGGAGCCTCACCTTTCCCCTCCATTAGCCGATTTTTTTGTCTCCTCTTATCCTCCTTGCTGAGTCATTAGCCAATACAATCAATAAACTAATCTGAACTTGTCTTATTCAATTATTAAGGCTTATTCCAATCATTCATTGCCTCCTAGCTCCATTCCAGCCAAGATAGCTCCATTCCAACCGAGATCCTTCAACTTCCAAGCTCTCCCAACCGAAGTTCTTGAGCATGGAAGGTAGATCCAACTTCTAAGCTTCAAAGGTAATGGTTTAAGGCTTATTTTAGCTCTTTTTCTTCATCTCTTCACTATTAACACCTAGATCTCGTGGCTCATCAACTCCTATGGCTTATTCTCAGTGTTTTAAGGTTATAAAATCAACCAAATTCGGCTGAAGCAAGATAAGAGACCAAGGTTTCTCAAAATCTCATCTTAAGGTAAAAACATACCTTAAGCTTCTCTACTCTTCATCCGATTTTCTTCCTTTGATTTTTATGAGTTTATACGCTCATAATCTTCATATTTACATGTTAAATCAGTTGGTTAGCCATTTGGAGCAAGGGTGGCTGAGATCCAAAGGAAATACCCTTCTTTAAGGCATTATCCAAGGTAAAACCTAATAACAAGGCAGCTTATTGTTGTCTAGCTATTCCCTATGTCTATATGATGAATTTAACACCTTGTGGTGTGTCTAAAACAGGCCGAATCCCTCTTGAACTTCCCTTGCATTTTTAAGGTGATTTTTGCCTTAAATCTTACATTAATTATTCCTTATGGTTAAGCTCAAGCTTGGAGTATAACCATATCTTGTTTTGGTGTATTAAACATGTCTAAATGATGTGGTGAATTTTCCTTCAAGTGGCCGAGTACATACAAGGGAAAATCAAGGAATAAACACCTTAAACTTATGATTTTTATGATTTTTAAGCACATATATAAATTGTGCCGAGAGTGAAGTTTAACATAAGGGTCATATTGACCTAAAAATGGAAAAAAATGACTAAGATAAATTAAGCTAGTCATTTAAGAGATTTAATTAACATAATGGTCAAATTATGACATTATGTGGAAAAATAATCAAATAAAAGTGAGGCCGTGAGCATATACTATATTTTGAGACATTTATTGTGTAATTTATTTTGCAAGTTCAAGGTTGTAATAAGGCCATGTCATTAGGCCATTTTAATTTAAGTTTATAAGCTTATTTAGTTAGATTTATGCTTATATAATTAAGTTTGGGGCCAAACCGTAATTATTGATAAAATATAAAGCTGTGGGCTTAATTTAGAGGAATTTAGGGTTTTTAAATGAATTTAATAAAAATTATAACATTTTATAAAGTTTTGGGTCAAAATTGTAAAAATAGAAAAGTATAGGTGAAGTTTGGTAATTACCGAAAGGTTTGGGTCCAATTTGGTATTAGAAGTCAAAGTTGACTATATAGGAGACTTTGACCAAGTTTGGAGAATTTTAGAAATTAAAATACAACCTTATATTAAGATAAGTATTAAATTGTAAAAGATTTATAAGAGATGGGGCTAAATTGTGATTTCCGAAAACTTGGGGTACTAAATGGAGTTTAGTACAAACCTTAGGTTATTAGGAATTTTTAGGAATTTATTTGGTTAAATTTGGAGTTTATATGAGTTATATAAGTATAATATAAGATATTTTATAATATTGTTACAAATGGGTAACATATGTGGTAAAACCGAGATTTAGAGAAAGTATAAGGTTAGGAATAATATTTATGACCTTTTGGTATAGTTTGGTAATTTTTGGAGTTATATATAAGGTTTTATAAAGACATATGTATAATATGTAGTTTTAATGGCATTAAAAAACTATGTATTATAAATTGGGAAGATTTGGTAAATATACAAAGTTTGGTGGTGGGATTTAATTAAAACAGTCCTAGGGGCTGTTCGAAAATTATAGCCTTTAAAAACTATAGGTTATAATTATTTTAAGGTTTAAGGGTCATAATATATGTTATATAACTGTAATGTAACATTATATTAATTATGTGGTGGATTTTGTAAATATCTAAGAACATAGGTGCTGTTCGGAAATATTAACATTTTTAAATGGAATTTATAATATGGTTTTAATGTTATAAGAATTATAACATTTATAATATAAGAGGTATTCATTAAAAAGAATGAATATATATTATAAGACTTACCATATAAGAAATAGTTCCATAATACATGAATATAAATAAATATATGTTATGGTGGAAAAATATAATATGGTTTAATGACCATGTATTTTCATAATTAAAATGACATATGGAAAAGGGAAAAGAATTACAAACATTAGATATGGAATTCTGATGTTAAGAGTATACATGGGATAATAAGGATTTATATAATTCAAAGTATTGTTTACATATGAATTATACCACATTGAACTTGGAAAAAGAAAAAAAAAGAGAGACAAACCTTAGAAAAATAAATACTAAGGTGAGATGCATAGTGCATGGCAAAGAATCATACATGCAATAAAGAAACAAACTATATGATATACAAATATACATTAAGTTACATGCGATAACAAAGTTCAACAATAAGTATATTAATATACGAGACAAGACTACGCATGTAATGTAACACTTTTCCAATCCCGAGTTAAGCCGAAAACCCGACAAACATTGACAGTTAATAACGGGGGATTAACCGGGAGTTATTAGTGACGGTACAGGGTACCGTAGAGTTGTATTGTTATACGGGATGCTAATCAGTAGCGTTGTGTTGTTTAGACTGTTAGAGACGACACACGGAGCATAGGATCTTGCTGGTTCATACTCCACCGTAATACTTTCAGGGTGAACGGTATGTTATTTATGTGGCTTGATTGTCTCTGGGGATTTCCTTAGTTCAGACATTGTGTGAAAATCTGTGATAAGATTGAATGTCTGCTTGTGTGAATTAATATGCTTGAGTTGTGTATTAATGCTGCTTTCTTATTACTGTTGTACAATAACAATACAGTTCGTATATATGAACATATTATAAAACGAACTAGCGGCAATGATGCTATCTTATATGTGTAACATAAGGAACGTAAGTAAAATGTCGTAGCATCAGGATAATAAGATATATACATTACCTGAGACTTATATACGGAGCATTGGCCTCTTTAACGCCGCTCTCGTATCTAACACTGGATCCCGAGTCGACATACTCAGGATTGGGCTAACGACCTTAGTCTGTTGTGTTAGGAAAAAAATAATAATAAAATGATGCGATGGTACAGATAAGTTTATCAAGAGGATGTGGCTCTTGCTGTGAACTGTGATCCATTAACGATACTAGGATACCGTGTGGTAACTGTAAATATCAGGATAAATTTCCAACGAACTACAGATTGTTCGTAGGTCGGAGACTCTAACGAGACGTGTCTTAGACATGACTGAACAATTACGAACGACTATATTAACTCGTACGTTCGGCGAACATTATTTGGGCTTGTATGCCAAAGACGAGAGTTTATACTCGTTTATAATTTTCGTAGTTTCGCCTCGTTGTTCATTGGTTGTGTTTTATGGTTATGTGTGGTATGTTGGTGGATTTGTTTGAATGAGCCATTATGCTCATATTGTGTGTTGTGAACTGGTTGTGTCGAGTCGCCGTACTCACGTGTGGATTATGGTGGATTGTTTGGTCGGGTGAGTCACTGAACTCAATTATGAACTATTAAGCGTTTGTTGGAATGGAGTCTCTGTACTCAGATAAGCGTTGTAACGCTTTCAGTGGTTTATTATGATGCGATGTGTGAAGCCAGGGGCTTGTTTGTTATTTGAGTTTACTGCAATATATATTGTTGCTTACAGTTTTTAACATTAAACTACTTGCATGAAAATGATTTGCATGCTCTCGACCAAATAACTGAGGGTCCGAGGGGGCATGACAGTCATGTAGTAACATACTCAGCAGGGGCTGATTCCATACCACAAACAACCATTTTTGCAGGTATGCAGCTTCCGGTGTCGGCAAAGAGAGGGACGCGCTGGGTAGTTTAATTACAGTTGTTTAAATATGCACTGTTGCATTTTGATACGAACTTAGAAATGTGTATAGGATTGGGATACTTAGAATGCTCACTGTGAATGTATTTTATATTGGTTTGGGAAGGTTAGATCTATCTCTTGTTGTCACTGTGGGAAGTTGTTTCGTATGTAAGAATATATTAGTAAGCACGTTATTACTCGTATGGGCGAGTAAGGACGGTGACACCAGTTGTCCATTTGTTGAGATTACCGCTGCGATTATAATGTTAAGTAAGATGATTAGGAGCCGATTAGAGTAGGGGTGTTATAAGAATGACAAGGCATGAAAATATGAGTTCAAGCTCCTTCAATGATGAATCTCCATGGCACCGAAATGGAGCTTTTGAAGATTTGGAAAGATAGTAGTGTAGAGCTTGCTCCAACTAGAAGAATGGTGGTCTTGAAATTGAATTTGGACCATGGAGTCATGAGTTACAAGCATTCAAAGATGGAGATGGCATGGTTTGCTGTAGCAAACCGAGAATGGAGAAGAGAGGGAGGTTGGAGACGGTGGAAGTGAGTGGGAAAGGAAGAAATGAAATGAGGTGTTTGCTTTTACAAGATATTTATGTTATAAAGTAACTTTCTTCCTTTTACTTACTTTTCCTTCCTTTCCTTAATTGATTTTTTTACATGTTGGTGACTCACCATAGTAAAACTGGCCCCCATCATCTACTTAGGGGTATAATAGTCTTTGTTGACCAACTAACTTACTTATATTGACTTATGTTATAAATTAGCTTATTTTAGTTACTATTCACAAACTAAGGCACATATTTGTGAAATTTTTGATTTCCCATTGATTTAGACTTCCTAATGTGACACTAAGTAGTACACATGTTAATTAAAGAGTAATGATGGACATTTAGCCATTCCAAACTCATTTACAAGACAATTTTTCAAAAATGTGCTTTAAGACTCCTTAAAGCACATTTTGTGTTTTAACTTGTTTTCAAGCTTGGTTTTCTTTGGTAATTGGTTTAATATGTTCATTAACATGTAAATAAGGTATAGGTATGACCTTTAGGTCCTATACAAATTTATCCCAAGCTTAGAGCACATTTTTGCCCATATTGACTTTAAGGTATTTATTTGTGTTTTGTTTGGTTTAATTGTCTACCAAGGTTTCCTAAGGACTTAATTAGCCTTATTAAATCATAATTGAATATTATTAAGTCTTGGTAGGCTCTTTGGGTCCTAACCAAGTTCACTCCAAGCTTAGAGCATGTTTTTGCTCAAACTGTATTTATGGTACTTTATTGTTTTACTAAGGTTTAAATCGTTCACTAACGTTTCTAAAGCACTTTTTAGCCTTAATATACCATAGTTTAATGTTTAAGCAACATATCAAGGTTTGGGGTATTTCAGGGCCCCTCCATAGCATCAGGTAACCATACATGAAGGGGAAATTGTGCAGATTTTGCAATTGCACCGACAAACACTAAAAAAGTGCATACAATCCCAAAAAAGGAATAAAATTCATTATTAGAAATTGAGGTAGTAAATATTTGAAATAAATCTCGAAATTCGAAACTGCCTGTTATCCAATAAAGACCTAAAATTCCTAATAATAAACTAAAATCCCCTACACGATTAGGCATAAATGCTTTTTGACAAGCATTTGCTGTAAGAGGTCGTGTGAACCAAAAACCTATTAATAAATAGGAACACATTCCAACTAATTCCCAAAAAATAAAAATTTGTATTAAATTCGAACTAGTAACTAAACACAACATCGAAGTAATAAAAAAACTCAGATAAGCAAAAAATCGCAAATAGCCATGATCATTAGACATGCAATTATCACTATAAATAAATACTAAAATCCCTACAGTAGTGATTAACATTGACATAATAGAAGTAAGTGGATCGACCAAATAACCAAACTCAAAAGAAAAATCAGTATTGACGGTCCAAGACCATATATATTGATAGATAGAACTACTATTTATTTGCTCAATAGAAAGTTTCGTTGAAAAAATCATAACTATTGAAATACCCCAAACCTAAGTATGCTAGGTAAACATAAATTTATGATGTAGTAAGGCTAAAATATGCCTTAGAAAGATTGGTAGACAATCTGAACCAAGTAAAACACAAGAAAATGCCTTAAGGGCAGTTAAGGCAAAAATGTGCTCTAAGCTTGGAGTGACTTTGATTAGCACCCAAAAATCATTATAATACTTTAGCAACATGCTAATGGACATTTTAAATCAATTACCAAAGAAAACCAAGCTCAAAAACAAGCTTAAACACAAAATGTGCTTTAAGACTCCTTAAAGCACCTTTTTGAGAAATTGTCTTAGAATTGAGTTTTGAGTGGCTAAATGCCTATCATTACATATTAATAAACATGTGTACTAATTAGTATCACATTAGGAAGCCTAAATCAATGGGAAATCAAAAATTTCGCAAATATGTGCACTAGTTTGTGAATAGTGCCAAATAGTGCCTAGTTTAAGTTTTAGTCAACATAAGTCAATTAGTTGGTCAACAAAGACCATAAATATCCCCATTTATAGGTGGGGGCCGGTTTTTGATGTGGTGAGTCACCACATGAGTCATTTAACTTAAGAAAAGAAAAGAGAAATAAGGAAAAAGTTACTATTTGCTTTTAAGGTAAATATCTTACCTTTTAGCCTATCTTCTCTCCTCTTCTCCATTCATTCTCTTCTTCCACGGTTTTCTTCATTTTCTTCACCCTCTCAAACCGTAAGAACCATCTCCATTGTTGCCACACCTTGCCTTGCCCACCAAATCTCCATGTTAGCTCCAAATCAAAACTAAACACATATTATTCTTAGTTAGCTCAAGCTCTAGCTTTCTATCTTTAAAAATTGGAAAATCTTCATTTTGTAGCCATGGGAAATCTCCATTGAAGGAGGAAAAACTAGCTTAAGGTGTTCATTGTCTTCTCCATTCACTCAAGGTAAGGAAAATGTAAGAAAAACCATGTTTCCACCACTTCTTCTACATGGCCGAAAATTACCACTCATGGGGCCTTGTTTTTATGCCTTGTTCTAGCTTGTTTTATTCACCAAGGACTATTGGAGGTCCTCTTTCATTCAATGCCCAAGTCTACTTTGAGACTTCAAAGGTAATCATCCACTTTTATGTCTTAAAACACATTTTTAACCTAAGATTGGATTCCATGAGTTTAGGCATGATGCTTAGTACTCATTATATTATTTGGGTGTGGATTAGAACATTGGCAAGAGGATTGAAGTCCTTGCCGAAATGCAATCAAGATAACCTAAGGAGGGAAGTAAGAGAAGCGTGAGAGAAACAAGGTAAAATGCTTACCCAAATGGTGGTTTAAGGTTTAGGAGGTGGTATTTAGATAAGTAACAATGTAGATTTAAGCTTACATTAGGTGATGGGTTATATAACCTAGGAAAAAGAATTTAAACAAGCTTATGAACTTGTGATTAAGGAGCCAATGGGAATGAGTTAGTAATATAAGTTTTAGATGGATTTTAAGAGCATTATAACTACTATGTGATTGATGGGTGTATTTGTAGGTTGAAAACTTTTATATATGGGAAATTTAGTGTTTCAGTTTAAGTCATTTAAGGGCCTAAGAGCCATGTCATTTAAGAGCCTTAGTGCTATGCAATTTAAGATTATTGCATTATATTGAGTTTGTTATGAATGAGTTGAATTGGGTGAGAAAGAACTTGATATGTGTGAGATGGTTGAATGAGGAAAACAATGCATTTGGGCATGATAATATACTAGAGAAGCTAGGGTGAAATTTGAGTAGAAAACAAAGTGTTTAAGTGGTGGTGGTGAGTTAATATGCCCTAGGATTCACTAGGGATCATTCTGCGGAATTTGAGTGGAAATGAGTTAACTAAGGAGTTCTTGAGGTTTAGAATGACCTAGAATTGTCTATGAGGGAATTAGAGTTTAGGTGGGTGTATTGAACACACCAAAGTCATAGTATGAGGAATGGTGAGACTTGTGCAAAAATTTGGATGAAAAGATGTATAATGCTTTAAGGTGATTTAGGTATGAACTAGGGAATATAACAATGAGGATTTTGGGAAGCTTGTGTAAGTGAAGAGGATACTAGAGGTGGAACAATAAGGTTTTAGTTAGATGGTAATGAGTGGACTTAGGTGATGGGAGTGAAGATTGAAGGAGAATGTTGTCGATCGTCAAGGAAATTGACTAGGAATGTATAAGAGTGTAAGATCATGAGAATGGTGAGTAAATTGAGTAAAAGAGATGTAGATGTCTAAGGAGGGTGTAGGAAGGTCAAAGTAAAGAAGAACAAGGTTAAGGTGCTAAGAGGATGGGAAGAAATGTTTAGGTATGTCCAAGAGTTTAGGAATGATGAGTAACAAATGGAAAAGAGAGGAATTTGTGCATGGATATGCAAGGTGACTTGAGGAAGTTTTGGTAAATGAACTGAAGATGGAAAATGATGTTTATGAAGTGCTCAAACTGTTAAGGAGGGAACACTTGGGTTGGTTGAAGTTTTGGTAAGGTTACAAGTTGGAAATGTAAGGAAATAAGTGCTAAGTGTTAGGAGTTTTAAAAGTATTGAGAGGATGTTTAAGAAGATCTTTGGAAATTGTTTTGGAGAGTTTGGTGGGAGTTCTAAGGTGAGTTTAAGTGCCTAAATGGTATTAGGACACATGGGGGAACTTGTGGAGAAGTTTGGAGTCAAATGGGAATTTAAAAACAAAGGCCTGGAGCCGACCGACCTTAGGGACCGGACCTGCAAGGTCGGTCGAGCCCAGTTTACACTACCGGAAAGAGTTTCTGGAATGGACCGACCTTGGGGACCGGACTTGCAAGGTCGGTCGGGCTTGAATTTTAGGTACGGATTGAGTCTCTAGAATGGACCGACCATGGGACCGGACTTACAAGGTCGGTCATGTCTAAAATTTTGTACGGGGATTGGTCTCTGGAACCGACCGAACTTGGGACCGACCTTGACAAGGTCGGTCGGGCTTAAATTTTCAACGGGGAAAACTCTCGGGAATGGACCGACCTTGGGGACCGGACTTGCAAGGTCGGTTCGGGTAAAATTTTCAAACGACAATAAGTTCTGGAATGGACCGACCTTGGGTAGGGTCGGTCGGTAAGGTCGGTCGACCCTAAAGATAAAAAAATAGAAACCCTAAGAAAGTTTAGTGGTATTAATGGTACCCCATTAAGAGGGCATTGATGATTAGAGGTATAAAGACCTAAGGGATTAAGTTAAGTGTAAACTTAAAAGTTTAAGGTTAAGTTGTAAGAATAAGTTGTAAAACTTAAGAGGTGTTAGGTAGGGAATCATTATGGGTTAAGTAAGTTAATTAGGTTGAATTAAGTTAAGTGATTAACAACCTAAAACTGAATCAATGTTTTAGGACTTGAGAGTTTGGACTCCGGAGGAGAGTAAGCAACCGAACAACCAACGGTGAACGGTACAGTCTTCTTGTGACCTGCTTGCTAACGAGGTGTCCCTAGGCTTGTGTGCTATTTGTTTTTGTGTGCTCACTAAACAAGATAAAGCATGCAACTGGAATATTATGTTGATTGTATTGTTGTGTGATGTTTGAAAACTAGCACAACTTACGTGAAAACTTGCTAACTAGTGTTTAGTAAATTATTGTGTGAGATTAAGGAACATTCCCTGATATTAGTTTGTCAATAACCGAAAGAGGTTTAACAAACAAACGTTGCATTGAGACTACTACTAACTTGAACATGGGGGGGGGGGGAGTGAGGAATCCGGAATGGTACCGGCACATGTGTATTGGGGGAGGTCGGTATCCTTATCAGATACCGACTTCCAAATATGACTTGTCTTCGGGCTCGTCGCCTAGAGTCGACATATAGACTCGGCCTCCTCAGACTACTTGTTCTAGGAGGAAGGCATACTAAGATGGCGTGGGGGGATCTAGCTTACATCCCCAACAATTTAAGAATGTTGTTTATTGCCGGTGAGTGTCCTGCTGCTAGCTAGGGTTAACCAAGCCCTACGAAAATAATCAACGAACTAAGGGTTAACCAGTTCCAATGAGAGAACGGTTGGCATATATGAGATAAGGTTTGAGATAAGTTGCAACCATTCCTATTTAAAGGATGGTTTGTATTATAAGACTGAGATAAGTTACATCCATTTTTATTTAAAGAATGGTTTGTTTTCTAAGACTAAGATTGAGGTAAGATAAGGTTGGATTGAGAATAAGAGGAAATATAACTTAAGGAGTTAAATAATTAACTCTCTAATTAAGGGAACACATTTAAGTCATTCATTATGTTTGAACTTTGATTGTTCATAGTGGTATCAGAGTGGTATCAGAGTGTAGTTACACTCTGAAGACAAGAATTACCGAACTTAGGAGAATACTGAGGTTGAGTTTGAGTTCTGGGTTAAGGGTTGAGTGATAGAGTGAGAGGTGCGTTAGTTAGGACTTCCCGGTGTTTAGCGGATATCCATAGTACCTAGACCCGCCCTCCACATCCCTAACCTTGAATACATGGAACAAACGCCAGAGAGAAGAAAGCCTTCTCCTACTCGGGAAAAACCCGATCTGGCAGTTAGTTAGCAGTAAGCAATATGAGAAACATCTTGTTGCACAACAGTTTACGGAGAACTTGGAGGTTTTAAATGGAGCGCAACGTGGAAATAGGCGCTACCAATGGAATCCTACCAAAAAGAGAACGGTAATTACCAGCAACATGGGTCGACATGCTACGCAGTCGAAATAACCCGCCATACCAATGGTAAGAAAAGCACTACTAGTGCAAAGGATAAGAAAAAAATAAGCGACATGAGTATCGGACAGTGGTCCGAATGAGCATAACAGTGGGATGATACAAAGCATGAGGGTTAAGATTATTGGAAAGTCCAGTTAGAAATGGGAACTCCAAACCCCATACAATGAGAAAGGTTACAAAACCTGGCCGACATAGCGCAGGCGACAATAAAGACGCGTACAACTGTATACCGGAATAGGACTACGATGTAGTGCCTAAAGGAGAATCATTACTTAGTAACCACGACAAAATGTGTGGAAACGGGAGCGAGAGTCAAGACATGAGTAAATAACAAGGGGTTCTTTCAGAAAGGGGAGCGCCCTGATGAGTGACGGTACTGTCAATCGAACAGGAAACTGCCGGATGGCTAGTTATCCAAAATAAGAGAACATCCAAGGAGTCCTGAGGACTAGCAATTACATGGAGATTAGGTGGAAGTACCACTACAGACGCACACAGTACCGGAATCTCATCTTGCATGGCGCACTTGCCATAGCAAGTGCTACCACGGTTAAGCTACATGGAAAGCCAACATGGCAAGATAACAGAACACTACAGTTGTAGTACACACTAATACCGGATTGTAAATCTATAAGAACGGGAGAATGAGACCTTGGAAGGGCCTGACGGCTTGACCATGATGAGATGAGTGGATACACCAGTCAGCAGGGAGCTGAACTTAGACAAAATACTAAACGATATAAATATTAGCAACGGTATAACCTACTACAACAACAACCGACAGTCCGGTAAGAACATAAATCCCAAACCCTGAGAGGAGAACCTAAGAGATCGCTCAATAATCCGAGTAAAACACTACGTAAGTAACAAACATACAAGGGAGTATTAAGAGATACAAAGAAGGCTGTTAACGGAACTGTTTCCAGCAGGAACGGGATAAAACTCCCATAATGAACACTAAGGATACCAGTAATAAACATTCTTCATGGGAGATATTGGTAAACCCCGGAAACAGGGATAGAGGAAATGAACTTAAGCTATAACCTACTAGGGGTTAAAGACATACAATCCCGACAGAGGAAAGCTCAGAGAATTACCCCCACAGAGCGGGCATAGTCGAGCCGAACAAACTAATGAATGATAGTTAATACTGTTTGTCTAACTCATTAACACCCAAGTATAATTTATCATTGACGGGTGGCGTAGTCAATGGAAGTTGAACGAAGCGTTGAGATGGAAGCACATGAGGGCCTGGATGACATCCAACTTAGACACCGTGCGGCAGATGCCTAATATGAACCGGTCCATAATTATTTTAAAATGTGTAAGTCTATGAAACGACAGTATTGTCGAGGAACTGAGTAACCTCAGATCACCTGAATTAAACTTCCAAAGCAGGAAGTAGGATGCAGCAACTTACAATGAAACCCAATACTACATTTAACATGTAACCTAACGGTGGATAGTGTTCAAAGAACCAGAAACTTAGGAGGATAACCTACAGATGAATAAGATTATAAGCAGTGAACCGAGCACCGACACTCACTCAATGACATTAAGCACTAAGAGCCTGTGAGCCAAGGATGTTAACCACATAAGAGCTCGAGGCGCAGTAAGTTGTAAGGGAGCTTATTTGAGCTATGAACGATCTACAATTCCTAGACATGAATGGTTACCAAACCTATAATTTAGATTATGTAAGAATTGCCAGGAAAGGGCACCAATGAGAATAGTGGGATAGTACATTGACAGGGGCGGAGAACGAACCATGCCTTTTAGGGTGGGGATACCTCTCCTTGTTGTGAGGCCATGAGTGGGAATAAACCCCTCAAAAAGGGCTTTCACTTATTAGAGATATAATACACTTTTGTTAGGAAATGGAAACTGTAAACCTTGAGATTACCTTAGAACATACCAGATATACTTGAGTAACAAGGAAGGCTGCAGAGACAGACCTCATATCCAACACCCAGGATTTATGAATCAGTAATCATCAGAGATAAACATGGTGAGTGCACAGAATGGCACGTCAAGTGACCAACGCTCAGAAGAGCTTGTGATTAAACGGATGACTTCTTTAGTAACTGGTTAAATTACATGGTTAATAACATCATAAAGGATGAAAGAATGTGAGAAAAATTAGCCTACTTATGAACCTGAGATTGAAGTAGAATACCTTCGTATGAAGAGATAACCATTTTACAGCACGGTATGACAACCGCCAAACACCGAAATTAGAGAACTCCCAGTGTGTTTACACCAAGAAGGGATTGAATATAAGATAAGATGTTTGAGTAAATGAGTAAGTAGTTGCGCCATCAATGGGCAACATGGTAAAGGCCAACTACCACGGTAGTAGTGGTCGTGAGTACAATATTTATATAAGGGGATTAAGTCATGGTGCGCGGTAAAGCAACCGTTATGTATGAGCCGTCAAATATTGACACTGAGGCGATTAGATTTATGAGTTAAGACCAATATAAGTAAGGAAATAAGACGGTAGACGAACTGTGCATTGATGCCAGTAGTCTAGACCTGGTTAGGTAAGATTTCACAGGAAGCACACGACCCATTCCTTAAGGAACTGGAAGTGCATTCCTAGCAGACCAAATATAAGAAACAAGATAAGAGGCTCTATGGAAAGAGACCTCAGTCACTAAGGGACCGAATCAGTACGACATACAGAAAGAACTAGAGTATTCAATACCCAAGAACATAGTAAATGGATTTTCCTTGATTAAGTTCAAGAAGAACAATAAGTGTTATTATGGAACGATGAAAGAGGAGATCGACAACAGAATACTTCATAGTTAGCAATAGTTAAACGTGTGACAGACACTACGAGTTTACTAAAACGAGATGTGGGACGACTACACCCCACGGGGGCTTGCAGGCCTGGCAGGCTCATGTATGAGTTAGTTGGGTAAGTAGTAATGTACCAGTAAGGTACCCCATGCATGTGGACGAGTGGTGTAAGGAACACGGGAAATAGTCGACTCCGTACCACGGACAACGACACAAGATCAGACAAGAGTAGCTACTACCACAAACAGTTGAAGAAAAGGAATTCAGTTGAACCAACAACACAAAGGAACCAGAGAACAAATAATTAAAAACTATGAAGTGCGAGAAGCACGGATTGTTAAGTAAGGACATTGGAAATGTCTTACGAAGTTAAGGATAGACTGTACAGCACAATAAGCACTAAACAGTAGTCTCAGATTAAGAATCATCCTCTGACCAAAGGTCAGTTGAAAAGAATGATTTAGACACTTAAAAGAACGCTAAGAATATGAACATTAGATCTCCAGAGAGACTGGATAGACAAGCTACTACTCATCAAGGCCATGTATATATAAAGATAACACGTGTCCATTAAGAGATCTTTAGTATTAAATCATAAGCATGCAGGATGCGGATATACAATATTATGAAGGATAAGAAAGGCAGTTAAGCCTAAGTCTATCAGAGTCACGCAGCGGAAGCTAGCGGACCGGTAACTTAAAGAGGTTTCACATACCTGATGAACCGGAAAGGGAAGGATATACCACACATCTTCCAATGGAACAAATATAAGACTTATCAACTGATTGCCTTATAACCTTTGAGATAAGACCAAACTAAGTTAAGGAAATGGTATAATTACCGTTAAGAATCCTCGATACAGAGACTAAGCTAGTAATATAGTCGAAACCCTCTGATCGAATCATAAGTGAGATAAATGACATGGAAGCTAGAATTCTTGGTGAGAATTAGACATCTTGAACCTATGTTCAAGGACGATATAATGTTGATTATGTGGGCGTAATCCATTTTAAGGGGGGTAGAGCGAAAACCGCTTAGCGTATGTTTGTGTACAGAGTACATAAACTACGGTGTGCATAACACAAAATAATTTGAGAATATGTTTTACATAAACATTTTGAGATAAATTATGGTTATTGTGCACAGAAGATGTGAATACCATACATATTAAGTGCCTATCTTGTTAACTCCGGTGTGGGTACAAGTTAAGAGAATTAAGGAATAGGATTAAGGAGACTTAAGGAATATGTATGAGATATTATTTGATATGAGTATGAGGTAGGAGATAGTAATGCTTGAAGATATAAGATGGTGAGAATTGATGTGAGACCGATATGGAACTTAGTAGGAATTTAAGTCCTGAGGCAAGTATTAAGAGATGAATTGGGAATGTTTGATGGACTAAGTCCACACCATGGAGATTGATGATATGATTAGAAGAACTAAAAGATAGAAAATTGGAAATGAGTGAATTATTTGATGTTTGAAAATGACGTGGGAGGTGGAACTTGATTTTCTAGGGATCAAGGGAAACCGAACACAAATTGGGGTGGAAGGATAGTTCTACACTGATGCTGATCACATCAGGGTTGGATGATTCCTGAAACTCCCTACCAGTGGTCACAATTAAATCACGCTAAGGATAGAGGCGTTAGTATAAAACGAAATTGGAGTTGATTGTATTTTTAATTAGAGGAATTATTCCTCACATGACCTCGTAAAAAGGATTACCTTTTTACTGAGTCTCGCCCATGAAGTCGAGGACGCACGAGCCTTTGTCTTCGGACCGGTGACATGGGGAGAGCAGAGTTGTATTGTATTCTGGCCCATGGTGACGAGGACGAACGAGCCATTGTCTACGGACCAGTGACATGGGAGAGTACGTTGGAAATTATGTGAATGTTTTAATCATTAAAAGGAACAAAGAGAATTTTGAGTGCTATACATGCTTAAGCATGTTGTGTGATATTTAAGTATAAGCATATGGTGGATCTAATGATTCAATGAGTTTAAGTATACATAAGTACGATCTATATGATCTATGGAATGAGTTAAGACATGTATCCTAATAAGATAAGATGCATGAGAACTTTGGGGACAAAGTTCATTTAATGGGGGTAGATTGAAATACCCCAAACCTAAGTATGCTAAGTAAACATCAATTTATGATGTAGTAAGGCTAAAATATGCCTTATAAAGATTGGTAGACAATCTGAACCAAGGAAAACACAAGAAAATGCCTTAAGGGCAATTAAGGCAAAAATGTGCTCTAAGCTTGGAGTGACTTTGATTAGCACCCAAACATCATTATAAGACTTTATTAACATGCTAATGGACATTTTAAAGCAATTACCAAAGAAAAACAAGCTCAAAAACAAGCTTAAACACAAAATGTGCTTTAAGACTCCTTAAAGCACCTTTTTGAGAAATTGTCTTAGAATTGAGTTTTGAGTGGCTAAATGCCTAACATTACATCTTAATAAACATTTGTACTAATTAGTATCACATTAGGAAGCCTAAATCAATGGGAAATCAAAAATTTCACAAATATGTGCACTAGTTTGTGAATAGTGCCAAATAGTGCCTAGTTTAAGTTTTAGTCAACATAAGTCAATTAGTTGGTCAACAAAGACCATAAATATCCCCATTTATAGGAGGGGGCCGGTTTTTGATGTGGTGAGTCACCACATGAGTCATTTAACTTAAGAAAAGAAAAGAGAAATAAGGAAAAACTTACTATTTGCTTTTAAGGTAAATATCTTACCTTTTAGCCTATCTTCTCTCCTATTCTCCATTAATTCTCTTCTTCCACGGTTTTCTTCATTTTCTTCACCCTCTCAAACCGTGGAGAACCAGATCCATGTTGCCACACCTTGCCTTGCCCACCAAATCTACATGTTAGCTCCAAATCAAAAACTAAACATATTATTCTTAGTTAGCTCAAGCTCTAGCTTTCTATCTTTACAAAATTGGAAAAGCTTCATTTTGAAGCCATGGGAAATCTCCATTGAAGGAGGAAAAACTAGCTTAAGGTGTTCATTGTCTTCTCCATTCACTCAAGGTAAGGAAAATGTAAGAAAAACCATGTTTCCACCACTTCTTCTACATGGCCGAAAATTACCACTCATGGGGCCTTGTTTTTATGCCTTGTTCTAGCTTGTTTTATTCACCAAGGACTAGTGGAGGTCCTCTTTCATTCAATGCCCAAGTCCACTTTGAGACTTCAAAGGTAATCATCCACTTTTATGTCTTAAAACACATTTTTAACCTAAGATTGGATTCCATGAGTTTAGGCATGATGCTTAGTACTCATTATATTATTTGGGTGTGGATTAGAACATTGGCAAGAGGATTGAAGTCCTTGCCGAAATGCAATCAAGATAACCTAAGGAGGGAAGTAAGAGAAGCTTGAGAGAAACAAGGTAAAATGCTTACCCAAATGGTGGTTTAAGGTTTAGGAGGTGGTATTTAGATAAGTAACAATGTAGCTTTAAGCTTACATTAGGTGATGGGTTATATAACCTAGGAAAAAGAATTTAAACAAGCTTATGAACTTGTGATTAAGGAGCCAATGGGAATGAGTTAGTAATATAAGTTTTAGAAGGATTTTAAGAGCATTATAACTACTATGTGATTGATGGGTGTATTTGCAGGTTGAAAACTTTTATATATGGGAAATTCAGTGTTTAAGTTTAAGTCATTTAAGGGCCTAAGAGCCATGTCATTTAAGAGCCTTAGTGCTATGCAATTTAAGATTATTGCAATATATTGAGTTTGTTATGAATGAGTTGAATTGGGTGAGAAAGTAAGATGAGAAAGAACTTGATATGTGTGAGATGGTTGAATGAGGAAAACAATGCATTTGGGCATGATAATATACTAGAGAAGCTAGGGCGAAATTTGAGTAGAAAACAAAGTGTTTAAGTGGTGGTGGTGAGTTAATATGCCCTAGGATTCACTAGGGATCATTCTGAGGAATTTGAGTGGAAATGAGTTAACTAAGGAGTTCTTGAGGTTTAGAATGACCTATAATTGTCTATGAGGGAATTAGAGTTTAGGTGGGTGTATTGAACACACCAAAGCCATAGTATGAGGAATGGTGAGACTTGTGGAAAAATTTGGATGAAAAGATGTATAATGCTTTAAGGTGATTTAGGTATGAACTAGGGAATATAACAATGAGAATTTTGGGAAGCTTGTGTAAGTGAAGAGGATACTAGAGGTGGAACAATAAGGTTTTAGTTAGATGGAAATGAGTGGACTTAGGTGATGGGATTGAAGATTGAAGGAGAATGTTGTCGATTGTCGAGGAAATTGACTAGGAAAGTATAAGAGTGTAAGCTCATGAGAATGGTGAGTAAATTGAGTAAAAGAGATGTAGATGTATAAGGAGGGTGTAGGAGGTGAAAGTAAAGAAGAACAAGGTTAAGGTGCTAAGAGGATGGGAAGAAATGTTTAGGTATGTCCAAGAGTTTAGGAATGATGAGTAACAAATGGAAAAGAGAGGAATTTGTGCATGGATATGCAAGGTGACTTGAGGAAGTTTTGGTAAATGAACTGAAGATGGAAAATGATGTTTATGAAGTGCTCAAACTGTTAAGGAGGGAACACTTGGGTTGGTTGAAGTTTTGGTAAGGTTACAAGTTGGAAATGTAAGGAAATAAGTGCTAAGTGTTAGGAGTTTTAAAAGTATTGAGAGGATGTTTAAGAAGATCTTTGGAAATTGTTTTGGAGAGTTTGGTGGAAGTTCTAAGGTGAGTAGTGCCTAATTGGTATTAGGACACATGGGGGAACTTGTGGAGAAGTTTGGAGTCAAATGGGAATTTAGAAACAAAGGCCTGGAGCCGACCGACCTTAGGGACCGGACCTGCAAGGTCGGTCGAGCCCAGTTTACACTACCGGAAAGAGTTTCTGGAATGGACCGACCTTGGGGACCGGACTTGCAAGGTCGGTCGGGCTTGAATTTTAGGTACGGATTGAGTCTCTGGAATGGACCGACCATAGGACCGGACTTACAAAGTCGGTCATGTCTAAAATTTTGTACGGGGATTGGTCTCTGGAACCGACCGAACTTGGGACCGACCTTGACAAGGTCGGTCGGGCTTAAATTTTCAACGGGGAAAACTCTCGGGAATGGACCGACCTTGGGGACCGGACTTGTAAGGTCGGTCGGGGTAAAATTTTCAAACGGCAATAAGTTCTGGAATGGACCGACCTTGGGTAGGGTCGGTCGGTAAGGTCGGTCGACCCTAAAGATAAAAAAAAAGAAACCCTAAGAAAGTTTAGTGGTATTAATGGTACCCCATTAAGAGGGCATTGATGATTAGAGGTATAAAGACCTAAGGGATTAAGTTAAGTATAAACTTAAAAGTTTAAGGTTAAGTTGTTAGAATAAGTTGTAAAACTTAAGAGGAGTTAGGTGGGGAATCATTATGGGTTAAGTAAGTTAATTAGGTTGAATTAAGTTAAGTGATTAACAACCTAAAACGGAATCAATGTTTTAGGACTTGAGAGTTTGGACTCTGGAGGAGAGTAAGCAACCGAACGACCAACGGTGAACGGTACTGAAATACCCCAAACCTTAATACGTTAGTTAAATATATAATTATTATATTTTAAGGCTTATTTTAGTCATTAAGAACATGTGGGAAAAAATTCCCGAAGGAAACGGACCCAAATAGTGGATTAAAAACGCAAAACGAGCTCTAAAGCACGTTTTTCGAGAAACCCGGGAAATGTGATTTTAAACGGGTTCAAAGGACTAATAAAAATTTATGGTCAATCATATGGCTATAATTAAATATTAGTCAAGGTCTAGGACCATAAAAATAAATAAAACAAAAATCCGGAAACCGGACCCGGACTGTTAAAACTGACAGTTCGGGAACTAACGGGTGTTATCTGCTAAATGACCATGTGCCACCTCATCTCTACTTTTACAAAAAAAAATTAGACTTTTCTTCCCCCTCTCTTGTGTCTCACGTGAGGGCAACCCCCCTCTCCTTCTCTACTTTATCAATCCTACTTATTTACTAAAATACAAAACAATAAAATACCACTCACTTTATTTCCTTTCTCACACTCTCTCTCTTCCCCTCATCCTCTTCATTCACGTTTCTTTTCCCCTCACCCAGCTCTCTCTCTTTGCTCTGGTGCCAACAATGGCGATTTCACAAGCCAAGAGAAACCCCAACTTCAACCCCTTGTAACTTCTACATCCTAGCTCCAAATCGAGAAATATTTACACCAAAATACTCCTCTCATCTTGGGGATTATTTTCCACCTTTTGAAATCTCAAAACTCCATACTTCATTTCCATGGGTATACCACATTTTGAAGAGAAAGCTTCATATTCTTGAAGCCAAACATCTTCTTGTTGTTCTAAGGTAAGAAAGAACTCAAAAATCCATTCATATCCCTATCCTCTATGAGGGCCGATTTTGGTGTGTACTAAACACCATTGTTTTCTCTCCATGTTAGCTGGTTCAATCTTTTAGAAGTGTTGGAGCTAGCCCAAATTCCATTACCAAAAACTTCATCTTGAAGTAGAAGGTAATTCCCTCTTATGATGTTCAAATATTGATTCTAGGGTTAATGGAATAATAGTCATGAACCCTTCGTACTCATTGTAATTATTTTGGGCATGGTCATTAGTGTAACAATTTGTCCCGTTGAGTATCGGTTGAGGAACAAGAAGTGAGGAGGAGATAAAGTTGAAAGAAATCCAAGGTAAATGACTTACCTTAAGCTATGTGGTGTTTTAAGGATTTTGTGTTTTATCTTGGTGCAAATATAAATGCGCAGTGAAATGCAGGTGTTGCTAATAATATGAGGAAATTCAGTGTTTAATTTAATGTTGTTTAAGGGCCTAAGAGCCAAGCTTTTAAGCTTTATCAATATTGAGGGCTATTGTGGTTTAAATGGTGAATTGTAAGTGTGTTTTGGTGCCTTGGAGGAATTGATGGTTGGAGTGTTTTAATGGGTTAAAAGATGAGTGGGAACATGTAAAAATTATGGGGAGATCATGTCAAAATTTGTGTAGGAATACAATGGTTCAAATGCGTTTCTAGATGGGAGCAAACTAGTGAACTACAAGTGTTTTGAGAGAGTATTTGAGGAGCTTAGAAATAAACTTGTAAATGAATTTGGAAGAGGATATATGAAGGTTTTAGTGTGTCTAATGATGTTAGAACACCTTAGGAGGCTTATGAAGAAGTTTGGAGTGGAATGGACATTTAGAAACAAAAATCTGGAGCCGACCGACCTTGGGACCGGACTTACAAGGTCGGTCGAGCCCAGTTTAACCCGTCGGAAACCTTTCTGGAATCGACCGACCTTGGGACCGGACTTGCAAGGTCGGTCGGACTCAAAATTTTGTGCGCAGAAATCTTTCTGGAATCGACCGACCTTGGGACCGGACATGCAAGGTCGGTCGGGGTGAAATTTTCAAACGAGAAGTCTTCTGGAATGGACCGACCTTGGGACCGGACTTGGCAAGGTCAGTCGGAGTGAAAAATTTCGAACTCGGACGCTACTGGAATGGACCGACCTTGGGTAAGTTCGGTCGCAAGGTCGGTCGGACAAAAATTTACAAAAAAAAAAATGTGTCTTAGTTAGTAGACCCTAGTGGGTATAATAAAGATGATCAAGTGTAAGTCTAAGCATAAAAACATACCATAAAAACATGTAAAGTGTTTATCAAATTCGGAAGTAAACTAAGTTAATTAACCGACGTTATCAATCATGTTTAGGAACAACGTACGGTGGAACACTAGAGCGGCAAGGACCAAGGTACGGTTTTCTTGCAGTCCGTTGCCTACCGGTTTACACCGGCTTGTGTGTTGTTTGTTTTTCTATGTGTTTACAACCTTGTAAGATTAAATCATGAAATGAGTTTACAGATCTTATTATTAATGTAACGTGTGCGTATCGATACCGGTAACCTCGAATGCGTGCTAACTGTTTATTTAACCAAAGCTAGGGACGTAAGAGAACGGTATCCGGTAACAACGTTTCCATCCGAAGGAACGTTCTAACTCGGCTATGTGTGTTTAGTTGTGATGTGTGTTGTTGAATTATGCCTTGCTTCCCTTGTATGTCTAACGGACGCAAACACTTGCTTGTGTGAGATATTATTAAGCTCCCATTGTGGGACTTCTAACGAGTGCTAACCTGGGGAGTGAGGAATCCGGTCGTTCCGGTCACGCGTGTATGTATGGGTGTCGACATCTGAATCAGATTCGACTCTCTCCTTATGTTAGGGTAGTTTTCCTTTTATGGGGAATTCGACCTCCCATTAGCTTAGCCAAAGCTTACCTACCTGACTTCCACTCGGGCTAGGGGGAAATTATGTGTTGATGTGTATGGGTAATTACACCCGTCTCTTCTTTTAAGTTAAAGTTGTCCATTCGACTAACAACATAGTAATGTGATGTGTGTTAAGCTTAACATGAGGATGAAGTCATCCTCTAGGCTTACGTGTTGACTAACCATGTTGGTTGTTTCCTGAAGTGAAATGTTCTCATCTTATATGTGTTGTTAATGTTCTGCAGTAACTCTTGCTAAATATATGCATGTTGTATGTTTAAAATCAACGCCATGTTATCATGACAAATAGTTGCGTGTATCCCGGTAGTCAGCGGGCTGCACGTTAACCATGCCAGCAAAAGGTTGCTGACCCCCTTTGGGGGCTATGTTTATTGCAGGATGAGGATTGAGGAAGCAGAATGGCTTTAGGTTCTAGACTGATGATACTTTTGTTATTTTTGGATAGTGAACCCGAGTAGTGTCTGTACACTCGAGGTCTTATATTTTTAGTGGATGTAAAGCTAGATGGTGATTTTTGTACAGTTACACTCGGTATTGTCATTCTTTTGGATAAGCGATTTTTGTAAGGTTGTAATTATGCTCGGCATTCTCGTAATCAGACCGATACATTGTAAGTAACAGCCTTGTTAGCCACGTGGGTGGCTAACGGCGTGTAACACCGCCCTTTTTGGTATATGGTTAAGTCTATGATTTCCGCTGCGATTATTGATTTAATGTGAAGGTTTTGGATGGGGTGTTACAAAAAGTGGTATCAGAGCGAAGTATCACTCTGATTACCGATTACCGTGCTTAGGAATATACCGAGTTAGGAAATTTAACCTTGTCGTCCAAAGGACATTATAAACATTTGACCCGATAAGTTTGTATGCACAATACTAATGTGCTTCATGTAAAAATTCAGATGGCAGGGCGACCACCAGGAAGAGGCCGCGGGCGTGGTTTGGGAGACCCAGGGGAGAACCCTACCTCTCAGATGATGGCAGAGGCAATGGCGGCCGCCCTAGCTCAAGTGATACCTCAAATAGTAACCGCAGTGCAGCAAGGGCAACAACAGCCCATTGGCCAGGATCAGCCTGGACCACCACCACCACAGCCACGCAAGAATAATTGTGTGAAAGCGTTGGCCGATTTGAGGCCCCCGTCTTTCAAAGGGGAGACCGACCCTTCCAAACTAGAGGCGTATATCTCGGAGCTTGAGACCGCCTACGAGACTTTGGCCGTTCCTGCTGATGCCAAGGTCCGTCTTGCTGCGTATTACTTGAAGGGTTCGACTAGAAATTGATGGAAACTTGTACGGGCCGAGAAAGTGGCCGACCCGGAGTTTGGATGGGAACAGTACACGGCATTGCTAAGGGCCAAGTACTATCCAGTGCACGTGCAAGAGGCAAAGCGCCTGGAGCTTGATAGTCTAAGGCAAGGAGACAAAATGACGGTGGACGAATACTACACCGCCTTCACCGACCTAGTCCATCTCCTACCCGACCTGGGTTACTCGAATCGGGTCTTGGTGAATCTCTTCTACAGTGGGTTGAGCCACCGCCTACGCTATGGCATGGGGCCAGCCGAGTACAATACCTTGCAGGTAACTTCAATAATGCCTAAGTGTGAATGAGTTATGTTGTATGTGAGTGTGTAAATATGTTGCGGGGCATGACTAACACCTTGATACTTCAGGAGTGCTATCATGCCGCTGCTAAGGTGGAGATCACCGTCCGTTTAAGGGACGAGGAGAATGCGCATAAGCGCAAGGTCTCGAGCGAGGGCCAAAGCTCGCAAGGGTACCAAGGAGGGAAGAAGAGGAAACCTTACCCTCAGCCCCAGAAGGGCCAGCAGCAAGATGCCAAGGGCCAAGCCCAGCCCACTACCACTGAGGAGCCGCTGAAGCTCACTTACGCCTATGCGGCTAAGCCCTTACGCTCTCACCCGCCAAAGGGTAACTAGTTAATTCTGAATACCAAATCCAAGTATGTATTACTATGTTGTAAGGCATGTATTGATTGTGTGTTGTGATAGCAGCCAGTACGGGCTCTGGACCGGAGCGCCACTATTTCTGTAAGTGATGCAAAGGTGACCATCCCGGTAAGGACTGCAAAGGGAACGATGTGCAGTGCCACTACTGCAAGAAGCTGGGGCACCGTGACTTCGAGTGCTACAGCAACCCCGATGGCAGAAACTATAGGCCTAGAGGGCAATGGAAGGGTAAGGCCACTGCGACCACTGAAGGCCCGAAAGCTACTTATCAGCCATCCTCAGGACAAGGGAATACTGATTCCCAGAAAGGGAAGGGGCCGGGAGCAGGCAAGGCTACCTTGAACGTGGTGGACCGGTCAGAGGCACCAGGATCGTCTTCTAGACCAGGTACCCCCTTGAATCTGTTAAGTGAGATAAGTGATTGCTTACCGCATTTCCATGCATGTGTGTTAGTGGGTCTAGATGTATGACCACATAAGTAACAAGTTAAAGTATAATGTGAAAACCACCTAAACTAGGAAATTCTAAACCTTAGGAACTTTCAATATTTGTTATCCAATCCCACCCACACCGAACCCCGGAGATACCACCATCGGCATCCCCGACTATCCGACAAAACAGTGTCAGGTTATCCAACCAGGTACGATATTATTAAAAGGATACCTGACACCCGAAGCACAAATCCATATCATTCGTCGATGCAACGAGCTTGGAGCAGCACCTGGAGGTTTCTACACACCCGAATACCCAAGTGGGGTGAAAATGAGTTTAAAGATGATGTGCATGGGTAAGGATTGGAACCCTTACACCAAGTCATATCAGGACACGCGAGCTGAAGATGGAGCTACTATACCAAGTATACCTGAGGAGTTCCTTGCGGTTGTTAACCACACCGTAGGAATTGCTCAGCAAGTTGAACCGGAACAAATTCCAAGTATCAAGGCGGACTTATGTATTGTCAATTTCTACCAAAAAGGTGGAAGATTGGGCTTGCACCAAGACAAGGACGAGACACCCGAGTCTCTAAGTAAGGGAGTACCCGTGGTGTCTTGGTCCATTGGTGATACCACAGTGTTTATGTATGGCGAGCAGAAGCGTGCGGACCTCGCAAGGAAGTTAGTGTTGGAGTCTGGAGATGTGTTAATCATGGGTGGGCAGTCAAGGATGCTGTATCATGGTATCAAGAAGATCAAATTGAATACGGCTCCTCCGACAATAATCAATGCCACACACATGAAGCCTGGACGTTTGAATTTAACCTTTAGACAGTTTTGAAGTTATGTGTAACCATGTAAAGTGTGAAATCAGTTGTATGTTAAGTATGTGATGCATTAAGTATGCTAAGTTATCGAGTGAAATGGTATAATTAGTCCCTCAAATCTCACAAACGAATAGAACACCGAGGATTATAGTGGTTCAGCCAATAATTCGGCCTACATCCACTTCTAGACAATTTCTTTATTCCTTTCCTTATGGTTACAATGCAAGAGAGCTATTCTAGAGTTTTCTCTCTCTTCTAATGTTGTGCCCCCTCTCAAATGAGCTCCTCTATCTCTATTTATAGACTTTTTCTAGGGTTCCTAGGCTTGCCAACCTGTCATATCTTACCAGGCTGTCACTATAAATATCTTATCCTGATTTCTACATCTTCCGTTTCTTAGCTATCCGACCGGGCACAGGCGCCCGGTCGCCATCTACTTCTTTTTCTTAGTTACTTGACTGGTCGGAGACGACCGGTCACTATCTTGGATTACTTTGCGGTTTCGGCGACCGGTCACAGGCGACCGGTCGTTCCCTTACACTTGCTCCATACTTTGCGACCAGTCGTGGCCGACCGGTCGCTACACTCTCTTCTTTATTCCCTCTTCTTGGTGTGGACTTTCGGTGCTACCTCAGCCTCTTCACACCTTTTGGTACTTGACCATGTTTTCCCCTCTTCAGCGCCCGGTCACTGAATGCCCGGTCAAGAGCGTGAGGTGCGGGATGCAGCGCCCGTTTATAAGATCTAGCTTCTAAAGCAAGGGTCGGACAGGGCCCGGATCTGGTGCCTGGCGCCCAAACTGGAGCCTGAACAGGGTCTTGAAGAAGCCTGGGGTCTGAGTCGGGGCCTGGGGTCTGGGCCACCTTGGTTCTTCTGTCTCGTCATACTTTTGCCCTCTTCATCAGTCCCACAAGTTCTACTTTTTGACACTTAAAAAAGTGGAACTTACAAAGAAGAAGATAAAAAATTGCATGCCTTCTACCTTTCCCTTCTCCTATCTCCTAGTCCCACAAGTTCTTTTTCTTTAGCTTTTACAAAGGAAAATGAACTTACAAAAAGTTGGTACAATTTGGTACAATCAAAAGTCCCACAAGTGTCTTTTCTGCTGAATCTGACAAATTGGAAATTCTAGGACATAAATCTTCGAGATAATATATCTTGATGGATGAATCCCCTGATGTTCTGATATACATATGTAAGGATGCCAGAAGTCCGGAAGTCCATAATAAGGTCTTCATGCAGAAGACCAACCATTCCCTTTTGAAGGGTAAGATAATATAATGATCCAATCCTTGCTCATACTAGCCAAAGGACGATGATTTCCTGAAAGGGAGAAGAGAGAGAATATATTTTCCCATCTTTGCTTATGTTAGCCAAAGAATGGTACTTCCTTTTAATATATATTTCCCAACTTTGCTTGTGGTAGCCAAAGGATGGTACTTATGATCATACCCTTCTAAAGTGTTTCTTTTAGAAGGTATTGGATCGAGGTACGGTGTGGCGTCCCACACCTAATAATTCACCCATTACAGGCGACCAGAGCTCCTGATGGAGCCAGAGATGGGTTTCTTTTATTTTCACTCTTGTCCGGGTGCGACAACCCAAGCCAAGGTGTTTCAGGGCATTGCATCCTGCGGGACATAGCCCAGGTGTTTTTCTTTCTACGGGACATAGCCCGGGTGTTTCTTTCTACGGGACATAGCCCGGGTGTTTCTTTTATCATAAGGCCTATGAAAGCGCCATGGATTCTGATAATACCTTTGAATTTTTGCTGACACAGTTGTCTGTAGATTTCTTGGCGACTTTGCCGGGCATAAGTCTCAACCCAAGGTAGCTCTATGGCCTTCTTTTTCATACTTTCCTTAATACCTCAGGGGGTGATCAATCCCCTGGAATAGTACCTGCACTTTCTTAAAAAATTATTAGCATTCATGGGTTCATAAATGCGTGGGTCATGCACGATCCTTTATACCATACTTATGCAAAAAAGTATATATGGTGCATACTGCAACCAGCTTAGATATGGGGAAGTAGATCAACCTTCCAGGGATATACCTAAACATTGCCTCTTTATTGTTGAATCAGACTAAAAGATGTTGCCAAAGACTTTAGTCACACCCAATTGAATCAGACACAAGTAATACCCTTGTTGTTGAACAACTCGGTTTTTCTTCAGAGCTTGGTGTTACAGAAAGTATTAATAGCAGCTAATTTTGGAGACCTGAAATTGTAGCTGTTAGAATAGAGATCAAGTTCCCTGGCGGCAAAAAACATTGATCTTTCAGCGTATATTACTTTAGTAACCTGGAAACGTATGAATATCAAATACAACATGGCCGTAAAACCAGAATTCAGAAGGATGGGCTCGTTAACCCCAAAAATATAACAGACCCATGTCAGATCACAGCCAGCCAAAAGCAACTGTCATAATATACCAGGATTGTGCAAGGGATATAGTAGTTAGCACAAAGCTGTTGAAACTATTTTCTTCTACAACAAAAATAAGCCGACTGAAACAAAATCTTTCTCTTATGTAATTATATGCAAACATGCTTACATAGTAATCTAAGGTGTTTCTAAGTTTAAGCATTTTTCAAGTCAGAAGTGAAATTGTATATCAGGAAGAACAGAGGTAACGAAGTAACAGAAGCAAATTTACCTGAGCAACATAATATATTTGGATAATATAAACACAGTTTCTAAGAAAACAGATTTCAGCGGTACACCCTTCTAGTGTTTAAGGATTTGTTGTACCAGTTTGTCTGTTGCGTATTGATCAGCTGAGAGTAAAGGTAACCAGGGATTCAAAAGTAAATCATGTCATAATACTGCTGCTGTCTAACTGCCAACCTAGGAAGTAGACACTCATTTTAAGAAGAGTGTGCAGCATGACGATCAATATTGCGAAACATGATATAGCCTCATGAACGGAAAACAATCAAAATCTGGTTTTGCACTACATTCGCAGCCCATAATAGAAGCATATAAAAGGTAAAGCATGGTTGAAAAATGCTTTTTAAACATGGATCCTTCCAAACAGAAAATGAAAATTGAAAAATTAGGCTGATCTTTATAGCACTTACAACATTCTGAACAGGTCATGCACTTATGATATGTTTGACATTTAAACTGATCAAATACATCCTGGCACGTGTAGAATGATCGTCTTCATTGTAAAGTATCATGGCAGTTTCAGGTTCTTTAATCACTACCGTACTAATAATAGGAGAAATTCAGAGCGGATGTATGAGATTATTAATATGAGAAACTGATAGATTTTAAACAGGAAGCTATCAATTCAGTGATTCAACATGCTATTTGTTACTAGCTCGCCCTTGCTGCTACTAAAATTTCAGTAAAAGTAAGATTAGTAAGGTTACCTTTGGTGTATAGAGAAAGAAGGAAAAACGGATGATGATTTTTTGTCTTATCAATTCAAACTTCCTTCAGGTCTAAACTTGCTTTTGATCTTGATCGTACTCTGAATCAGATTGCCAGCATCATTGGATAATGATAGCTTCTGGATGATGGAGGCTTTCGAAGAGACCGCTTATTGTTGCCTGACCGTGGGTTTTTTGTATGATAGACCTTACAGCCTTCCCTTCGTTCATGCGGCTCTCGCATACGGGATGTCATGACAATTTATCAGATGGTAAATAGTTTTAATCGTTAGTCCAATGTTTAATTATAATACAGAGGAGGTGCAAGTTAGTTCTCAAACTAAAACTACTACATGATTAAGCAGTGAGAAGCTGAATATAGGACTCTTTACTCAGTCTAAATAATTTTACTCCACGAGCTGATCACAATTATGTCATAGTTTCCGGTTGGTTTTATTAACCATATTATACATTTACAACATTGCATATTATCACAGCAGTATAATTAGAGGAAAAAAATATTACTTGATGCAGTAAAAACGAGGCAACTAGAACCTGCATACCATTATGCCCTCAGTTCATAAACACACAAAAACAAAGCTTATAAAACCAAACTGTAAACAGACTAAACTCCGTTTAGTTTATGGTTTATAATAGCTCATAAGTATTCAAGTATAGTGTCAAAGACGTTTATGCACAACAATACATTTCAAATCCTGCTGTCAAGCTATAACAGAAGTAAGAAAACAGTTGGATGAACTTATGACATTAATCAATCAGCGGCCAAACAACCTTATTTAAGAACGAGGAATTTCAGAAACTGGTAGCAAAAAGCTTGCTATTCCCATTACTTTAGCTTTAGCAAAAGAAATAGAAGCTGGAAAAAAGATTTAAGCAGATTAGACAAAAAGATTTAAGCAAAAACTTAGTTTTAGCCACATCTCTTATCCATAGGAAAAGTTAACTATCAGAGAAGAGCTAAGCGTTCATATACTTTTGAAATTTTCAAGGTTTTCAAGGCCAGCATAGTCTAGTGAGTAGTAAAGTTGTAACAGTTTCGGTAAAGGAAACCTTTTATGAAATGATAGCATAAGTGTCATAGAATATTGCTTCAGAATGAAGTATTTAACCAGGGATTTTAAAGGTTGTTGAAACTACTGTAACAGTTTTTTGCTAATGCAGTGAGAATGGGAGCATTTAGAGCTTGCCTTCCCTCATATCCTTGGTAGATAAATGACATGAATAGAGCTTCGCAAAGCTTGAAATTTATACAAATTATTGTGCATGATCCTAGTGTATTGATAAGGAAATTACGATATATAACTCAGGTAGAAAGCATATCTTCAACTCAAGTTTATACCGATTCTTACTTTACTTTGACAAACAGGTGCTAGGTAAATTAAGATTGGAGATTACCTTGTTATGCTTGACTTGATTAAGGCTAAAGCGTATGGATATACCTCTATGATACCTCTTCAAGAGAAACTCCCCTGAAATACTCTTCCGGTAATCTTTGGGAATTGAACTCCTTTGAGCGGACAGGTAGGCTTTTGACTGTTGACAACAGTGTCCTTACATTTTTTTTGGATGTTTTGCATTTCCCTCGGTCTAGTGTGTGCAGGAATGAATTTTCAGTAGCGACAGTAACTCTTGTAGCAAAATATAAGCAATAATGGAAGTCAGATGGTATCTCAGATTTTAGTAGATGACAAGTTTCATTATTTGAAGAGTAAAAATAGAAGTAAAGGAATTAACATATTTTGTAGCCTATAAGCCACTGAATTACTTCATTGCTTGAAACATTAAAGACCATGCAGCTTAAAACAGTTAAGAACTAAAGTATAAACAGCTTGCACCAATTCTGTTTGTTCAATCTGATAATTCCTTCGGGATAGCGCACTTACAGGTGCTGATGATTGTTCCTAAAAATCACGCGACAGTGAAGGCAAATGTAAAGGATCCTTTCATCCTATTCAAGTTATAATAAGCAAACATTGACGGAAACAGATTGTACACCTTGCTGTAAGCAATCCTACTAATGTGTGTCAGACCAATATAACAGTGTAGTTTTAACCGTAATTTTTCATCATAACCATAAGTTCAACGCAGTTCAGTTATTCTGATTATAAGCTGAAAATGGAAGCAACAAAGCGGTCCGCTCCATCGCTGTATAGCAAATTTGTTTTTGTGACAGACCAGGTTTGGGAACTGTTATTAACATCTACAGATAGCAGCAACAGTAGCTAAGTAATATGTACAAGCGTTTCAGACCTTGGTTTACATTTTCAGGTTTCAATATTAATAAGAGCAGAAACTCGAGGTCCATGCAGTTACAAAATGAATGTGCACCAGAAATCAGAATCATAAACAGATTGTAAATCTATGTCTCAATTTTCATGATTTGTAAACTTACCTTGGTTTTTGCAACTTTATTGTTAGTTTAGAAATGATTCCATACCCCTGATCTGTATAGAGCAAGCATTCCAAAATGGTCCGCAGTTTCAGGTTGTAGTCCCGTGCCTTTGACTTTCTTAGATGGTATATTCTTCTTAAACCAGAATTTTTTAGAAGGAAACTATCTTCAATATATAAAAGTTAAGAGTTTCAGGAAGTAAGGACAAGGCATAATAAAGTAAGCAAGAACGGAAACAGGAGCCATGAGTAAATATGCTGAAAACATTTTTATGGCTGAACACAAATAGTTCTTTATTGGCGGCAAATGAATCTGATAAAACGTACAACAAGAAAGAGTAGTAAAAGAAGCAAGAATCAAGTGTCTTAATAAACTGATTAAAGTGCAGAAAACAAATGCCTGTGAAATAGATGCGCAATTTCAAGCAAAGACAGCTTTTAGGCAGGAAAAACTTACTCAAAGGGTACCTGTAGGTGCGAATCTTAGAGCTATCTTAGCACAATTAAATCTTATTCGTGGCAGAGGTAGAATATCATTATTTAGAGACTAATACTGCTGAGATTGCCACTTTCCGAAGCAACATATCGAGAATGCCTAATCTTTTAAGCAGGCAGTCTATGCCATGAGTGATGTAATAGTGCAAATAACACATCGCAGCATGTATTCTGAATTCATAATTCAGGGGTAAAGTATGAACACAAATAAGATCAGGTGTAATGCGCTCTTTTTAGAGGCTTTTAAGTAGAAACCAAAAACGGAATGGAAATGGAAAATTTAAACAACATTGCTTTATCCAGAGCGAGGGTAATTGCTCCTTATTTAGCCTTTGGATTTTATTTTATTGTAAGGATATGAGAATTACCTTGATTTTGTAGAGATAGAGAAGCATGGATACCTTATATCCGGTTCATCTAGGAGTATTTTGGACTTGCCGCTTCTGTTATTTCCATTCATGTTGCCTCATAGCAGCAGCGGTGGGGAATAATAAAAACAAACGGAAAATGAGAAAAGAATGAGTTACAAACGGAAAAAGGTCTAAGACTGTCTAGGCGTAACAGCAGCAAAGGAGTGTAAACGAGTTTTCAGACTTTGGATGTTCAGATTATGTGCCTTTATGTGCCGTAGATAGAAGCAAAGGACTGTTATACATGACTATGTCTAGAATGGAGCATGGAACATAATCAAAGTTAACAACACTATTATGAAACGCCCATGGTATTCCTTATCATATTTGTTAATCATTCTTTCTAGATTATAACAGGAGTGGATAAAATTCACAAAGTCAATCAGGAGCAAATTAAGTTACGGTACTGTAACATGGAGACGTACCTGACGCTTGAATTTTGGTGAAACCACGTGAATGTTTTACTCAAAGGAATATGGTGGCAGAAACATATGGGGCAGAATGGTATGTATTTTCTATGTAGAAACATGTTGAAGCAGCTGGACTAACAGTTCAGATTGATGTCGAGTACTCGTAATCAGAATAGTGCTTAACAAAGGCTGAAACCAATTTATTTAAACGTAGCAGCATAGAATTTAAGTATCAACTCAGCATAACAATCGGTGACATCTTTTAAAATGATGTTTTATTTCATCCACAGCTGCTACTAGCAGATGTTCAGTGTTTGTTTCAAGAAGCTGAGCGATTCAACCAAAGCTCTCTTTAATCATCCCTTATTAACTTGCTATTTTAATCGTAGCAGATAGACTTATCTTTAAGGACAAATAGTTGAAGCAATACTCAATAGCAGCAGTAATTAAAAATAGGAATAAGGAGACAAAAGCAATCCTGAACCTGCCTGACTAAACCTCTAAACACAGAAGTAGGAAAAGTGTTTTAAGGGATATCAACAGCTTTTCGATTTCAGCAAAATCAGAAAATGATTTGAACATCTAGTAAAAAATAAGCTGCCATGAGGAGTGTCAACACGAGCTTTTCCTTGAGATGCAGAAAATGAATGATTTAAGTAGTAAATACGGAAACAAGGTTTACTGAATTCCTTTGTCACTCAATGCCAACAGTAGGTTAACTATTAAGGCATACAGTTCTGGACAGTAAGAGATATCACCAAGGCAAGTCGTGCAGAAGTGAGGAGGCAACAGTATCGAAGTATGATAGCGGTTTTTGTGCAAACAGCCAATTTTATGCGGGAGGCAGGGACAATCATCTATGATTAATGATTGAACAGATTCTATTTGGTGAATGAATCAGGAACATGTAGTTCCAGTCTAGCAGAAACAAATGTTTAAATGGTTTTGTCAACTGGCATGTTATAGCTTGTTGTGTGTATAGTAACAAAGATCTGAAGCCATAATGCAAAAGGGAGTAGCAATTGCAAAAGTCAATTTAATAATGCGACAATAGTAACACTTCTGAAGAATTTAGATTTCAGGGTTGTTCATAACCAGGGGGTTTAAAAATAGAACAGCTGTATTTCTGATTTCAAAAAATATGTTCCTTTAAGCAAAGTGTCGAATCAATATTTTGGTTTTAAACAGAGGCAGAGTCTAATTGTAAAGTATAAACATTTTTTCTGATTTTAGACAGAGGAACTTAAAACAATAGCAATATGGGTCCAATGTGCCAAATACTTCGACACATCAATCAGAACCTAAATAGTGCATGGAATTTAAAGCTTGCAACAAACGTTACAGACATAGTAGAAACAAAAGTAATTTGCACATTCTTTTAAAGATTTTATAAAATTAAATCCAAAATAAACCAGTTTTCTGCTCACGCTAGAGCTTATATTCAGAAGTAGATGCTGAAACATAAGATCACCTCTGATAGCCCATAGTAGTGCAATAACACAGCAATCTCTTCAGAACAAATTCCAAAATTTGATGAAAAATAAGCCCAGGACTATTGATCGTGATATAGCCTCTGGTTTCAACGCAGTCCTCGAAATTAGCTCATACGAGACATCTGATATTAACGAAGAACTAATACAGCAAGCAATGGCACAGATAAAAACAGCTAGGAAATTATTTTAACGAAGTTCTTATCCAGTTCCCAGCAGATTTAGCAGGCGTTTGCTAGATAGGATTCTTCAGAATTGTTACCTTGTTTCTGGAGAAGAAGGTGAAGGGGAAAAGTGGGATGAACCTGCTCTGAGTTCCCTCCCTACGACTCCTCTGGTGGTTGAAAGTTATCGCCCGGTTGTGCTGAAAGCTACTGCCCGATCAAGAGCGCCTGGTCAATTCTTGGCCACTGAGTGTCTGTGCCCAGGCTTGAATTCTGAAGGGGGACGCCATTCGACCTTATTGATTTGCGTCCTCAGTTTTCTTCAGAGTTTATCATCTTTTCTCCATTTTACCACTGGTTCCCTATTGTAGTCTCGCTTGCGCCCGGCTTTGAGCTAAGGGTAACGCCCGATCATTGAATAGTTATTGCTCGGTCGTTGAACTTGAATTGCCATTGCCCAGTTGTTGAACTTGGGTTGCCATCGCCCGGTCGTTGAACTTGGGTAGTCATCGTCTGACCGCAGTGAGAAGTTTGTACCCAGTCACGGTGAATTTGCTCCCGGTCGATGCCTCCCGGTCGATGCTTCCTGGTCATGGATTGAGATGCCTCCCGGTCATGGATTGAGGATCACCCGGTTGTTTTGAAGGTCATTAATGTTTGGATCTCCGACGCCACACTATGGTGCCCGGTCGTGGCTTGTGACATCGCCCGGTCATGCGAATCATCGCCCGGTTGCCTGGCTACTTGGACAACTCCTCCCTGTCATGCGAGACATCGCCCGGTCATTGAATTGAAGGTGATTGTCCTGGTCACAGCAAGCTCCCGGTCACCACAAACTCCCGGTCGCTTGGAAGTCGTTCGTCTTGAAAAATCGAGGTAATAGATGCCCTTTGCCTGGTTGTTGTAGGAGAATGACGCCCGGTCCCAATCTCGAGGCCTCCCACCGGTCGTCTGAATTGAAGGAGAATGACGCCTGGTCTTAAGGCAGATTCGTAGCACCGCACATCTTGAAGGCGTGACTCTGCTCTTCATCGGGTTACCTTAGAATATTTGGCTCAAAATTCAGCACAACACCTCGTTCTTCAGTGTTCTGCGATTTCCGATCCAAATTTCCAATTCAAAATTTTGCCTTCGCTCTCTGGTGGAGTTTCCATCATCAGCCGAGATTTGGTTACCGGTGCCGTAGTATCTTGAAGGTAATGATCGATTTGGATTTTCACTGCTCGTAGGGTTCTGATTTCGTCTCCCTATCTCCTGAGAAAGGTGTAGTTAGTGCGAATCTTAATAATATTGACTTCATTAATTTTATTAATCAACAAAATTTAAACGGGGCGAAGGATCGAGAGAGAGTGAGTGCTCGGTTGGCTTTGGCTCGATTTGAAATTCGATCCGCCTGCCGAGATCAGGCTATGCTTCGCGAGTTCCATCATAAGCTGAGTTAGAGCTTTTCTTGATTCTTTCACCGTTAATCCAATTTCTGCTTTGACTTGGAGGCGAATGATCCTTTGGTGATTGCAGTTCTTCCTCTTGTTTCTCGTATCTCCATCTCGTAGTCGACCACGCGAAACTCTTACTTTACGAGAACGTTTGATGAAAGAACAGGAGTTAGCATTCTAGCGTTAAGTCGCAGCGATTTCGACAGGATGGCTCTAGATCGTGATTTCTCTCCATTTTCTGTTGAATTTGGAGGAACTTAGCTTCATGTTCAGTTTTTGGCTACACCGAATTCTCCCGATCAACTCAACTCCGACATTCATCTTTCCGCTGTGGTTGTATCGTGGTTACTGTTTTCCAGTCGTTCGTTTCCCACAGACGGCGCCAAATGAAATGGTATAATTAGTCCCTCAAATCTCACAAACGAATAGAACACCGAGGATTATAGTGGTTCAGCCAATAATTCGGCCTACATCCACTTCTAGACAATTTCTTTATTCCTTTCCTTATGGTTACTGAAATGGTATAATTAGTCCCTCAAATCTCACAAACGAATAGAACACCGAGGATTATAGTGGTTCAGCCAATAATTCGGCCTACATCCACTTCTAGACAATTTCTTTATTCCTTTCCTTATGGTTACAATGCAAGAGAGCTATTCTAGAGTTTTCTCTCTCTTCTCATGTTGTGCCCCCTCTCAAATGAGCTCCTCTATCTCTATTTATAGACTTTTTCTAGGGTTCCTAGGCTTGCCAACCTGTCATATCTTACCAGGCTGTCACTATAAATATCTTATTCTGATTTCTACATCTTCCGTTCCTTAGCTATCCGACCGGGCACAGGCGCCCGGTCGCCATCTACTTCTTTTTCTTAGTTACTTGACTGGTCGGAGACGACCGGTCACTATCTTGGATTACTTTGCGGTTTCGGCGACCGGTCACAGGCGACCGGTCGTTCCCTTACACTTGCTCCATACTTTGCGACCAGTCGTGGCCGACCGGTCGCTACACGCTCTTTCTTTATTCCCTCTTCTTGGTGTGGACTTTCGGTGCTACCTCAGCCTCTTCACACCTTTTGGTACTTGACCATGTTTTCCCCTTGTCAGCGCCCGGTCACTGAATGCCCGGTCACAGAGCGTGAGGTGCGGGATGCAGCGCCCGTTTATAAGATCTAGCTTCTAAAGCAAGGGTCGGACAGGGCCCGGATCTGGGGTCTGAGTCGGGGCCTGGGGTCTAGGCCACCTTGGTTCTTCTGTCTCGTCATACTTTTGCCCTCTTCAGTAGGGATATACTAAATTTGGGTGATAGTAGACCGACTGACCAAGACTACTAGATTAATTCCTATGAAAAGCACGTGGTCGATGAAACAACTTGTTGATGCTTATGTCAAATTTGTGGTTAAATATCATGGGGTTCCTATGGAGATTATTTCTGATAGAGATCCTAGATTTACTTCACGATTTTGGCAACAGTTTCAGAATGTTATGGGAACGAAGTTAAATCTTAGTACTGCTTATCATCCTCAAACGGATGGGCAGACTGAGCGGACTATACAAACTTTAGAAGACATGTTAAGAGCCTGTGCGATGGATTATCAGGGATCTTGGCTTGATAAGTTACACTTAATTGAATTTTCTTACAATAACAGTTATCATTCAAGTATCCACATGGCACCATATGAGGCATTATATGGGAAGAAGTGCCGAACTCCGTTATGCTGGGATGATTCAAGAGAGGCAATTATGATAGGACCAAAATTAACAGAAGAAATGGCACAACAAGTTAAAAATATTCAACAGATGTTGAAAGCTGCTCAAGACAGACAAAAGTCGTATGCAGATTCGCATAGAAGACCACTAGAGTTTAGTGTGGGAGATAAGGTGTTTTTAAAGGTAACATCAATTAAAGGTGTGGTGCGATTTGGAAGGAAAGGGAAACTTGCACCTAAATTCATTGGTCCCTATGATATTCTGGAAAAAGTGGGGAAATTGGCATACCGACTAGCCCTATCAATGGAGCTGGATAAGGTACATAACGTCTTCCATGTATCACAACTAAAAAAGTATGTTCGAATGAAACACATGTGTTGCAACCAGAAGAGGTGGGAATTGAACCAAATCTTATTTATGAAGAGCGACCAATTAAGATTTTGGATCATAAAACAAGAGAAACCAGAGGCAAGTTTGTGGCTTTAGTCAAGGTTATATGGACTCATCATGGAATACAAGAAGCTACATGGGAACTCGAAAGCAAGATAAGAACTCAGCACCCATAACTCTTTGGTTAAGGTTAGTAGTTTAAGTTTCAGGAGAAATATTTTTTTTGAAGTAGGGGAGAGCTTGAGGCAAAACATGGATAGTCTTTGGAATTGCTGTGTGATTGCTTGATGATATGTGTTTGTTATGCTAAAAAACGTTGGATGTGTGTTTTAAAATAAGTTATTGCTCTACGAGAACCATTATTTTATGTGAAATTTCTTAAACAGTTATGTGTAGAATGTAGTGAGTATTGACTGGCTTGAAATCTTTTTGTGATGTTGCTGAATCATTTATGATTGAATAGCTTCGGGGACGAAGCTTTATTTAAGGAGGGGAGAATGAAACACCCTGGAAAATCCTAGTTACAAAATATATCTTCCTTGTTATTTTATGTGTGTATGTGTTCACTTGAAATTGATATAAGTAAATACAAATGAAATTGTAGACATGTACACATGTATTATAACAGCTACATATTTTAAGAAGCAAATACATTACCGTCAATTTTAGAATAGTCTTGGATAAACTCAAATGTTTGGAATATATAAGTCGTACGTGCTTATATACATGAATTTGATAGATTTAGAAATATGTCGTACCTTTAGTTATTTAGTTATCATACCTTAGCAAGAGATTACATTATCATGTAATCAAGGAGTTTTTTTAATCAGTGTGATTACAGTAATCCTATTACTCTTCTGGCTTCACGGATGATAGCTAAATATGTCATCCTCCCCAAGCTTCATTATGTTTCTACTAATTCATCAAGACTTATTTATTGATAATGAAATGTACCATGCGTCTTGTGTAAAATTTTCTAAAAATAATAGGTTTCTCTAATAGAATATGTTTGCTTTATATCAATTAAACCAAAATTTACCGTCACTCAAACTACAGTAAACTACTCCCTACTAGGCTATTTTAGCATACAGTAATATGTTTAGAACCAAAATTTTCTAACTCTGTTGGATTTTTCGTCTGACAATATTTTTTTTAAATAAATACAGTGACATGTTAAATTTATATTACCGACTGTAATGTTAAAATGTGTCATTATTACAGTGACATGTTAAATTTATATTACCCACTGTAATGTTAAAATGTGTCATTGTTACAGTGACATGTTAAATTTATATTACCGACTATAACGTTAAAAAGCGTCATTGTTACAATGACAAGCTAAGTTTATATTACCGATTGTAAATGTATATACCTAGCTAGTTTATTATCTTGCGGTTTTGACATTGCCGGTTGACATACTACATATTGTTTCAGCCAAAAGAATGTTACCGATTTATATATGTGATAAAATTACCAACCTAGTCTTATATACTACATATAATTAGTTGTTTTGTATTTTTGTAATTATTAATATCTTAAGTAATCTTATCCTATCTACTCATTTAAATCTCATACTTATCCCAGCATAATTTCCGATCTCTTTGCTGTCTTGGATTTGAACAGCCAACAAATTAAACCTCGTACTTGTACTTATCCCAGCAATGATTGACGATCTCCTTGCTGTCTTGGATTGAGCAGCCAACAAATTAAGCCAATAGAAATTAAACACCAAGGCATGCATGAGAGGTGTCATTATGTTAAGTATTCACTTTGCTGTTGGAAATTCTTGCTTAGAATATTCTAGTATTGTCGGCAGTCATTTCTTCCACTGATAAGATAAACGTCCTCATCCTCCCTTTATTTATTAATATCCTAGACGGTTGTATAAAACCGAGAATGTAAAACGTAGCAAGTTAGATTGGTAAGATTAGTACAGAACCGAGAATGTAAATCCTAGGCGGTTGAATAAGCAAAAGCGAGAGGTAAAAACATAGTAAGTTAGATTAGTATAAAAACCGAGAGCAAGGCAAGTTAGAAACCGAGAACATAGCAAGTTGGATTAGTACATTTCAAAACCAAGAACAGGGCGAGGAGAATTGTTGCTGGCGCAAGGAGCAAGAAGGAAGATTTACGCCTGGTGCTGGGGAAATTTAGGAGGAGGATTAAGGGTCATCAAAGTTATAGAAACCTTAGAGAGTTTATAAAAAATGCAGGAAGAAACCAGGTAACATTTAGTGTGAAGAGTACCATAAGAGCCCCCAATGTCTAACAACAATGTCAGAATTGAGAGCTCTCATGGAGGACCTTAACTCATATGTCTACCGGAGGCTTGTGTTCCAAGAGTGTGGAGGAGACCATGAGAGCACTCTTTGCTATGTGATCGCAGTGAAGGTTGATTCACCTAGTTTGGGGGAGCTTATGTTAGGCATTATCTCTTCTTGCAAGCCTAGCCCAACTATGCAAGATACTTTTATCATGAAGCAAGCTACCTTCAACATGAATGTTCAAGCTCGGATTGATCAGATTGTGCAACAACTTGAGAGCGAAACAGTTCATGAGGTGGAACAACTTGTTGAGGACTTTAGCTACTCCCATACTCCTCCCCTGTTTAAATTAGAGACTCCAACGCCATTTAACCACCAGCTCGATCTTGAAGATCACCCATCAGAGGAGAGTCTCCACTTTGACTTCATGGAGTCCATTGCTTCCTCTGAAGTTGATTATTCCAGAGGCTGCCCCGTGTGCTTCTCCAAGACACCGAGGATGCTTACATCCCTAACTTTGAGAAGAAGGAGCCATCACCTCCCTCCGAGTCATCAGAGGAGAGTTCTTCATCGACTTCAAGGAGTTATCTTCCTCTGAAGTTAATGTCCATCAAGACTCTTCCTATGAGCCTCACCATGAAGATGAGGATGCTTACATCCTCAAATTTGAGGAGGAGGAGCCACCCTACTTTGATCTTCACCTGGAGGATCAAGGTCTTCCCCACCTGTGCAACAATGATGTATGGTGGAAGCATAAAGTCCACCCTCTAAGTGGAGGCCACCTTCCCATTTGATCCTGGACCGGAAATAGAAGACAAAGTCCGTCCCAGAGTTCTCCATGCACCGCTAAATGAAGATAAGGATGTTATCCTTAAATTTGAAGAGGAGTCTCCACCACAAGATGATTCTCGCACCAAGGATCATCAACCGAAAAATCTGGGCCATTCTTTAAAGAAAAATGATGCCCGCCCAACCCACCCGTTGAAGCCCACTTTAACATTCATTTTCGATCCTGGAGGACTTCAATGTGGTATGGTCTAGCCAAAGACCTTAAAGATGGACAGCTTCCCGGGAGGCAACCCGGATGAATTTCTTTCATTTTCATTTATTTAACTTGTAAGGTTCTCCTTTGATTTTGTTTTTGCTAACTCTTAACCCCGTTTGTAGTTTGGTTGCTTCTAGTGATTTATACAGGTGCAACTTAACCTCTACACCGCAACCAAGCTACGCTAATTGAGGCTAAAACTCAAGTGTGGGGGATTCCCTTCAATTCAAGCAAAAACAATCTCAGGGGAGTACTAGTTTCTTTTAATTTTGTGTCTCTCACTTCTCCTTCATTTTGATTCTAAGGCATTCTTCTGCTGGGGATAGCTTCTGTGCTATAATGCTTGCTTGTGCCCCATGTGTTTTCTCTTTTGTCTACTTCCTGAAAAGGTCTTCTGAAACCTTCACCGGTTTTGTCTGGTGAACAATGAGGACATTGTTCAAATTAAGTGTGGGGGAGTGACCTTTTCAGTGAATTGTGTGCTTAAACGCTTAATCTATGCTTATCTTGCGGTTGTCCAAAATCAAAAACTTAGACCCTTGTGTTGTGAGTTGTTCTCATTAAGAACAAATACTGTTATAAAGTGTGGGATAAATGCTCAAATTTTTCTTTTTGATTGCTTTTGAGGAGCATTTTTCATGCGATGTGACCAAATGATCTTGAATGGTTGGATTTTTATTGCTTAGGGGTTCTTTATGTCTTCTCTCTTAGGGATTGCTAAGGGGTGCTTCTTTGTAAAAATCCTTCAGGGAATTTGTGAGACGCCACTGGTAACCAAAAATGAGAGCTGAGTGTTCTTAATTGCAAAGGCTTGATGCCAAAATTTTATCTTCTCATCTCTGATGCAAAAGTGAAACAAATGCATAAATCTATTTTCCTTTTGTTTTCTTCTCAATGCCCATTCGTGAGAGAAGTTGGCCATGGTAAAAGTTCTTTAAGTAACCTAATCTTTAGAACTTTGAAGCAGTCCGGATCATACCCTGAAACTCTAAATTTTACTTTTCCCTAAGCACACTCATGCCACCACTAAGGGATGGTTCACACTCCTCAAAGGTTTTGATCACTTTTTACTTCTACTCTTATCCTACAATTCATGTTAGTATTTTTTAGTCTTGAGCATTTCTTACTTGCGTGTGTGCTTGGTTTTGCTTGAGGACAAGCAAAAAGGTAAGTGTGGGGGTATAAGTGTCCAAATGAGCATGTTTTAGAGGTGTATTCATATGTTTTATCAACACTTTTCATGCTCATTTCTCCACTCTAGCTAGTTTTCCTCTACTTTTGTGTTTTATTGGTGTTTTACACAATTATTATTGAAACAAAGGAATAAAATAACTAGGATTAAAGTAGACGAAGAGAAAACAAACGCGTGGGCGCAAACAGATCCAAAATCGTAGTTAAAACGAAGAAGATACAGCGTTTTGAAGATTAGTCTGTCCACAAGACCGACCTTAGGACCGACCTTGAGAAGGTCGGTCGGAAGTTCCCGAGGCCGGAATTGCAAATTTCAGGGGCCGAAAGCTACTGGAAACGACCGACCTTAGGATCGACCCTGGTAAGGTCGGTCGAGCTTAAAAACGCCCGAAATTACTACTGACTCCGACCGACTTAGGACCGACCTTGGTAGGGTTGGTCGGGTCGAATTTTTGCCCAGATTTGCATTCTTAAAAGCATAAAAAGAAGGAGAGGGGGGGAGTTCAAACCCAGACCAAAAGCAATGCCAAAGGAAGAAAAAGAGGGGAAAAGAGGAAGAAGAAGAAGAAGAGAAGAAGGAGAGGAGGAAGACCCACCTCCATTGAAGCTCCCAAGCTCCATTAATGGTCATTTCTTACTTTTTCTCTCTCTCTCTCTCTCCTTTACTCTCTAATGGCTGTTTGAACTCTTGTATACCTTGGGATGGGGTTTCTCCCCAAAGTTCCCAAATTGCTTTTGTAAACCTAACTCATCTTTTGTAGTTGTTTTATCCTCATCAATGCTTAATTAATGCTTTAGCTTTGATCTCCTATTGCATTTATTGTGATTCCTTGCAAAATTATGTCTTGAGCTTGGGATTAGACAAATTGGGGATGAACCCTAACTTTCATTTTCTAGATTAGGGAGTGAAACTTTAGGGCTATTGTTAAAAGCTTGAAATTAATGTTATCTAGTGACTCTAGCCTTTCTTAAATTGGGAGGTTTTATTAATTAGGTAAGATGTGATTTTTCCAAGATTTGGATAACCTTTACAATGGCTCTAATAGACAACTTAGTGAGGTATAAACGAGAGCATATTTGGGTGATTTAGGAGATTCTCACTATCCTAAGGTTTACACCTATCTTAGATTAGTTAGTTTAACTTTATTGTTTTTTCTACGATTTCCAATATCAACAAAAATCCAAAAACCCTCAATTTAAGTTTATGCACTCTTGTATATATCTTCTTGCACATTTATTAAGCTTATAATTAACTAGATAGTTGCAAAGTCCTTGTGGATACGACCTTGGTGTACTACAATGATTGGGTTCACTGCCCATAGTTAGCAAGATAGTTTCACTACTATTTTGCACTCCCTGTGTGAATCGCCGCTGAAGGGAGCAAAAAGGGAGCAGTGTCGCTTACCTTCCCATGATTTAGTTTCGTAAAAATACTTCCTAAGACCTATATATCTGGGTTTAAATAAAGATAACTATGGTTAATCAATTATAACTTGACATATGTGTTTTTTCAGTTTAGGTTAAACAAGACCCAATAAAATATTAACATATGTCCTCAGCTTTATTTTTAAAAGGATTAATCCTAATAGGAATAGTAATATATATAAAGACTTAAGTGACGAGGTTCCAATCCAAACGTCATGGAATTGACCCAAAAGTAGCTTTACTCACTAAGTATGCTCAAAACTAGATAAGGATACTAGTAGACCTAGCAATTCGGGTCACTTGGTTCGGGTCAATTTGTAGATCTTTACTATTCGGTTTGGTTCAGATCGGGTCGGGTTCATCTGGTTTAAATTAGATTCGGATGACTTCGGTTTGGTTGAGTTTGGGTTTGGGTGCTTTCATTTTGGGTTAGCCTCTGCGTCATTTGGTTTTTTCGAGTTATAGGTCAAATTTGGGTGACTTATCTGGGTTAGGTTTGATTGACAAAAAATTTAAAGTACAAATTTCAAGCAACCTTTGTAAGTTGTATTTGTTTTCATATGCGGCTCCAAATTCTTTTAATGTAGTGTTACTCTTGATCAACACTGCAATTGTGTATTGGTCGGACAAAATTAAATTGGATGACAATTTGTGTACATGATTTTTTAACTAAACATTTATTAATTGTATTGACAAAGTATAAATTAAAAATTTGTGAATTAATGGTCAATATTCGGCACTCGACGCCCAGTGTACCCCACCCACGCCTGACACACCCCGCGCTCATCTCCTCACGCAAGCATCGCGTGCCTGCACCCATCCATCCTTGCCTCACGCAAGCGTCATGCGCCCACACCCATCCATCAACATTCAAACCATTCCCAAGCCCTAAACATAAAGAAACCTAAGTTTGTAAAAATACAGAGTAATATAAAATAGTAATGATACACATTACTCTATCTTATAAAACATTTTAGGTTATGTTGTCAAGGAAGATGAAATAATGTGACGGACATTATTCATCCTCCAAAATGTTAGTCTATCCCACACTTCACAATAATCTACCATTTAGAAAATTAATTTCCCTTATTTTATTGCGTAATTTTCCTTAGGCATATACACATCAATCTTGGTTAGTATATGTCTCAACTGAAAAGTTGAGGTTTTATAATTAAACTTCATCAACATTTAAACCAATCCAAGCCTTTTGTCGTAGTTAAAAAGACTAACTTTATTAAAATCAAAATTAGTAGAGTATTCTATAATCATAATGATACACCTTAAATTGTATTATAAAACATTTTAAAGCAAAACATCTATAATTTGTAGCAAACCATCTATGTGCGGGAAGAGATTCAACACAATTTATAAAAGTTTTATTACAATAAGGCTTGAGATGCTTGAAGATGTCAAATATTATATATATCATTTGCGTGCAATGAACATTTATGGATGTTTAAAATCTTCATTATGTGTTTTTGGTTTCAAGATTATTTGAATGGTTGGAACAACTATAGTAGATTTAAATTTAACAGAGCACTCGGGTTGATTCAGTTCTGATGAAGTCTGTTCGGGTGGATCCGGGTTGTACAAAATTTTGATTTGATTCGGTTTTGATTTGGTTCGGATCACATTTCGAGTCACACTATTCGAGTTAAAATCGGGTTCAAATCGAGTTGGATCGGTTCGATTTTCATGGCTTAGAACACCTTTGCCATGTCTAGATACTAGTGTGTAAACGCCAACCCGGTTATTTGAGACAAATATGGCCCATGCGTACATAACGTTTCCGGACTAACAAACCGTGACGAGTCAAGTTGTTAGCATAGTGGGGTAGTTATTGGGTCCGTTAATGCATCAACATCTTAAACTGCTTCTTGGATAGTTTTTTTAATGATTTTTTTCTCTGTATTATCTTAAAGCAACACTGTTTTACGAATTGTAGTTACAACTTTTTCTGAAACATAAGATATAACCTGACGAAGATACTAGCTAACTGCATCGAATGGGGTGGTAATTCTCATGCCACATAAAAAGATGTACTCCCTCCGTCCTGAATTGACTTTCTTGTTTTTTTATAACACGTTTTTCTACTTCAATATTAAGTATATAAGATAAAATATTTTCATAAAACTAAATTTTGTAACATATAGTTTAGCATGTAAGGAATCATTTGGATAAATTAAATTTTGAAAATTATTTTATTTTATTCATGAACACAGAGGTAGCTCCCGCCATAATTGTCAAGCTAGTGTGGGTAGTGAGGGAGGTGACTTGGACGGAGGCTCTCGGAATTCGTCCCTAATGGAAATAAAATGACAGTATACCAGAGAGAATATAATGAATAAAATTAATCGATGCCTTGAATGACTGGGAGGCTAGACTATTTATAGTCTGATTTGTAACGTTACAATGAGAAAAAATAGCTAAATAAAAGCAACTACTTAATAAAGCCAAAATAAATAAAGGGAAATTTCATGACATACCCCTGAGGTTTGAGCGAATTTCATGAAATACTCCTGATGTTTCATTTTCATTACGAGATACCCCAGAGGTTTCAATTTGTTTACGAGATACCCCTGAGGTTTCATTTTCATTAGAGATACCCCTGAGGTTTCAATTTCATTACGAGATACCCCTCCGTTTAAATTCAGATATATTATATTGTTAATATCCCCATTTTACCCTCACATCATATTCCCCTATAATATCCTAGGGGTTTATGGTCGAATTTTTTGTACAATATCAGAAAAATATACAATAATAATTAAAGATCATATAATTTGAATTGTTTTTCAAAAATGAATATTATTAAATATAAAAAAATAGTTAAATAAAAGAAAATGACTAAATAATAAAACAATAATCTATCTTAAAAAATAAACATAATTTGTTTAAGTACGTAGCAATGACTTAAATCATGGAAAAGTATAACAATAATATGAAATTTTTTGAAAGTAACAATTTCATATGCTACATAAAAAACACATTATTTAAAATGTGAAAAATAAAGTATAAAAACATAAAATATAATCAATTATCTTGTGATTTTCAATGTATTTGTTATAACTATTTTACGATATTAATTCTCCACTACAACAGTTTTTAATTATGTAATTATTTATGTTTTTTAAATCAATTAATTTTTTATTATTTAGTCATTCCTATTTATTTTTTAAAATTTAATGATTTGATTCTTTTTGTTTATTTAATTATATTCATTTTTTAAAGTTGAATTAAATTTTGATATGATGTTTAATTATTTTTATGTATTTTTTTATTTTTTTAAATAAACATAAAACCCTCAAGTTATTATGAGACATATAGTGTTAGGGTAAAATGGGGATTGAACAATATAATATAAAATAGAGGGATATTTCATAAAGAAATTGAAATCTCAGGAGTATCTCATAATGAAAATGAAACTTTAGGGGTATATCGTAAATAAAATGAAACGTTAAGGGTATCTCGTTATGAAAATGAAACATCAAGGATATTTCGTGAAATTCACTCAAAACTCAGAGGTATCTCTCATGAAATTTCCTATAAATAAATAAGCAAATGGCTATGTGACCTATTCTACAGCAATAAAAGAGGAACTAAATATGAGTAAGAAAAGAAACGTGACTAAAAACAAAATTCAAGATTATTAATATATTTTCAACAGTCCCAGACTGCCCCCAGGAAGGATTTGGGACCTTGAAAGTCATTGTTGCGTTTTAACAAGCTATCTCGTGTTAGCAATTTAGAGCTGTCAAAATTTGACCTAACCCGAAAACCTGTCCGTTTTATTCGAACCCCAAACCCGATTGCAACCCGAAAATATTTAAATATAATAAACCCGAAACCCGATTGGGTAAAACCCAAATGACCTGAACCCGAAATGACCTGAAAATTTTATAACCCGAAACTGACCCGAATCCGAAATGACCCGAAATAATAGTAATTAAAAATTAGCCAAACTCAAATAACATGAAGTAATAGTGATCATAAATTTTCCCAAACCCGAATGACCCAAATAAATATGATAAAAAACTTGATTCAAACTTATTATATCTGAATGAAATTCAAAATAGGCATTGTATTGACTTTTCTGTAATTTATATGTAGTATATTCTTATAGAAATTAGGTATATATTTATTTAAAGTTTTGTCCAAAAATATTAAAACCATAACCCGAAATAATCGAAATCCGATTCTATCTGACACTATTACAACCCGAATCCAATTTGATCCGACCCCGAAAAACCCGAACCCGAAATGACCTGAAAGTTAAATGACACGAACGGATATTGATCCGAAAAAATATGACCCAAAACCCAAACGGGTAACCCGTTTGACAGGTCTAATAGCATGACTCCTAGTAAAAGTAAGAGTAGAGCTAAGTGTAGAAAGCTGTAGGGGAATTAGTAGCATGTCTCGTAGTGGTATGGCTTGTAAGATTTGTGTCTTCTGTAAGTGAGATCTGAAACTGAATTCCAAAAACTAATTAATTGATCCATTTGTGTTTTTATGATGCACTTTTGATTTCTTATATATGTAGTTTTTTTTTCATTTTCTTTTGTATTATTCAACTAGATAGTTATGATGGATATAATAGCTATCACAAAATAGACGTAATATCAGTTAGTATTTAAAAAAGTTAGAAGACCACAATACACATCACTATGTCTATGACAGATGATTTCGATCATATTTTTCATGTTTAAACTTAGACTTTTAACAATGTGATACTTCTGATTTCGGTTATATTTTTTACGTTTAGACTTGACTTTTACAACTATTATAACTTCTTATTTTTTGTGTGCTGTCAATTTTAGTTAGACCAAGGATGAAGCCTGATTAAATTCTACAAGTACTAGTTAGCACCATATTGCGAATTCAATGGTGAAAAATAAGAATCAATTTCTCTCCGTTGAACGTTTCGCAACAGGTGCTCTATTATCACACAACGGCATCACAATCCGTAGTAGTACCAGTAGAGGTACATCGTTTCCGTAAATACAGAAACCATGTCCATGTGCAGGCAATTTTGACACGTAGCAACAACATGCGGATTCAGTTATAGTAGTAAATCCCAGCTGACACCGAATACACGTAAATGAATTGAGTAGTCAATAATAGTGTAAGTAGTACTCATTCCTTTTTTTGAGTAAAGTGTCAAAGACTTATTCCTATATACAGCACATAATGTGTACCAGACTGATCACTTTTCGAAATAAAATAAATTCTGGTATCACTCTACGTTTCTTTTTCTTTTATCTCTCTACATTTTTATACAGTTAAACCATACGTCACCACTTAAAATTTTAGAATCTATAGGCCAGTTGGTGTTAGCTTATAGTACTAATGTTTTACATATGAATCTTATACTCTCTTAATAAATTATATGATACCACATAAAATAGAATAAAAAAATAATGACTGTGAACATATCAAAATAAACAGAATATATATGTGTCGGTATGATTCATTTCTATAGTATTTGTTTTGACTAACAGAAATCTTTGTATACTAACAAACGGTAAAAGTAAAAAATACTTCTTACTTTAATCTTTGTTTTAATTTTATGCATAGAAATTAAAAAAAAATACTCTTTAGAACCTATATTGTTTGATTATAAATTTAAGTTTTATAATTGATGCTATTAATAGGGATAATTATAAAAAAATTACCCTATAATTTAAAAGACATTTAAATCTTAAAAAAGAAACTACTCCCTCCGTCCCACCTTGACCGTCCTCTTTATTATTTGGACATGTCGTTTGACTTCAATTTTTAACATATAAGATAAATTAATTTTGAAAATTTAAGTTTTGCATATGATTCCTTACATGATAAACTATATAATACAAAATTCAGTTTTATAAAATTATTTTACTTTATATGTTTAATATTGAGGTGGAAAAACGTACCAAAAAGGAAACAGAACACTTATGACGGGACGGAAGTAGTAGTAAAATAAATGTGAAACCTATTAGTAGAGGTAATTGAGCCAGACTAATTCAATTAGTACTAGCCTACTAGTACCGGGCAATCCCCCGACACGCGAAGCGGTGAACCGTGCACTCGTACAACAGTATTACAAGAACAGCCCACAGACCCCTCCCTGCGGTTGGACATATAGTATACATGTACTGACTGGTTCGCTACTGATACACATCATTTACACGTGTCATACATGCATAGGACTCTGACTGTCCCTCTCTCTAGTTACTGTGGCCGGTCCGACATAGGGCCCACTCTACCCCCATACGAGTTTACGTGACGAGTGATTTTTCTGGTGTTCTGGACCGGAGGGATGTCCAATCAAACTAATTTATTCAATTAATTAAACAAAAGCAGATTTGGAAAAAAGTGGTACACTGATTCGTCGCCAGTCTCGACACGTGTCGGATCATATGGTAACGGTATTAGTAAAGGACGATGAACAGCAGCTTCGAAAACTTTGGCTGCTTTTCATAATTGCATGTAGTAAGTAATGTAGTACTAGCTGCGAATGTTTTGTATTACGAGCATTATTATTATAATTGTCTTTTTTAGTTTGAATTGGAACTTGCCTCCTTGAAACGTAAAGGTCGCTCACTACATTAACCTAATTCCACTTCACATAATGAAAAATATGTAAGTGTTACAACGACACTTTAATTAATTTCTAGCCACTGATGACTGGCCCACAACGCTCCCCCGTTTTCTCGAAAGAGAAATATCCAGCTACTACTATTCTTTTTTTTTTTATCATAAATTAATGTGACGACCAACTAATTTTAACCCCTAATTATGTCAATATGGCTATATATATTTAGAATATTAAACACATTTACTCCAAAAATTGAAATTCCTACTCATATTGAACAATAAACAAACGTCCCTTATCTAGTCAAGTGTCCGAACCCCATGGGTGCGTTCGCCTTGCACTAAATGTGCATTTTTTGACAGCATAAATATACAACATATGCTGTTTTGGACTCCTTTATTTGTTTTTGCTGTTCGCCTAAAACAGCATAAATGTCAGCATAAATGGCAGCATAAATGACAGCATAAATGTCAGCATAAATGCCCGCAGCAAATGCTATTTTTTCGTTTTCGTGCTTTCACTTCCGTTTCTTTACTCACTTCATAATGCAATTACTGTGACTATTGATTTAAAAAAAAAATTTTTTTTACAAGTTACTTTATTTATAATAAATTACATAATGCTTTAAATAATTTATAAAAAATAGTACTACATCTTTAGCCAAATTTACAAAAAATCACATTTATAATACAAATCTATAATATATTATTTGTAATACCACATAGAATTAATAAAATTAAAAAAAACGAATAAATATACACACTGTTGATATATAAATTAAAATATTAAAATAGTATATAGAAATATGAATGCATATAAATTTATTAACATACAAAGTTACAAAATATTATCTAAATAATTCACATAACATTATCAGAAAATTTGAAACGCTTTTTCTCTTTTTTTACGTTTTTATATTTGTAAGAATTATAAAATTTAGATAATAAAAATATATTGTTTAGGAGTTACAAGTTTTGCTTAAATAATAGAAATAAAATTTTTATGTTTGTGAATTTTTTTTATTTATTTTTATTAACAAAATAAAGTTACGTAGTGTAATATAATAAATTATAATTGTAATACGAAAACGGTAAACGCACTACATATAACTAACTTAACCAAACATGCTGCATATATGCTGCACTGCCAAACAGTTTTCAAAACAGCTGCATTTATGCCAGCACATTCCTGCCAGCAAATATGCTGCATTTATGCCAGCGCATTCCTGCTGCCAAATATGCTGCATTTATGCTGCCAAAACAGCCATGCCGAACAGAGCCCATATAGCACTTTAGTCAGCCATGCAACAGTATATAGCATACAGAAGACTGAACTGAAAACCCAAACCAAACAAACAATCCCCATCATTACAGTTTACACCACTCTCCTCTCCAGACTGGCGTTTACGTAACCCATCACCCACGTGTCATTCCCTCCCAGCACAAGCACGTGATAATTGGGCCCACAACGATCAGTGCTGGATCTACAACGTGTCATACTCTTAAAAAACCGCTAACGTGTCAGCTCAAAGGGTTTGGCGTGAGCGTGAAAGCCTTGGAAAAGTAATACACAACCGACGGTGAGATCTCGTCGTGGGATGGAGAGTGGGGCTTGAAACGTCTTGACACGTGTTACGTTATGCGTTGGCTCGGGAAGGTGAGAAGAAGGGATGACCTAGGGGGGTCGGGCAGATAGTAGGGAGGTGTGGAGAAAATTGCAGATGACAAACAGATTGTGTTGTTTATGTTTTCTGTGGGGGAGTGTTCCATCCTTTTTGAACACGTGGCGTACTCCTATCATCTTCGTATCTCAAGTCTTTTTCCGCCACGTAGTTTCCCCGTACGAGATTAAAGCGTGACAGCTCTTCTCTCTTTTTTCTCTCCCTGACTACTCTTTACGCGCGTTTGGTTAGATCTGGGCGCCAACTTTTTTATGCAAATCTTAGAAGGGGTGAATCTTTTTTTTTTTTTTTGAAGAAGAAATTAGAAGGGGTGAATCAATTAGAAGGGTTAGAGCATTTTTTTTCATTGAATAAGAAAATAAATATACACATATAAAAATTAAAAACAAAAACACCCTCTAAAAATGTGTTCGGACTATATAGGTAGAGTATCTTTCGTTTCACCAAACCATTACTGTTTTCTCTTTTGTCACCTAAAGTTGTGTGTGGTGTGGTGTTTAATTTGTTTCAACTTGATGAATAAGCAATCGACGTGTATGTATGTTGTTTCATAGTACTATATGTTGGGTGAGACAAATCATTCAATTGAACCAACTAACTAATCCTTTCCACGTTTTGTCCTTTTAACTAATTGTAATTGGTCCTTTTTCAGTCACCCAAACAAACAAAAGCGCAACCTTAATAAACACGAAGAAGGTAAACCAACCAACCAACTAACCAAATCAAATACCAAATTTGAATAAAAATTAGTCACGTTAAACTTGTTTAATTCAACTATCTGATTTAATAAAATCATAACTTACGGAAACGATTATTCCACCATCACGAGAAGACGGCCCCAAACACTTACGTGTCTCGATTCAACCGTCATTATCATATTTTTCTCCTCCTAACACGTGTCAACAACCTCTCACTTTCTCTACCTCTACCCCTCCTTCTTCTTTCTTCCTTCCTTCCTTCTCCGTCGCTTGTTTGATCTTTCAAACCCAAAGAAAAAAAAACCTCACAAAAATCCCTTCCACCTACGTCTCTCTCTCCCCCACACACCTACCTGCTTGGACAAAACAAAAGATTAATAACCTTCCATGCACTTGAGAATTTGAAAAGAGTTTTTTCAAGAACCAGTGGTTTTTCTTGAAGGTGTAGAGTACTAATAATAATCGTCAACAATGGAGGAGAGTGAATGCAAAGAATCAGAACTAATTATTAGCGCCAAGGAAGATGATGAAGCTATAGGAAGAGATGATGGGGAGGAGGAAGAAAATGAAAATGAAAACGAAAACAGAAACAAGAAGGGTTTTTTAGGAGAAGATGAGTTAGAACTAAGTTTAGGATTACCAGCTTCTTCATCTTCCCGCCGGAGGCAAAACAACAACAACAAAGGTATGGAATCAATTCATGAAAACTCCTCTTCAAACACTCTAGGTCTGACTACAACGGGGGAGAATGTGGGGTTGGATCTTGATGGTGGTGGTATGAAATTTGTTGATGAGATGGAAACGCAGACGAGGAAGGAGAGTCAAGCGATGAGGAGACAAGAAGCGAGGAAAAAGAGGGAAGAGAAGAGGAAGTTGAGAGGGAGTGGTGGTGGTGGTGGGAGTGGGAATTGGGGGTGGGATTGGAATAATGGGAATGAAGAAGGTGGTGAGATTGTAAGGATATGGTGGGAGAAGCAACAGAGAGCGGTGGTGAGGAAAAGAGAGAGGTCAGGGAGTGAGGAAGATGATGTACAGGAACGATGTCGTAAAGTGGTGGATAATGGGTGTGGTGGTGTGGTTGGAAGAGAGAATGTTGGGGTGGAGACGGCGTCGTTTGGGTTGGGAGGGACGAAGAGGAAGAGTGAAGATGAGGTGAGTAGTGGGAAAGATGGTGGTGGTGGTGATGGGTTGCGGTTTCTTGTGCCGTGTTTGGGTGGGAATGGAATGAGAGAGAAGAATGGGTTTCATTCCGTGGTGGGTGGTGGTGGTGGGTTCCGGCCGTACCCACAGAATATAGCTGCGGGAGGGGTTTCTGGCGGTTGTGGGAAGAATGGGGATGTGGAACCGGGTTTAAGCTTCTTCTCCCTTGGTGTTTCTGATCATCATCACCATAGCTCGTCTGGTCAAGGTCAATAATTTGAATTCTTCATCCTTATTTACCCGTTCCCTTTTCCCATTCAATGTACTTCTGTTTCTGATTTAGGTTAATCCCTTGAGTTTTAGTCGTTCAATATACAATTGAGTAGAATATAATAGTGCGGAGATAAAGCTTTTTCGTGGAAATTAAAATAAAAAAAAGCTCTAATCTTAATGCGATAGCTATTATGAGGCAGAGAGTCTTTGTTTAAAGATTAATTCCGAACCTAACAGTTGAGTTGTGAGTTTATTTTATTTCTGTGGCTGTACGACGATTGCCAACATCCTTTCCTGTTAGGTGATGATCCGTATTAGAACCTACCACATACATTGTTTGTCGAAGAAATCACATTCTTCTTATTCTTCAGTCGCGTTTCATTAATATATTGTCTTAATTTGGCAGATCAAGTCATCAGCAGTGAAACTCTTGCGTATTATTAGTACTACTATTAAACAAAGTATCCGTCGGTAATTATTAGTAATACTATATTTGTATGTTAATTTTATACTACTAAATGTTGTTATCCTTGGTCTTTCTGTCACCCCCTACTGATCCTCCACCATTTCTTGTTTCTTTGCTGACAATGATATGTATCCAATTTGTGGTCGAAATGTGACACTGATCTAATTACAGTTGTTGCTTCTAATTGCAGGTGTGCGCAACAGCGACATTATTGGTAATCTTTCCAATTCCACTTCTTCTCAAACGGATCACCTCTCTGTCTCCACACCACTAAACCACCACCACAATGGTCAGTTACCACCACCACCCAATCAATCCACCACCGCACAACCAACCACCATCCCGTCGTCCAGTCACCAAATGACTGATCATCTTATAATCAAAACCCAAAGCTTGAACAAACCAACACCAAACTCACTCTCCTCTGCCACCAATGACCCATCATCCACCATACCCAACTCCAAATCCCAACTCATTCCAAACTCAACACCAAACACCACTACTCAATCCATCTCATCCACACCATCTAGAAGTCTCAGCCTTGGTTCCTCCATCAACAATAAATCACCCCATCCTAAAAAGCTACTACTTCCACCTAAACCACCACCACCACCTCAAAAGTTGCCTCCAAAGGAGACTACTTCCTCCACCACCACCACCACAGACCATAATGGGGAAACCCTTCTTCTATCACAAATGCCGTGTATCCACAACAGGAAATGGTTCTAATGGGAAGACCATAACGGGGTTTCTGTACAGATACAACAAGTCGGAAGTGAGCATTGTTTGTGTCTGTCATGGTACATCATTCACACCTGCTGGATTTGTCGAGCATGCTGGTGGAGTTGATGTTGAGCATCCGTTAAGACACATCACTGTAGTTCCTTTTGCTCTTGGATGACGGTCCAGGCTTGCACCTGTATTCTTCTATTCTAATCTTTTGCTTATTTTCTGCCCTCAAGGTATTGGATCTAGGAGTATGTAGTAAGTAGGTTTGATTAAAGGTAGCTAGCATGAAATTTTAAAAATCGGGTTGGATATGGGAAGAATTAAGGAGAAGGAAATCAATCAATCAATCTCTCTGCATTTTGTTTCTGTTAGGGATGGGTTTCCCTTCCTTGACGGGAAAGGTCTTGTTGTACAGCGAATAGTTCGTAGAATCCATCTCTTTCTGAGCTTTTAGGCGTTAATTACTTGCCAAGTAGTAACCAGTATCTTAATGTAGGATCAGGCTGTTTTCTTTTCAGGTGGTGGTTTACTTCGTATTCTCTTATTGAGCACTATCAAAAATTGCTTTTGCTTGCTCTTTTGATATTCGTTTCTTTCATCTCTCAATACTGTTTCGGTTTCTTTTGCACATTTCCACGCTTTTATTATTACTAGCTGATTCGAGTGAGCTTGGGTTATGCATGCTTCCTGATTGGGATAACCCACCTCATGTAAAATCTTCAATGGTCTCTGTGTGCATCTTTAGTTGAGTCTAGACATAAGATTACTCGTGATTGAGATATCTTCAGCAGAACAGAGCAAACGCATGGAACAATCGAAGTAATTGCATAACAGATGCCTTCAGCATAATAAACAATGACATTATTGCCGATATGGAGAGGGGTGTCGGAAGCACCTCAAACAGCAGCAAAATAGACCAAAAGACCAGACATTACCAAACATTTCAAACCCTACCCGGGGGAATAGCTGAAAGTTTAGTTTTAATCCCAACATAAACCCCAAGTCAGATAACACATAACATGATATGCTTCCATGCTGTTAGGGAGGTTTAGTGCCCAGTGTTGGCCCAATTCTGATGTGGTTCACCAGTCGCTAGCATTCATTTGCATCTTGATCTAACCCGTCCAAGTTATTGTTGCCATTATATTCACGATTTCTTTTACGTTAGTCTAATCTCGACAACATCTAGTACTCATAATGTGAGAACACTATACAAGTCTGTGTTCTAGTTTTCTTGAATAATAAACTACTTCTTGACTATCTTCGATTTCTCTCAGCGCATAACTTGGTTAGATCATTATTGCTACTTCTATTCCTATTGGTATTGTTGTTGCTATTGTCACTCTGACTACTATTACCATCATTTCCTAAGGTCCCGTTTTTACACTAGCTGCCACGAGTAGATTATTGTTTTTGGTGTTGGAAGCACCTCACACAGCAGCAAAATAAACCATAGACCAAACATTTCAAACCTTATCCGGGGAATAGCCCATGTTTAGTTTTATACCTATCATATGCACAAGTCAGATACATATTTTTTAAAAATAATTTGGACATATAGTCATATTATTTGAATCAAAATATGGAGGGGTTATGATTGGGGCTCATTAAAACCTCCATAAGCAAAACCCAATGGAAAAAAGCTTAGGTTGGAATAAGAGTACCCACCACATCCGATTACAAACTTACTGACCAACCAAACTCATCTCCCCAGGACAATTACTAACAAGAGAACTTAGTGCAGGACCACCCAGCATCATACGCTACCCCCCCCCCCCCCCCCAAAGAAAAGTAGGATACTCACTATCAACGAAACATGAAATAAAACGAAATTACAAAGGGTTTTCCTATCCTCTTACCTTTGTAAAGTGAACCAACAATTAATCCAAGCCCACAAAGGCTCAAAACCACCATGGCCCAAGACTGGCCGACCTGCAACACTACTCCATGCAAACAATAATTACTATTCTTCCCAAGAGAGCCGAGTCCCTATCATGTCCATCTCCTCTTCAATAACATTTCAGGGCACTTACTTCTGTTGGACCTCCTGCATCTCCATCTGAGAGTGGATTTTATTAAGAATATTAGCCTTTGTTAGACTCGGGTTAGGGACTTTGCACCCCAATTGTAATAACAGATCAACGCACTCTTCCATCTCTCTTTCTAGATTAATAATTTTTCTTTTCTCATTCTGTGTTGGTACTTCCTTACTAGGAATCAATGATGGAGGTGCATCATGAACAAGCTCAACGACCAGACTAATATCATCTTTATTTTTTTGGGGACTTAGCGGGAGTTACTCGAGTAAAATCCTCCTCTCGGTAGACATTATGAGTATCGCCACTTATTGATAACTGATTTCCTTGTTTCTCGAAAATCATGCCATTATCTGTAGTTTCTATTCCGCGTGCATCGTGCTTCAAGCGATATGACTGCGGCTGAGGCGACTCTCAGAAGAGACTGACAGGACTAAAAACATCTTTTGACTCCTTCACTTCCTCTGGTTGGCGCAAGTATGGGGAATAAAAACCGTAACTTTCACCCCGTCACATGTCCCGTTAAATACTGTTGCATGCAGCGTTTCTTCTACAGAGTCAATCTCGGGGCGCACATCCTGAGAGCTTCCATCTCTCTAATCGATCCCATCCTTCTAAAGCTTGTCGAATTTTATGCTTGCACAATACCAACATCATTATGGTGTCTTCCCTCCAGATCAGCCGCTACTCTATAAACTTTTTCCATCTCATTAATAGAGGGGCTACATTGGGAGTTGGGCACCGATTCGTGCTCCGAACTCGTCGCGCCACTCCCTATTTTTTCCTGCCCATTTGTTTCATCTTCCCCCTCCTGCATATTTTGAATTTGGTCAACGTTTGAATTTTGTTGACCTACTGTCCTGCTTTTTTCCACTTCTATCAATTAGATGATACTCTCAGAGCGATTAGATTTTTCGGACTGAGATATTTTCTCGTTGACTTCGACGATACTCACAGGGAAATATTGGTTGTCAACTTTAATAGTAATTTTCCAATTGATGAATTGGAGTGTTGAGGTTTCGATTTGGATTCGAATCTCAACGTTCTCCACAAATTGACTTTGTTCTTCCTCAATCTTGACAACCTCACCTACGGTTTGGGCTATCTTACGAATATTTGTCTTGTTCCACGCATGTAACGGGATCTCGTGGAGGACTACCCATGTACGTCTCCTTTCTACCTGATTTGACGTGGTCCAACGACGGATTTCTACCCCTTATTGTTCTTTTCCCTTTTTCCCTCCTTGATCCAACACTACTTCTACCTCCTTGGTTGTGTTGAAAACCATTAGGAATTTCCTTCAAGAGAAGGCTAGTAGTCCTCCCATATTCGGCCATTGATTATGCAAAAAATCCACCGCTTCTGCTGGTGATTTCTCTTCTTGTAGGGTGATAACTACACACCTGTTCAAGCTGGCTTTCATTACTCTATCTAGTTTGATAGTAAGAGATAACCTTGTTGTAGCATGAGCTCTCTCTTTCCGGGTCCATAATTCCACCTTATTGGAATGGTTGTTCACCCCTTTGCTTTGATGATGGTACGAGTCATCCTGTTGTAGCTTTGCCCTTCTCTCTTGGTTACCTTCCTTGCCCACAGTTGGCATCCATTGATATTCCATCCTCGAATCCCTTCGATCAGTCTTTTTGCATCGTAGACATGAGCCACATCTACGAAAGCACAAGCGTTTCAGTTAGCCCTTCGAACTTTCCTGCTAATGTAAACTCTCATCCAGTTGACGAACCTTACCATAATCTTGCCCAGGTGGTATTCAGAGACATCTCTGTCAGTATTATCTATGAAGACTGTCGTTGGGTGTATTAGGAGTGCTGTTTTATCTTTTCTCCTGGTCTTCACGTATTGACTACCTCGGTGGCTTGCGCCTTTTTCCTGTCTCTCCTTCCACCGCAGTTGTCTCCCTTTCCTTGCCGTTTCCTTACTTTTGACATACCTCCCACTTGGTAGTACTTCTCTCCTCATATAGGGATTATGCAAGGTTTGACGTTTAGTATTTTGAGTGGTGAATGGTGGAAGGGTGAAGGCTGGAGATTTGGCTGATATTTGAGCGACTGTTGGTGGAGGGTTGGTTTGGAGATTGGCGAGAGCGATGGTGGAGGAAGCGCTGGTGATGGTGTGGTGGTTTCAGTGGTGCTGGTTGTGAAGAGATGTCTGGGGGTTAGAGGCGGCACAAGTTAGATAACACATAACATTATTTATATAGCTCTGTGCTAATAAGCTGGATAGGGAGGAGAATGAGGACGAGAAAATGAAGAGGTCTGTTAGAACAAGGGAGGAGAATAACAATGGGAAGATTGTATAGTGGGTAGCAAATGCTTCCATACTGTTTGGGTGGTTTAGTAGTGGACAGTGATAGCCCAAATCTAATGTGGATCGTCTAGCATTCATTTCAATCTTGATCTAACCCGGGTCCAAGTTATTGTTAGCCATTACTTAGTTAGGATTGGGTTTATTCACTTTATTCTTTTACATTAGTCTAATCTCGACAACATCATTACTTTCAATCTTCTTTTAACTATATAAAGCGGTGATGATGTGAGAACAATATACAAATCTGTTTTCTAGTTTTCTTGAATAATAAAGTTCTTCATCTTCGATTTGTCTCAACGCATAATCGCACAAACCAATATGGTTAGATCCCTATTGCTACAATAAGAACAATAGTTGTTGCTACTGTCACTATGACTACTATTACGATCATGTACCAAGGTTCCATTTTTAACTAGTTGTTGGGAGTAGATTATTGCAAAACACTAGTTTGGCTTGAGATCTGGTCTCATAATTTATCTGAACTTAATTTGTTAGGTTAAATGAATTTTTTATTATATAAATGATTAGTTAAGTTGATTGATTGATAATGTTTAATATTTTGGGAAGCTAAAAAGTTTTTGAGTCATAAAACTTTTATTATATTCAAAAATATTTCACGTTTTCCAATATAGTATAAGTCTAAAAAGTCACGTGATATATGGTATATAAGTGTAGAAGACGTTAGTGTTTCAATATACTTATATGAGTACTTGATATAGTACTAATTTTGTATTTGAGGTGTATGTTTTGGGAAACAAAAAAGTTTTATTTATCATAATTTTTTATGATATTTAAATATGTTCTCGTTTTCCAATATAACAGAAGTAATAATTACATTAAGCTTAACAGTCATGTGATATCATGTGTATGAGTGTAGGAGACGTTAGTGCTTCGACATACTTATATGAGTACTTGATACAGTATTGATTTGGTATTTGAGTTGTGTGTTCAGGAAACGAAAAGGTTACTTTTGCTATTATATTTTAATCATATTTAAATATTTTAACATTTTCTATAGAGAAGTAATAATTATGAGGAGTTTAATTGTCACGTGATATTTGGTATATGAGTGTAGGAGACGTTAGTGCTTTATTAGCATTTGATAAGTACTGATTAAGTATTTCAGGTGTATGTTTTGGGAGACTAAAAATTTATTTCTCATAACACATTTATTTTATTTAAATTTTTTCACCTTTTACAATATAGTAGAAGTAATACTTTTATTTCTTCATATTTGATGTTACATAGCAATTTTAAGTTTTTAATTGTGTATTTTTGTAGTATTATAGTTTGTATGTCAAGTCTGTACAAACTCACATACTTACACAACTAATGCTATGTCAACGGTAAATAAGTAAATGAATGATGAATTCAAATACCAGCAAGTTCTCTATATAAATTAGATCCCGACTGAATTGTATATTCTACTACAAACACTTTATATAATAAGGAAATACTAGTCAACTTTATATTCAAATACCAATTCAACAACTATTGAAATGCCAATTTTGAAAGCTATTACTTACAAACAATGAAATTCCACTATATGAATTAGATCATTACCGAACTATATATCATACTACGAACACACTTTATATACATATACTTAGTCATTATTTATTAATTTTCTTGTTTATGATTCATCCGGAGTTAGGTGTTTAAGACATAAAATTCGAAAATCGGTTTGGATTGAAGAATTAAGGAAAAGGAAATTAATATCTTTTCATTTTGTTTCTGTTAGGGGTGGGTTTCCCTTCCCTGACGGGAAATGTCTTGTACAACTAATAGTTTGTAGAATCCGTCTCTTTTGAGCTTTTAGGAGTTAATTACTTGTTAAATAGTAACCAATATCTTAATGTAGGACCAGGTTGTTCTTTTCAGGTGGTGGTTTACTTCGTATTCTCTCATTGAGTACTATCAAATATTGCTTGCTTTTCTTTCATATCTCAATACTGTTTTAGTTTCTTTTGCACATTTCCATGCTTTTATTATTACTATCTGGTTTGAGTGAGCTTGGGTTATGCATGCTTCCTAATTGGGATAACCCCCCCCCCCCCCTCATGTAATATTCAATGGTCTATGTGTTCATCTTTAATTGAGTATTTGAGATATCTTCAGCAGAACAGAGCAAATGCATGGAACAATCGAAGTAATTGCATACCTTCTACCAGTTGTCAATCACACACACTTGGTTCTGATTCCAAAATCAAAGAATGCCTCTTCCATCTCTGAGTACAGACCAATCTCTCTATGCAATACCATATATCAGGTCATTTCAAAGGTCCTCGTCAACAGAATAAAGCATGTCATGCCAAAGGTATTCTCTGATAATCAAATTGCATTTGTTCAAGGGCGTATTATTTCGGATCAAATCCTTACTGCCCATGAACTCTTATATCTAATACGTACTTCAATGGCAAAGTTAAGAGGGCATTTTGCATACAAAGTAGGCATGTCAAAAGTTTTTGACTGTGTTGAATGGTCTTTTATGCGACGTACTAAGTATGGGCTTTCATCCAAGTTGGATATCTCTGGTCAAGAAATGCCTCACTTCAGTTACTATGGCTGTTCTACTCATTGGATATCTGGGTACCACTTTCATTCCTTAGTGAGGGTTACGTCAAGGGGATCCACTGTCCCCGTTCCTCTTTATCTGTTGTATGGAGGTTCTCACCTCAGCTTTGAAACTAGCATTGGATGTGGACCTGTATAATGGTTTCAATATCAAGAGGCTTGATGTGTTTATCACTAACTAGTTGTTCGCAGATGATTGTGTATTATTTGGTGCTTCAACTATTCTAAATGTACAATAGTTTGCATTAATCTTGAAGACTTCAAATCAACTTCAGACCGATCTATTAACAACAGCAAATCGGCAATCATGTACTCAGCAGGTTTGCTACCTTCATTACAGGACAACATTGCACAAATATTAGATGCAAGACAAGTGCAGGACTTTGGTATTTACTTGGGCTTTCCTAGTCGGATTGGTCGGAACTGTGCTTCAATTTTCAATTATATTAAGGATAGCATTGTAAAGCGCCTTCATACATGGAATAAACAAGTATTTCAGGTTGGTCGTGCAACACTCACCAAGTTTGTTCTTCAAGCTATCCCAACCTATGTCATGTCAGTAATAAATCTTCCAAAGTCCTTTCTTAAACAAATTCAACAAGTTTTTACAAGATTTTGGTGGGGAGGTACCAGCATGAAGTCCTCTCTTTATTGGTGTAAATGGACTGACATGTGCAAAAATCTAGGCGCACAGGACTTAGGATTTCGTGATCTTCATTGCTTCAATAGGGCTTTGCTAGCAAAACAACTATGGCAGGTCGTCCAGAACAAATCCTCTCTTATAACAAAGCTTTATAGTGCTCGATATCTTCAACACTGTAATCATGATCTTTGTAAACATGAAGCTCCTGCCTCTTCTTGTCCTATTTGGAGAGCTCTCATGATTGTTAAAGATTTGGTGGATTTTGGAGGACGCAAGCACATTCATAATGGGCAACACACAACACTCTCTACTCAATGGATTCCAAATAAACCAACGGGGAAACCATATATGTGGAAGCTGCCTCAGAATGTCAATGACCATGGCATGGTAGCAGACCTGATTACCACATTGACCACATGGGATATCTCCATGTTGCGGTTATGGTTTCTTGAAGAGGATGTCAAGGCCTTATTGCAAATACAGTTACAATCCAATGATGATGCAATAGATTCATGGGTCTAGGGTTTAACTAAGTCAAGTCAATTCACAATCAAATATGCTTACTACGCAACATTGCAACTTGAGCAAACAAATGCAACAACCTCTTGTACAGTCTCTTCAGCATAGCCGCCTCTAGTTAAAGCCTTGAAGCGCCTCTGGAACCATGATTTACCACCACGGGTCAAGTTACTGGGATGGAAGTTACTTCATGGTTTCTTGCCTTGCAAAGCAATCATTCAGCATCGCATACACTCACCGATAAATATATGTTGATGTTGAAGTTGCTGTGGTGACCATGAGTCCTTGGTGCACGTCTTCTTAAACTATCCGACTATCCAAGGATACTAGCATATGATGGATCTTCCTTTCCCAGATCAAATACATACTAACGGAGCATTCATTAACTGGCACCTTCAATACTGCTTGACATCCACAATTAAGCAAATCACAATTCAAACCCTCTTGCTTTCACGGCTCTGGTATGCCTGATGCCAAGTGTCTCACTCAAATGTCAAATCTTTTGCAAGGGTTTGGTGCCAAGCTGATGGAATTTTGCAATCTGCACTAACTGCTACCACTTCTTCTTTGATTGCACTTGAAGCTCGTTGTTTCACTTATACTGATTGGTTGGAGATTATTTTTGATGGTAGTATTGACCATCTAGGTCGTCTGGGTATGGCTTTCGTAGCATCACATAAGTAAACCATTATTTGTGCAGGAGTTCATGGATTTGAAGGTGATTTCTAGCCCACTAAGGTAGAAGCACTTGCCCTGCAGTTTGGAATTCAGCAGGTTATACACCTGGCTTCACTTATGGCCCATTCAAATGTGTGTATGTTGTCAGATTGCAAGACTATTATCGATTATCTTGTATCAAGTGAAGCCATATATTTGGATCACGAGTCAATGACCATCTGAAATACCCCTAATTAATTAAACACTGTTTTAACATATAATTTATTAAATTAAGGCCTAAACATGCCTTAAAAATAAATTAAACACAACAATGTTTGACAGAAAGCAAGAATTACACCCTTTGACCTTTTAGGGTGAACAAAATACCCAAATGAACTCCTTAGGACCTTAAATTTTGTCCTAAGCCTTATAACTCATAAATGAACACAATAAAACCATTTCCAAGGGAAACCAAGCTCAGAAACTCACTAGAACACAAAATGTGCTCTAAGCTTCCTTAAAGCACATTTTTATGAGATTGTCTCCAAAATGAGTTTTGTTTGATTTTAGGACCTTGAATACCCTTAAATATACTAATGTGACATAATGAACCACATTATAATTCCTAATTCAAAGTTTTTCAAAAAAATCAAAAATATGTGCATTGGTTTGTGAATAGTAACCAAATAGTGCAAAAATAACACTTAATCTTCCAATCTAGTCAATGGTCAATATCCTTCCCTTGACCTTGACCCTCCATTGCTGATTAATAAGGGCTGTTTTCCTTAGTATGTGTCCAGTTCCAAAGTAATTAAATATGACTCATCATGGTCACTTTATTAAAGTAAGGATAAGTACATTTTTATTACATTAAACAAATAAGCTTATCTCTTCCCACCTTGCCTGATCATTTCTGCCAGCTTAGGGGTTGCTTCAGCCTTAGGAAACTTCCTAAAATATCTAAGGAGAGCTACCTTAACCATTGACCAATCTTATGATTCACTTCCCTTATTAGCCGGTTTTCTTTTCTTTCTTCATTCACCTTTCTTCTTCAGCTGTAAAGCAACCCTAACTCTCCCTTTGCTGCCTCCATAACCGTGAGCTATCACCCAACTTCCATGGCTATCATCTCATGCTCTAGGTAATCTTTCATGGCATAAGTATACTCATTTTTCTCCTCTCTTCTTCCTCTCTTCATTGAACTTACCCAAGTCCATTTTCATGCAGCAACCAAGTCTGAGTTGGGGGTTAAAGAATAGGAGATTCTCGGCTGGAATAAGAGAAGAAAGGGAAGCAAGTTAAAGTAACTTCTTAAGGTAAAAATCAAGCATTAAGCCACCTAATGCCTCTCCTCCATTCCCGGTTATATTTCCAGTTTTACCTTAGCTTAATACTTGGTTCTCTTCATGAAAAATTCGAGAAGGACATTCAAGCTTTATGTGGTAGCAAGATCTAAGCAAGAACCTCCATTTTTACCACTTTCGATAAGGAAAATCTTGCCTTTATTCCTCTTGATCCTACCGGTTTTAATACCTTGGTTAAGTACTGGTTTTAACACCTTGTTTTGCCTACTAAAATCAGACGTGAATAGCCATTGAGATCAGCTCCATAACAAGGTAAATGGCATGCCTTTTCCTAGCTTAAATCAACCCTAAATGACCTTTGCTTTATATAACTAATACATGCTCTTTTCCTTGCATGAAATGCTGCCGAAATCACCTTGAAACCATGGGGATTTTCTGCACAAAAATGAGTAAAACAGCTCCAAGTATAATCTTTAGCAAAGTGAGTATTTTTACTCTTAATGATGTGTATATATTAAGCTTAAATGATTTAACACTTCAAAAACTAATTAAATGTTGTGTCTAAATTAGGCCGAGGGCCTAGGAAGTGTTTGGTGAGCTTTGGTGGCTTGAGAATCAAAAGCTAGGTGAGGAAATCTTATCTAATGCTATAATATAGTTTTTATGAAATTTTGTTACCATATAATGCAAGTTGTGGGGTTAAAAAGGGTTATATAATTTAACTATGTGTTTAAAAGCCTTATAACATTTTTGGTTAGTTAGCTTGGTGTATTAATGACCTATAAGGTCAAGGAAATGGTTTAAAAGGGTTAAATATAATTTATAAAAACTTCTGGGTAGATATGTTATAAACCGTGACATTATGTCATTTGAGACATTTATGTGTAATTTTATTCTATGCTAAATATTGTAATAAGGCCATGCATTTTTAGGACATTTAATTGATGTAGATTAAGCTTTAAATGAATTTAAAGTGGTAATTAACATCACCGAAAATATTCTTGGGTTTTTCTGTAATTAAAATAATTTTTGGGGCTAACCATAGGTTATATCCAAAATTTGGGTATTAAAACCTTATTTTATGAATTATATAAAATTTAATAAAGTTTTGAGACAAAAATATAATTTCTGAAAAACTATGGGGTCAAACCGTAAATAAAAAATTTCTGGTCAAACTGAAAGTCAATAGGTCAATATAGACCATGTTAGGTGGTTTGACCAAATTTAATGTCAAAAATAATTAATTTATGAACTTATAGTAACATTATAGGTTGAATGTTGAATTTATAAAACTATTGGGGTATAAGAAGTAATTACCGAAAGTTAGGGTATAGATTGGTTAAATTAATAGTTTATATCATAAGTATAAAGTTTGGAAATTTTTGGAGTTATAGAAATGACTATATTGATAAAAGTGTATAATATATGGTTTTGTGACATATAGAAAGTATATGATATAAAATGGGGTCAATATGTAAATAGGGAATAATGTGTGGGCGGAAAAGGATTTTAAAAAAACCGCAAGGGTCTATTCGAAATAAAAAAATTATAAAACTATAGGTTATATAAATAATAAATGTTAAAACCATATAATATAACCTACATATAACTTATGATAATATATGTGGTCATTGTGTAAATAAAGAAAATATTATTGCTGGAAAAAAAATTAAACCAAACAGACCAAGGGTCTGTTCGGTAATATTAAAAGAATAACACATAAAAACTATATGTTATAATTATTATAATGTTTGAATGATATAATATATGTTATGTAAAAATATCATAAGATTTTTGGTAAAAGTGTAATTATGTAAAGTTGAAAATAAAAAACAATACAAACCTTAGGGTTTGTTCACTAATTTCGGTAACCTTAAAACTATATAATATACATACTATATGATTTAAATGTTATAGTATATGTTGAATATGGTATGTTATAAAATAAGTGGTGTAATTGTAATAATTAGAAAGTGTGGGATTTGAAAAGAAAATGAAATATAATCTATATGCCCTTTTCGGTAATTATAAAGAAATATTATAAAACTATAGGTTATATCTTGTTACAAAGTTTTGATGATATAAAATAAGATATTTATAACATGGTGTAAGTTATGTGGCTATGTTGTAATTAATGAAAACTATGTGAATAAAGAAGTACAAGTGTATCATATATATATATATATATATGTTATTTTCGGTAATATTAATAATTACCAAAACTATATGTTATAAAGTTTAATGACATATAAATATCATACTATATGATATCATGATATAAGTGTAACACTTCATAATATTATGTGGTCAAAGTATAGTTTATAAAAATTAACATGCTGTAGCGCATGTATACATATTCAAAATGAAGATATAAACTATAGTATATAATGACATAAATACTATGGTTATTATATGATTTTGGTATGATAAAATAAATCTTGAATGAGAAATAACATGTGCATAATATAAGGTTTTTTTTACTTCATTAAATCAATGTATATATATAAATATGTATAAACCGGCGCAAATGAATATGCATATATATTATGGTTTACAAACCATATAATAGTAAATGATGAATGTTAACCTAATAGTATAATTATATACTATAAAGTCATAAGGTTTTAAATAAATACAACTTGTTACATAAGTGAGAAATTGTATAATACAAGGTATATTAAGGATTAGTAATGTACCATGCAATATAAAATAATGTTGCATGGATGCATGCAACCATAGGTTATAAAATATACCATGCATGCAACTATAGGTTATAACACGTACCTATGCATGAAACTGAAACAATTGAATTAAACATACGAGAACGAACAAATCGGTGTGAAAGCGTAACGCTCATAAAATACTATAAGTTAGAAAAATATAAATTCCTATGTTCGAAAACGCTAACTATGACGTTTTCATAAAACTGACTCCTTTGTTAAACTAAGTATTAAGGCATGCTACGAGTAAGGAGTTTTAGTGTAACAACACCTTGATTGATAACTGTAGAAATCCGGGGATATAATACCAGGGTTACTGACGTTAAGCGGAAATACTGAGTCGATTAGTCATGTGGATTGACTCTTAGCGTTCTTCGTATTTTAGATCGTACTTCAAACGGGCGTGCTCGGCCAGCTTAGTGGTCTACACTGCGCAACCTTGGTCTAGGTGCACGGTACGTAAAGAGGTTTGATCCGAGTTGTCCTGAGGATTTCCTCGGGCTCGGATTTGTTTGGTTAATGTAACCTGTGTGATTATGTGTGAATGAATGTGTGTGATGATTACTTGTGTTTTACTGCATTATTTATTTATGCACGAACGTCCTTCAGGACTAATACTACGTCGACTATAGATCGACTTATATAAATCTACATATACGAGTAATGTGATTGTGATTGCCATTATCTGACATAATACGCTAAGTATCATAAGCTATGTAGTTATAACCTAAGTAAAATACTTAGGGACCGAGTACGACATCGTTGGTCTCTAGAGCTTTGACTTGTTAGGTTAGTCTTATATTTTCCTCCTCTATTATTCTTTCCCCTCTTATATTTCTCCTCCCGTTATCAACGGTCTTTAGTCTTATAAGACCGTTTAGCAACGTCTTTTGGTTGTAGCATATATTAGCTTCTATCTCTGTACTCTTGGCTTCGCAACTTAATACGAAAACACATCAGAGTCTTCTTCCTTCTCTCATCGCTTCCCTCAGTCGTCTTCGACTCCTCGTCGATCGACTCAACATCACTCTCGTCTTCTCCTAATCGTCTCCTCATCTCTTCGAATCATATCGCACATGGTATCAGAGCGGTAACGACCGCGGTTAACCCTAATTAGCAACAATGGCGTCGGAATCTGATGAAGAGGAAGACGACATTCATGACGGTGAAGAAAATTCTTCCGAGACTGGAGAAGAAGAGACGACCGACAAGAGAAAAGGAAGACGACGCTACGACTCAAATCCGTTGTCGGTTTCAAATTCAGAAACCCCTGGAGTTCCACTCACCTCCACAAAATTCGACGGAAAGAAGGGATTTCAGAATTGGAAGAAGAAGATCGAAATTTGTTTGTTAGCCAAGAATAAGATAAAGTTGATCGACGGTACATTGAAGAAATCGAAGGTTGCCAAAAATCGTAGAGACGCGTGGGACAGATGCGACGGGTTGGTACGTTCTTGGATCCTTGCTTCTGTAGAGACTAGTATAGGAGATAGTTTAGTTTCTTGATCCACTGCTTATGATATGTGGAAACGTCTCATACGGAGGTATGACCAAACCGACGGAACTAGGTTATTTGAGCTTAATCGTGATCTGTCGAAAATGGAGCAGGGAAACTCTTCTGTCACAGAATATTTTACTAAACTGACTAGCATCTGGGATGACATATCTGCTATGATAAACATAGACACTTGTGTGTGTGGTTACAGTGAGAAAGTAGCTAAGCATGCCGAGAATCAAAAACTATTTCAATTCTTGTTAGGGTTACGAGAGGATTTCATTAATGTGAGGGGTAATCTTCTCATGAAGAAGCCTCTTCCAAGTCTGGATTCGGCTTATGCCATAATACTCCAAGAGGAGAGGCAACGAATCAATGGAAAAGGAGAGAATGAAACCCCTAGCATGTCCTTTGCAAATAGCATTAGCAAAACAGAGACAGTTTTTGGTGATAGAGGCAAATCCAGGAAAGATAATGCTGCTAGAAAAAACACAAACATCTGTACTCACTGTGGGAAAACAGGCCACCTAAAGAGTGGGTGCTTTGAGATCTGTGGATACCCAGATTGGTGGAAGGGATCAAGAAATACTTCCTCGGTCAATTCAGTGGGCAAGAAAACAGAAGGTGTGAAGAGTCTTTCTGCTTCGAATGTTGACAAACTGACAAAGCTTTGCAGCTTGCTTGAGCAATCAGGCAAGATTTCTGATAAGAACATTGCAAGCAACAGTGTGCTATGCAACAGAGGTGAATCTCAATTTGCAGGTACTATCTATCCTAAGTGCAATAATTCTCTTCATAAACATGTTAGTCATCAGTGGCTGTTAGATTCTGGTGCTAGTGAACATTTGAGTGGTGATGAAACCTTACTTAGGAATAAGAAACAAACTGCTGATGTTAGCTATGTTACTATGCCTAATGGTCATGTTGAAGCCATTAATGTTACGGGAACTGTTTTGCTTGCAGATGGCTTTAGACTAGAGAATGTTCTTCATGTTCCTAGTTTCAAATTGTCACTTGCTTCTGTTAGTAAGTTAGCTCAACAGAACAATGGTATTATTTCCTTTGATTCTGATGCATGCTATTTACAGGCCCGTACTTGGAAGAATAAAAGACGAATTGGACATCAAAGGGATGGGCTTTACTTTCTTGATGATAGCATGCTGTGCGAAATTTTCAATAACTGTAATAATGAACATTCTGTTAGTTTGGTTCATTCTTGTAATTCTCATGTTATGATGCTGCATAAAAGGATGGGCCACCCTCCTTTGAATAAGATGGTTCAAATGGGTCTTGTGGAAAGGAATGAGATTCCCAATTTCATTTGTGATATATGTTTTAGGGCTAAAGGCCATAGATTACCTTTTCCCCGTTCCAATAATAGATCCAAATGTTGTTTTGATCTCATTCATGTTGACACTTGGGGACCTTGTTCCATTACAAATCATGATGGTAGCCGTTACTTTTTAACCATAGTTGATGATGCTAGTAGATGCACTTGGGTTGTTCTTATGAAATTTAAATCCGACGCATCACAGCACATACAAAACTTCATTAATATGGTTGAGCGACAGTTTAATAAATTTGTTAAGATTGTTCGTTCCGACAATGCTTATGAATTGGGATCTTCAAAGATCTTGCAAGATTTTTTTCATAAAAAGGGTATCCTACATCAAACCACTTGCGTTTACACTCCGCAACAAAACGGAGTTGTTGAGAGAAAACATCGTTACTTACTTGAAACTGCCCGCGCTTTGTTTTTTCAATCTGGTCTTGACGTTACCTTTTGGGGGGAGAGTGTTCTTATGGCCACTTTTCTTATCAATCGATTACCTTCTTCTACTCTAAATGGTCTGTCTCCCTATGAATTTTTATATGGCTCTCCACCTGATTTTAGTAGCATCAAAACGTTTGGTTCTCTGGTTTATCATACTGGTCCTGCAGTCAACCGAAGCAAATTTGCCTCTCGTGGTCACAAGGGAGTTTATCTTGGGCCAGGTCTTTGCCAGAAAGGGCATCGTGTTTTACTTCTCGATGAAAATAAAATTGTCACCAGTCGGGACCTAGTTTTCTTCGAAGAAACTTTTCCTTTGCAGGAACGGGCTTCTCAATCTGATGGGTCAGCCCAGACCACATCCTCGTTTTTTCCCGTTGCCACCCATGAAGAGTCTGACGATGATCTTCTTTCTGAAGAAGATATTACTGGACCCAGCCCACCGACGCAAAAGATCGATGCTCACTCCACTCACGACATCGATCACATGGCTCCTGACGAAATCGGTTTGGTGTCTCCCGAGGTTCAGATTAATTCCACCGAAGAAGATTACTCCCTGGCCCATCAACAAGGTGACACGGTGCGAGACGTCTCTGATCAAGACAATTCTGCTAATCTTCCGACCAACAATGACCAGGCCCATCAAGATTCTACAGAATGTCTTGAACCGTCTGATCTTCGCCGCTCGACAAGGATGAAACGTCCTCCCATCCATTTTGAAGATTACGAGTGCAATCATGTTGGAAAAGATCCTTTCACACATCTTTTGTCCACTAGGCTTGAAAGTTCTAAGCCCAATTTTCTTCCCTCCTTAAATTCTATCACTGATTTTATTCCATCTCAAGTGTTATGTTCTCAGGTCCAAATGAAATGTCCTCTTGAACCCTCATCATACCGTATTGCTGTCCAACATCCTGAATGGAGGGCGGCCATGGAATCCGAACTCAAAGCTCTTGAAGAAAATAAAACATGGACTCTCGTCAAACTTCCCAAGGGAAAACGGTGTATCACTTGCCGATGGGTGTACCGTACCAAGCACAAGGCCGATGGAACCATCGATCGATACAAAGCTTGTTTGGTCGTTCGCGGTTTCACACAAAAAGAAGGAGAGGATTTTCATGAGACTTTCTCACCGGTTGTCAAGATGACAACTATTCAAACCTTGGTTAGTGTTGCCATAAAACGACGTTGGAGGATCCATCAACTCGACATCAACAACGCCTTCATTCATGGGGACCTTCACGAAGAGATTTACATGAAACTCCCCGATGGTTGACTACCCAAATGGCTTAGTATGCAAATTACAGAAGTCCTTATACGGTTTGAAACAGCCTCACGTCAGTGGTATGCCAAACTTTCAACTAGGTCCACTAACCTTGGGTTTGTTCTTTCAGATAATGATTATTCTTTGTACAAATGGAGCAACGGGAACTCCATCCTCTTCCTTGGAGTTTATATCGACGACATTCTTCTATGTGGCAATGATGATACCAAGATCCTTCAAGTCAAAAACACTCTCCACAATTCCTTCAAAATCAAAGATCTAGGCACTCTCACATATTCCTTGGGCTCGAGTTCCATCAACTTTCTCATGGGGTCGGCATAACTCAAACAAAATTGCTTCTGATCTCTCACCGACTACAATATTTCTTCTAAACGGTCGGTCGCTAGTCCCCTCGCCCCCGGCTCCAAACTTCAATTACAAGACGGGTGCCCTCTCCTGACGCCACCACGAGGAATACCGTCGTCTCATTGGCAAGTTGAACTACTTGATCAAACCACGACCAGACCTCAATTTCATCGTTCAATTCTAAGTCAATGCAATCAACATCCTTGCCAAAGTCATTGGGACGCTGCCATCCATGTTCTTCAGTATACAAAGGGACTCTCGGTTATGGCAATTTTTTTAAATAACACGCTCGACTTCTCTCTTTTAGCATATTGTGATTGATTGGGTCTGTGTCCAATTCCGCAGGTCGGTTAGCGGTTATTACATTTATTGGAGGTTCCCTATCTCTTTGGAAATCTAAGAAGCAAGTTCCGTATCTCTCTCAGCCGAAGCCGAATATCGTGCTCTTCGAAGGGTCACACCGAATTAGCTTGGTTGCCTCGCCTCCTTAATGAGCTTGGCATCGATGACATCACTCCTATACCGTTGAAATGCGACAACAAATCGGCCGTCTACATCGCTCAAAACCGTCCTTCGAAAACGTACGAAGCATATTGAAATCGATGTCCATTACGTTCGGATCAATCAAAGCCGGTCTCATTGATGTTGTGCACATTCAAATGTAACCAGAAGCGGATATGCTTACAAATCATAGCGGAAAAGGCTATCAACATCAACTTTCATCAATGGGAATGTTAAAACTTCAAAACCTAGCCGAAATAGCTCTTTCTTAGGTTTGAGGGGGGGTGTTAGGTTAGTCTTATTTTTCTCCTCTATTATTTCTTCCCCTCTTATATTCTCCTCCCGTTATCACGGTCTTTAGATTATAAGACCGTTTAGCAACGTTCTTTTGGGTTGTAGCATATATTAGCTCTATCTCTGTACTCTTGGCTTCGCAACTTAATATGAAAAACATCAGAGTTTCTTCCTTCTCTCATCGATTCCCTTGGTCGTCTTCGACTCCTGTCGATCGACTCAAACATCACTCTCGTCTTCTCCTCCTCGTCTCCTCATCTCTTCGAATCACATCGCACATGACTTGAACATAAATACTACCTAAAAAAATTCTAGGCAATTGCCTAAGGACCCACAGGGCAGCCAATAAAAAGTGATGTTCTCCATACCTAAAACTGTAACTGGTAACTGACTGACTGAGTCGAACATTTGAGTGTGTATGAGTGTGATGGTTTACCTTAATCCAATTAGTCACTGGCTACTGGTCGCGCGTAGAGATCTCTTGAGTGATACCCGAATCGGGTTTACTCTAGTTAAATCCTGACCGAGCCTAGGTAGATCGTTAGGTAGAGTGTGCTGCTGTTGGCACCAGGCCTTGGCCAACCTAAATGGACGCCTTTACAAAGGCAAAGTGAATAAGTCCCGGAATCTTCGGATCCTCTGGGCAGTGAGCACCTCATGTGTACGTGGGACTACTGTCCAAGTGAGTTATTTCGGGTCGTTCTAACTGACGTCTGACAGTGCTAACCAATTAGAGTGATATGTGAGGGCCCGGGGGGCCGACCGATGTGATATGTGGTGATTAACAAGCGTTGCGTGAATTACCGCCTCTGTTTTTATTGTCTGACGTAATACTGTGATGTGTGTTTATTTATAATGACTGTTGTATGTTTAATAGCGTTTTTATATCTTGTTATATTAACTGTAATCGGTAACGCATGAAACGAATCTAATGCAAAGACGGTTAATAACGACTTAAGTGACCATTAGGGTCCAAACCTGGCGTACTCAGCGTTTATCGCTGAGCTTTCACAATAATGTGCATGTTGCTGATCATGGATGAAGCCGGAGTGTGGGGCCCGGGTAGTTAGGGCTTTTTGGTTTTTGAATACCGCACGTACTTCTTTGCTGTATTTGGGATAGTCGTTTACTTACTGATGTTGGTATTGTACGTATTTGGGATACAACTAGACACTCACTATAAACGTTATGTTTTGGAGACTTAGATGGTTGTATAGGCGGTATCTCGTTATCACCGCGTAGTTTATTTTATATTGTTGTCTTGATTATTATTTTCGTATTGCTTCATCACTCGCATGGGCGAGGGATGACAAGTAGCACCCGTGTGAGTTTTAATTACCGTTTTCCTTTTGCTGTGAGACGTGTTTATTACTGTTAACGTGAGTGATTATTACGTTCTTACCGAGTGGGGTGTTACACCATCCTTGACTCGATTCTCTCGGATCTCCGCCACTTTCAGGCGATTGAATGGTTCCACATCCCATACACTTTGAATTTACAGGCTCATAACCTAGCAAACTTAGCTAGAAAATCTCAACTACAAAGTTGTTGTTGGAAAGCATGGACTTTCCTGACTATGCAATGAACTATTGCTCTTAACATATGCATAACAAGTATCTTTTAAAAAACAAATGACATTGTTGCCTTTATGGAGAGGGGTGTCAGAAGCACCTCAAACGACAACAAAATAAACCAAAAGACCAAACATTTCAAACCCCTACCCGGGGTAATAGCCAAAAGTTTAGTTTTAAACCTAACATAATCCCCAAGTCAGATAACACATAACATGATACATGTAGCTATGTACTAAGCAACTACTTCCATACAGTTAGGGTGGTTTAGTGGATAGTGTTGACCAAAATCTAATGTGGGTCATCGATCGCCAACATATATTTTGCATCTTGATCTAACCCATCCAAGTTATTGTTAGCCATTACTTAGTTAGGATTGGTTTTATTCACTATTCTTTTACGTTAGTCTAATCTCGACAACATCGTTACTTTTATCTTCTTTTTTCTATATAAAGTGGCTGATAATGTGAGAACAATATACAAATCTGTTTTCTAGTTTTCTTGAATAATAAAGTTTTTCTTCTTCTTGCCTATCTTCGATTTGTCTCAAAGCATAATCAAACCAACCAACATGGTTAGATCATTATTGCTACATCTATTCCTATTGTTATTGTTTTTGCTATTGTCACTATGACTGCTATTACCATCATTTCCTAAGGTTCTGTTTTTACACTAGCTGACACGAGTAGATTATTGCAAAACACTAGTTTGGCTAGTGTCGTGACGGGGATGTTGGAATATGTAATATAGGATATTTATAGGCTGCTAGTATATGTAGTAGTTGTAGTACACATTTCGTAATATGTTACCGCTATATTTCACTATACACATGGGATACATATGTACATTAGACATATCTTTTACAACATAATACAGTACATTGGTTATGATTGTTATTCATATGTTATCATGGTATCAGAGCAAGAAGAATACAATACATAATGAAATTCTAGATTAAAAAAAAGTCAAAAAGAATTAGTTCATGACTTTCCTTTTTCAGTTACTTCTTGGAAAAGCAATCATCATTTTCTTTTCGATATTAGAAGAAAAACAAATCCCTATTTTCATCATCAATACCTCAACATCATCATAATAAACCTAAGAATCTTTCACCATAGTCGGCAAACAAACTACAAACACGACATACTATAATTGCAAGTATAACCAAGAAGATAAGGAAGGCAGAGAAAAATCAAAAGAAAAAAAATGAAGGGTGACAAAATCTTTCACTCCAGCGGAGGTGGTGAATTTAAGAGTTTTCGCAATGGGTTATATACACACCCTTTTGATAACCCTGGTTTCTTCTTAGCTCACAAGTTTGCTGGGGTTGGGTTCAACAACTAGATAAGATATTCTCTGAGAATATGTGAGGCCGAGACAAGAGATCAAACATAAAAGTTAAACAAAATTAATAACTAGAAGCATGATTTAGCTATAAGTTAATTGGTCTTCTATAAGAACTTGTTATAACACGATTGAATCAAAGTAATTTGGATTTGATTAGCTACTTTTTATCTTAACCTATTAGGATCCGTTGAACAGGATTTGTTAACTGAATTACTTATAGTTTTTGAGTCTGTTGCAAAATTAGGGAGTGTGCATAATAGAATTCGAATATGAAGGTTAGCAAGCAAAATGAGGTGCTACTTTTAGTTATAAAGTTCAAACCTTTATTTTTTTACTTTAGTGTACTTAATTTGTTTATTGTTTCTAGTTTTACTTTTTAGTGTTTCTTTAATTAGAACAACCAAATCCTCTAAACATACAATCTTACATGTTTTCAATTAGTATTGCATGTCTTGATTAAATTAATAGTTGTCGTTAATTAAAATAAGGTCTCTTGGGTACGATAACCCTACTTCCCATAAATTACAAAAATGATAGGTACACTGTCGAGGTAGAGATAGTGACATATTTTTGCTACAAGTCTTCTGGCATCGTTGTTGGGACCTTTGGTGCGGTTAATTGATATTTTTATTTAATTATGATTTTGATTTTCTTTATTTATTCTAGAAAATTTTATTTAATTATTTTTTTCTTGTTAATCTATTTGAGATTTTTTTATTCAATTAGGGATGTGTATATATATGCATTTGTTGGTTTTAGTTTTATTCTTATTCTTTTAGGGACTAATTTTTTTTGTAATGGCGATTGACGAGTTGTGGGGTATGTAGGATGAGATTAAATGTTGAATGTATCGATGAAAATGGAGACTGAATCATTCTCAAGATGATGGATCATTGGGGATAACCATTCGGGCACTCAAATCCACCATCAGAGCCGGCAACAGAGTTAATACGTACTACAACAACTACCTTTTCAAGGTGGGATCACAGAGTTGCAGTTATGCTAGATGAACTGAAAGTGCAAACTAAAGCTTTTAGCGAGATGAGGTTGGATCAAACCTCCCAGCAGTTGACATAGTGGCCAGAAGGACTCCTATCGAGTCAAAACTATTCAATAGAATACATTAAAGCGGTGACTTTGAGGAGTGAGGAACAATTCGAGCCCGGTATTACGGTAGCTAAGGAGAAACTTGATGAAGAGGTGGGCAACCTGTTGAAGATTATACTACCCACCCTCTCCATTCTATTTCAACCTGAGAATCTAGTGTTTATGAACCTCCCTTATGAACCTATTTGCGAGCCAATAGAGGTGCGTGTTGTGATGGATTGTTCGTCAACATGTTTTCCATTGAGCCTCACCCACTTGAGGAGGATGTTTACGTCCTTAAATTTGAGGAGGAAGTGCCACATTTGTCACTTGAGTCTCACCAATCAGACGAGGATTTTTAGATCCACAAATTTGAGGAAGAAGAGCTACCATCACCCAATCTTCGCTAAGAGGATTATTATTGTCTACACCTCCTTGAACACCTGATTTTGTAGAGTTTTTATTTTCCAATCTTATTTGTTGATGTAACTCTTTGTTTTGTTCCTGGTGGTTTAGAAGTGGAAGATGACGCCCACATTACACACCCATGAAACACTACAACAATGTGTATCATTAGGGGGCAACTTGTATAAGATCAATGAAGGCAACACAAAACTTGTCTCTATCTGTGTGATCAATGGAAGTGAGATATTAAGTCGCCCTGTTGGTGCGATCAACGGAACTTACTTTTGTATTATGCCTTATGGGTTCATTGTTTTTTTGTGTAATTTAGTTCATGAGGTTAAACCTCTTATCCAATGGCCAAACATAAGAATGATTAACAACGATTTATTGTGGTTAATGACAGAATAATGGTCTATGTTATTCATTGAGGAGTTGTTTTCTATTATGATGGAGTTTAACCTTATTCTTCTAATTTTTTATTGTTTTGGGATATTTGCGCGCTTCATGATGTTCTTTCTATTTCTTACTGTCTTTTTCTGATATTTAGATTGTAGACCCCTCATTTGTTCTTGTCTAATTCCCAAAGAACCTCGCTAACTCATCTTCTATGTTAAACATGATCAGATCATCCTCGCCAATCAGGTGTTAAGAGCAATTTAAGAAACTGATGGACATGTGGTATACTTCCAATATTCACTCCACGTACAGTATAAACCGCAAGTTGTAGTATATATTTCCATTTCCATTTCTTATTTTACTTTTCCAGTTATAAGGAGAAATCATATATCTATTTTTTTAGCTTCATATAGTGTGAGGTAAGGCATAATTTAATAAGTTCTTTTGTTTTTGTGTTGCATAGATAAATCATTAATTACTTGAGCATATATAATGTATATTATCAATATGTAGTGAGCCCTGGATTGTTTGTATCATTGATCTTAAAAGGCAAGCATGCGACTGGTTGGATCAACTAGAGGTTCTCTGTGTTCTTATGTGAAGAATGTTGTACATAAGTAATTGACTATGTTAAAAGTTTGTTCTAAATTAATGGATATTATTTTATGCATAAATGATAATGTTCAAAGATTGATATATTCGTTGCAATGTTATAGGCGTTAAAATATTCCAGACCAAGCATGTAGAAGTAGAGAGCCTCGCAAAAATGTAAAGTGAGACATAATCAAGGTATGAATCTTTATGTTATTTCAATAAACATAACTTCATTCATAAGTTGTGATGACCTGTGATTTCTTATTCTTCTCTTTTGTATTGTTTGGTTTTACTAGTGTCCAAACAATCATCGTTTGTTGAGTATATTGGATGGATTTGCAGAGAAGTCGTTAGCTCCAACAATCTTTGCCTTCCTTGTTAGTTAAATTAGGTTTTTTGCTTGCATACAATTTTTTCCAAGAAGGGTGGACCAGACATGGTTATTCAGGAGATCTTTTTGGCTTCATCGTTATAAATTCACTAGTGGAAAAAATATTTTTTAACACGCTTAAATTAGGCTTTATAACACGCTTAAGAGCCGTGTTATATGAAGTCGTGATATAAAACTATGTTATAAAGTGATTATATAACACGGTTTAAACTGTGTTATTTAATGTTTCTGACCGGGCAAAGTGTGATGAGAACAGATTATATAACACGGTTTTGTTGAACTGTGTTATATAATTCACTAAATAACACGACTTTAACTGTGTTATATACGTATTTTATGACACAGGGAACGACTTTATAACACAGTTAGAAGGAACCATGTTATAAAGTTGTACTTATGTAACATGGCTTTAACCCCGTTATATAGGTATAGCTTTATAACACGGTTTCATCTAACCATTATATAATTTTTAGAAATTTCTCATTTTTTTCACTCCTTGCACAGATTTGTACAGTTCTTTATCAATACCTTTCACAACCTGTTCAAATAGGCAACATGTCTTATGTCCACAATGGCAACAAGGCCTTTCATCTAAGGCAACATGCCTTATAATTTCTACAATGGCAACAAGGCCTTTTCATTTTCCAAAATAGCGGTAACATGCCTTACAAATTCCACACAAACAGGACAGCTTGTTTTAACATGGACAAAAGGATCACACTTCTTCAAGTTTTCAAACACTAAAAAATCTACCAAAACTCAAGTATGTAGCCACTTATCAAAAAAAGAACGATACCATGCACCAATCCCTCTGATCTGTTGCCTTAGCTTTTCCCACAATTGTAAGAACCGCTTGAGCCGGCGATTTACAGAGGCAAGAAGAAGAAGAAGAAACACGATGGAAGAAGTTTATTCATTAGGAAGAAAGAGAGTACAGTACATTCATACAGAGAGAGGGCACTGAGTATTGTACTATATTCTCTATATTAGAGAGGGCCGAGATGTTTTTATATACTGGGCTATACAGACCGAGAAGTATATAGTATATTACTATACTTATGTACTGATATATAGTAATACACACTATCCTGTCCTAATACCCCCCCTCAAGGCTTAAGTCTTAGAGATGAAGGACTGAAGACTTGGTGTTCAAGAGGGAAGCAGGCCCAGCTTCGGTAATGTGGCTTTGTAGACTTTCCCAGTGAGAGGTTTTGTCAAGATGTCAGCAAGTTGATGGCGAGCAGGAATGTACTGAACGTCAATCAATCCACCTTGCAGCTGGTCACGGACAAAGTGACAGTCCAACTCAACGTGCTTTGTCCGCTCATGAAGTACCGGATTGCGGGCAATGTGTATGGCAGAAACGTTGTCACAACGCAGCGGGACTGGTGTAATATCAGCAACGCCTAGCTCTGCAAGCAATCTGGTCAACCAACTTAATTCGGTTGTGACTTGGCGAAGGGCTCTATACTCAGCTTCGGCGGATGAGAGAGCAACGGATGCTTGCTTCTTTGACTTCCAGCTGAGAGGGCTGCCTCCAAAAAGAATATAATAACCTGAAATAGATTTCCTCGTGATTGGGCAAGATGCCCAATCAGAGTCACAAAAAGCGTGTAAGGTATAAGTGGGAAGTTTATTAAAAACAAGTCCAAAACCGAGGGTGCCCTTTACATAAGCTAATGCATGAAAAGCAGCTTGTAAATGAATATCAGTTGGTTGCTGTAAAAACTGAGAAAGGTGCTGAACAGTAAAGGAAAGATCTGGCCTGGTGTTTGTTAGGAAGTTCAACTTTCCCAACAAGCCGTCTGTATGATGTTGGATCTTTAAGGAGTTGGCCAGAATCTTTGAGAAGCTTCTGATTCAACTGCAGTGGGGAAACTGCTGCACGACAGTTGTGCATGTTGTAATCTGCAAGAATCTGACTTGCATATTTGCGCTGAGACATAATCAAAGAGTCATTAGTTTCAATAAATTCCATGCCAAGAAAAAAATGCAACCTACCAAGATCCTTGATTCGAAACTCCTTGTGGAGTTGAGCTTTCACATTGTCGATTTCTCTGCTGTCATTACCCGTAATGAGGACATCATCAACATATATACCAAGGAAAGTACGTCTCCCATTGTGCTGTTTAGAGAAGAGAGAATAGTCGTTTTTTGATTGTTGGTAACCTAGGCTATGCAAAAAGCTCCCTAACTTTTCATACCACTGCCGGGAGGCTTGCTTTAAACCATACAAGGATTTATGTAATTTGCAAACTTTATTATTATCGGTAATGTTGAGACCTTGGGGAATTTTCATGTACACATCTTCATGCAAATCGCCATGAAGAAAAGCGTTGTTAACGTCCAACTGATCTATCCTCCAGCCTCTTTTAAAACCGAGAATGATTAAGGCCCGGACGGTGGTGAGTTTGACAACGGGAGAAAAAGTTTCTTCATAGTCAAGGCCGTATTTTTGAGTGAAACCTCTAACTACAAGTCTAGCTTTAAAACGCTCTAAACTGCCATCAGATTTAAGTTTCGTTTTGTAAACCCATTTGCAAGTAATGGGTTTCTTGCCATGGGGCAGATCGACTATGGACCAAGTTCCATTGTCCTTAAGAGCTTGGAACTCAGCTTTCATAGCTTCTACCCACCTTGGGTCTTTGGTAGCTTGGGCATAAGAAGTGGGTTCTTGCAGAGAGAGAATTTGGTTGTAGAGAGTGTTGGAACTATGGGTAAGAGAGAAAGAAGTGATGCTCTTATTTGGGAGAGTGTTGGTGAGAGTTTCAATGGGAAGAGTGGTGGTGGAGAAAATGTGAGGAGTGTCATGCAGTCTACGAGAAAGAATGTCAGAGAAAGGATCTTTTGTGGTGTGTGTGTTCAGAACATAGTCATTAAGATAGGTAGGGGGTTTATGGATTCTTTCTGATCGCCTAGGGACCTGGCTATTGACAGGATTTTCATCCATGGGATCAGTGGTATCAAGGGTGGTATGATGTTCCTGTGAAGGTTGAATAGTTTCTGGGCTGTGGCAGTTGGAGGAATTATGAGGAGCAGGGGAAGGTGGGCTGTTCTGTTCTGGTTGAGAATGGCTGCTGGTGGTGGATGGTATGATCTGTGCAGGTCTAATAGATGGGGAGGTGGAATATGAGCTGGTAGGTTCATATAGAGATGGTTCAGTGATGGAGTTATCAGAGTATTGGAATAGCAAATCAAGGTTATCAGACCTGGTGCTGTCAGAAACGGTTGTAGTATCTTTGTTATTCCATAATCTGTTCCATTTTTCATCAAGGAGAGGATATATATATTCAAAGAAGGTAACATCCCTCCCAATCTGTATGAGTTTAGTGTCTAAGATAAGGAGAATATGCCCTTTTGTGTTGCTGCAGTTTCCCAGATAAACTGCTGCATCAGATCTAGAATCCAGTTTACTTCTGCCAGGATTGATATTTGTTGTGTAACATAAGGATCCAAAGTTTTTAATGTCCTTATAATTTGGGTGTTTTCCATAAAGGTGCTGGTAAGGAGTGTGATTTCCTATGGCCTTGGATGGAATTCTGTTAATGATAAAGGCAGAGTGGGCGAGAGAGTATCCCCAGTATTGGGGGGGAAGGCCAGATTGGAAGAGAAAGCTTCTGGTCATTTGCATCAAATGTCCCTGTTTCCTCTCGACCACCCCGTTTTGTTGGGGTGTGTGAGGACAGCTCATTTGATGTATGATCCCTTGTTGTTTGAAAAACTCTAAACCTTCATTAGATTTCCCTAGTTCTTTGGCATTATCAGAACGGATGATTTTTATAGTCTTTTTGAATTGATTTTGAATGAGCCAAACAAATTCCTTAATGGCACTCATCCCTTCAGATTTTAGTTTCAGAAGTTTAACCCAAGTGTATCTGCTAAAATCATCCACCAGAGTGATAAAGTATTTCTGTCCCTTGGGGGTTTGAACCCGAAGAGGACCACCAATATCAACATGCAAAATATCAAAAGGCTCTGTGCTTTTTATTTCTGAATTCGGAAATTTCAATCTTTTTCCCTTGGCCTTAAAGCAAACAGTACAAGGAACAGCATCCAAAGCAGGAAATTTAACTCCAAGGTCTAGCATGGATAGTTTCCTAGGTGGGATATGTCCTAGTTTGGAGTGCCAAAGAATAAGGTTTCTATGAAGTGTATCAGCATGATCAGAAAAACTAACAGAAGCTGTAACATGGTGATGCCTAAGTTTTTCTAAGAATTGCCTTAAAGCAGTGATATTTACAAAGTAAAGGCCATGTTTTCTTTCACCAATCTCAGCTTGGAGTTGTGTGTGTTTATCCTGCAAGATACAATAAGATTGTACAAACAGAACATTGAGGTTTTGCTCTTCAGTTAATCTACTGACAGAAATTAGATTAAAACTGAAAGTAGGAACATAAAGAACATTGGGCAATATGAATTTTTCACACAATTCTATCTGTCCCACACTATTCACACTGCAGTGGTTTCCATCAGGCAGAGTTATACTATGCACAGTTGCAGAAGGTTTAAAATCACGAAACAAATATTTGTTCCCAGAAACATGTTCAGACGCGCCCGAATCAATGATCCAGAGAGAAGAGATGTTTTTATCCAAGAAATTATGAGTTAGTCTAGCAGTATAGATCCAAGGTTGAGAAAAGGTACCAGAGAAACTACCGAAACCTTGTGTATTGTCATCCTTGCTGTTTATCTGCCTTTGCTCGAAGTATTTTGTCAATTCCTCTATCTGGTGGGCAGTGAAACCGGCAACTGGTGATTGTTCTTCATTTCTCTTGGGCCTTTCCTTTGTGTCCTGTGTTGTAACAGGTCCTGCAACCCGTCGTGATTGAGCTTGAAACCGAGAGTTCTGGGAGGAATCTTGGTCCGGGAAGCCGATGAGCCACCAACACTCCGCCCTTGAGTGCCCGAGTTTTGCACAATTTGTGCATTTAGGCTGGTTTTTCTTCGGGCCAGGGTTGGAGTTAGGGGATCTTTTGTTGTTCCCGATTTTAGGGTTAGACTTTTTGTTGCTCCCGAAAGTCTTGGTCGCAAGAGCGATGGATTCTTCGCTTCCAGCACCCTTTTCCTCTGATAACTGATCTTGCTTCTCGTCTTGACTGATTAGTGAGAGGGTTTGTTCAAGATCCGGAAGGGGTTTCATGAGGAGAATCATTCGCTTAGCGCCTGAGAAGGTGGAGTTGAGCCCATCGAGAAATTTCATGATCTGGTCTTGCTCCTTGTGTTGTTGTCGAGTTTCGTCTGCCCCGCATTTACAACCGCATAAACAGCGTGGGTTCTTTCTTGCTGCCTCTAATCGATCCCATAGAACCTTTAATTTTGCAAAGTAGCTTCGAACAGGTTCGCTTCCTTGTCGACATTGCATGATTTCCCTTTGTATAGAGTAGATCTCGGGTCCGCTAGTCAGCTCGTATCTCTTGCAGAGGGCAGACCACATACGATAGGCATTATCGCAGTAAAGAATTGTTTCTGCTATGTCCTTCGAGATGGAGTTGATGATCCAACTCATTATAGTGTGGTTGCACCTCTCCCATGTCGGATATCTTTCATCGGTGACTGGCGGCGCTTCGATTTGTCCGTTCACCATGCCAAATTTGTTTTTCGCCTTCAACATGATGATGGCTGCTCTCTTCCAAGAATCGAACCCGACACCGTTGAATTTAATTCCAAAGCTGAGAGAAGGTTGATCAGAGGGGTGAAGGTAGAGAGGGTCGTTGTAGTCTCCATTCAGTGAAGATTCTTGAGCTTCTAGGTTTTCTTGGTTGTCGTCGTTTTCGACTTCGTCTTCCACAGTCTCGTTGTCTTCGTTGCCTTGATCCGCCATAGTCAAAGAAGTTCTTTCTGCTCTGATACCATGTAAGAACCGCTTGAGCCGGTGATTTACAGAGGCAAGAAGAAGAAGAAGAAACACGATGGAAGAAGTTTATTCATTAGGAAGAAAGAGAGTACAGTACATTCATACAGAGAGAGGGCACTGAGTATTGTACTATATTCTCTATATTAGAGAGGGCCGAGATGTTTTTATATACTGGGCTATACAGACCGAGAAGTATATAGTATATTACTATACTTATGTACTGATATATAGTAATACACACTATCCTGTCCTAATAACAATTGAAGGGTAGGATCAACACCGGTGGGGTTGTGGCACATGCATGAAGAAGCATAATTGTTCTTACTGAAGTAGATCTAAGGTCTTCAAGTTGGCCTATTGTGAACGTTTGAAGAAAATGACACATTAAAAAGAGAAAATTAAGTTAACCAGAGATATAAAGATGTGGACCATTTGAAAGGAGGTTCTACAGATATTTTGACCTTCAAAAAGAAATGATAAATGATACATGAACACGTTAATCGTAAGATCACAAACCAAAGCAACATATTTATCAACAACAACATATTTATCTTTTTCTTAACTTAGAAGCAGTTGAGAGCAAATTTCTATTTTTGTTAACTAGAAGTAGCAAAAGCAATAGATTTTTCAAGACAATACTTTTATCTTTTTTGTTAAATAGTAGCATAAGCAGCAACATATTTCATCTTCAAGCAATGGAAGCAACAGGAGCAACATATTTCATTTGTTGTTCATTTTTCTCATAAAAACATGCTTGCAGCTTTATCGTAATCTATTTTTAATTTCCTTCTCACAACCATGTCAACTGGTTGAGGATGGAGGAAAGGAACATGGCGGGTGAGAGCAAACAAAAAAGATAAAAAGAAACTAAATGAAAGTTGCTAATCAGGAATATGATTTTAGGGAACATCGAATCACTTTATCACATGAAGGAGCTCATCACATGAAGGAGCTTAACTTCTACGATAACTTAAGGATGAACGATGCTATATCTTCTCTTACAAAATCTAGTTCCTTCTTTATGTAGGAGTTTGGTTGATCTTGAAAGAACTGTAACACCTACACAAAAGAACAAAAATATTTGCTTATTAAGAGTTTGATGAATGATAGCAGTATACATTGATAAACTCTATATATGTCACATACCGTTCGATAATCTGAAAATCTATCAACATTAGCACAAAAGTCATGCTTAAAATTCAACGTATAATAACCACAAGTAGTATCATCTTTCTGCTTAGGTACCTATTATAGTAGAAAAATAAGAATGTTAGTCAACGTTTTAAATAACAAAATAAGCAACAAATGTAGTGCGAATGAGTGTATAGAATTGTTTACCGTCAAATGACAAACATCCCAATCTTTAGTTTGAATGGGATTAATCATTCCACTCATCAGTTGAGCATTTACAAATTCACTGATTACAAAATCAGATATTACACTTAGTGAATAATTTTATAATAGTTTTACAAAATTTCAATGACTCTTGTTTATGAATTATACCTTAAGATAAAATCTGCAATTTCAATGTCATTTGATAACATTCCCTTAGGATCACGCTCCAACATTCCAGGATTTTGCATTGTAATAATAATAAGGATCCAGTGGTTAATACATTTGAATGCATAACTCGTATTAAGTTAGAATAACTATAGCCAATAAAAACAACTAAATATGTTTATACAAAAACAACTCACATCTGATGGTATGGAATAAGTGCAAATCTACTTTTATTCTCATCCTGGCAACAAATGCATTTTCAACATTGTCCATAAATGCTCTTGAGTCCAGTAGTAGAATTTATTTGAGGACATAGAAATATCACCACATCACTTTTACGGCATGAACACAACTTTGAATACAAATGCCTTGTAAAATAATAAGACACATTCAACAAATTAGCAAATTAACTGAGTACGGTAATTAACTAAAAGTTAGGAAACACTTACAGTTTATAAGCTTGCACTATGGATGACATCACCCAGTCTCACCTCATCAATTCTCCAATCTCAGCAAACCCAGATGATGTTTTATTATCTTCTTTATAATGAAGTATAGATTTTGGCAACGTCAGAGGAATGTTAACCACATTGGGAACCTGGAGGATCTTCTCATGGATCTTTCTCATATTAGTGCTTAGCCTATTGATAGTTTGTTTTGACATAAACGATTTTCTCGTCCCCACACTAGAACCCACGGTGCAATCCAACTGGGGCTATGGCTGAGCGGTAGTGGGCACAATCTCGTTTTTCCTCTACTGCTCCTTTGGTAAGTGAAAAACTAAACAATTAATAACTAACCAAACAATGCAACTATTGAGAAAAACAATAATTATATCATCAAATATTAAATTATACCTCATATATCAGGAACAAATAGTTAACTGGCCAACACACCCATGAACCAATTGCTTCTTCTAATCTTGTCCACTTGTTGATTGAGAGCGGGAGGTTTGAACAAAACCGTCGACGATAGTGTCAATAGATACTCGTGCATAGTATGTTGATATAGGAGAGTCGTGGACAGTAGAATTATATGCAGATTTCAAGACTTGCCTAAATGCGACATCTACGAGGACTCCATTAATCCAGAGATAAAGACAACATGTTTGTGGATCTTATACGATTAACAAAGTATTAAGCTATAATTCTTTTTTAAATTGAACATATTAGGGACTTTACATTAAAAATTATTACATACCTTAAGGTTTTGGAATGGATATGAATCCATCGAACCACACGAAGAAGGTTGAGAAGGCATCTGTGTATGACCAGCAACAGACAGTGGTGTAGTGTTAGATTGTATAAGTCTGTGCTGCAATAGAAGGACTTACAATTTCTCCTTGAAATTTTGATTAGATGCATGTCATTTCTCAGCAAACCTCTCTTCCAACTTCTTTTCAACAACTCTCTCCATGTAATTCGTCCCAATATGTACATATCCCAACTTTAAGAACACATATCTTTTGCGCACTTGACCTCCTAGCCCCCTAACTCGACCCGGGTGATCTTTGCTCCCTAAAGCCCTATTCAGTATGTCATCCTCTTCAACAGGGGTCCATTCTGTGTTTTTTAAAGATACCCTTAACTCATTCTTTAAAAAATTCCAATATTCGAATATTTACCCGTAAAATAAATAACTATACCACTAACATAGTTATAACACTTACCACTTTTTGGGAGAGCTCCTACGTCTCACGAACTAGGAAGAACAATTGTCCATCAGAGTCCTTCTTCTGTCGCCCAACAAATAAAAGTCGATTTTGTCCACTTCTTTTATAGACTGAATTGTTTCCTTGCTGCCATCCTCTTGTATTTTTAAGTAAAACTGCCTCCTTCAACATGGGAATGGACCCAGGATATCCCTTTTTGCTCATATAATGCTGATGTATATTTTTTCTCCCGATTTGCCCTGGCCTTCACTTGTTTTTCCTATTGACAAGTTATTACAAAAACAAAGTTATTTACAATAAATATTGAGTTTAAATCAATTTGTTGGACGAGATGACCATATAGATAAAACATTACTACCTTGAACTCAGCCGTGGTGTGGTTTGCGACAAAAAAGTCTCAGTCAGCTTGAGTGATCATCCCCTCATATAGAATCCATGGTGGACAGAGTTTAGGGTTTTTGGTCTCAAGGTTGATATAACGTCTGACCAATGAATTTTGAATTGTCTATGTTTCTCAGCTAACATAGACATTACCTTCGCCTATAAATGGTCAGATACACCATATTTGTCTCTAACTGCCTCCCACATCAACTCCTTACGTCCTTGATATATATCATCCCAAAACTTGTTTATATTGCACTTACTTTTGCACAAACTTCCTAACGTGCTAGTGAATTGATGCTTCAAAGCACCCGAGGGTCTAAGGTAGGGATCTTATTCAAGGTTGACTTTCTTACTCTTCTAAGCTTTCAACCCTCTAGTAGGTCCTTGACCCTTTATTTGTCTAGGTAACGGGGTGCTATCATGATCGAAAGGTCCCTGATCATTACCTTGGTTCTGCTGATCATCACCGTGACTCTGCTGATCATCAGTCATGACCCATAACACCCACATCACAATCTACATCCATATCAGACATCTGAAAACAAAGAAACGAAATGTAACTAGATTATTTGTGGCAAGACATGAAAAAATAAAAATAATAAAAGTTTGAATTGAACAAAACGTAAAACACATCAATATACCATATCATTTCCTAACGTACATAAATATTCACTTATGGATCCACAACCCTTCATCACGATTGGATTGTATGTATTGAATAGTCATGTTACCATAAGAATCATCCTCATCGCGTAGATTACTTGCTTTAGATCAGTTGCAACAACAAACGGATCATCGGTTGAAGTAGTTCTACTAAGATCAACAAGTGTCATCCCAAACACATCAACATAACAACCATGTTTATTATCTACCCATTCACAACGAAACAAACAGATTTCATACTGTGTGTAGTCAAGAACCCATATGTCATGTATAACCCCGTGATATTGTTTTGTGTCCATAATTGGAGCATGATCTAGAGTATTTTGATACAATTCTTGAGATGCAACAACATTGATGCCACTATTTTGCATTGTTGACTTGCTATCTTGTCTAAGGGTGTAGAATGTGAACCCATTGATATCATATCCTTCGTATGAAACTACATCAAGAGCGGGTCCACTTGCCAACCACTACAGTAATTGTGGAACATTCCGTGATTCTTCATAAAACACTCGTTCCTTGAGCCACTCAATGAAAGTTCTATTTTTTTCCTTCATTAACCTAACATTGCCCATGGTCGGATTTTACTGTCTGAGGAGAGTCATGTGTTCTTCAAAGTATGGTTCAACCACCTTCAAATGCTTTAGTACCAGCAAATGTGCTTTATTAAGGAGTTCTATATCAGGTTTATGCATTATTTTTCCTTTAACACCCACTCCCATAATTCTTCCATCATGTCTATCTTTTGGAAGACCGATGAAGTCTATCCCTTCCAAGTAGTGAGTATAGAAGTCAACCGCTTCCTCTATTGTTACCCCCCTCAATGATGCTTCCTTTTGAACAACGGCAGTTCTTCATCTTTTTTTCAGGATACCCATATATCTTTCAAATGGGTACATATAATGTTGGTACATTGGCCCACACGCTTTGATTTCTCTGACCAAGTGAACAACAAGATGCACCATAATGTAAAAAAATGGATGGAGGAAAATACATCTCAAGCTGGCACAACGTCACAACTACTTCAGCTTGCAAATTTTCCAATGTCTCCACGTTAATGACCTTTACAGATATAGATTTGAAAAAAATAAAAAAGGTTAGGTATTGTCTTTCGAACATCTACTGGCAGTATACCGCGAATTGCAACTGGTAGAAAATATTACATTAATACACGGTTGTAACACCCCAACCGTTAATCTCATCATTACCTCTTAATCACGCAGCGAAACTCTAATTACAACGAGGTGAAACAACGCCGTTGGCCACCCATGTGGCTAACCAGGCTAAACTTACATACCGTAATGGTCCGATGAACTGGAACAACCGAGTACACATTACAAATACAATACTCAAATCTTTTCTCTACTATGCCGAGTCTACAATGAATGGATGCCGACAACATATTCGGTCTTACACTTCCTTCAATACATAAGTAATTAAAACTAACTACCCATGCAACCCACAGACCCCGTCCTACTCTCGAACGGTAACATCTTCGATGTACCTGTAAAATAAAAACATCGCCCCTAGGGGCTCAGCTTAATGCTGCATATGAAATTCGCATACCACGAGCGCTAACCGGGGTACGCAGACTACTTTTGTCGGATATACATGGAGTTCATTAGTCAAACAACATGCATCATAGCAATACAATAAGTACATGTAATGCTCAAGGAATCTACATCCAATCATGGAACTCAATTCCTAACTAACATAACAAGGTTATTAGTTGTATCTGGTTACTCTTAGGCCTTGAGGGTTATACCTCACTATGCCATGTTTACTTATTCAATACTCACCCGCTCTCTCGGGTTACTTATTCATGTACACACCCATTCTCTTGGGCTACTCATTTTATACTCACCCATTCTCTCGGGTTACTTATACACATTACCTCACCCACACTCTTGGGTTATTTATACTCATTATCTCACCCACACTCTTGGGTTAATTATACTCAAGCTCTTGTAGATTCTCGAGACATTACAGGTCTCCTACGTCACGCTTGTTACTCTTAATACATACTTAGGCCAAAACTCATGGCTCTCAGGCATAGTCTGACTTCCCCGGTTTCGACCCTACTCTGGTTCTAGCATGGTGGGAAGGTTCAACTAGCTCACGGAACTCTCTCTTAGTTCCTGTCTCTTTTACTTAGGCCCGACTACTCTCGGACTGCTTACATTCCCATACACTCCTCTCTCGGAGTTATAATAATATTGTGTATATTAGTCTAGAAGCATCACACTCGATGTTTCTAATGACCTTGGGAACATTACTTAAGTTTGGTTAATCTTAGGTTTTAAGAGTTACCCATACATTTACTTTACTCATACTTTCGGTTATTTACATATATCAGGTAAAATCCTCATATAGGAGGTCGACCATGTCTCAAGGGAGTTACTAATCCCTTAGGTCTCTTTTTCCTTCTTCACTAGTTCACATCTTCGAACTATCTTAAATCCTCTTGAAGGAGGTTCATTTATCTTTCCACTCTCATTTGTTTCGTGGATTGTTTCTATGTGGTTTTCTAACCATTATCGGGTATTTACTCAACCCGTACTTCTCCTCACATTCTAGGGAGTTCATATGTTTGCGTTATCGTTATACTTTAACGGATAGTTTGTGTGTTTGCACGTTTTCGTTATCATAAGCGTCGACCCGATCTATGGGTCTCTAGCCAAACGTTACTCACTACGAGTCGGTCCATTCACTATGTTAGACCACACCGGCATACAAGTATGTTAGCTCATTCAACATACAACAAGGCATACATAATCAAACAAGGGATTATTTTCATGCTTTAATCTTGATTAAGCCGGCACACAAACACACAAATCAACGTAACTCGGTTAGCACGCGGAGTATGAGAAAATCATACCTTTCACCGGGGTTTTTACTTTACCGTGGCATCTCACCATGCTCGGGTCACGCACGACTCTCTGATAATGTTTCAAACATTATTATTAATACTAAGATCATACGGTACATAATTAAATGCTACTCCCGTACTTACCCCGTTATCCCGTTATCTCGGTTTTACTTTTGTTAATTTGAGTTCTTACTTCACACTCACTTCTAACACCTTCTTACACTTCCTAGGGCCTTTACATGTCACCAAACAAGGCCTTAACATCTTATAACATCATTAACATGTAAACCCCCATCATTTCCAACCTTTAAAATGCTCTCTGTAGGTTTCTGGGGTTGGTCCGGGACTTGGTCCCCACCCTAAGTCCCAGACCATTACAAGGTATAACTCTCGGCTTTTATTTTCACCTGGTCCGGGACTTCATGCAGGAGTCAGGTCCCGGACCATAATGCAGGCAAAGTCTCGGCTTAAAAATTGTGGGTGGTCCGGGACTTGGGCATGGACTTAAGTCCCGGACCAAGCAAACAGAGAACTCTCGGGGGTAAAATCAGGGGTGGTCCGGGACTTGGTCCTGGACCTAAGTCCCGGACCCTGCTACAGATTTGCCAATTTTGACAGTTTCTAACTCTGTTCAAGGTTCTCTCTTAGCCCATTAATTACCCAATCTTTACCAACTATAATCCACATGTTTTAGCACCTATTTACTCACCTAAACCACCTTAAACTAGTCACCAAGTCCACTCACTAAGCCATGCTTAATTCACTCCAATTCACTTATATTTCATAACTTGGTTTTCTTGTTTTCTAATACTCTTGTAACAGATTTTGGTTTCCTCATTATACCATTCAAACTTCATTCACTAATGCCATTCACAACACCCAAATGACATTATTTCCACTGTTAACACACTCTTCTTCTTTGTTTGGTTTTCAAACCATTAACCACTCACCTCAAACCCCTTAAACAACCTAGTTCTTTCCTCTAAAACAGAACACTCAAGACCATAAATTCCTAGGTGAATTTTGACAGCACCTCCTTACTTTCCTAAGCATTTTCACCACACTAAACATGTTCACAAACACCTCTTCTCCCCTGTTTGGTTTAGACATCAAAACCACATCAAATTCCCATTTATTCATCATATAAACTAGCTTAGTTCCCAAGCTTATTTCTCACACTTAAGCAACATTAAAACAACTTCATTCATCATTAAATTGTAGCATCTCAACTACACTAATACAAGATCATCCACACCACTTACAAAAATCTATTTTGCAAGAAGATAAACCAACTCAAGGTGAGTTCATTACCTTGTAAATTTTTGGTTTTCACTTCCCTTCTTCCTCTTCTCTTGTTCACTCCTTCTCTTCTCGTTTTCACACCGCAAAAGGGAGTCTAGATTGCTAACTACAATCATATCCCCACACCACACAATACAAGCTTATTAATTTAATTTTTCCCACACAAAAACTAGCATTTCAAGAACTAGTTTTTAGGCTCTAGCTTAGATATTACCTTAGAGTATTCAAAAGGAGAGCTTGGCAATCAAATGGAGGCATTTCCAACACTCCACAAGGGCAAGGAGCTCACGGCTGAAATGGGGAAAATTTTCAACGTGGAGAATTTTTCCAAAATTGGAAGAACTAGCTAGAAATGAGCAAAACTCTTGCTTATTATTACCTTAAGGCATCAAGGTGGTGAAGGAGAGTCAAAATCAGCTCCTCAAGCTTCAAAAGGCAAAACACCCATGGAAGTGAAGGTGGAGGAAACAAGATTTTGAGGGGTGGAAAACGTAGCCCTCGCCGATACGAATTTAACGGTGGCAATTTTGTGCGATTCGGTGAAGAAATGAACAAGTTAGAGGTGAGACAAGGTGGGGGCTTGGTGCTGTTCGGTCTCGCGAGGAAGAAGAAGGAGTTTAGAGAGCTGGGCAGAGCAATACGTGAAATGAAGAAGGAGGAGGTGAGAGGTAAGTAATTTAAGTTACTTTTACTTTATACTATTTGCTTTATTTACTTATTTGTCCTCTTATTACTTAATAGCTAGCAAGCTATTAATGGGTGCATTCCTTATTAATTAAAAACGTCCCACATTAATTAATAGCCCGGGTCGTTTTTCGTCTTTTCGAATTAAACGCATCCCATCTCCCGGTTTCGTCACTATTCACTTACCGGGTCCGTTTTCCGGAATTTTCTCGTTTAATTAATTTTAATGGTTATTAAGCTTCCATTAATATTTAATTATAGTTATTTAATCAACTATAATTTTTACGGGCCGTTTGACCACTTAAAGTCATGTTTTTGGGTTTTCTCGAAAAACGTGCTTTAAAACTCCGTTAGCATTTTAATCCATTATTTGGATCCGTTTTCTTCGGGAATCATTCCCACATATTAATTAGGCCTAACAAAGCCTTAGGAATCCATCTCGGACCCTTACGAGATCATATATCTCTTATGTAAATTTAATGCGCATTTTAGCGTTTTTCGCTTTTCAAGCGTTTTCTCTTTACTTTTTGTTTTATTCCCTTTACCAATACTCTTTAGGCACCATTAGGCCTTTAATAATTTTATTAGAGTAATTAAATCACGATTTCTTGATTCGGGGTATTAAAACGGTAGTCATGTGATTTCATTCCAACCAATTTGAGAACTGACATGGAAACAAGACTGTGTATGTTAAATGAGTAACCTGTTGGAACCTTGGTATTGTACAGACTAATGCAAAGACTATGTTTCTCCTGTTTTGATAATGTGTGACAAGCAGGCGGTAAAAAAATATGCTTTCCGCGTTTCTGTGGTGCCAGTTCTACACGTATTCCCAATTCAACTAGATCTTTCCTTGCCTTGACGTGGTCTTTTGCTTTCCCTTTGATATTGAGCAATGTCCCAATCAAAATTTCCCCCACATTCTTTTCAATATGCATTCCATCCAGACAATGTCTGACTTGTAGATGTTTCCAGTACTCTAGCTCCCAAAACACTAATTTTTTCTTCCAAATACATTTTACGGGCCGCTTCAACGGTGGGCCGAAGTTGTTCACAATATCTTTTACCCTTTTGAAAACAGTAGTGCCTGATAGAGGAAATCTAGTGACACTATATTTGGTTTTCCTGTTGAATTGTTTTGTCATTTTTGGATATTTATGACCAATTAGAAGAAATCTATGATTGCCTAGGTAAACATTTTTACCACAGTGCTTCAAACGAAGGTCAACAGAGTCATCCTTGCATATAGGGCACTCCTTGGCACCCTTGCATGTGTAACCTGAAAGATTGTTATAGGTGGGGAAATCATTTATTGTGTAGAATAACATAGCACGAAGATTGGAGTTCTCCTTTGCGAATGAGTCATATACCATAGTTCCTTCATTCCAAAGTAATTGTAGATCCTCAATCAACGGAGCAAGGAATACATCTATTTTGTTTCCTCGTTGCTTTGGACCTGAGTTCAAAAGAGTAAGCATAATGTTCTATGGTTTCATACATAGCAAGGAGGGAAGGTTGTATATTATCAGTAAGACTGGCCATGTACTGTGTATGTTGCTCAAAGTACCGTAATGGTTCATCCCGTCCACCAAGTCTTATTTCTGGCATCCCGACCAAACTGAACAAACGTTCGATCAATATTTCTCCATTGAGGTGAATCCGCAGGATGTCTGAGTTTCTCATCTTTTTTTCTTGTTGCATGCCACCTTATGTTTTTTGCATCTTTCTCAACTACAAATAAACGTTTGAAATGTGGGGTTATAGGCAAATACCATATAACCTTTGCGGGTACTTTGGTAGTCACTATGTCGGAATCCGTATCCTTGTTTTTATAATAGCGATGCTCTCCACACTCCGACAACTAACAACATCTTCATTATCTTCCAGGATAGAATGCATCCATTCACACAAGCATGCATTTTTTAATACACTATTCCCATTGGACAAAGTAGTTTCTTGGCATGATATGTTGATATTGGCAATTCATTTGATTCTGGAAGAACATCTTTTATTGACCACTAAATTCATATAATGTCCCTTGGCTTTTTTCTTATCAATAGCACGATTAATCACAATCTCTTGAGGAACATCTTGGGGAATAGAAGACACCCCAAGGTAATCAGCAATGTCCAAAGGCGCTAAAAAGATCATCTTCCCTTTTACCTTGGAGTGAATGACATTATAATTATCATCCTTTACCACATTAGCATAAAAGAGCTTCACCAACAAAGGATAATAGCAGCCCCTATGAGTTAATAAGCTACCCCAGCCATTTGATCCAAAAAGAGCATTCAATCTAAATTCAGTAATTAAGTCCGGAGATACTGAACTTTCCTGAATAATTTTCCGGTCCTTAACATTGTACCAGTCAAATGCGGCCTCACTGATGAAATCAGAGTGCTAGGTCTCCCAGTACTACACTAGCTGAGTCGGTGTGGGTGCAGCAGAGGTGGATGTTGTGGCGGTGGATCTTCGAGTTATTTTTAGGGCCATCTTGTTGCACAGTAGGAAACAAGGCTCTGTTTGGTGGTCTGTTGTGGCTGAGTGGCAAACAAAAGGGGGTAAGGTGGTGAAATATGGTTTCAAATTTGGGTACTGAGCAAGGTAGGGGGCAGTGGTCGATTGGTTGAGGGACTGATGTGGCTTGAGGGAAAATAGAATAAAGGTGGAGGTGTGGTGTGGATGTGCGAACGGGAGGGTAGTATGTTGGATTTGGGGTGGTACGGTCGTGAACAGAGAACCGGGGTTGTGGAATGCGGGTTCGAATTTGGTACTGGGCAAGGTTAACAGTGAAGGTGGTGGGCAGTGGAAATATCGAACGGGGGAAGTTGGTTGGTGGTCGGTTTTGTAGCTGCGGGTGGAAGTGGTGGTCATGGCTGAGGCGCGGACAGGGAAGGGAGGGCTGGGTGTTGCTGCTGGGTTTGGGTGAGGGTAACGAATGGGAGGAAAGGCTGGGGCGCATTGGAACAAACGGAAGTGCCTGGGTGTTGCAGTTGGGTTCGGGGTTTGGCGAAGGTTGTGCAGGCGAACAGGATGGGGAACGAACGAACGGGGATGGAATTTGTGAGATGCAGTCGAGGTTGAAGGCTTGAGAGAGCGGCTCGGCTGGAGGTTGAAGAAGGAATTGGGAATTAGGGATTAAAATCCTGTGGCTCTCTTTGTTCCTCTGTAAAAGTCCTGGTCCGGTTTGCAAACAAGTATGCAAACCTAGACCACGTCAAAATTAAGCCAGTAGAGTCTCCGCCATTTGGTCCGGGTTTGCAAACAAGTACGCAAACTCGGACCACCTCTCAAAATAGGCAGTAAGTCACTCGATCATATGGTCCGGGTGTGTAAACCAGTACACAAACCCGGACCACATCAAAAATAGGGCAGTAGCTTTGCCAGACTCTCAGTCCGGTTATGCATACCATTACGCAAACCCGAACCACCCTTAAAAATGACCAGAAACTCAAATTTTCAATGATGTCCCTCTAAACCCCTGAATCCACCTTCAAAACAATGAAACACTAAAGAAAACATGTCTACCAAACACATTAGTCCAATAATGAAAAATGAAAAACGCTAAAACTTATAAGAGAATGAAAAACAGAAACTGAAAAAAAAAACAAGAAAAAAAACCTATAAAATTGGGTTGCCTCCTAATCAGCTGCCCGCTTCACATTCTTTAGTGAACCTTGGTTCTTCAGTTTGAAGAGTCGGGATCCTGGAGCCAGAGTGTTGATTAAACCATATCAATATCACTCCCTTGATATAACTTCAGCTGAGATCCATTAATCTTGAATGTTTCCCCTTTCTCGTTTACTACACCAATAACTCCATAAGGTGAAACATTCGTAACCGTGAATGGGCCTGACCAACGAGACTTCAGCTTTCCTAGAAATAATTTCAGTCTTGAATTGAACATCAGCACTCGGTCACCAATCTGAAACTCCCGTTTCACAAGCAATTTGTCATGCCATCTCTTAGTTTGTTCCTTGTAAATCTTGGCATTCTCATAGGCCTCTTCTCTGAATTCATCCAGCTCACAAAGCTGGAATTTTCTTTCCTCACCGACCATCTGAAGATCACAATTCAATACCTTAAGTGCCCAAAAGGATTTATGTTCCAGCTCTACCTGAAGAAGACACGCCTTTCCAAAATCCAACTTGTATCGAGACATTCCCAAAGGCGTCTTTTAAGCGGTCCGGTATGCCCACAATGCATCATCCACCTTCATAGACCAATCCTTACGAGATGAACTAACAGATTTCTGTAGAATCCGCTTAATCTCTCTGTTAGTAACTTCAGCTTGTCCGTTGGTGTGTGGATGATAAGGTAGAGATACCTTATGTCTCACTCCGTGCTTCTGCAACAAATTAAGTCTCAAATTGTTTATTACAGAAGTGAGACCCTCAATCACTTATGATTGCCCGGGGTACACCAAATCTGGAAAAGATGTTCCTCTTCAAAAATCAGAGCACAACCTTTGCATCATTGGTAGGTGCAGCCACTGCTTCAGCCCACTTAGTCACATAATCCACAGCTACCAAGATGTAAAGATTTGAATGTAAAGAAGGAAACGGCCCCATGAAATTCATTCCCCATAGATCAAAAGGTTTAACCTCCAAGATAAAATTCAAAGGCATCTCATGTTTACGCGAAAGGTTACCTTGGCCCTTACAACTGTCACATGTAGACACAAATGTATGGCAATCTTTATGCAGCGTCTTCCAAAAGAAACCGGCCTCCAAAACCATAGCTGCTATCTTGGTTGGCCCGAAATGTCCTTCAGCTTCTCTTGAATGGTAGTGGACAAGGATTTCACGTGTTCCAGTCTCCGGGACACACCGACGAATAATCCCATCACCCCAAACCTTGAACAAAAATGGATCATCCCACCGGTAATGCTTAACAGTAGAAAAGAATTTCTTCCGCAACTAATAAGTCATCTCAAGTGGCAAAATCTGCTTAGCAAGGAAATTCGCTATATCGGCATACCAAGGATCCTTCTTAAAACCAACTGCATACACCAGCTCATGTGGGAAATATTCATTGATTGGTATACCATTATCAGGACACCACATCCGTGATAAATGATCAACAACTCCGTTTTGCACTCCGGGCTTGTCCTTTACCTCAATATCAAACTTTTGAAGGAGTAATATCCATCTAATCAACCTGGGCTTAGCATCAGCTTTCTGGAACAAATACCTCAAGGCATAGTGGTCGGTATGCACTATGACTTTACTCCCAATGATATATGATATGAACTTGTCACAAGTAAACACAATGGCCAACAACGCCTTCTCTATGGTGGCATAGTTTCTCTGGGCCTCATTAAGCGTCTTGCTGGTGTAGTAGATAACTCGCAACACCTTCTCATGCCTTTGACCCAGAACTGCTCCCATAGCAAAGTCACTCGCATCACACATGATTTAGAAGGGTAAAGACCAATCAGGAGCAATGACAATGGGAGCAGTCACTGACTTTACCTTGATCGTGTTGAATGCATCAAGACACTCCTTTGTAAACTCAAACTTTGCATCCTTCACTAACAAATCACACAACGACTTAGAAATCTTTGAAAAGTCTTTGATGAACCACCTGTAGAAACCTGGATGACCAAGGAAACTCCTAACATCTCTCACAGAGGCTGGCGGTGGAAACTTCTCAATGACTTCAACTTTGACTTTATCCACCTCAATACCCTTGCTTGACACCTTATGTCCCAAGACAATGCCCTCTTGCACCATGAAGTGGCACTTCTCCCAGTTCAGAACTAGATGAGTTTCTCTGCACCTGGCTAGAATATGATCTAAATTGTCCAAACAACAATCAAACATTAGTCCATATCTAAAATATGAGGGTTCTGGTTGTTCACATGACAGGACGCCCAAGAATTAATGGCACTTCCTTGTCTTCCTCCATATCTAAAATCACAAAATTGGTAGGGAAAACAAAAGTACTAACAGAGACAACTAAATCTCTTACCACACCCTTTGGTAAAATAATGGATCTATCAGCCAACTGAAGAGTAACACGAGTGGGCTCACACTCACCTAAACCAAGCTTAAGATATATGGATAAAGGCATCAAATTAATGCTCACACCCAAATCACATAAACCCTTACCACATTTGACATTACCTATTGAGCATGGAATGATTGGTAGACCGGGATCATCAAGCTTTGGTGGAAGATTCTTGCTAAGCACTGCAGAAACTCTCTCTATTAACTACACCGTCTCCTTCTCAACTAATGACCTTCTATTTGAAAGGATGTAAAGGATGTCCTTTAAGAACTTTGCATAGATGGGCATCTGCTTCAATGCATCTGGGAAAGGAATATTGAGTTAGTTTCTTAAAAATGCTTAGAAACTTACCAAATTGCTCATCGAGATCTCTCTTTTTCAACTGATTTGGAAATGGCACTGGAAGCTCAAGGACTGCCCGTGGTGATGATCGAGAGGACTGGGTAGCTTTTCTGGTCAGCTCACTCTCTTTCTGTGTATCTTTTCCAATCAGCGCATTCTCTAACACCGGCCCCTCAATAATCCTACCTCTTGATCAGCAACCTTGTCCTTTTCAGGTTCAGCTGGAGCGTCCTCAACTTCAGGGATCGAATGATCAAGCTGCCTACCACTCCTCAGAGTCACTGCTTTAGCATACTCACGAGGGTTCTTCTCTGGCTGGCCAGGTAAAGCCCCCACGGGTTTATCAGAAAATCTTTCATTCATTTGGGCAATCTAAGTCTCGAGGTGTTTGTTGAAAGTTTTTTGCTCTTGCATGAATGCCTTTTGCTCATGATTTATATTCTCTTGTTGATCGAGTTTTCTAGTGGTCGTCATGATAAACTCCCGCATCATATCCTATAAACTCGAACTAACACCAGCTTGCTGATTCTGCATCTGCTGATTCGACACTTGCTGATTCATGGGAATAATGGTTATTTTGGTTGTTGTAAAAGTTCTCTTGCTTATTTCCCATATAATTTACCTCTTCATTCTGCTGAGAGGTACATTAACACATATTGGAAATTTTACCACAGTACTCACATTGAGGAATAGAATCAGAAACAACAGCTGCACTGGACTGTGGATTCATCATTGAACACATCTTCTCAAACTTCTAAGACATGCTATCCATCCTAGCAGCTAAGAGGGTATTTGAATCCACCTCATAGATTCCAGCAGCCTTCTTTGGAAGGACCTCAGAAGCTGCCCTAGCACCTCCCCACTGGTTAGCCGAGTTGGTCAGTGTCTCAAGTAGCTCTTTCATTCTAGTAATTGGAAGCTCCATGAGACTACCTCCTGCACAAGTTTCTACTAAAAGGCGGTTCTAGGGATCTAGATCCTTGTAGAAGGATTGCAACACAACTTCCTCACCCAGACCATGATGTGGTACTCGCCGAACAATACCTTTGAACCTCTCCCAAGCCTCAAAAAGAGTCTCACCACTATATTGCTTGAAATTGGTGATCTCACCTCTCATGGACAACATTCAAGACGGTGGGAAATACTTTGCTAAGAACGTGTTGGCGAGAACAGCCCAAGAAGTAATGCTGTTAGGACCCAATGAATTTAACCACTCCCCAGCTCTATCCCTCAAGGAAAATGGAAACAAAGTCAGCCTTGCTACCTCCTAAGATGCTAGGGTTGAACACGCTCCAACCAATCTAAGAAAGGATGTGAGATGAACATTCGGATTTTCTGTAACCGTCCCACTGAATTGTGGCGCATTCAAGACCATCGTGAGGTAATGCGTCTTGAACTGTCATTCTACCCCCGCCGGTAGTGCAGGGATCACTATTGGCGACGTGAGTCCCTCCACGTTTGGAGGGGAGTAATCATTCATCCTTCTCTCGTGGTTGTTAAGGTTGTCCCCTGTGGTTAAACTCTTCCTCTGGAACAAAAGTATCAACTGGCGGATCAGCAATACAGAACTCTGGCTCAACTGAGGTACCCAGAACTAGACCTTGTCGAATTCTTTTGGCAAGTCGTTCTATCTCTGGTTCAAGCTCAAACTCAGGACTTCCTGCAGAACGAGTCATAGACATACACTAAATTAGAACAAGAGAAAATAGGATAGAATAACCTCAAACAAAATAAATTCAATTAGATGAAATTAATGAAAATAGAAAAGAAATATTAGGAATTAAACACAAACAAATATATAATAAATCTAGACAAATTCTAAGCCTAAAAATAAAATAACTATGAAATCAGAAACAATCAAACAACTAAAATAATTACCAAATTAAATAAAAATAAATAACCAAAATTTATAAACAAAATAAAACATAAATAAAATAAAATAAAGACTAAACTAAATAACCGTGCCTCCCTGGCCACGACGCCAAAAACTTGTTTGGGGTTAAAACCTAATTCGGTAAGTGTATCGGTCTTTGTAACAAGTTTTCCTAGAAAGTATTCCCTAGGTTATCGAACCAATGAGGCAATGTCTAGTTTAATCTCAATCTAAAACAACTACTAAATTAATGAAAACAAAAAACAGGAAATTGGGGGTTTAATTGATGAATTTGTAATTCTAAGATTAATTAAAATAGACAATAACAAGAATAATGACTGTAAAAAGGAAAGTGTTGGTTTTCTTGATAATTATGGGAGAAATCCCGGTTTACTACTCCTCCTAATTCTTGGTTCCCTTCTCAATGTGTTTACCAAATTCTAGATTAAAATCCTAGATCAGATTATTTCACGTTCGGTCTCTAGCTCAGCGAAATCTAATTAACAGTTACAAAACCCTAACTCTTGTTATGAATTTCCTAATTGCTAACAGCTTTAAGCACGATCTAGTTAGATAATCAGTTAATATTTTAAAAGAATTGCCATCTACAAATTAACTGGTTTTGTTCTTGTAGTCTATTGAATGCCACAGTTCTCACTTGCAAGCAGACAAACTAGTTTTCTCTAATAATTGGCCAGAATATCAGAGAATTAATATAAACAAAGAACAATACTTTAATCTGATTAAAACTGATAAAATCACAAAGATAATGGAACTTCAAATTCGGATTACATAGAAAACCGGAATCTAAAAGTACTACTCAGTCATAGACATGTTAACAATAAATAAATCTATAAATAATAGTATTAGAGAAGTAGAACAAGAAGAAACTCTGTTTGGAAACTCCGTGTTGAAGTCTGTGTCTCAAATCTTCAATCTACTCTACTCAAACTCCTAGTGAAAATACAAAAAACAGCTAACTCTCTCTTTTTCTAATGTCAAAAATCACTCGTAGAATAGAAGATAGGTCAAAAGTCTAATATCTGCCCTTTTATCTTGCGGCACACCTCCATTGAAAAAATATATATTTTTATCTATTATTTAAGTATCACAGCAGAATTCCGGCCCTTCACTAGTATTGGTCCGGGTTTGCAAACAAGTACGTAACCCGGACCACCTCTCAAATTAGGCAGAAGGTTTTACGATAGGCTGGTCCGGGTTTGCAAACAAGTTCCCAAACCCGGACCATGTTCAAAAGCATCCAGTGAGTTTCTCGACAGGATGGTCCAGGTTTACAAACAAGTACTCAAACCCAGACCATCATAGAATCATGGCAAAGACTTGATTGAAGAGCTGGTCCGGGTTTGCATCCAAGACCAAAACCCGGACCAGTTGTAGACTTGAACTTTTTCCTTCAAAAATCGTCATTTTACTCCTGGTTTGACTTCTATTGGTTGACTCAAGCTCTAAAGTCTTCGTTTAAGCATCTTCTTGAGCATTTTACTCTAAAACACATCAAATCAAACATAGGAGACAAATATAACAATAAAGAATAAATAAGACAATAAACAGGGAATTTAAAGTCATAAGTAGATAATTAAGCATGAATTAACCTCGTAAACTTAGGAAAATTCCCGACTTATCACCTCTTAGGGGAAATATTCTCACTTTCATATGATGTCAAGTACATATGAACAAAATCAACTTTGTTATTGGTTGCCATCATCAAAAAGGGGGAAATTGTTAAGTCAATATCCTTTAGTTTTGATGATAGCAACCTGAGTTGTTTATCTAATATGTTTGTTAAGCTTTTCGATTCAGATAAACAGGTCAAGGAGTGGCTTAGCACGCAAGATTGCAAGTGCACTCCATTCATGACATGTGCCCAACCAGTCGGGCACCTGTCAGGAGAGCTCCGATAGAACTTCTAGTACACACAAGAAGTCAAGTACTACATAAACATATCTCTCATGCATCAGACGCAGTAGAAAGACAAAAGATATCAAGTATGCCAACAAACTCTTGTATACTTTCACATCCACACAAGCAATCAGCTCACGACAAAAGCATAGCTCATTATTGTGCAAGATAACAAGATAAGTCAAGGGCTTTTAATAAGCATTTATTACATAGCCATAATGAAGTCTAAAGAGAGCATTTATGAGCATTAATGAACCAGACAAGATCAAGCAAGTGGAGAGTGCTAGTGGTGACCGACCACTTGAGTATTTCCCGCTAACGTGTCCAGTCACAAGGCAACACGTGTCTTGACGGCTCCAAGATCAAGCTGAAGATCAATCTATTTGAGCGTGGCTATTATGCTAGAAGATGAAGAAGTAATCTACTCTTAGAGTCTAGGAGATCATAGGTTGTTAATTATATCTTCTTAACTAACATGTATAAATACGTGCATTATGTCCTTTGTAAAATAACTTGGTCCAATACGAAAAGAGAGATAACTAGATCAAGTGTGAGTCAGACTAAGTGTGTGTATGTACTAGGGAGTTTGTGAGCTGGATAGGACTGGATTAGAGAGTTAATACTTTTTGTATTTGATAGACTGACCAGTCAGGGAACGGTTGGGGAACTATAGGCCGACTGTCATGAGAGGGTAGAGGACTTGGGGATAAAATCCTAAATTGTCCCAGACCCCGTGGGTAGGGCGAGGGAGATTGAGTGAATTTCTATATGTAAATTCTCAATCAAACTGGAGTTTCCAGTTTGAGTTTATCTAGTGTTTTTCCTCATTTATCAAATAGTTCACATAGGACGACAATACGTCCACGATCGGTCGGGGACACATCAGGAGCACCAATCAGTTTCATACCATCTTCCCTCCTTGATGTCCCAAATCATTCCAGGTCGTGTCCTTGGGAATGACCAATCCCTCTGGCTCTAGGTTGAACGTCTTGCAGATCCAAGACTTCATGATCTTGATGTGGATTCCTTTGCTATTGAGATGATGTAGCCCTCATCACCATTGCTCTGAAGAGGCCTTAGATGTCGCATGTGCTACTTGAGCAGCTCTGTGTAGATGACGAGAGGTTCCTGAAAGAAGTCGACTCAGCCTTGGTATTCTAACAACTCCAGGATCTCTCCAAGACTCATCTTCTCCATCCATTCCATGTACAACGTCTTTGGTAAGACGGAACAGGACTTGTCGTTGACGTTCTCAGCCCTGATCATGGTTGGCTCTAGCTCCTTCATTTTCTTCAATTGCTTGAGCAATTGTTGTGGTTGTGGCTTCGCCATCTCTCTTTTTGATGCGAAGAGCTCCTCGAGCTCTTGAGCGTGCGGTGATGGAGCCATTTGTTGTTTGTCTTTCCTCAGCTGCTCACGCTCCTCGAGCGTTGGTATGACAGGTGAAAGTGACTCTGTGTCGCTTTCTCCTTCCCAACTCGATTAGTGAGGTGTCGGAGACCGATCAGTGACTGGTAGCGTAGCCTGAGCGATGGGTTCTCTTTCCTCCTCTAAGTCTGGTGCAGTCACACCTTCTTCTTGAGCCTCCTCTTCTGCTGAGGCTTCCTTTTGTGACTTCTCGTCACTCTGAACTTCTTCTTCCACATGGTGAATGATTAGTTTGACGACAACAGTGGGAGTTGCTTCCTCGTCGTTAGTGAAGTGGAGGTTGTGAGTGGCTCTCTCAGGTGTTGAGTGGGCTTTATGTGGTGTTTCTTGCTCGGGTTGGCTAAGTTTGGAGGCGTGAGATGCACGACTTGTTGTAGCAGTTGAGTAGATTTTGTTCTTTGGAACTTTTGGATTTTTGGCTTTTGATTGCTTCGTGGTAATCTTTGAGGTTTTGGGAGATGGAGTGGGAGAGTTCATGGTTGGATTTTCTGTGGGTTGGAGTAGACAGAATTGTGGATTTGAGACTTCAGGAGAGAATGAGATTGTGAATTTTGGGTAGGTGGATGCTTATATAGGTTACCTCTTACTGCTGCAGTTCTCCTTCGTCCATGACTCGAAGGACAAGTTGATTCTCCTCCTGTTTGGACAGACGAGATGGCGACGACATATTGATGGGACTTGTCTGCTGTGTGTCGACGCTTTTCTCTAGAGAAACATCCCTAAGGATGGCCTTACTCTTTGAGCGAAGAGCAGATTTGGGTGCCATGATTGATCAAGGATTTTCTGGATTTTAGTACTTTTTGATCGAGAGTTCTTGAGCGAGGCTGTGAGTTGAGGGTTTTTTAGCACAAAGCTCACTAGAGTGTTGTAAGGGAGAAAATAAGTTGTTTGAATGCTCATATATTTAGGGAGAGTGAGGGCAATAGCGTGACAAGAGTGAACTCTCATCGCCCTTTTATAGATATCGAGTAACGGTCGACGACCGTTCCTCATCCACTCGCTGACATGTCCCAATGGTAATATTCACAACGGGCAGCGGTCGTGACTGTTTGTCATCAATCCGTTGAAGTTTTCCCGTTTCTATCCATTGCAATCTTCTTATTCTAGCCTTACTTTTGTGAAATAGTTGACATATCTGTTTCAAGTAGTCGTTGGACATAATTTCTTTGCATTAAACAGTACATTGACCATCGAACGACATACTTGAGGTATTGCTCACATGTCGGTGACCGATAGTGGGAGTCAAAAGATAGTCTAATCGTGATTAATAAATATCATTCCAAGATTATGAACAATATTATTGAACCTTTCTCTACTTAGTGGTTTGGTAAAGATGTCTGCTAGTTGATTTTCAGTTGAAATGTACTTTAAACCAACTAATTCCTTTTCACAACACTCTCTAATAAAATGATGTCTAATGTCAATGTGCTTAGTACGAGAATGATGTACTGGATTTTTGGAGATAGATATGGCACTAGTATTATCACACATAATTGGTAACGTACCTGTTTTGACACTGTAGTCACCAATTTGTTGTTTGAGTCACAAGAGTTGAGCACAACAGCTTGCCGCAGCTATGTATTCTGATTCGACAATTGAGATAGCTACGTTTTGTTGTTTCTTTGATCCCCATGTGATCAACCATGATCCAACAATGTTGTCCCTAATATGCTCTTTCGATGAGTGATAGAGCCCCTATAGTCTGCATTTGAAAATCCTACAATATTGCAGTTAGTGAATTTTGGATAAAAGAGACCAAGATTCATAGACCCTTTGAGATAACGTAGGATTCTTTTCACAACTGTGAGATGACTCTCTCTTGGATCTGCTTGAAACCTGGCACATAAGCAAACACTATACATAATGTTAAGTCTACTGGCAGTTAGATATCGTAGAGAACCAATCATCTCTCTGTACGAACACTGATCGACCGGTTGGTCACCATTCGTGATACCCATCTTTGTGCCAACTGTCATTGGTGTGTCAAACGGTTTACACTCCTCCATTCCAAATCTTTTCCGTAGATCCTTTACGTACTTTTACTGAGATATGATGGTCCTTTCATAATCCTCTTGACTTGAAGTCCTAAGAAGAAATTCAATGCTCCTAGATCACTCATCTCAAATTCTCTTTTCATTAGTGCCTTGAATTTCTTGCCATACTTCTCATGAGAAGCTCCAAAGATTATGTCATCAAAATATACTTGCACTATTAGGAAATCCATTTTGTTGTTGTATACAAACAATGTTTTGTCAACCTTACCTCTTTTGAAGTGATTTTCCAATAGATAGGATGACAGGCGATCATACCATGATCTTGGAGCTTGTTTGAGCCCACAAAGAGCTTTGTCAAGCCTGAGCACCATGTATTTCCCCTCTTGTGTCTCAAAACATGGAGGTTGTTCAACATACACCTCTTCTTTGACATACACATGCCCATTTAGAAAGATACTCTTGATGTCAAGTTGGAAGAGTTTGATTCCTTTATGTGCAGCAAATGCAATCAGCAATCAGATAGATTCCATCCTTGCTACCGGAGTTAAGGTTTCTTGGAAGTTTATCCCTTCTTGTTGACGATATTCTTATGCTACCAAACGGGCCTTATTCCTAATGACTTCTCCCACCTCATTTAGCTTGTTTTTGAAGACCCATTTTGTGCCAAGTACCCCTTGATGTGTGGGACGAAGCACAAGATGCCAAACCTTACATCTTTCAAATTTATTTAGTTCCTCTTACATTACTTTAATCCAGTATGAGTCCCGAAGAGCTTCTTTGATGTTTTTGGGTTCGATAGGTGACAGTCATTGAAAAAGCTAAGAGATGACGAGTTTGTGCTCTGGTTTGAATTCCTTTAGAGATGTCTGATATGATGTTCTCCAACAGGTGATCTTTATACAAAATTCGAGATTGATGAATGGTTGACGGTGATAGAGGATCTTTGACATCATCGTTGCCTTCGTTGACTTGTTGCTGACCTGTTGGCTGTTGCTGACCTGTAGGGCAAGTTTTCCTTAGTTGGTGATTCATCCTTGGGATTGTCCGTGTGATCTTGTCCAGCTAGATCAAATACAAATCTTCATCTTCTTCAGGTTCTTTGATCTTATGGATTTCAGCCTCATCAAAGACTATGTGTACACTCTCTTATACTCTCAGAGTCCTTTTGTTGTAGATTTTGTATGTCCGACTTCTTTCTGAGTACCCAAGAAAGATTGCCACATCACTTCTGGCATCAAACTTTCCTAGGGGATTTTTTTTCATTATTGTGGACATAACACTTACAACCAAAGATTCTGAAGTGACTTATGCTTGGTTTTCTCCCTTTGATCAGCTCATAGGGTGTTTTGTTAAGGATTGGTCGTATGAGCGTTCTATTGGTGATGTAATAAGCAGTCGCTACAGCTTCAACCCAGAAGACTTGAGGAAGACTGCTCCCCAACAACATAGCTCTAGCTACCTCTTGTAATGTTCTATTTTTACGCTTAACTACCCCATTTTGTTGAGGTGTTCTAGATGCTGAATATGTGTGATTGATTCCATGTTGTTTACACATTTCCATGAATTGTTGATTTTCAAACTTTGACCCATGATCAGACCGAAGGGCCTTGATTTTAAGGTTAAGTTGTACTTGGACTTTTCCTGCAAAAGCTTGAAATTTCTTAAAGACTTCGTCTTTTGAAGCAATAAAGATTGTCCAAACAAATCATGAGTAGTCATCAACAATCACAAACACATACCAAAGTATTAACTACACAAAGTATTAGCTCTCCTGACAGTCAGCCTACAGTTCCCTAACCGTTCCCCAACTGGTCAGTCTATCAAATACACACAGTATTAACTCTCTGATCCAGTACTATCCAGCTCACCAACTTCCTAGTATATACACACACTTAGTATGACTCACACTTGATCTAGTTATCTCTCTTTTCGTATTCGACCAAGTTTTTTACATAGGGCATAATACACGTATTTATACATGTTAGTTAAGATATAACTAATTGCCTATGATCTCCTAGACTCTAGGAGTCGATTACTTCTTCATCTCCTAGCATAATAGCCACGCTCAAATGTAAGCTGATATTCAGCTTGATCTGGAGCCGTCAAGACATGTGTTGCCTTGTCACTAAACACGTTGGCGGCAAATACTCAGGTGGCCGGTCACCACTAGCACTCTCCACTTTCTTCATCTTGTCTGGTTCATTAATGCTCATAAATGCTCTCTTTAGACTTCATTATGACTATGTAATAAATGCTCCTTGACTTATCTTGTTATCTTGCACATTAATGAGCAATGCTTTTGTTTTGAGCTGTTGCTTATGTGGATGTGAAAGTCTACATGAGTTTATCAGCATACTTGATGTCTTTTGTATTTCTACTGCGTTTGATGCTTGAGAGATATGTTTAAGTAGTATTTGACTTCTTGTGTGTACTATAAGTTCTATCAGAGCTCTCCTAACAGGTGCCCGACTGGTTGGGCACATGTCATGAGCTAAGTGCGCTTGCAACCTTGCGTGCTAAGCCACTCCTTTACCTGTTTATATGAATCTCAAAGCTTAACAAATATATTAGATAAACAACTCGAATTTGCTATCATCAAAACTAAAGGATCCTGACTTAACACTACCATCAAGTTGGCCTACCTTGAGCATAGCTACTTCCGTTGAGAACAAGATCAATCGAACCCTAGTGAATAGCCTATCATAGATTGGTAATTATAAGTTAGCTTGATGATGTATATATATATACATATATATTCAAAACATGTCATATTAAAAGGTGTGACACACAAGTAAGAAGTAGAACAACAAGCACAAGCGTGAGTCATACTATGTGCATCTGTGTGTGTGTGTGTGTATGCTAGGGAGTTAGTGAGCATGGTTAGACTGTGTAAATCAATTTGATACTTTTGTATTTGGTAGACTAACCAGTCAGGGAACGGTCGGTGAACCGTAGGCCTATAGTCAGAATAGGGTAGAGGACTTTGGTGATAAGTCCAAAACTGTCCCAGAGTCCAAAGGTTGGGGCAGATGGAGATTGAGTGAATTTCTGGAGTGTAAATTCTCAATCGAAAAAGAGTTTCCAGTTCATGAATTGTCGTCTCTTTACTTAAACCATTAAAATTGCCTAACCCAACTACACGTCCATGACCGGCCGAGAACATATCCGAAGTGCTAGTTAGTTTCAACTCGTGGCGAACATAGGCCACCTAAATGTGGTTTCTTCTGGTCGGCGATTGGTGGTGTTGAGAACTTTGGTGGCGACAATGGAGGGGGGATTTGATTCTAAAATGCGCGTGGCGCAAGAGATTCTTACCTATCTAAATGGGGATTTAACTTTGAAACGTTGAGTCCTTCTCTTAGAGTGGGGTTAGAATATCCAGGGTGATGAGGTGACACACTCCTTTCTTTCAGAGTTGGATGATTAGGCCAGCCAGCTGCTGTTGGTGACTCCATGATACGGCTGGATCGGGGAAGGAGAGGTTGAATTAGCCGTTGTGCTGACCCAACGAAGACTTGATGTCAATTGGCAAGGGCCGGCGTGCAATTTGGGGTTCCCGGGAAGCTGCTGTTCCTCCCGTCTTAGGTTGTCACAGGGTCACCGGTTTCCTCGGTCGAGGGCCAGCTATGGAGGTGGTGGATCATTATCTCTAGTGGTTCTTGGCTATCCATGCGGTGGGTGCGCATCTCTAAGTGGTTGTGTGCTAGGTGCACATCTCTAGATACCTCTTATATGTTATTGAAATTTATTGCTTCTGTGAAATATTTATGATGTGTGAATTATAAGTTTTGAATGCTTCAGTGAATTATTATTGAACCACATGTTAATTTTGACCAAGTGACCTACTTGTAGCCCGAAGGTGCATGAGGGATACAAAATATCATACTTAGCAGTTGGGTTGATTCTATACAATTATTTCCTTTTGTTTGTTTGCTTGTGATATTAAACAAGTACATGGGTGCAACTACCCAACCCGAGTGCGGGATTGAGGTAGTTTGGGGATTGTTGTAAATTTTGTTGGTTTGATTATACAGTGGAAATAATTCTGCTTGAATGAGAGTATATTTGATCCTGCATGTGGGGCGAAGGAAATAAGATGTAAATTCTTTTGTTAGTTAATTATCTATATATATTCAATCATGCAATGTTCGAAATTAGATAAGGCAACCTTGTTATGTACATCGGGTGTATAACAACGGTGACACCTCGTTGAGAATCTTTCCGCTACAATTAAGAGATGGATCAGACTAATGAAGATTACAGGATAACTACCAGATTATGAATATGGGATGTTACATCAAGTGTGTCCACTGTAAAAAGATTGGGGATCCTTTACATTATTGGGTAAATGGAAACAATCTCAAAACATAGACAAGTGCGCCTTCAGAGGAGCTGTTACATAAGGTTTGAATTATGGGCATCACAACACAGAAGATGAACAATCCACACATGTTGTAGGAATGTCGAACAAGCAACTTCAGTTTCTGGTGGGGTATTTGAAAAATCAAACAATCACAATTCCCAGGTGTCACAACAACAACTCTTTCCCTGATCACATACTTACATGAAACGAGGGGCACACAAACTCGCATGAAACTAATTAAAATAATCAGTTTGTGGATACGTTTCACCTAAACTACATCTCTTAGCAATCCTTAAGCAAACTAAACATGAGTTATAATTATGTGTTTAACAATAGGTGGATTACTAATACATGAGCCATGGACCATGTTTGTAGTAATGTACGTATTTTTATCCCATAAAGTTACACAACTTGCAACTATAGTGTATCTAAGCCAAACGAACATCCTAGGAAGAAGTCATATTTACTTGACATATAATTTGACTATACCTAATATGTTACATTTTGATACATTCTAAGTTAATCTGTTATTTGTTCAAAGATTGTTGGTCTTGATCTGGTTAAATGCTTGCATGCTAACATATTCTGATAAATGTGATCTCATTATCCACAAGCTTACGTGTGAGATGTTTTGGAAATGTACCTGTAACATCCCGAATTTTCTAACATTTTTATTCAGTCAATTATTTAACAATTTTAATTTATCATTAAGTAGTGGGATTAAATGCTAAATTTGAAGAATTACCACCACACTCGCAAATAAACGAGTGCTAAGCCTCAAACTATGATCCAAATAATCCAAATTATTATTAATAAAAGGAAATCCGACGATGATAATAATAGTCTCTTAAATAACAAGCAAGTTTCAAAGTCTGGAATAAAACTAGTTATAGATACTTAATTTAGTGGAGTCGTCGTCACACCCTAAAGACTTCACGAGTACCTGTGGCCGAATCTAAACAAGGACACAAAATGCCATAATAAAGTTAGAGAAACTGAGTAAGTCACCACTTCACTCTGTAAAAACATTTTTTTCAAAACCATTTTAACAATATAACCACAAAATAAACAGATTATCACTCCAAAGTATCCCATATTGTTTCATGCTTGGTCATTTAATAAATCTTAAAATAACATTAACCAAATTAATTTAGTTATCTTCCTTGTCCCAAGGTGCGGCAAGGACAAAACAACCTCTCTCTTTCTGGGTACAACACGCACCCAGACCTCAACGTGCAGCCAGAAATCCCAACTCACCACTAAATCCTTAAGTGCGCACACCCAGTCGTTTAAAAGACTAAGGAGTAGATATAAGGCTAAATGTGACCTAATACGACCCACAATATCTCACAATCATGTGTGCTAGTACGGTTTGCATTCATAATCTCAAGCACGGGTCTTACTACGACCCACATGCACCATGACTATCTCATCCTTACATTCATTAATAGATATTATTATTCACCACTTAATCTCATCAAAATCCGCACATTTAACCACAAATAAATTGTGCAATAAATCATGGTGATTAAATAATTCAATTTTTCACACAATATCTCACAAATAACTCCACATTAATTTTGTATATATCACTTATGTAAAAGAGTAACCACCAATGTCAAAAATAATAGGCTCAATAAATTAATTCAAAGTATGTGATACCCTAATCCCACATCAGGATATGTATAGTAATGTATATGGGTTATAAGGATACATACGAGTTTAATACAACAAGATCTTTCACTGTTAAGCCCAAGTGAGAACAAAAGGTTTATAGTGACAAAGTTTTTAAGTGGTTGTTAGTTAGTTGTCAATATGGAGTGTTAGAGATGGTATCAGAGTGAATTCGGAACCGTGTCAGGATGGACTACCCGACACCTACGAAGGAGGTCCTTTGAGACTTGGATGTCATTCTATGAGTTGGGAGAGTATGTGATATATATGACTTAGCTACAACAACAAAACATTTTAGTTTTAGGCCCAAATGAGTACAAAGAGTTTATAGTGACTAATTTTCAAACTTGAATGGCTTGAGATCTAGGATGTTGGATAGTTGTTCATATGAGATGTTATAGTAACTGTGAAGGATAATTTTGTGATATGAGAGGTCTAACTAAATGATTATGACTAAAAAGTCATAAGTGGAGTCTAACTAAATGATTCTGACTAATAAACCTAATTCTAAAATTATATTTTGTGGATGGTGAAATATAATGTTTTATTTAATTAAATAAACACACATATGATTACGGGCCTTTTGATAAAAAAAAAGGCGCATTTCGAGCGTTACGGTAGGGCGACATTACACGCAGCCGCAGGCGATACTTCCCTAAATTGGCTGGATGAAGAAAGGTCATCATCACACAACATAGCTACACCCTCGCGTCCATCCAAAACCCTTGCCTCTTCGGCTCCCCTCATTCATCACTTCTCTTTGTTTATTCTCCTCCCAGTCTTCCGCTGCTGTCTCTCCTCTGCCTCAACTGCCTCGAATCAGCTTTCGTCCTCCGCTCGTTCGATCACTTTCTTTCGTCGCTGCCTGAATCGCCTTTACTGGAGGGGAGAGGAAGAGTCTTCAGAGACAGGGAAGTAGTCAAGAAATCAAATTCACTCAGTCTTCTCCCCTCCTTTTAGTTGTTCGCGCACTCGCCTCTAGTTTACCGTCGATCTCATACAAAAACCCTAGACCGTACGTATCCGGTAAGCTTTTTATTGCTCATATTTGCCTCCATAACCTAGCACTTGCCGCTATTGATCTAAACCGAATAAATTTCAGTCTCCGATCGTACAATTACTTTAATTCACATGGAATTTGATTATATATCTAAGTCGATTCACGTTATACATTCAGTTATTTCCGTGAAAATAGAATAATGGCGACGGCGACACCGGCACCGGCTCAGCAGGACACTGCAAACCAAACGCCTACCCCTAGCGTTGTACGTTTTTCATTCTGTAGCATCACAAGTTCTTTACTATTTGTTAGGGTTTTGGTTTTAAGACCAATGCAGTTCTCGTTTTTTTTTCCATTAAACTATCTTTTAATTAATAAAATCATGTTTTGGCTACTGAGTAGGTTGGTCAAGCGTTTGCAGCACAGTACTACACTATACTGCATCAATCGCCCGCTCTTGTTCATCGATTTTATCAGGATATCAGCAAGTTTGGTCGCATTGATCATGATGGCAGCATGAGCATGACCACGCGCATGGCTGTAAATTTTCTCTCTTTCCTTTTTACACGTTCTTGAATTCTGTATATTGGTTGCCTCAGCTTTTTTAGGTTTTAAGTGAGGTTGTAGCTGGGTTACATGAGTGTCACGCACGGGTGAATGTAAATTGGCGTCTCAACAGAGTTTGTTTCTGTACAGACTAAAGGGGACACTGGACTGTAGTGTAAGAGTGGGGGAAAGGGAAATGAAAGAAACGAGCGTTGTCATGAGAGCGTGGCTGGTTGTACTTGGGGACACAAAGGGAGTACGTCCTAGTCATACTTAAAATATGCTGTCCTTCTAGAATATTTGAATTGGATGCTGCATCTCTCTTTCTCTGGTGCTGCGGTGATTCCCTATTGCGTCCTTCTAGAATATCCTCTCTGTGGTATTTATATGTGTTTCTAGGATACACACTATCCCTTGTTGACTGATAATTTGTTAGGTATCATTCAGTTAATCGATTTGGCCTAGTTTACTTTAGACTCTGGTCCCGTTCGCCCATTAGATTAATCTAGCTGAGTTTTACCTGCGTTCAGGATAATCTCATTTTGTGAGACATATGATGGGGCCCAATGGAAAAATAAACCTGTAACTTTGTGACATGTTGACTCCACTGTTTCAAATGCCGTGCCTCCTTGTTATTGTTGCTCTTCGCAGCTTGCTTATTAAGTTGTATTAGCTATCAAGCATTAGTATTTAAGCGCACTGTTACATTGTGAGAGATTATTTTCTAAGAATAAAAGTGGGCCTCTGTCGCAGAGGAATTTGGATGGAAAGCGCCTAGCTTATCATATTTCAGTGTATGCTGCTCTAGTTCATGCCTATTGCCCATATTGAGACAATTCAATCTTTCGGTGCCTACTGCTAATGTTTCTTTTTAGCTTCACAAATGCAAGACGTCTTATATAAAGTTGAGTTTCTATAGAATATTGATCCCTTCATCGCTTTGCCTCAAAAGGTAGTTATTTAGTCTTTAAGTTGTCAGCTTTTACATTATACTTAACTTGTTTTTTGTTGAGTTCAGGATATCAATGAGAAGATACTGTCTTATGGAACACTGAAAGCAGAAATAAAATCTGTTGATGCCCAAGAATCTTACAATGGTGGTGTTGTTCTTCTTATAACTGGGACTATGACCAAGGAAGATGAATCTAAGCAGAATTTTATTCAAACCTTCTTTTTGGCTCCTCAAGACAAGGGATACTTCGTGCTGAATGATATTTTCAGATACGTGGATGATGATAATGAGAAGAATACGAATGAGGGCCTTCCTAATGGCGAGGCTGCTCCAGATGCTCCAGGCGAAGGTAGTAGGGGCTTCTGTTTGCATTGAAGGATTGAGCCACATCTTATATTACTCTGTCTAGTTGTTTTCCACTCATTAGTGATATACATAGTTAATTGCTGTTTCAATTTGCTAGATTTACCTCCAGTGCAACACCCTGGCAATGTTGATCAGCCAGAAGAAGTTACTGAATGAGAGGTGTATGATCCGTCTGAAGATGGAGAAGGTTCTGTGGTCGAACAAGAGGAACCTGTGACAGAGGTTGTTCAGGAAATTCCAAAGAAAGTAGAGACTGTGGTTGAATCTGAACCTAAAGCTGAAGGGGGGCCAAAGAAGTCATATGCTTCAATAGTAAGTAAACATTTATTGATTAATCTAGAAGCAATAATCTAGTATTGTACTTGTGGTTCAGTACTCATTTTTTATTTGAGTTGCCCAAAATAAAATCCTTAGTAACATAACTTTGACTACAAGTTGCAGTGTTTAATATCATTAAAATTGGCATTTAAATGTTCGCTCGTACTTTGTTCTTGTCCTGAAACTTTTGTGCTTAATCTGATGGATTTTATTCTTTTCTGCTGTCTTTGGGATATCTAAATAGCACAAAATGACTAATGTTATTAATGAGCTAATTGTCTATGTCAGCAACTTCCAGGTGAAACAATTAATAATGTTTCACTTTCCAGGTTAAGGTTATGCGTGAAAACGCCGCTCCAGTTGCTACTCCATCTCCTATAAAATCTGTGCCTAAGACTGTAGCCGCACCAGTGAATTCCACAGCGCCTCCCTCTGTTACTGAGAACCCAAATTCAAACTTGAATTTGGCTGAGGATGGGATTGATCAGGAGGGTGAAGGTATTGTAATCTATCTATTTCCATGCTTCTACTATTTATATTTAAAGCAATTACTGGATTGTGTTGAATGCTCATGTACCTGTTTGTATATTTTGCTGTTAACTGATTTCCTACTTGTTATGTTTGTTCACTTTCACATAACCTTTCTATCTGTGAAGGTGATGGACGTTCAATCTATGTAAGGAATCTACCACTGAATGCTAATGCTGCCACAGTGAAAGATGCATTCAAGACTTTTGGTCCTATCAAGAATGGTGGTATCCAGGTCCGACAAAACAAGGTAACAATCCATTTCTATAAATGTTGCCTGCCAGTTTTGTTTTTTTGGATATTGGTAAGCTGTGTTGATAGGAAAACAACAAAAGTCAGCAGAGTCTGCTTTAGCTACTATATAATCAATAGTGATCACTATTCATGGATACCAAGTGCAATACAAGTTTGTCTATTTCATCTGTTATTCATCATATTGTTGTCAGCCAGATTTCTTTCTCTAACACGTTTTTGTTGTTGCAGGGCTTCTGTTTTGGTTTTGTAGAATTTGAAGAACCTACATCTGCCCAAAATGCAATTGAGGTATATCGGATTTCGCTTTTTTATATAATACCCGTTCTTTGTTTTTAGTTCATGACATCGTTTTAATTTTTTTAAAACATGCATGCTGTTTGATTACCTCTTTTTAAAACATGTTTTGATGGAACAAGAGTGAGTTTTTGGGTTGTGAAGTTGGTATTGATGACCACTGTACTGTTATATCTTGGTATTACTAGAAGGATTGAATAATCTTGGGATATGAACCTCTGTATTCTCTGCTCATTGGATTGCTAGAGCTCAGGGGTAACTCTTGACATATTAGGCGGAAATGTTTCTTTTCAAGGGCATTACTAAGATAATTATACTCTTTTCTATCTTCTAACTGATTGATGAAGGTATATGTTTGTACATATCAATAGAAACTCTTCTTGAAGTGATTGTCATATAATGCCGTGTTTTCCTTCATAGATAGAATGGATTCATTTTTATGTGGGATCTTAGTTTTTGCTTTAGTTAGTTGTACATGGTCAGTCACTGTGTGATCTTTGGCTGACGTAATGACACTAGCCGTCCCTTTGTATCTGTTGTCTTTTTGTAGCTGTCTTGTCCTTTATATCCATCTTATCTGGGTTACTATTGTTTGATGCTTTCCAGGCTTCTTTCATTACAATTGCTGGACAACAAGTGGGTATAGAGGAGAAGAAGTCTACAAGTTCTAGAGGTATGTTCTTTTCCGGAATAAAGTATTACTCGTTTTTGTCTGTGACAGAGCAATTCTTTTCAAGGCATTACTAAGATAATTATACTCTTTTCTTTTGTAGTCCCTGGAAACCGTGGACGATTTCCACCAGGCAGAGGCAGTGGTGGATTTAGAAATGAAGGACCTAGAGGAGGCAGGGGAAATTATGGAGGAGGTCGAGGCTATGGCAGGGGTGGTGATTCTGGTAGGGGAGGTTATGGAAATAGAGGGGGCAATGGTAGAGGTGGTGGATACCAGAACCGTAATGCTGATGGATTCCAGAACCGCAACGGTGATGGTTACCAAAAGGATAATAATAACATGGGCAATGGAGGTGGTGTTCGTACAAACCGTGGTCCGGGGAACTCTGGTATAAACATGGTCGCCAAGACTCAACGGGTGTCAGCATCTGCTTGAGTGAGGAGTACGGGACCTTGAATCAAGAATCTCTCTTGCTACATAGATATTTGAAGGTAAAATGAACGGAAGCGTCATAGTTTATTTTAATGTAGGTAGGGTCGCGTTAGGTCGTAGAGTTGGAAGGCGAGTCTCCCCTATTTTTTCCCTCTTCCTTTGCTCTTCTTTCACGGGATCATTTTTGGTCATGAGATTTTATATTCTTTAAAACTTGAGGGCTTCAAGAAAAGTTATGCTCTTGTCGAGTCATGGAGTTTGATTTGCGTAGGCACTTGAAACTATTGGTGTCTGCTCTTACCGTAATGATTTATTGTTTGATGTTGGATTTTTAATTTGGTGATTGCTAGCTTGTCGGTGGTAAAAACTCCCAAATTAGTGTTATATCTAGTTATTAATTTTGTTGGTTGCATCTTCTGCCCTTGTTGTGTATTTGTCTGATACTCGCTTTGGTGGCAATTGATTTTGGCGTAAGCCTTTGCAATCATCTGTTTCAAAATTACCTCATTCGCCTTATTTGCCACACATCTGAGGGCAAAGCCTACAGATTCTAAATTTTGAAGCTACTCGGGGATATTAAGTTGGACTTTGATGATTCTTTCTCTGACTCTGGAGCTTGCGCCAAACAGAAAAATATGACAGAGACGTGCAATCTTGATTGTAGCGTTCATTTTCTTTTTTCTTTATTTTTTTTAAATTTTCCCTCTGCTACGTGAGAAAAAATAGGGGATGAATTTTTGTTTAAATCTTCCCCGATGAATTTTTTTTAAAATATTATAACTCATAAAATATAAGTGTAAAAATAATAAAATTTATACCATTGTTCATTATTTTTCGTGCTCTTCAAAATAAGATACATCATGGATATGTTTTGGTAAACTTTAAATTTTATATTTTTAGAATGAGTATATTAGGTATTTTCAAAGTGAATCTTATTCATTAGCAAAATGAATCTTCTTTAACAATAAAATGAATCTTATTCATTAACAAAATAAATCTTACCACAAACACTCTAAATGCCACCATTGTAAAGTTAAAAACATCGAAGGCATTTGTTAGACCCTAAACCCTACACTACAAACCCTAAAAAACTGTCGTGTCAGTGACAACAATATAAAGTGTAGAACTAATGCAAAAAAGATTACCCTACCCCCCAAACACCAAAAAAATCACCCTAGGTTAGCTAAAAACGTCGAAGGCATTTTTAGGGTTTGTAGTGCAGGGTTTAGGGTCTAATGACCATAAACCCTAAACCACACCCTAAAAAACTGTCGAGTCAGTGACGACAATATAAAGAGTAGAACTAATACAAAAAAGATTACCCTACCTCCCCCCAAACACCCTAAAAATCACCCTCGCATAAGTTTGTGGTAGATTAACTTTTACTAGTATTAAACAAAATATTCACTTTTCTTAAACCTTTGATTCACCTTTAAAAAACCTTTGATTCACTTTTCTTAAACCTCTTATTCACTTTTCTTAAACCTCTTATTCACTTTAGTTAAAACAATTTCTATTTACGATAATCACTTTTCTTAAACCTTTGCTTCACTTTTCTTAAACGCATGATTTACTTTATTAAAACCTATGATTTACATTTCTTAAACCTCTTAATCACTTTAGTTAAACAATCTATGCTTACGAGATTCACTCTTATTACTCGGATTCACTTTGTAACAACTTGTGATTCACTTTTTAACAACCTTTGATTCACTTTTCTAAACTCTCTGATTCACACCAGTCAAACAATCAGAATCACTTTAGTTAAACAAACTCTGTATGAGATTCATTTTTTTAAACCTCTTATTCACTTTTAAGCAACTCTCTAATTCACTTTTTAACAACATTTGATTCACTTTGTAATAACCTTTAATTTACTTTTCTTAAACTTAAGATTCACAATGAATCTCAAAAAATATGTACATACAAAAAATAAAAAATTTAAAAATTATCAAAAACATATTCATGTTTGGTCTTATTTTGAAGAACACGAAAAATGATGAACACTAATATAATTTATTTTATTTTTGCACATATATTTTATAAGTTATGACATTTTGAAAAAACAAAAAAATTATCTATCCTCTTCTCTCTCCTCCTCGTGTGTACCGTAGAATGTTAACAATTTCCCTTTTTTTCTTTTTTTCTTTATTCCCTCCAATAGAATATTGACATGTGGCTGGATAAAATAACAAAAATAGACATCTCCATATTACAAGGTGGCTTCAGCTCCATGTTCGAATTCGCGTTCTGGCAGCTGTCGGGTAGTTATCGACTGTCAAAATAAAAAAGGAAGAAATAGTGAGAACAAAAAGAGATTCCACATGGTGAGTTATTTTTTTACATATTTTTAGGTTTTAACAAAATATACTAATTTATTATATAAAAGCTCTCAGTTCTATAATGAAAGAGTTTTTAACATCCTTTTCTTTCATCTATTATTTTCATTTTAACATTCTAATAGAGTGTTGTTTAATTAAAGCACGAGAAACAGGGTGAATCTCAATTCATAATTGATACCTGTAGATGAAATCCACATCGGTGTGTATGTCCTCATATCTTTTCAAACAGGTCGTGAAAAAGGGCAGTGGAAGCTATTTTTCGTTAGTTGCAAAAAAAAGAGGTATTGCTTCTCACCTTAATATGTCATACACGATTTCTAGGCTACAACCGGGTCCATCTTTGGTTGCATCCCGGTTAGCCAATCTCGGTGCTTTGATGTTAGTTGTTTTTTTTTTTTTTTTAATCTGAGATGTGTCGTTGTGTTTTTTTATTTTTTTTTCATAAAATCTTTAAATTATTGTAACTTTTAATATATAGATCTAAAATGAAAAAAAATATATTATTGTTTATATAAATTCAAGCTCTTTAAAACAAGACCAGCCATGGATATATTTTGACAACTTTTTAAAAAATATATTTTTACATGTATATGATGATACACTAAAATGATAATATGATTCATTAATTTTGTATTATGATTCATTAAAATTGATATTATGATTCATTTAGTAATAAGTGGTGAATTCGATGTTTTTATATTTTAATGTGATAATGTACATATTTTAATGTGAGAATGTACATGTTTTAATGTGACAATGTACATGTTCTAATGTGAGAATGTACATGTTCTTTAATGAACATCTGTACATGCTTTTACGGTCATTTGTATATGTTTGTATAACTGTCTTTACAAGTGTTATTCCTTATATGTACAGGTTTTAATCTAAGAATATACATATTTAATGATTCGTACAGGTTTATATAACTATCTATATGTTTTTAATGCGAGGATGTACATGTCTTTACGTGAGAATGTACATGTTTTAGTGAACAGTTGTACAGGTTTGTCTAACCATCTGTACAAGTTTTCTTATATGTTCTATGTTCCATACATGTATTTTTTTTTTGAAATTGTCAAAATATATCCATGACTGGCCTTATTTTGAAAAGCTTGAATTTAGGTGAACAATGATATAATTTTTTTTTCATTTTGGACTTATATATTAAAAGTTACAATAATTTAAAGTTTTTATGATAAAGAAAATAAAAATAATAAAAAATCTTTTTTAAAAAAATAAAAGTAGAAAGAGAGAGGAGCCGGAGGCAGGGAAAAGAACGAACTGTGCGCGTGCAGGATGTAGCCTCTTAGATACATCCTGCTGTAGCCAAGACTCATTGTATGTTATATATCTTGATTAGAATTAACATTAAATACTACTTCACTATTCAGCATTATTAAACTATTTAATATATAAAATAATATAATTACAAAAATGTAAGTTTTATAATTTATTCCTTAGTGTAAACTATAAATTGGAGAATTTAGTTTCATAAAAAATTTGTTTTCTCTTACATGTTTAATATTGAAAGAATTACGCTCAAAGTGAGACAGAGTAGTAAATTATTACTTCTTTTTATAATTTTCAGAGATTTTTTCCTAGGACTTCGTGCTAAAACAATCATGATAAGCTAAAAAATGATCTGTTTTTTGAGGATAAACTATGAATACAAACATTTTGGTAAGGAAATCTAATACATTTCACTATTTCCGGTAAAACTAATCTCCTAAAAAGCCTAATATTGCTGAACGGCGCAAGTAGTGTATGGAAAAGCTAGAATAATTTATATTTTTAACAAATTTTATATGCTAAACTACTTATAAGTTAAAACCGAGGAGTAAATCTAGGACACTAATGCTTGAAGTTGTACTAAAAAAAGACCCCAAGAAATTGACCTCCCTCAACTCTGCAAATAAAAAATGGTTAGAAGACAACAAAAGAATCATATGGAAATAGGATAGGGATGACATTCTATTAAAAGCAAGTTTGTAGCTGGTTTAAAAATATACAGTTGGATGTGCTTAATACAACACAGAAACCTATTGAGCTAGATAACCTTTACTTCTCTTAAAGTAAGGTAACAAAAACATGATGATGTTGTCAAGTAACAAACAAACTTGAACCATAACAGGGTTTAACTCAAAAGGTATCACAGTTGCTTTAGTGCAGAGAACAAAGAAAAACTCAATTGTGAGCAATAGAGTGGTGAAGATGATTATGAACCCCCTGAATTGAATGAATAGAGTTTTACTTGCACAACTGAATCAATCATACGGTGGAACAATCTGAGATCGTCATTCAAAGACCGAAGTTGCAAGCCTGTACATACTCATTTTCATAGTCGACGTACTTTGTCCAAAGAGGCTTGAACTGACTCATTGCTATATCAAGCCATGGTTTCATGTTGCCATTGAAGTGTACCACAGCAGCGTTGTTGATCTCGTCCATGCTAATGCTGGGGTTGTAGCCAAGACCAAGTACATGCCATGACTTGTCAAGTGGTTTTGTGGTGGAGTAGAACGTGATCAGGCCTGGGGGCAGAGTACCTAGCTTCCATAACGTCCGGTTTTCATTCTGCAGTAGAACAAGAATGCAGAAGCAAGTTTGCCATTTTCAAAACCCATAAAAGCATCATCAACTTACACATTTAAAAAAAACACGGATACAAAAATCGGCCCAGAACTAGCAGAGAAGATCAAGGTGCAGTTTGAAACTAGAGGTTGGGACTAAAGCATCCCAATGTTTTTGATTTCATCCTACCAAATCCAACAACTACTATTTGTCCTAAGGAAACAAATAATATCTGACAGCTAATCTCAGATTGGCCCTTGGAGCTATTGTACCGAATTTTGGACATGAACATCCTTTTCAAGTATAATGAGCACACCCAAACCTGATCAGTATGAATCTACAGAATATGCAAGCAAAAAATAGAATAAAAAGCAGGAAACAAATAGCTTACCAAACTTTGCCAGTAATGATACTGCTCAGTGCATTTTTCTCTTCTCCAAGCATCAAGATCAAAGAAGTTCATCCCATAAGCCCACGCACACGCTTTGGGATTAAACTTCTCCCTGATCAACGGGTGTGAGAAATTCATGTACTGAGCGTAACGATGAAACGAACCAAAACACGTCTCAACCGCACCATTCACTTTCCCATCCATATCTATCTCCCACAGTCCAGTCAAATCCTTCTGAACAACAATATCATCATCCAAGAACAAAATCCTGTGCAATTTCGGGTATATTTCCGGCAGATAAAACCTGATATGGTTAAGCATGGACAAGTACTTTGGATTCCTGAACTTCATATTGGTGGTATCTTTCGTCGCATTCTCAAGCTTATTCTCAAAGTAAAACTGCTGCAGTTTCGCCGATTCAAGCTGCTTGAGTACCGGAACGTAAGATGAATTCAGGAATGTGTATTCCTCAAACGCCTTAACTTCGATGTGCGCACCGTTGTAGTCTTTCATCTTCAGCATAACCTGCATCGCACCGAGATTCATTTTATCCGTCACGACATGGAAGACATGCTTTGAGGGCTCCTTCGCATTCTTCACGGCTGAATTCACCACCACTGATGCCGCGATCACGTTGTCAGAGAAAATTGCATAGTGATAGAGGTTGGGATCTTCCAACTCCGGTACCTGAGGTTTCCCTTCATCAGTGTACTTCTCAGGCTCAGCGATCCGTTCTTCCATCAACCTCATAGCGAGACAATTCAAGCTTTTGGGGATAGATTTCGCAGCAATCAAGCTTGAGAATGCACCTTGTTTCTTTGCTTTTGTTAGCTGCTCGTTTAATCCGAAAATAGTGTCCTTTAGCTTCTGGATCTTGAGCTGGTTGTCGAATGAATCCTTCGCTTCAGAGATTAGTTGGCGTGTGACTTTGATCCGTTCCTTAACCTCCTTCTCGAACTGTCGGAAGAGGTGCTCGTCTATTGTGGCGGAATCCGAGTCGAAGAGAGCGAGGTAAGATGGTTTGTTTAGGAGCGAAGTGTAGTTTTGTGAAAGCTCAGCGAACATCCGTAACATCTTGGAGTTCTCCAGCTTGAGTTTGCGTGCGTAGGATGCGTAGGCGAGTACCAGTGTTCTGTGATCATCCGCTTGCTTCTTGATCTGATCTAGACGTGGCTTTAGTGGATCAGATTTGAGTGCGAGAACTGACCGACGAATTGATCCGGTACTTGTCAAGCTGGATTTATAGCCCTATTTCACATCCAACAATAGGAATTCCATTTATTCGAAGTTGTAGATTTGGAGAACAATTGCAGAAGAAAGTGAAAATGATGAGAAAAAACAAAAGCGGAAACCCTGGGATTTGGAACAGTGAACGCATACACGAGTTAATTGCGGATAAATTTGCACCGGCAAGAAGCATAACCTCATAACGGAACAACAATAATAGGCAAATGACAGATTGCTACCCGTCTCCAGACAATTACCGTGAAACAAATACGACGAGGATGGATCAACAATCAATAAATGTCGACGAATTGACATCGCTTGTCAGAAAAAGATAAAAACAACTTTCATTACAACCACGCGCAAAATCGAAACACCTTTTCACAAAAAAAAAACCAACAACTCACTCAGATTCACAGATCTGTCATTCCGGTACAGAGATGATGTTCGGGGAGTACACTTACAAGAGAGTTGAGAGCGGAGTAGTAGTCTGTGTTGGCCGAGGAGGTGAAGAGTCCAGAGAGTGTGAAGATGATAGTCAGCGCGATGGCGATCGCTGATGCGAAAACTCTGAAGGTGAACACCGACACTCTCGTTCCCGGTGACGCACTCCCTTTTCCGAAGGCGGATGATATCCGCCGATGTGATACTCCCATTGTCCCAATCCGTTGCAATCAAGGGGCAACAGACTACTGCTTCTTCTTCGTCCCGCTGCAGAGAGTTAGTTTACAGTAGCTGTTGAAAGAGAACGAGGGAGTAGAAATGTCGGTGGACTGCTCACTTGATGCGAGTTTTCACTGTACGTCTCTCACTGTGGAGTGAACGAATTTGGAATCGACAGTGATAGCTGTTTACGCTGTTACTTTCCGTTTCTGCTAAACAAACTGATTGATGAAGGTTGGATGAGATATGCGGGCAAAGAGCAACTTGCTTTGGTGCGCGGGACCCACGCGGGAATCGATATTTAATTACAGAGCAGTTAGCAGCAGTACTCTCTAGATCCTCAAATTCTGAGTATGACTAATTAGTTAACCACTTAATTCGCAAGTTTTAATCAATCAAACCTCGCACAACAACACGTAATCCGTTCTCATTAGTTGATCTACTTGTTTAATTCTGACAGAATGTCGAGGACAAGAGAATGCTGGTACTGCCGACATCCTACCGCACTTCTATTCCCCCCCTCAACTGAACGGCGGTGTCCACTTCCTTAACCATAAAACGCAGCGTATTGCAATGCAACAATTATGCTTAAACCTTTCACACGTACGAGTACACTAATTGTCGTTTTCAACAACTTAAGAAAAGTACATCAATTGTCAAGCGATTAACCTGAAAGCAATATCTTATGAAAGAGAAACCCACCCAGTACAGATCTATTCAAACTGAGGAACAAAATTTTGGGCGGAAAAAAGTAAAAAGGGATTTCATTCATTCACTCTTCCATTGCGGTGTTCTTCTCCACAGCTCGTTGGCGTTCGATCTTAATCTCGGGTAGAGTGAGAGCAGACTTCTCCGTGTCTTTAACAGAAGGAGCACGTACCATATCGATATTTTGTTGCAGCTCAATCTTGTCCTCTCGATCTCTCTTCGCGCTCTTCCCTCTCATCCTGCAATGCATTTTTTTTTTGAGGTTAAGTTTCCAAATTTACAAAAATAATTAAAGCACAGAGGAGAACAGGTAACCCGGAAGTAGTTCCCTAGACGGAGCCACAATGAGAAAAATCATCACTGACCTCTCCTTGTGGTGTTTGTCTTCTCTTCTCTGCTTCACCTTATCGATTGTTTTAATAGCAGAAAGAGTGTTTGAGTAGAGATTCCTGTCATATCTCTCTGGCCTGTTCCGCTTCCGCTCAAACTCAAAGGTGGAATCCTTTTCCATACCAAAAAAAAGATGAAATAACCCACCAGCGTTAATCGAAACTCTAACGAAGCAACATAACAGTTTTCTACATGATAACACATAACATTGTTGATTAGATAAATAGACTACTGTATGTACCTGTGTCATGTCCTTGCCACGCAGACGTCTGTAAGCCTTTGTCCACTTCACTTTCCTTGGGTTTCTCTTCATCTTGAAGTTCTTGTGGCATTTTGATCTACAAAATCTGAAGATCTGCCGAAAGAAACAAGGGGTCGCAAGGCTAAGAGTAGAGTAGACCAAGTGTGATCCCTCACTACTACCAAATGCCAATATTGAATTCGGACAATATCTACTTTCAATCATTTAGGTACTGTAGAGTCCATGACTTTGTATTATTCTACTCCGCAGCAAGTTGATAAACAGAAGAAATAAAGGAAAAACAAAGAAGTTCCTTCATGCAAGATTTTTTTGTTCATCATATATCATCCCAGTATCTCTATGAATCAAGAGTTGTAATGATTTCAACTTTGGTTTTCAGCTAGTGAACATTCAACCAACTGGAGGGTTAAAATCTAACTAGCCGGATACAAACAAAACACTTCCAGAAGCAGATTGAAGCAACTGCAAAATCCAAAGGTTCATGCCACGTACTTCATACAAGATAGGTTTTTAACGAACTTCACATTTTAAAAATTTCAACTGCCAGTGCATATTACGGTGATGAACATTCAACGACAAGTGGGTTACAATCAAAGTAGCCAGCCAAATAAACCACATCCACCAACAGATTGAAGCAACTTCCATAATTCCTAGTGTTTCTGGATATAACATCTGAAATAGGTATTTGTCAAACTGAGCATTTTCTAAAAGCTATGTGCAGAGTCCCGATCTAGGGGAAGCACAATGCAACCTACAAAGAGCCGGGATTAAAGGAGAATTCATGGATTAAGAAAGAATATTGATGGTCTTTACCTTAGCATCATTACGAACATACTGGATACCATGCCCAGGGTACACAGTGGAGGAGCAAAACCAACACTTCTCTAATCTCATTTTAAACTTTGTTTAGACGTGGATGTATACTCTCTGCAAGTAGAAAGAAAGACATGTATATCCTATTAGGATATCCAACAGATAGCGCTCTGGAATACTAGAGAAACAAAGTAATGCAAATACCACAAGCAACCTAGTAAACATAACCAGTAGAGGAGAAAACCCAACACTTCTCCATGAATGTTCAGAATTCAACAGTTGGTAAACCCAGATGTAGGACAAAGAGCAACTAGTTCTAGACTATTTCCAGAACTGTCAAAATTCACCCCATGTCATCTAAGGCACACTAAAACTTATACATTTCATAAGTAAAAACAATGGAACGAACATACATCGGTAGCGATTTCAGTTATTACACAGATAAGTAGACGCCAGTAAGATTATCCTCAAGTCCCTACAATCACAGACCTCTATCCTTGTTCACCCCCACCCGGTCTACACCATACCCCTAATAACAAGACACTGACTCTCTGGCGAGAAAAGCACCCCGCGTCAATTGATTTCTATTTTCATTACTAGGAAGCTATCAACCAATTCATACACCTTCACTCTTCTCCCACCGCATCGCACATCCAAGAATACCAACAGAGCTGAACACTGAAATTATGAGTTTGAACCCTAGCGCCCCCCTCCCCCTCCAAAAAAAGAAAGAAATAAAAATAGATAGAGAGCGAAAGAGTAAGGCTAACCGTCACAAAGCGTGGAGAGGACTGGGTTGGGAGAGAGGCGACGAAGGCAACCGGTAAAAGGAAACGAATACCGTGAGGTCGGAGAGTTCGTGAGAAGTAAACAAGGAACCGAGCGCCGCCGACTAAGAGGAGAGGAGAGGGGAAATGCACCCTCGCGGCTCAATGCAATAGCAGGGTTCTTGGATATATTTCGTGCAAGTTTTACTAGTAGATCCGGCAATTTGGGTGGATGGTTGGGTTGATATCAACCCTAACCCAACCCATTTAAAATGTCATCAACCCAACCCAATCCAAAAATGGATGGGTCAGAGAATCATGACCATAACCCAACCCGCTTAAAATCCTTCAACCCTAACCTAACCCACCCAACCCATTTTTTAAGCAATAATAATTTAGATGGATTACAAGTAGAAATTAATAAAAAAATCCAAAACATCCAATGCGAGCTGACACACAAATTAGGATGGAACAAAAGGAAGAGAAGTAATCTTGCTTGATCAACCCAACTTTAAATGAATTTCATGTTATGCGAAGAATCTAGAGTACTGCGGGGAGGCTTATGTGTACAAATGGTTCTTCGAACTTGGAAATTTCCTATGAAAAGAATAAGTGTACTTTATCTGTAAGTTTATTTTTATCATCTGAGCCTAGAGCTCTACCTTTGTTGGGGAGGAATCCTATATAGATATGCACATGATCCTAGTACCCTTAGTAAAAAAAGGGAACAAAAATGAAAATCTTCATTATACATTAGAGAAATACACTAAACATAAATCTTATAAAGTTAGAAATAATTTAAAAACTGAGTGCTCAAAGCCTTTAAAAACCGAGTGCTCATGCTTGAGAAAAATACAATCACAATCACTTAATCGTTACCCATAGTTGAGGAACTTTTATGCAGCAAGCTATCCGCACTACTGGCTTTAGAATTCACTGAGAGGTCTATAATCAAGATCCTACTTACAAAAAATATATATCACCTACTTTTGTTCACCATTTTAGATAATCTAAACATACCTATGTTCTCTAGAACGTAATGGAAGTGAGAATAAGAAAAACAAACCTTGGGCAGAGATGAAGAGTGACATAGACATTAACAACGGCGTAGAGAATAAAGATGGATATGAGTCTGCAAGGTGAGAGCATTAGGGTTGTCAACATTATGTTAAGGTCTAGATGGGCCCTTTGTTTGATATGCAGCTGGTTGAGCCATCTGCTTAGTTTAGATTGTGTGATATTATTAAAGGTTGGATAGTTCAACTGCACTTGGGCTTAAGACTAAGTTGTAATTTGATCTGTAAATAATATATATACATATATGTGAATTAATATTTTTATTTTTTATTATTAACAAATATATTTTTGGGTTTTGGGTTGGGTCATGGGTTTAGATATCTACCCTAACCCAACCCACAAAATTAGCCTATTACCCTAACCCAACCCAAAAAATAAATGGGTCAATAATCATGACCCTAACCCACAAAAGTATGGGTTGGGTTCGGGTTGGGTTTTGAGTTGGGTCAAAATTGCCAGGTCTAAGTTTTAGTATAATAATGCACGTGATATCTCCGTGCCAATACCTGACTTATGATTGAAGGAGATTGCACCCGCAACTTGGTTGTCCATTGAAACAACATTGGCCCCATTCTTTTGCCTAGCTGAATCGAGAGCTGATGTCAGTTGTCAGCTGAAATCAGAAAAAATAGAGAGAAAAAATAGTTGATATGACATACAGAGAGAACAAACTAGCTGATCAAATAAACTAGCTTATAATATTGCCAAAATAATGGGGCCTAAGGCGCCGTTCGGAGTTGAAAACAAAAGGCTTGGTTTACAAGCTTTTTGTTTAATCTACCCCTAGTTAACAAATAGCCAACTGACATATATATATGGGGTTAGATTTTAACAAATAACAAATTGACACATGGCAGTCAAAAAGTAAAAAAATGAGATTAATCTCTCACTCGCAGTGAACGAAGGCGACCTAAATTTATTCATTGAATACATCACTTTCTATGTCCAGAATTAAATTTTAATATTTAAAAAAATAAATGTCTCGCTTTTAGATTAAAATGTTCGTCCAAATATATTGGTTAACTAATAAACTAAATTAACATTAACATTAATGTTGTGATGAAATAGTACTAAATTTGGATTATAACAAACTAGGTACAGTCTAAGTAATTAACCTTCCATAAACATAAAATCCTTATGTTCCTTTTACCACTTCTTGACTATTGATTGTTACTTTTTAATATTTGGGTAGAGGTTCTAAGATTATTTAAGCATAAGACACAAAAAAAAACATTTCCTTGCATAGCAACATTGATATCTCAATGTTAGAATATAAAATGCATATACTTTACATTCACTACAACAATAACTATCAATGGAGGCAAGTTTGATAAGATAAAAAAGGTAATGTTTTTCTGTCGCTTCCCTTGTGTTATATTTTTATAGACGTCCATCTCCTTCTTTCCTCCTCCCTCCTTCTTTCCCCATCTCTGTTATCTGTTTTTTTTTCCACCATCTTTACAAATCTTTTATCTACTCTCGTGAAATTTGGGTGAGATTAGTGAAATTAGGCTATAACTCCATCCAGGTCAATCTCCCACCTCTCACTTCAATACAACCTTCTCTTCGATCTGATCCCCTCCGATTTCTCAAACCTCACTTCTCTTTGTGGCATCTACCTTGACAATAATCGTCTCTTCGGTGAGTTTCCTGATGTCTTGTATTTGTGTTGAACCGTTCTAGACTAAATTACTAATGATGTGGCTAGCTTATGCCAACTCTGAACTATAGTTTCGTTTGAGGTTTAATCTGGAAAGGGTCATTAAACTCCTCCAACAAGCTCATATATTCTCAGTATCAGCATATTTTTCGTTGTAGTGGATAATCTTTATGCCGTAAATTTTGACTTGGGATCAAATATAACTCTAACTATGCCCCATAGTTTGAACTGTGAAGGAAGGAAATTCTGTGACACTACATTTTTAGGTTAATAATATCCTTAGCTGGAATGTGTGTTTGAATTTGTATGCGCAATCTTTATTCTGACCCTTAAGTTGTTATCGACTATATGTCTGGAGTGATGAAACAAAACATTTGTGAGTACTTATCCAGAAAGAAGCGAGGTCAGTGTACATTCAAGACTTCCATTGTCACGTCTGGAAATAAACCCAACAGAGGCCTTTTAATGACTCTCTAATTTCTATTTTGCATTATAATGAGCAACATATTTCTCAAAGGAAACTCTTGGCATAAAGAAAAGAGAATTAAAGTGGTGAGCAGTAAACACATTCTACAGTAGCCCTTCCAAATTGATCAGCATCCTTATGTTAATGAAGTAATATGCATCACTTTTTTGTTTGACCAGAGTTAGTGACACTGATTAAGGAAGACGTTGAAATACCCACGAATTTTGAGTTAGGATAAGTGTAATGTATAGTCGACGTAAGTAAGCTAATCGTTATATTAGAACGAATATAGTAGGGGTGGATAGTCTGAGATTAGTGTTAATAGGGGGCCACGGAAGTTAAACTGAAATACCCCGTAATTAAAAACAGTGATTAATTAGGCTAATTATAATTTTAAAGGCTTAATTACACTTAAGCAAATACGAGGGAACAAATCCCGAAGAAAACGGACCTTTAAAATGGGTTAAAAGCATAAATGAACTTTAAAGCACGTTTTTCGAGGAAACCGGGAAAACGTGACTTTAAGCGGGTCAAACAGACTCGTAATAATTTTGGTCAACTAAATAGTCACTAATAAATATTAGTGAAGCCTTAGAACCAATAAAATTAATTAAACGAGAAAATTCCGGAAAACGGGTACCGGTTAGTAAGAACTGTAACAACCTGTAAGTTGTGGGGTGAGAGAGTAAATAAACAAAGTTAATGTGTCCACTTGGTAAATAAAATCTGAAAATGCTGTGTGTGTATAGAGGGGGCCGGTCCACTCACTACTTCCCTCCTCTTTATTTGCCTTTAGTAACTAAAGGACAAACAAATAAACAAAATTAACACACTCTCTCTCCTAAACCTCACTTTTCCCTCTTCACTCACGTAGCCCTCCTCTCTATTCTCTCCTTCTCTATTTCCTTCTACCTCACGACAGCCATGGAGAAATGAAAGAAACCACAAAACTCCCTCCTTCTCTCTTCTTGTTCTAGCTCAATACTTGTCCAAAAATTATAAAAACAGCACCATTGGAATCCCCTCGCAAAGGAGAACATTTCCCTCCTTTCAAAAATCCGAAACCTCCACTTTCATTTTTATGGGTGTTCACCATTTGGAGATTTGAAGCCACCATTAGAAGCACCTTCACCTCCTTGTCATTTTGAGGTAAAAATATTCTTGAAAACCCATCTTTTTCTAGCCCTTATATACAAAACAAAAATTCAAAGTGAGTCTTGTTTTACTCCTTGCATTCCAGCCGATTTTGGCTACTCATATGGGCTAGGAATCTTGTTCATTTGCTAGACAAGGACTTCATTCATCCATTGGAAGGTAAAACTCTTTCCTAAACCCTAAAACATTAAATTCTAGGGTTAGTATAAAAGGTGTGCTAAATGGTATTGTGTATGTGTAATGGGTTGTAGCACTTGGTGTGTGTGAACCCTATTGGGACCGAGAACAAAGGAGGAGAAAAGAAGAAGGAAAAGAAAGAAGGAAAAACTAGAAAGAACAAGGTAAAGTCTCTTACCTTGGACTAGTTTGGTATTGAGTAATGTAACAGATTTCGAATGGTAAAAATGTGTAGAGTATCGAGTAATGAGTAGTAAGTATGTTGTAGTATGAAGAAGAATGATATTGTAACAGTTTTGAAGTTTTTAAATAAAGTTTAAAAGCTTGGGAAAACATTGGGTAGTATGTGTATGTGTGCAGGAATTTTATTGTTGTTGTTGTATTGAAATGGGAGTATAATGTATTGAGTAAACAGGTTGTGAGAATGAGTATATGTGAGCTGAAATAGTGTGTGGAGAATGTTAAAAATATAGGGGAGACTATGTCAAATTTTGTGTAGGAATGAGAGGACTTAAGTTGTTTTAGAGGAGGAAGTATTTGGAGAGTTTGAAAGGAATGGTTTAGTACTTGTAACAGATTTTGAAAGGAGTTTGTAAGTGGGGTGGAACTAGGATGTGAGTAATGTATTTTGGATGCTAGGAGTAGCACTAGTTGAAGGAGTATTGGAGTGTAAGAGTTGAGATGAAAATCTGTAGCATAATGAAAGAAACCAAAATCTGTAGCATTAGTGTGAAGAAAAACAATGTAAGTGTTGAGATGAGATGTTGGAAATTTGTATAACTTGTGTAAGGATTGAGTAGTAAGTTTGGTGGATGAATTAAGATGATTTAGAGTGCTTAATCAATGCTAAAATATGCTAGATTATATGTAGGATTTATGGGGAAGAGATTGGTAGAAGTTTAGAATTTAAACAAACTCAAAAACTTACATATGTAGCAGTACTGTAACTAGTCCGGGTTGCAAACCAATATGCAAACCCGGACTAGCCTTAAAATACGACAGAAAGAATTACAGAATGGATGGTCCGGGTTGTAAACCAAGACCTAAACCCGGACCACCCCAAAAACTTACCCGAGAGTAACTTAAACAAATTGGTCCGGGTCTTAAACTAGACTCTAAACCCGGACCATGCTTATTTTCCACCCGAGAGTAACTTGAACGAATTGGTCCGGGTTCTATACTAGAACCTAAACCCGGACCATGCAATTTTCACACCCGAGGACTCTTGCAACATAGTGGTCCGGGTATGTAAACCCGGACACTAACCCGGACCGTGTCAAAAACCCTCCAGAATGTGTATTAAAGCTTAGGTAAGGATGGGTAATGATGGGTAATGATAATATAAGATGATTAAGACATAATTAATGATGTTTAAAGGTCATTAAGACTATAAACAAGCTTAGGGAATAATTTTAAGTAAGTAACATAAGTGAAGGTATTTGGACAATGAAGAATTAGTAAGTATAAACTAGGAAACTCTAGTAAAGTAATGAGTAAGGTTAATTATGGATAATTAACCATCCAAATGTATGTATGTGATAGGATTCAAATAGTTGAACACCGAAGGGAGTCGGTGATTCCAAAGTCAACGGTGAAAGGTATGATTTCTTCATGCTCTGTATCCTAACCTGGTTACCCCGATTTGTGTGCATATGTGATCACCAATAAGATAAATGCACGAATCGGACTTATATTGCACTTAACTGTGTTTGAACTATTTTGTTCTTGTTGTATCTTCTTGAACAATTAGTTTGTATAATTCATGAAATGAATGAATGGAAATGAGAAGTATGTGTAAGTATTGTGTACTTGTGTATTGTATGTATGTATGGAAATGAAGTACTGACTTCTACTAATTCCTAACAATCTAACTCCTGACATGAGTAATGAGTAATGGAATGAGTAGAAGTCCGATATAGTTTCGGCCACGCGTGAGGATAAGGAAACACAAGAGGTTGGATCCGAATCCTGGCTATAATCTTTTCCTTGGACCAATCCCCTTGAATGGGCAGCATCCTGGATTAGTGGGCCACCCTAAAGCCCGGTGGTGGGAGATAGTACTCCCTGCCCGGAGGTCATACCGACTTAACTGGAAGTAAAGTATGTAAGAAGTAAGTATTGTATGTGTATTGGTCTTGACTATTGTAAGTCATTGACCGGGAGTAAAAGAGTATTGAACACCCGACTAACCCGGGTGTGTAAAGAAGCTAACAAGCCTTCTGTGTGAATTGGAGAAGTGTATCTCCGTATTGCGTATTGGTTATGTAATGAGTAAGTATTGTGTATGTATATTCTGGAAGATGGTAAGTAAATATTGGTTGACTTGTTTTGTCTTCCAAGCATGCATTGTACTGTGCGTATGTATGTATACTTTGTGTCGTATTGTAGTATCGTGAATGAAAGTATGTATGTATCTAAGCATGTATGTAAGGATGTATGTAAGTATGTATGCATGTATGTATTGCAAAATGAATTGCATGTATTCGACCAAATGGTCGGCGTACCCTCGCTAGTACGCGGGGTATGCGGTTATCATATTCAGCGAAAGCTGACCCCCTCGGGGGAACGTTTTTAGTGTGCAGGTACCCGAAGCAGACCTAGTCCCAGAAGAGACCGATGGACATGCCTAGATTACTAGGAATGAAAGGTAGATTGTAGTAAATGGTATAAGGCTTGTAGCCTTAAATGTGGAAATGTACCAAGGGGTACACTAGTATGTAAGTTATAAGTATGTAGTTGTGAGAAACGGGTAGTGGATAGACTCTTAGAGAGTATGTATGAACTTGGTAAACTCGGTATGTGTAGTGTATTATCTTGTATTGAATTATGGAGTATTGCATTGGATGGAGTATTGTATCGAATGGAGTATTGTAGTACTCGGTAAGTAATGGGAGTATGTATTGTATTTGTGTAGTACTCGGATATTCCGGTCCATCAGACCGATGCTGTATGTAGTAGTAGCCTTGTTGGTCACGTGGGTGACTAACGGCAGTGTATCACCCACCGTTGAGTATGTAAGTATCCGCTGCGTGAATCTGTATTGTATAAGGAGATTGGACGATAATGACGGTATTAGCGGTAGGGGTGTTACATAAACGATCATCTTATTTTTGTTTTCCTTCCTCTTCCTAAATTGATTATAAACATATATACTTTCCTTATTCTCTCCGGTATTATTTAAAACTATTATCTCCACGCTCTACAGACGTTACAACTTCTTCCCAATTTTAAGAATTCGATTCTAGTTTTACTTCCTTTAAATTAATATTATGTTGATAAAATCCTCCCTCTTCTCGAAGACTTAATTATATTATTATTATTCGAGTCTTTTGTTAGCCTAACGATATTTCCTTTTTATTCGAGTTAATATTTTACCTTTATTTCTTCCATTATATATATATATATATATATATATATATATATTAAATCTCTCCTTAGAGATAATTATGCTCATCTTTATCTCTTCGCAACGGACAAATCGTATTACTTTCTATCTATTTTAATCAGTAAATTATTTACAAATATATATTAATTCCTCTTATAATCCTTTATAAAATAAAACTCTATTTATAACTCACGATCTCCACTTCCATCTCCACCACCGGCATTATGACATTGCTACGCTTATACTCTTTCAATTACAAAATCTTTCACTCTCCTTTGGCTTCCTAGAAGTTCTTCCTTGGTGCCAATCTAGAATTACGTCGGGTAAGGTCTACTACATGGATGGCGTTTTAATTTACTTCAGTAGTGATTAGTAGTTTTCTGATTGCTGGACGTTATGAATTTAGACCTCGGATACTACGACGGGCTCTACTAGTGATTCTGTTGGGTTGTTCTCCTGAAGTTGTTTGTCTAATCAGGTAAATCCCTATGCTCATGGTTGTCTAATTTCGCGATTTGTGAATTGCTGGAAAATATTTTGGAACTCTGGTTTTACGATTGTTGGAAAGTAATTTAACCTCTGTTTGAGGTCTTGGAAATTGGGATTCTTCCCCGCGTGTTAAGAATTGTTGAATTGGAATTTATTGATGGTGATTTGATTGAGGATTTTTGGGAGCCTTTCACAGGAATAATTACCTTGTCTTTGGAGCCCATAGGTGCTCCATATTAATTTTCTCTTGCGCTGCATACAATGACTGCAATTAAGCTCTATGATCTACTCTATGGGACTGCTGTTTCATAGGGGGTGTGCACACTTAAGGACTTAGGGTGAGGTGGTGTTTGACGGTCCCATAGGTGACTGTCCGTGATGATTATTGTTTGACAGTCCCATAGGTGTTTGTCTGTGGTATTATTGTTGGGGGTCCCATAGGTGACCTTCGTGTTTGGAATTGTGATTGTTTCCTGTTGAAAGCTCCCTATGGTTTTATTGATTACTATTGCTTCTGGAAAAATGGTTTAATTGCTTAAGTCGCTCTCGTCTGATTGATAAAAGGAACTTCAAAATATATTTTACACAATGAGGTAGGATTTGCTCAGTTTTTCTGATTTGCGCGATCCCTTCGTGTTTTTGTCAATTGTTTTCTGATCGCAGGTAATGGTTGCTGAAATTTGGGGATTGGGAATGCGTTACCACCTAGTTCTAGAGTTGATTAATTGATGCTGAGATACAGTATTTAAATTGCTATGTTTGGATATTTATTTCTGTTGAATTGTTTAAGGATTAGCCTGAGCATTCATGGGTTGAGTGTGGCGGTAGCACTCTGGATTTGAAAGTATTTTCCGCTGTGATTTTGATGGTAAACTTTGTTACAAATCACTTATGAATTGTTCATTGCCATTGAAGTTGTGGTATAAAAGTGCATTTTCTAAGGTTGTTTTCAGTTGATTTTCACAATTTTGGACATGTCCGAACGTCCGTCTAGACATGCAAGTTCGAACAGGCCACAAAAGTTATTTTATTTTCACAGCTTTGAAGTGTCCGGACATCTGTCCGGACAGAGTGCGAGGACGAGTCTGGGGGTTAGAGTTCGACTTTCATCCAAACTTCAACGTCCGGACGTATGTCCAGACACACCATGGTTTCTATTTCAACTTGTGTCCGAACTTCCAAGGTCAGACACAAGTCCAGACATAACTTAAATCTAAGTTTTAAGACTCGTTTGACATCCGTTTTAATCCCCGTCTGCGGCGTTGGATTCGTATCGTTTTCTACTTTATAATGAGGAAAAATCTAAGATGTTACAGACTTCATGTAATCTGTTATTCAAGTTTCAAATACATATATCCGTTAATGAATTAATAGACATCACTTTTTGTTTGGTCTTCTTTCTTTCTAATAGTCTATTCCATCTTATTCTCATAATTTCCACAAGATAAGTAATGTGATGCTATTTGAATCTCTATCTTCTTGTTACTTTTCACTTCATACAACAATGTTGGTCTAAACTTTTCATCCATATGAGCAGTTGTGCACAGTTTTATTATATCTTCAAAAACATGCTTTGGCTATGCTCCATTACCATATTTGATCATTGACAGCTTTTTTGCTACTGACATGACCATTGAAAAATTTTGTTACATTTTCAAAAGCATGCTTTTGGCTATGTTCCAACATTACCATAGCAAGTTCAGTGTGAGTATGACATTAGTGAATGAGAGGCTTCCACGCAGTATTGATGCTGGCAAGCCATCCAAAATCTTGGTATTTAAGATCTTTAGTTGGTTGTGGCTAGGTTTTATAAATTATTCTAGCATAAAGAGTTTTGTTCTCGGTCTCAACAAGTGTATATCTAGCAATGCTTGGAATATTCCAATTTGTTAAGTATTTAAACTTCTCATCGCTTTGATACTGCTGTGATTGTTTATTAATATGTTCATACAAAGGTTATGCACTAGATAGTGTCCTTGGTTTCGTGTTTCTGTTGTCTCACTCTGACGGAACTACTATTAATTGAATCTGGTTTTGTACATGTGCAGGCTTATGAACTTATTCAAGGAGCACTTGTAAGTCATCATCTGTTAAAATTAATATTCCTAGATATGAACTATATTATTCAACATTTGTCATATGACTATCGTTATTTTTATGTGCCCCTTAACCAGTATTTCTAGTTCATTTAATTTTGTTAAAAGAAAAAACGTGAAGGTCAAAGAGCACTTTTGATGTAATTTAGAACTTAATTTCAAGGCTATTTATTTTTGAGCTTTAAGTTCAGTTTATTATCGAGCCAACAAAGGATCCATTAGCTTTTTTCTATGAATTTTTTTGTTGTCTGTAAAAGAATAATATTTTAGAGTTTACGTATTGCATGCATCTTGTTTGCTCTAGCTTCTTGCTTTTTAGAAGACCCAATGACATAATAGTGGGATTGGATGTGATTCAATCTCATTGGTAATGTGAAAATGAACTCTATTCAGTTCTAGGATGTTGATCAGCACGTCTCTATCAGTACCTCTTTGTCTCTCTCTCAAATTACATACTTATGCATATTGAGAAGTAGATATTATCAATAATGTGTCAGGCTTAAATCTATATTGATCGATCTAAAGGTTCTCTGCTTGGCCATCCATCTACAGTACAAGAGAAAAAGTTGTTTCTTGTTGATCTTGGGCTAAGTAATTGTATGGAGCTTAATACTTTTAGTTCATGCATGACTGTATCTGAACATCTAACGAATTTGCAACTACAAAATGGAAAGATAATGCTAACGGGCTGCATGTGGAATATGATCAGCATCTAGATATGTTTAGGTTAGTAATCTTGCCAGCTTCTCAACTTTTATGGATTTCTAGCACCAAATTTCTTCATTTATACTCAGGATATAGATTCTAGTGATATGAAGAATCCACTTGCAGTTGTGAAATGGGGTGATTTGTTTGATTTAACACTGATGGAGGTTGTGTATAATATCTTGTGATGCACTTGTTTACTCTGATGTTAGATTTTATTTGAATTGATCTCAATATCAATCTTATTGACAAGACTTTTTATGTTATATTATGGATCTGTAATTACCTCTCAAACTATACGTTTGCATTCTCATTTCATTGGATCAATGTCTACAGACTAGAAGTATGATATAGTATGTGACGGGAGCATGAATGCCCTATATGAATTTAGTTTTTTTCAAAATAAAAGATCAATGGGGGCAACTTTCCATTGCCTCGCTTGTTGGACATCAACGGAGGCGAGCTGCCTTGGTTGCCTCCATTATTTATCTCTACACAAAGCAATGAGGGCGAGTTTCAGGCCTTGCCTCGCTTGTTGGACATCGACGGAGGCGAGCTCCCTTGTTGCCTCCGTTCCTTATACGCCGGACAAAGCAATGGGGGCAAGTTTCAGGCATTGCCTCTCTTGTTGGACATCAAAGGAGGCGAGCTAGCTTGGTTGCCTCCGTTGCTTATTCTTTACAAAGATCAACAGAGACGAGATTTATACCTTGCCTCTCTTGCTTATGATGGTATGCATACTCCACACAACTCAACGGGGGTGAGAGTTGTTAGTCGCCTCAATAGTTTAAGACCAACAGAGACGAGAGGCTGCTTGCCTCACTAGTTCAACATCAATGGAGGTGAGCAATGTGCCTCTGTATGTGTAACACCCCAACCCGAAATCCAATAACCTGAACGATGATAGCTCCCAAAAATAACTAGAAATACAGCGGAAAATATATACATACCAACGGGTGGTGCTACAACGCCGCTAGTCACCCATGCGACTAACAAGGCTACTCCAACTTAATTTACAAATGATGCGGTCTGAGTACTGAATACAAACCTCTTAAAACAACAGAAGATAATAATAAAAGTATAATACTGTAAGATGACACCGGTGGTAGTAACCCATGTCTTAATTCTACCCCACCTACACTCGGTCGGGCAATCCCTTCATTCTTCAGGTACCTGGAATTATTTAGCCATGAAACGGCTCAGCAAAATAATTTGCCGGTATGAAATCGTGCAGCCCACAAGCTACTGGGCCACACCAACTAATTGTCGAATACATGCAGTTCATTTATGAAGCTGTAAATAAGCATAGCATGATATTATCAAGTATCCACACAAGGACAATAATGTCACATAGAACAAGACTGCAGAAGGTCAAGTTAGTTGAACTGTAATCCTTAAATGATAGTCGGTCCACTCAATGGGACTGACAGGTATAACTGAATATCTCAAATAGTGAAGGTATAGTGACCTCGTTAAGATTGAAAGGTTGGGTATTAAAAACCCCAGAAGATAACGTAGTTAACCTCTGAACTGAGAAATGTGGGAAATAGAACCCTCGAGAGGAATGTAGTCTTCCTCTCCACTGAACTGATGGGAAATAAAACCCTCGAGAGGAATAAGTCTTCCTCTCCACTGAATTGTTCCGTCGCGACGTATAACTGAATAGGAGACGACCTGAGACAGGTACAACTCCTGTAGCATGCATGGCCAGATCCAACTGGGCTCCTCGTTCTCGTAGAGTAGAATTGTTAAGTCATATAAAGACGTTAAACAAGAACACAATGTGTATTGTCAATTATCACATTTAGGATAATGACGTTTGTTATAAAGTGAAGTTAGTGAGAGACTTGGGTACAAGTCCTCGGTATACTGAAGCGCAGGTATTTAATCCACTGGTATAGTAGTGTTTGTATGCGTGGGACATACACGTAGTAGTCAGCAACATTCACGCACATAAAATAATACAACGCCACGAGAGTAAACAACATTTTACATTAATTATCTTGGTCGTTAGTTCAAACAACAGATAGCACACAAGCCGGTGTAATCCGGTAGAAAGCAGACTGCAAGAATTCCATACCGTTCACCGTAGACTGTACTTATTTAGTTCCCGGTCAACGTCTGGTCAAACAATGTCCTAGAATAGGATTAACTGAGAGTGTTAATTATGTAACTCTCGTATAATAATTTTATTGGTTCATGAAACGATTTTCGTATTCGTTATTTCATGTGAGGTTTATTCCTTTATACTTAGGTAGTTCTTTTAACCTCTTTCCCTTATTATTAATTAAGGTACTTATATATTTCCAAAACATGTAGTCCTAATTTATAAGATTTATTGTGGGGTAATTTCTTTTAATTACCTTATGATTAAATGTATAACTTATTTGTCATTCCTTGTGATTTTTCCAAATCCTTTAATGTATAAATATATATATACATATTTATTCATGCACTATATTTGTTGTTTACTTTTAATTGTCTAAGTGACATAACAATTTTATAATTCCTTAACTATATTTATGTCACACATGGACATTATATTCTTACAATTCTTTGTTTCTCCTCTTAACCATAAATAATATTCATTGGTTACAATTAAATTCCTTATACTATATAACCATAGTTTTAATCCCTTAATCACTTATTCTCATTTCCTCTCGACTTTACTTGAAAATCTAAAATATATATATTTCACACACATGTATTATTTATGTTATTTATATATAATTGTCTAAATGACATAACCTCTTAATAAATCTCAATTTATGTTTACATGTCATACATGGACATGTTATTCCCATATCTTTTATTAATTACAAACTAACCCCAAATAATATTATTTCTTTTACAAGTAAATTAATTGTACTTGTATATCATATGGTTTTAATTTCATAAATCCTTAAATCATAATCTTCTTTTCTAAATATCTTAAATACCCATTTAGGACCTACAAATATTTTTAATCTCATAATTACAACATACTTTTCGGTTAATATATTATAACCTCATTTATTTCTTAACTTTACCTTAAACTCCAAAATACATTATAATACATAGTTTTATTTTCTTAATTAATTAATTCACTAAACAACCACTATAAATTTAGTAATTATTATTTGAACACCATAACTTTAATAAATCACCAATTAGTCACATTCATTTTCGGCTTTGCCATGTTTTTCTCATAATTACATTTCAACTCTAATCTCATTATATTATATAGTTTTAATTCCTTATTTAATTAAATTACAAAGCCACCACTAATATTTTGGTATTTAGCTTTTGAATATTATAACTTTCAAAAATTACGATTTAGCCCCTCAATATCTCGGCATATATATATACTTTCTATAATTACAATTTAACCACAAAATCTTATAATCTTTACATAAAGTCTTATAACTATAGTTTTAATTTTGATTCTCCATAAATGCTGAATTTATATATATAAATTCTTAAATTACCAAACTAACCCAAAGTAATTCGGCTTTGGTCTTGAACTTTCAATTAATTACATTTTCACCCCAAAACTTTATAGTAGTTATTTAATATCTTATAAACTATAGTTTAAATATTTAATTCCTCAAAATTTCGAAGGTGGACCTAATAAATTCCTAAATTACGAATTCACCCCTCTTTATGTTCTAAACTTTCATAACAACTTTTATAAATTACATAATAGCCCAAAACTTTATGAAAAGTTATTTTAAAGCTTGTTTAAATTATCTAAAATTCTTAAACTTAATTCCTAACCTTATATTATATCATAATTACATCAAACACCCCTTTAACTCTTGGCTTTCTCAATAAGTACACCAAACTTTGTAAAAATTACATTTTAGCCACATAACTTAATTAATTAGCCATTTAAGCACTAATAAAATATTTTTAACTCACCAAACTTTATGATGTAAGTTTATATACCTAAGTAGGTCATTAAAACCTATTTATCAATTAGAGCATTCGGCCATAAATATTTAGTGACCATATAGTATATAAAAGTGGATTTATATGTCTAAATAATTATACATAAATTCATAGGAGTTATATAACTCATGTAAAAATTATTGTAATGTCTTATATAAATTCTTAGCTCAAAATAAAGTATTTTTACCCTTGGTAATTCGGTTTGAATATGTACTTAACATATATAAATTTTGTGACACAAAAATGTGTCTTAAGGTAAACATTTTCCATATATGTTATAGATTGTATTTTTGGTATATTATACCATGTGGTTTCGGTTTTATATAACCTAGGAGATGTACATAATTTTTGTATAATTTTTAGAAGCTTAACCAAGCTTAAAACATAAAGATTAACTTAATAAACTTACTTCTTAACAAAGGTGGTTACGTGCTTGAACTCTTCTTGAGTCTCCAAGCTTTCTCCAAGGTATTCTTGATGCTCCACTTCGGTTATGTACAAGTGGTGAAGGAGTTTATGAGTTAGATCTTCAATAAAGATCTTAAGTAGATTTGTAAGTAGTTTTACAAGAATTTACCTTAAGCTCTTTCTCCTTATAATTTCGGCTCACCAAAGGTAGATGAAGAACAAATTTTCCTTCATCAAAATGAAGAAGAAAAGAACCTTAGAAGAAGTAGAACTTGGTTACACATAAAAATGTGCTTTAAGGATTTTCAAGCATTAAAAACTACCTTAAGATAACCTTGAGATGCTCCTTGGATTAATGTTGGTTTGGACAACCTCCTTGGTGAACTAATTGATGTCGAATGCTTATTGATGTGCTAGGAAGAGTTTTGCTTCAAGGCTTGACAAGAAATGCTAGGAAATTACCTTAAGGATGAAGATAGAAGTTAAAACTCCATTAATGGACTTAAGATCTTCAAAGGAAGAAGATTAAGCTAGAAGAGAGAGGAGAGAGCCTTACCAATTCGTGAATGAAGTGTGCAAGGAGGAGAGTGAGACTAATGCTCACATAAATGCAATTGGAATTGATTTTGCTTTGTTAAATTTTTAATGTCAATTTACTATTCTTTTTCCTTAGTTTATTACATGAGTTATTGGCTCAATAAATGGCCTTCTTTACAGCATAAAACCGGCCATGTGGTGTGACAAGGCAAGAGTTAGAAAGAAATAATGTTGGCTAGAAGACAAGGTAAGAAAGTAATGCTTTATTCCTTTGATTTTTCAATGTTAAATGACTTGTCTTCTTCTTCATGTAGGTGCACGAATTGGAGGGTTATTTGAAGCTTCTCAATCGGTAATGAAGAGCTAAGAACAAGCATGTTAGGTCACATGGAAAAGAAGGAATCAAAAAAGTGATTTCTAGATCTACTTTTTGCCTTTTCTCATTTGTTTTTGTTCTAGCTCACATGGCCTTATTCCATGGCCTAATTTCGACAGATTGATGGTCAAATGAGACCTACATACTTTGACATTAAGTAATATAACACATGGGAAGGTGAGTCACCATATTCCATGCTTTTTATAAACTTTAGATGCAATTTTTATACTAGTTTTTGTCCTTAAATTCGGCCCCTATAGAGCACCTGATTGATTAGTCTCTCCAAATGATTTAGAAGGTCATTTTAACCCTATTTAAGATTACCAATTCGTGGCATGTCAAAAACTACAAGGCAATTGCGTAAAACGCGTTTTTGTGACACCCGAAGGTGTGTTTTTGTGCTTTAAGGAAATTTTGGGAAACAAATTGTTTTTATGAGTTCCAAGTGTTTGTAAACACTTATTATAGTAAATAAACATATATTAAGATGTTACATTGGGTTATATGGGGTTATATCAACCCATGACATAATTTACGGGCCATCGGGACACACCCGGGCAAAAAGGAGCGCTAAGAAATCCTCCTGTGGTTTTTGCTGAATTTTGAGAAACCACTTCGTGGGTTCTCTTTATAATGGTTAATAATGATGTTAGGAACTCAAGGAATTAATTTTATAGGAGTTCGTGCCACCTCGGCACTCCTCCGGACTTTTCGTGCTTTAAGGGGCGTGCGTGAGCACGCTCCCAGGCGTTTTGCGTTTTTGACTGAATATAGCTTAAGGAATATGTTTTATTTCATATAATAATTGTATGACCATTTGGTTTGAATATTAGAGGGTCATACAAGGTCATGTTTGACCATATGCTTCTAAGGTGTTTTAGCGTTTATGGAGAAACGATTGTTTTACGTAACGTTCTCCTTGTCAAGATGTTTAGTGCGCATCTTTGACCTTTGATGAGTTATTATATCTTCATAATATATACAATAGGTGTAACATAAGTTGTTACATTTATCAAAGTGCGTATTTCAATTTATTGTAGCATTTATAGATGCTTAGGCATTCGTAAAGTATTTACGTTGCTCGTTTGTATACACGTTAGTGTTGTTCTTTTCTTGTTGACGCTCTTTCTATCGAGCTAGTTATGCAAGAAGTTTAATCCTTGTTAAACCCGAAATCCAATAACCTAAACGATGATAGCTCCCAAAAATAACTAGAAATACAGCGGAAAATATATACATACCAACGGGTGGTGCTACAACGCCGCTAGTCACCCATGCGACTAACAAGGCTACTCCAACTTAATTTACAAATGATGCGGTCTGAGTACTGAATACAAACCTCTTAAAACAACAGAAGATAATAATAAAGTATAATACTGTAAGATGACACCGGTGGTAGTAACCCATGTCTTAATTCTACCCCACCTACACTCGGTCGGGCAATCCCTTCATTCTTCAGGTACCTGGAATTATTTAGCCATGAAACGGCTCAGCAAAATAATTTGCCGGTATGAAATCGTGCAGCCCACAAGCTACTGGGCCACACCAACTAATTGTCGAATACATGCAGTTCATTTATGAAGCTGTAAATACATAGCATGATATTATCAAGTATCCACACAAGGACAATAATGTCACATAGAACAAGACTGCAGAAGGTCAAGTTAGTTGAACTGTAATCCTTAAATGATAGTCGGTCCACTCAATGGGACTGACAGGTATAACTGAATATCTCAAATAGTGAAGGTATAGTGACCTCGTTAAGATTGAAAGGTTGGGTATTAAAAACCCCAGAAGATAACGTAGTTAACCTCTGAACTGAGAAATGTGGGAAATAGAACCCTCGAGAGGAATGTAGTCTTCCTCTCCACTGAACTGATGGGAAATAAAACCCTCGAGAGGAATAAGTCTTCCTCTCCACTGAATTGTTCCGTCGCGACGTATAACTGAATAGGAGACGACCTGAGACAGGTACAACTCCTGTAGCATGCATGGCCAGATCCAACTGGGCTCCTCGTTCTCGTAGAGTAGAATTGTTAAGTGTCATATAAAGACGTTAAACAAGTACACAATGTGTATTGTCAATTATCACATTTAGGATAATGACGTTTGTTATAAAGTGAAGTTAGTGAGAGACTTGGGTACAAGTCCTCGGTATACTGAAGCGCAGGTATTTAATCCACTGGTATAGTAGTGTTTGTATGCGTGGGACATACACGTAGTAGTCAGCAACATTCACGCACATAAAATAATACAACAGCGCACGAGAGTAAACAACATTTTACATTAATTATCTTGGTCGTTAGTTCAAACAACAGATAGCACACAAGCCGGTGTAATCCGGTAGAAAGCAGACTGCAAGAATTCCATACCGTTCACCTTAGACTGTACTTGTTTAGTTCCCGGTCAACGTCTGGTCAAACAATGTCCTAGAATAGGATTAACTGAGAGTGTTAATTATGTAACTCTCGTATAATAATTTTATTGGTTCATGAAACGATTTTCGTATTCGTTATTTCATGTGAGGTTTATTCCTTTATACTTAGGTAGTTCTTTTAACCTCTTTCCCTTATTATTAATTAAGGTACTTATATATTTCCAAAACATGTAGCCCTAATTTATAAGACTTATATTGTGGGGTAATTTCTTTTAATTACCTTATGATTGAATGTATAACTTATTTGTCATTCCTTGTGATTTATTTCCAAATCCTTTAATGTATAAATATATATATACATATTTATTCATGCACTATATTTGTTGTTTACTTTTAATTGTCTAAGTGACATAACAATTTTATAATTCCTTAACTATATTTATATGTCACACATGGACATTATATTCTTACAATTCTTTGTTATTCTCCTCTTAACCATAAATAATATTCATTGGTTACAATTAAATTCCTTATAACTATATAACCATAGTTTTAATCCCTTAATCACTTATTCTCATTTCCTCTTGACTTTACTTGAAAATCTAAAATATATATATTTCACACACATGTATTATTTATGTTATTTATATATAATTGTCTAAATGACATAACCTCTTAATAAATCTCAATTTATGTTTACATGTCATACATGGACATGTTATTCCCATATCTTTTATTAATTACAAACTAACCCCAAATAATATTATTTCTTTTACAAGTAAATTAATTGTACTTGTATATCATATGGTTTTAATTTCATAAATCCTTAAATCATAATCTTCTTTTCTAAATATCTTAAATACCCATTTAGGACCTACAAATATTTTTAATCTCATAATTACAACATACTTTTCGGTTAATATATTATAACCTCATTTATTTCTTAACTTTACCTTAAACTCCAAAATACATTATAATACATAGTTTTATTTTCTTAATTAATTAATTCACTAAACAACCACTATAAATTTAGTAATTATTATTTGAACACCATAACTTTAATAAATCACCAATTAGTCACATTCATTTTCGGCTTTGCCATGTTTTTCTCATAATTACATTTCAACTCTAATCTCATTATATTATATAGTTTTAATTCCTTATTTAATTAAATTACAAAGCCACCACTAATATTTTGGTATTTAGCTTTTGAATATTATAACTTTCAAAAATTACGATTTAGCCCCTCAACATCTCGACATATATATATATACTTTCTATAATTACAATTTAACCACAAAATCTTATAATCTTTACATAAAGTCTTATAACTATAGTTTTAATTTTGATTCTCCATAAATGCTGAATTTATATATATAAATTCTTAAATTACCAAACTAACCCAAAGTAATTCGGCTTTGGTCTTGAACTTTCCATTAATTACATTTTCACCCCAAAGCTTTATAGTAGTTATTTAATATCTTATAAACTATAGTTTAAATATTTAATTCCTCAAAATTTCGAAGGTGGACCTAATAAATTCCTAAATTACGAATTCGCCCCTCTTTATGTTCTAAACTTTCATAACAACTTTTATAAATTACATAATAGCCCAAAACTTTATGAAAAGTTATTTTAAAGCTTGTTTAAATTATCTAAAATTCTTAAACTTAATTCCTAACCTTATATTATATCATAATTACATCAAACACCCCTTTAACTCTTGGCTTTCTCAATAAGTACACCAAACTTTGTAAAAATTACATTTTAGCCACATAACTTAATTAATTAGCCATTTAAGCACTAATAAAATATTTTTAACTCACCAAACTTTATGATGTAAATTTATATACCTAAGTAGGTCATTAAAACCTATTTATCAATTAGAGCATTCGGCCATAAATATTTAGTGACCATATAGTATATAAAAGTGGATTTATATGTCTAAATAATTATACATAAATTCATAGGAGTTATATAACTCATGTAAAAATTATTGTAATGTCTTATATAAATTCTTAGCTCAAAATAAAGTATTTTTACCCTTGGTAATTCGGTTTGAATATGTACTTAACATATATAAATTTTGTGACACAAAAATGTGTCTTAAGGTAAACATTTTACATATATGTTATAGATTGTATTTTTGGTATATTATACCATGTGGTTTCGGTTTTATATAACCTAGGAGATGTACATAATTTTTGTATAATTTTTAGAAGCTTAACCAAGCTTAAAACATAAAGATTAACTTAATAAACTTACTTCTTAACAAAGGTGGTTACGTGCTTGAACTCTTCTTGAGTCTCCAATCTTTCTCAAAGGTATTCTTGATGCTCCACTTCAGTTATGTACAAGTGGTGAAGGAGTTTATGAGTTAGATCTTCAATAAAGATCTTAAGTAGATTTGTAAGTAGTTTTACAAGAATTTACCTTAAGCTCTTTCTCCTTATAATTTTGGCTCACCAAAGGTAGATGAAGAACAAATTTTCCTTCATCAAAATGAAGAAGAAAAGAACCTTAGAAGAAGTAGAACTTGGTTACACATAAAAATGTGCTTTAAGGATTTTCAAGCATTAAAAACTACCTTAAGATAACCTTGAGATGCTCCTTGGATTAATGTTGGTTTGGACAACCTCCTTGGTGAACTAATTGATGTCGAATGCTTATTGATGTGCTAGGAAGAGTTTTGCTTCAAGGCTTGACAAGAAATGCTAGGAAATTACCTTAAGGATGAAGATAGAAGTTAAAACTCCATTAATGGACTTAAGATCTTCAAAGGAAGAAGATGAAGCTAGAAGAGAGAGGAGAGAGCCTTACCAATTCGTGAATGAAGTGTGCAAGGAGGAGAGTGAGACTAATGCTCACGTAAATGCAATTGGAATTGATTTTGCTTTGTTAAATTTTTAATGTCAATTGACTATTCTTTTTCCTTAGTTTATTACATGAGTTATTGGCTCAATAAATGGCCTTCTTTACAGCATAAAACCGGCCATGTGGTGTGACAAGGCAAGAGTTGGAAAGAAATAATGTTGGCTAGAAGACAAGGTAAGAAAGTAATGCTTTATTCCTTTGATTTTTCAATGTTAAATGACTTGTCTTCTTCTTCATGTAGGTGCACGAATTGGAGGGTTATTTGAAGCTTCTCAATCGGTAATGAAGAGCTAAGAACAAGCATGTTAGGTCACATGGAAAAGAAGGAATCAAAAAAGTGAATTCTAGATCTACTTTTTGCCTTTTCTCATTTGTTTTTGTTCTAGCTCACATGGCTTTATTCCATGGCCTAATTTCGACAGCTTGATGGTCAAATGAGACCTACATACTTTGACATTAAGTAATATAACACATGGGAAGGTGAGTCACCATATTCCATGCTTTTTATAAACTTTAGATGCAATTTTTATACTAGTTTTTGTCCTTAAATTCGGCCCCTATAGAGCACCTGATTGATTAGTCTCTCCAAATGATTTAGAAGGTCATTTTAACCCTATTTAAGATTACCAATTCGTGGCATGTCAAAAACTACAAGGCAATTGTGTAAAACGCGTTTTTGTGACACCCGAAGGTGTGTTTTTGTGCTTTAAGGAAAGTTTGGGAAACAAATTGTTTTTATGAGTTCCAAGTGTTTGTAAACACTTATTATAGTAAATAAACATATATTAAGATGTTACATTGGTTTATGGGGTTATATCAACCATGACATAATTTACGGGCCATCGGGACACACCCGGGCAAAAAGGAGCGCTAAGAAATCCTCCTGTGGTTTTTGCTGAATTTTGAGAACCACTTCGTGGGTTCTCTTTATAACTGTTAATATGATGTTAGAACTCAAGGAATTAATTTTATAGGAGTTCGTGCCACCTCGGCACTCCTCCGGACTTTTCGTGCTTTAAGGGGCGTCGTGAATCCTCCCGAGCGTTTTGCGTTTTTTGACTGAATATAGCTTAAGGAATATGTTTATATATTCATATAATATTGTATGACCATTTGGTTTGAATATTCGAGGGTCATACAAGGTCAGTTTGACCATATGCTTCTAAGTGTTTTTAGCGTTTATGGAGAAACGACTGTTTTACGTAACGTTCTCCTTGTCAAGATGGTTTAGTGCGCCACTTTGACCTTTGATGAGTTATTATATCTTCATAATATATACAATAGGTGTAACATAAGTTGTTACATTTATCAAAGGCGTATTTCAATTTATTGTAGCTTTATAGATGCTTAGGAATCGTAAAGTATTTACGTTGCTCGTTTTATACACGTGTGTTGTTCTTTTCTTGTTGACGCTCTTTCTATCGAGCTAGTTATGCAAGAAGTTTAATCCTTGTTAATAATCGTACATGAACGTTCGTACAGTACGTTAATACTTTTAGTAACATTACGCCAGTTAGCGTTTATGGTAAAACGACTGTTTTTTCGTGACGTTTGCATGCGCACGTATAATAATATTAATTCATGTAACTTGCATGTATAGATTAGCATGTGTAACTAAAATGATCTGTTTCTAGATTCAATTCTTCTTATTTAATAATAAACAATATTAATTAGTATTCGGGGTATTTCAGTATGTAAAATCAACAAAACCAAAGAGTTTAGTCGCCCCCATAATCAACTGAGGCGACCCTTTAGAGGCAACTGTTTTATTGCCTCTAAATATCTACAAAGACAATTTTTTTGGTTTTCAGAGGCAATACAAGTTGCCTCCATAGACTTTATATGTAGTAGTGGTTTATGGTATTATTTTATTTCTTCCATATATCCAACACAATCGATGACGAAACAATTGTATTCTTTTTACTAGTCCACAAACTTTTAATATTGAGATTTTGTATGGAGTCATTTTATAAGCTCTAAAGAAAACTTATAGAAATTTATTTTGGTTTGAAGTGGAATACCTAGGATATATGAATAGAATGTCCCGTTTCAAATAAAATGCTTAGCTTAGTCTCTCATGATTGGTGTTGTAAACCTTGAGTCTAGGTTTATAGAATACATTTTTTTGTTCTATCTTCACCTTGTTTTAAAAGAAAAACAAAATCTCACTTGTGGTTTGAACTATCTCTATTTTTCAAAAAGTATAGATTCTCAATTTTTAAGATTAAGAAAACTTAATAAAAAATAGGTTAGATTATCACATAATTTCAATCGATTTAACATTCTCTCATGGTTGCTAGTAGATCATCGATCTGTTTAGTCCTTTCAACGTTCAAAACAAACGTTGACTAGCAATAGGATTTACTTCTCTTGTGGTAGATACTTGATATTGATGCTGAGGTGTGCTTGTTGAACAGTATATTCAAATAATATGGGATACATAGAGTACAAGATTTTTACATACCTCTAGTACGTCGCAAAAAAGAATAATTAACACAAGGAATATAGTGTTGTAACACCCCTCATAACAATACGTAATAGTCGCTCACGTGAACAGGAATTAAAGACGTCTCACAGCGGAAGTAACTACAGTAATAAAACTCACCTGGGTGTTACCTGCCACCACCTCGCCCATACGAGTGATGTAGCAGTACAACATCTTAACAAAATTAAACATAAAAATACAATCCGCGGTGACAACGAGATACCACCTACTTTCTTCTAAGTATCAATAGCACAACTATGTTCTGTGAGCCTCTAGTCATATCCAAATCTTACAAACCCTTTCCAGTGGGATCATTTAATACATAACGAGGTATGGAACGGTAAAATCCAATCAACCAACGTCCTAACTACCCAGTCCCGCACTTCGGCTTCAACGTGTTCAGCAACCTGCACAATAAGTGTAGTCTCAGTGATAGACGCTGAGTATGCCGGATCTGGACCCTATTGGTCACTTGTCATTTTTAAAACCGTCTTGATATTAGATTGATTTCATGCTTTGTCATTTTACAGATATAATAAATACTGAAACAACATGCATGATTATATGATCATTCATCCAATCCAAACAGTCATATGGATTACACATTACTGTCATCATCTACATACAATGGCATTGAGAACTCATTCATCGTATTTAACACCATCACATAGTACATCACTCGTCCCCTCCGGGCCTCACATATCGTTTGTTTAGGTTAGCACAGTCGAGCGACAGTTAGGACAAACCGAAATATACTCACTTGGACAGTAGTCCCACGTACACACAAAGGTGCTCACTGCCCTGATCATCCCGAAGACTCTGGGACTTACTCACTTGCCTTTGTAAAGGCGTCCATTTAGGTGGCCAAGGGCCTGGTCCAACGGTAGCACACTCCGCTGACGATCTTATCAGGCTCGATCAGGATTAACTAGGGTAAAACCCGATACGGGATAACCCAAGAGATTCTAACGCGCGACCAGCAGCCAGTGACTGTCTGGATTAAGGTACATCATCACATTCGTTCACACTCCACTGTTAACTTTGTTAGTTAGATAGTCAGTTACAGTTTTAGTTATGGAGAACATCACTTAACTTGTTGGTGCTCTATGGGTCTTACGCATTCCTAGAATTATTCTAGGTAGTATTCACGTTCGAGTCAAAGCTCTAGAGACCGCAATGTCGTGTCCCGTTCCTAAGTATTTTTACTTAGGTTATAACTACATACTTGTAATACTTAGGCGTTTAGGTCAAGCACATGGTGCCACATCACACCTTTCGCATATGTTAGTTTGATAAGTCGATCTATAGTCGACGTAGTATTAGTCCCGTAGGACGTTCGTGCATAAATAATAATGCAGTGAACATATCTACACATCACTCACAATCACATACATACATTCACACAAGTTATTTATCAAACAAATCCGAGCCCGAGGAATTCCTCAGGACAACCCGGATCAAATCCCTTACATACCGTACACCGTTGACTAGATTCGTGCAATGCAGACCACTAGAGCTTTCGAGCGCGTACGTCGGGTATGCGATCTAGTAATGTGAGGAACACCAAGCGTCAATCCATATGACAACACAATTCGGTATTTCCGACTAACGTTTGAAATCCTAGTACCATGTCCCCAGACTTAACATTTGTTACTAGTTAAAGTATCTTTATTAATATTTTATAAACCCTTTACTCATTGTGTGAGTTAATTCTTGGTTTACATTAGAGTATGAACCTTACGGTTATACACTTATGGTACTTCTCTAGGGTTTATTTATCAAACCAAAGTCTTATACTAGCCTTGGCATTTTATGTCGTTATAGCTATAGTGTATAACTTTATTTCTTGGTACGTGTTTATCTTTGTATGTATGCATTTAGCGTAACAATTTGAATAACTATATCCTTAGCCCATAATACTATTTGTGTTACATTTGTTCTTAATGTTATACGGTACGATATTTTATGTGTCATTAACTTTATAACATATAGTCTTGGTAACTATATGTATGTACCGAATATGGTGCAAACACATTGACAAGGGCAAGAATATGACGAAGGCAAGAGGGTAAAAACGGTCCCAGGCCACAGATCCCGATCCGGACCCCGGGCCCCCTTCAGGACCTTGTTCGGGCTCCAGTTTGGGCACCAAACATCGTTCCGGCCCGCATTCTATAAACAAGTCCCGTTTCTGGCTTCGCACTCTATGACCAGGACCCATGTTCCGGCCCCGTACTCCATGACCGGATCTCGCACCCTACACTTTGAGGCCGGAAGACTTTATAAGGAAAAGTGCCAAAACTAGAGGGGTGGCTCCAATAAAGTAATACTACATGTATAAGGATTAAGAGATAGGCCTCACTCTCGAAAGTCTATAAATAGAGATGGGAGGCTCATTTGTAAAGGGACAAGATTAGAAGAGAGAAAACACTAGAAAGCTCTCTAAAGTTGTAATAACAAAGGAAGTAATAAAGAGATTGTCAATAAGTGGATGTAGGCTGGATTATGGCCGAACACTATACTTATTAGTTCGAGATTAGAGGAACCAGATTATGTATTTTCATTGGCGCCGTCTGTGGGAACGGACAACCGAAATGGTAACCACGATTCAACCACGACGGGGAGTAATTGTTCGTTCGAAGGAAGATCAAAAAAATTCACCAACTTCATTCGAGGAATTACCCGGGAGTCTACAAGTCGCATCGTTAACTACATTCTCTTCTCGGTCGCGCCAATTACAGCGCTCGATAGAATCAAGACCTAAGGAGGTAACAGAGGGTAGAGGAGATCAAGAAAATGAACGTAGCAAGGGAACCTTCGGTCGCTGAGGCTTTGAAGAGATGATTCAACTCATTAATGGAGAATAAATCCAAGTCTCGGGTGGAGAATTGAAAGAGGTTTATGTTTGCGAAAGAAGAATCACGAGGGAGATCAGTAACGTTGAGCAAATCAGGATCGAAGGATCAGACTGACGATGCCGGTCCAATTTCGCACCTCGATAAAAGACAATGCGGAAGAACAAGAGGATGAAAGGACCGCTTCTTTACTTCAGAAATCGGAAACCCACAACAAGTCGGTTGCTACTTTCAAAAGATGAAGGAAGAAATTCGAACTAAATCGATTTTTGTTCACCTCAAAGTCGACTCCATCAACCGAAATGCAAGCGGCAAAGGAATAGGAACGATCGTCAAAATCATTTATAAGCATTCTACGTGTGCGGTCGAGAAATTCAAGATTCTCGTCAAATATTGATCGAAGAAGAGACAAAGAAGTTTCTATTGTCGTCAAAGAGTATTTTCGCTGGAATGAAGTGAAAGACAATTGTGCGATTAAACGAAGACGAAAGTACAAAATCAAAATCGAAGGCCTAGAAGGATGAAGAAATCAACCGAAGTGCAAATACCGGACAAAGATCAAAATTCTAGATCTACCAAATGCCGACTGGCCGCTTATTTTTCTGAACTTCTTATCATCATCTTCTCTATTTGCAAAGTTAAGAAGCGGCATTGATCCGGCGCGACTTCAAACCAGGAGCAAGATTAACAGGACGCAACTTCAAGACCAGGAACAAGATTGACCAGATGGAGTTCTTCAAATAATCGGCCGATATCTTTCAAATAGACGGGAGGCCGCACCTCAGCCCATGACCGGAAGGCATCGACCGGAAGTGTAATCTCTTGGCCAGGCATAGCGCCGGAAGGCATAAGCAATCGGAACATGCTGCAAGCATCAAGAGCTAATCGTTAAAGACCTCTTTGGCCGCATCGAATTTACTTGGCCGCAACAAAACTCTTTGGCCGCACCGAATTTACTTGGCCGCAACAAAACTCTTTGGCCGCAACAAAGGTTCATGACCGGAGGACATCTTCATCCATGACCAAAGGGCGACTCAAGGCCGCAGCTTAGACAACGACCTCAATTCAGAAAAGCTACTGGAGCGTACTGCAAAACGCCCAAAGCAAATCACTAAAAGATAAGTCCATTCTCCAGATTTATACGAATGTTTCTGAAGTCAAAGCTTCTTCTTAAACCTTGATTAACCCTATACTACTGCTATGTGGACGCTTCTGATATACAATTGAGATTCAATCTAAGCTATTGGCCATATGTGCGTGAGATAAACTGACTCTGGTTGATTTAGTGGAGCCCGTGAAAAACCTTGATTGTCACTGTTGATACGTTGTTGTTATATGACATACATGAGAAGCTTTGTGGCTTTTAATCTGAGATGGGATCCTCAGTTCAGACTGATTTCACCCCTGGTTTACCTTCCTACTGGTGAGGGTGTACAATGCAGGCTGGTTCTGATTTTTTCCTTATGGTTTTAAACACAGAAATCTTCAACTTCAGCTGTTTTGCATCCGTTTACACCCTAGCATGTTTTAAAACTGCTGCTGTTTCTGAAATGCTCCATATTAAGCGTTATACATTTTGTGCTAAACAAACTGCACTTTACTTCATCAAGATAGTTGTTATATTTCTAAAGCAATTCAGTGCAGTCAAAATCTGTCACTACTATGCAAACAACTGAGTATGAAATATACTCTACTATGCATATCTGTTTTAAGGCACCACATAGCTTGCAAAGGGATATTCAGGCCATGAATTTTGACTAAATATCTGCCTGTGCTTCTTCTAAGTTTCATTTTTAAATTATTCCATCTATTTTGAGCATTATTTCATGATTATAGATCAAGGTCTTCATTCCCCTGATTTACCGCACCTGAGTCAGTTGGCCGCAACAAACTCCTAAGGAAAAGAAAATCTAGGAAGATTTTGAATCACTGCCGAAGTAACTTTTGAAGCAACCGCAACCAACAAGTCTCGGGCGATGCATTAGCTCCAAGAGCAGACGACACCTCATTTCAAAACTAGAGCAATACCGCCGCAACAGATTGCCTTGACCGCACTGGACTTCCTTGGCCGCAGCAAATTTCCCTGACAGCACCACGTCTCCATGGCCGCATCAGTTTTTGCCTCTCAATCCTGTCTGCCGCAAACAAAAAGGTTTTGGTCGGCCAAGATGGGAGACTGACTCCACCTCAAAAGCCTCGAGCTTCAACGATTCGAGGCAATTCATAAAAAAAAAAACAAAACCAAAGGTTGGAAAGGGACATGCGGCGGCGGTACTCGCTGCACCAAGCTTCCATTGCCGCACCAAGCTTCCTTTGCCGCACTAAGACCGAGTCCTCAGGTACAGAGCCGGAATACTCAACACAAAACCAAACGGCACCTTCCCTCCGGGCAAAACTGAGAGCCGATTAAAACAAAGAAAGAGAGGGCTAGAGGTCGTAGAGTCAACAGCTCTTAACGGTATAAACATCCCCTCTCTTCTTCTCCAAATCAAGGTAACAATTCTAAAACTCCATTTAAAGAGCATTTAACATCAATGGTGGTAATTCGAATCCTGAGTTAGTAAATTGAAGAATCTCTCGTCAGGTATCCTGATGGGTAGAAATCACATATGTGCACTTTAGTCTTAAAACTGTTTAATTTGCCGCATAATCAAGACTGTCGATGGGATCGAGCAGTTGATAGCCTAAAAATCCTATGATGCTGTTACTGATAAGGATACACAAGCGGCTATCATTTGATTTTCTGTTGGAATTTTTTGTGTGAATCCGGTCACTGAATTTGCTGGCTGTATTGCTATTTTTCAAAGCAATTCACAAACAACTCTACAAATCCATTTTACCACTGTTTAAGCAAGCAAATGTGAAAACCTTCTTGATTTGGTTGAACATCGAAGCTTTCTGTTACAATAGTTTTGAAAGTGAAGGATTCAGTGGACTCAGTAAGTGCGGCTTGAATGTTTTTGAAATCTAGAGACTAATGTCCCTTAAAAATTCATTCAGTTTTAACCTTCTGTGATAAAATTCTGCCTTGTTTCAAAATTTATTGCTTCTGTCTCTTTAAATGTTTGTTATGGCTTTCATTACACTGCTAGAAAGGAGCAAACCAAAATGTTTAAAAAGTATTTCATTCTCTATCCAATTACGCTGCTGCAGTGGTCTACCTTAAAACTGAAACCGTGCTCATTTATTAAGCTACGATTTCTTGCTGATTAAAACTCCTTTGTTGCTGCTAAATTTTTGCTCAAAATTTTTTACCCGTTTCAGCTGATAATCTTTCTTTCATCTTCTCAGATGCTAAATGTTGTTTGTTAAGTGATACTCATTTCTGACATGGACGGTCAATTTAATCTATGTAGCAGCAGAAGTATGGAGCTATTTATTAATTACTGAAGTAGGAATCAAATCATTAAAACTATGCATCTCTCGAACCTGTACAGACTGCGACAAGTATTTTCACGATGTTATTTGTATTACTGAATAAGTTGAGCTGACGTGTTGTGTTTGTTCACCCAGATATGTTTCCCTGTTGAAAATTTATTACCAGCTATGCTGCCTTTGACCCTGCCTTTGTAATTAGATTCAGAAGCATGTTATTCCTATTTTATGAGGATCTTTTAGGCCAAGTCGCAGCATGCTTAAAATGTTTGTGGTACCATATGTTCCCAATTTTTCTGCAAAAAATAGAGTGCACAGATTCCAGAATTTCCAACTTCTTTGTGAATAGGTAATCTAAACAGGAACTCTTTGCTTAGAATTATTCTGTTAAATCTCTAACCCCCTAGGCTGAATCATGGGAAGAAATGGAAAGTGTCCTTATTATGAAATCTTATGTCTACTGCTTCGTACCTTGCTCATTCTTGAATGAATCTTCGCTGTCCTGACCACCCTTATCATTTGATTATCAAATTTACCCTATCAATAAACCTGTTTCCTCAATAGACATACATCTGCTGGCTCCAGAGCAGTGGCTTTTTGGAAATCCAATCTTCCTTTAACTATGAAGTTCCTGTTGGCCAAATTCTTGCTTATTATTTGATATTATAAGTTCAGAAAGTTCTTTTCTACATTGTCTGAGCATTATTGAAACTACATTTACTTCGAGTCTGATTGCTGGTGTGATGCCATTTCTACCATAACAGAGACCAGCCGGTACACCGAGTACTTTTTATTGTCTTGGATGCATATACATCTTCTGTCTAAATTTTTATTGAAAATAACAGTGTTTTCAGGCAGCAACATCCCTAACTATGTTCTGCCACACAAAGGGAAGGTTGTGAAGATACTTCACAAGAGCTGTAAAACAAGTATGCTACAAAGCACAATCATCTATTTGATTCTAGATACATCAAACCTGAAGTGGTGGTAATACTGTATTCTTTCATACTGCTAATGTTGCTGCCTCTGCATATCGTTAATAGTTTCAAAACCTACAAACTCTGCTCGCTGTCATGATTGATCTAGTATGATAAAACTGATCTGAAAAGCGTCAAGGATTTTACATGAATAATCCTGATTGATTGCTGCCCAAGTTTTTGTCAAAGTTATGTCTCTGTTTATTGCTGTCGCATAATCAGTGCAAGGTAAAAGAAATATTCATGCTTCGTCTACTTACTGCACAGCGATATATAGACTTGTTTTTGGCCTATTAGAAGTCAGGGGATAAGGGGGTATGATAAGAGTGTTTACTATCATAAAAACCAGTCCAGGTGGATTACACCCTTGTCTCAGCTGCTTTGTTGCTGTTAACTGCCTCATTTCTGATGCAATATTTTGATGCACCTTTATAAATCATGCACAACAATGCCTTGCTTGCTTTGGGTTATCATTTTCAATCCATCGGAGTCACTGGGTTATTATAAGAGCTGGCCATTAAAGTTCGCCATCAAAGTCTGTGCTAAACCGCATTTTTACTGTAATTATCATTATGTGTTTAATGAGCTGTTCCAAGGTAATCCAGTTTTGATGTTATACTCACTATCAAAAGTGTTTGCATTACTAAAAGCACAAGTTCTTTATACTGTAAATCTTATAGTATTATGCCACATTGCCCTCGAGTCGTGAGGTTACTACTCCTGATTGTTACTGCTTGGATAAGTACAAATTTTCAGTAGTTTAGCATGCAGATTTTCTTTCATAAGTTTGGACTGCTTTTAACAGCAGCTTCAATGAAGTTCTATGAAAGACCTTTTCTACAGCTCTAGTAACAATGCTTCGTACCTTATTAAGAGCATTTAACACGTGCTTCCTTTATTTTGTTTTCGCCAAGTAGTATACCAGACAGATATATATATGTATACTTCGCAACAGAAAGTTGGTTGTGTTTGGTTACGATAAGATCTAATCCAGGCTGAGAAAGTGATATCATACTGAAGCATAAATTAATTGCTGATGTACCCCAATTTTTATGGTTCAAAACTCCTCTATAACTTGCTTTGGTTATCTTGGTTCAGGACTCTGTTTGCAGATCTTAGCAGGGACAGTTTGAACCACTGCCTAAAATACTGCCGAGGTGTTTAGAATATTGATGGTTCTGCAGACTACTCAGGAAGCACAGGAGCAAACCATTCGTTCAAATATAGAAAGAGAATCAGCAGCATTAATCTGAAGCGAAACGTCAAAAAGAAGGACCTTCCAAGGCTAGTTGAAACCGGCGGCAAAACTTGAAACTAGGGTCCAATGGTTACGCCAGAATGGTCAGTCAAACTCGGATAGGGCGAGGTAATTCTACCATCCAAAGTATCATCCCCCTCAAAACGGAGGTAATAACTCTAAAATCCATATTTACAAGCACCTGATTTTCTGAAACATCTGACAACCATGGTAAAAATCTGAATTGTGAACTACGGTTTTTTATTAAATCTATGTATTCTGCTCTGAACTTACCTAGTAAAAGAATGGAGTTAGCTTGGTTTGAAATCTCGCTTCAAACCCCTTATTCATGTCATCTGGAGTAGTTTGTCTCGATTACAGCTGATTTTTTGACAGAAAAATGCACCGCTACAGTTTGAATAAAACTTTTGCATCTGCCTACTTTCATTGTATTGTGCATTCTACAAATCTACTGTACAATTTTAATTGACTTTAGGCATTAAAGTCCAAGTTGTTATCTTTCATTGTATGTTACACTGAAACTAATTAAGTAAAAAGACATATTTTGAACTTTATTGCCACTGTCAGGTTACCTTATGATTATTTTTACTTACTTCCCCTATGAATTAAAAACTTAGTGCTAATATGCCACTATCTGCATGATGGGCAAGCTGCTGGTTACAGTCAGCAGCTTCTTTCTCAACATTTAAAATTCTGTTAAGAAATAGGAAGCACTTGGCAGTAGCTTTGTCTGGCCTCTACCCTGTACAACCACTGTTTGTCTCTTCACCTTTGAAGCAACAGACCAACTACGCTGGGTCTACAATATTACTCAAACTCTTTTATGAGTATTTAGTTCTGTCCTCCAAACAAGTTTTCTTGATCTCAGCCAAGATTTCTGCATGGTTTGTGCTCTAAATCTGCATTCCTTCTCAAAAGCTAAGCAACTTGCTGCTGTTAACAAAAACTGGTACACCAGCCGCTACCTGATTTCTCACCTGCTGCTATCTTTCTACTTTCAAAATTAGAACATTCTGCATTTGTTTCCGTTGCTATAAAAGCTTGCTACTATGTTTTTGTAAAAACTATCTAGCTTACCATTGCTAATAAGGGTGCACAGACAATTTGGTTTTGATCAGAATCCTTTATATTCAAATCTTGTAAAGCAGACCCACTTCTTAAGGGGCCTGTTTGCCATCTGAGCTACTTCAACAGATTTCTTTTTGGAGAAAACATGTATGATTGTGTCTCATCTATCTCTTTTCTAACCTTCATGAGGTGTTTGGACAGGTTTACTTCTTGCTTTAAATTGGCATTCTCTACCTGTTAGACGGGTATAAAGATGGCTCTTTGCTTGTCAATTGCTCGGTTTATACACAGCAATGCTGCTGTCTGTTTTTGCGAAATTAATCAGTTTCTGAGCATCATCGTCGCTATGTCAATTAGGCTCATTCCAACAACTTTTTATCTTCTAACCATACAACTTTATTGCTGTTAAACGCACTTGTCACCACCGATAGTGATAACTTCGTTCAAAAGCACTTATCATGATGAACTTGGTTGTGTCTGGTTAGCTTTGATAAGCATGGTTTACAGTTCTCTGCTGCGTTCTTGCTGGCCAATAAGTCGTGCCTACTTAGCTGTCTCCGAGTTACAGTTCGCATATATAAACTGATGATTGATTAAAGCGTGGTCAGAGGTTGTTATTCCAGTTTAGTTCAAGCCAAGATAAGTGTTACAGCTTTGAATTGATAAAATGTTGCTGGTTAGGTGATACTAATTCCTGATATGTATCTTGCTGCTTAATCATTAAAATAGCTTCTCCTAAGCGTTCCATCTGATAAAAGATTATCTGAGACAATCTATCTACCTTTTGCAAAAAAAAAACCGTTAAAGCTTGGCATCTGCTCTACCAAGGAAATTGGGAGATATTTCAATTTCTAAACTTTCAACTAGTTTCTGCACAGCTTGTCTGTTTCACCTATCTTCGAACTGTCAGCCTATCTTAGAGGCTTCTGTCAAAAGCACACAGAATCCAATATTTATAACTGCTGATTCTGATTGTTGATATAGCTAATTAGTCTCATAAGCTTATGTGTTTAGTAATCAGAGCAGGCACGGTAAAAACTTCTTGAAATAACAGTTTTCTTTGTGCTGCTGTTCAATTTGACGTTCTCTGGCGTACTGACAAACAGGTGTGATGAAAATGTTTAAACACATAAAAATCAAGCTCCTGATTATTTTTAAAAGAATGCTTCATTCAGCATTAAGGATATGTATGATACCCTCATCAATACATGTCATCTGGAAGGGTAAACTGATCACGCATCACTACGGTTTCATGCTGTATTCACTGCTACTGCTATCTACACATATTGGTGTCTTTGTTCAAAATCTTTACTGTTGTATCGCTTCTGATTTTTACTGCTTCAGAATGCCCAAGTTTCAGCAGCATAATATTGGACAGTTTATCACTTTATTTATGGGTTATTACATGACCTATTTCGAAACACCTGCTGCAATGTTTATGCAATCTATTTTGTCAGATGGAATTACCAGTTCATTTCCTACAAACAAAACATCTCAAAGTATTAATCCGTTTGTTAAGAAAGTGCAGGTGTGGTCCCAGGGGACTGATCACCCCCTGAAGCATTCAAAGAAAGCACCGGCCAACGAGCCACGGCACATGCCTTGAAAGTAACACCTACAGGCTATCAGCCTTGAAAAGCAACACCTACAGGCTATCACGCCTTGAAAGTAACAACTTGGGCTATCATGCCCGGCCAACGTGCCAACTTGGGCTATCATGCCCGACCAACGTGCCAACTTGGGCTATCATGCCCGGCCAACGTGCCAACTTGGGCTATCATGCCCGGCCAACGTGCCAACTTGGGCTATCATGCCCGGCCAACGTGCCAACTTGGGCTATCATGCCCGGCCAACGTGCCAACTTGGGCTATCATGCCCGGCCATCGTGCCAACCAAAAACCCATCTCTGGATTCATCAGGAGCTCTGGTCACCTGTAATGGGTGAATAGTTAGGTGTGGGACGCCACACCATACTTGAATCACAAGTACCATTCTTTGGCTAGCATAAGCAAAGTTGGGAAAATATATTATCTTTATTCTTCCTTTAAAGGAATTATCATCCTTTGGCTAGTATAAGCAAAGACTATAACATCAAAATATTTAGCCCTTTCAAAAGGGAATGTTTCTTATTAAAGGAACCATTGGTCTTCTTTATGAAGACATCAGGGGATCCATCCAACAAGACGTCATGGGATTCATCCATCAAGATATATCATTTCAAAGGCTTATGTTCCAGAATTTCCAATTTGTCAGAAAGAAGAAACTTGTGGGACTTTGATTACACTGTACCAACTTTCTTTTTGTAAGTTCATTTTTCTTTGTAGTAGCTAAAAGAAAAAGAACTTGTGGGACTAGAAGATAGGAGAAGGGAAGAAATAGAAAGAATGAAGAAAGAATGTAAATTTCAATTTTTCTTTTTGTAAGTTCCACTTTTTTAAGTAGCCAAAAGTAGAACTTGTGGGACTGATGACAAGGGCAAGAATATGACGAAGGCAAGAGGGTCAAAACGGTCCAGGCCACAGATCCCGATCCGGACCCCGGGCCCCCTTCAGGACCTTGTTCGGGCTCCAGTTTGGGCACCAAACATCGTTCCGGCCCGCATTCTATAAACAAGTCCCGTATTCCGGCTTCGCACTCCATGACCAGGACCCATGTTCCGGCCCCGTACTCCATGACCGGATCTCGCACCCTACACTTTGAGGCCGGAAGACTTTATAAGGAAAGAAGTGCCAAAACTAGAGGGGTGGCTCCAATAAAGTAATACTACATGTATAAGGATTAAGAGATAGGCCTCACTCTCGAAAGTCTATAAATAGAGATGGGAGGCTCATTTGTAAAGGGGACAAGATTAGAAGAGAGAGAAAACACTAGAAAGCTCTCTAAAGTTGTAATAACAAAGGAAGTAATAAAGAGATTGTCAATAAGTGGATGTAGGCTGGATTATGGCCGAACCACTATACGTCCCGGTGTTCTATTAGTTCGTGAGATTAGAGGAACCAGATTATGTATTTTCACACATTATACATTTGTGCTCCTTGTTTATATAATTCTCATTGGTCACAATATATCCACATACTTATAACGTGTGGTAGATATTCAATGTTTATAACATTAAAACTTGTACTAGGATATAACCCAAGGTTTTATAAGCTCACTTAGGTATGTTAGAGATGTTATAGGTTCATTAGTAACTCAATACCACCCCTTATCACCCACTGTGACATGGTATACAGAAAAGCACTACCTAAAACCTGAAACTAAAATTTGTATGTTCCCTTCTTATTCTTCCTTTGGTTAGGGGTTAACTGACTTTCCACCTCCAGAATGAGTACACCAACATATCTCACTCTTTTAGCAATTTCTTGGCTTCATCGTTAAACCACTACAACCCTATTAGCACTCCAGTAACATAGTTGTACAGAAACAGTCAAGTACTGAAAAACAGAAAACCAGAACCCTTGTATTTCCTCTCCATTCCTTCTTCCATGTCGGTTAGACTATCTACCTACCTCCCCCATGAACAAACCAACCTAGATAGATGTAGTAGCCCTGACTTAGGTTGATTATTAACCCAACACCATACCCTTAGCACATCTGTAATTCCATTATACAGAGACAGAAAGTTTTCAGAATCCAGGAAGAACTGAAACTGCAAAACATGGAACCCGATGCCTTCTCTTTGATTCTTTTCTTTTTAATTACAATTCTGTTACTCACCTAACTGTCTCTCAATCTTACCCTCATGTACTTCTTACTCAGCCAAGTGTTTAATCTCCTCTTTAAACCCAAAACTACTCCAATAATACTCACTTGATTCCCTGTACCGAACTGAACTCTAATCTGAAAACTGATAATCTGATGCACCTACTCTCATAGCTTTCTCTCTGTTTCCAGTCGGTTTCTGTTGTTCCCAAGCTGTTTATCTTCTTAGTTAGATACCCTTATGTGGTTTTTAAACTCCAACCTGACCTAACCATACTGGACAGCACTTTAGAAAACTCTTTACACAGTAGAGGGAAAACTGTAACGCTGAAATTTTTTTAAACTGTTGTGTGTTTCTTTTCTGCCGTCTAACTTATTCCAGTTTCTCCTATTTGTTTACAGGTAGACTTAGGTGATAACAATGTAGCAGGTTCATTAATAAGTTAATACAGCCCTTGTATCCCTTCTGCAACCTGGTTATACAGAGGCATGAGTTTAGAAGAAAACTGAAAATCTGAAACTAGAATTCTGGTGCATTCCTGTCTTCTGTTTTTTTTCTTCCTGTTCTTTAATCTAATTCCAGTTTTCTCAACCTGCTCACTCATTTAATTAGGTAGTCTATCCAGTCTTTGACTCAAAACACACCCAAGACAACATGGGCTACATTTTCGGTACACCTGTTACACAGACTAAAAGAGGAGAAACTGAAAACTGATAAATTGCCTTTGGTTGTTTTGTTTCTGCTATTTATCCTATCTCCTATCTTCTCCAACTTGTTCAGTCACTTATCTATATGTTTTGACACAGTCCTTATCCTAAGTCACTAAGTTAAAGCTACACAAACCCACTCTTACTGGAACAAGAGGTTTCAGAATCAACCCAACTGAATATGGGACTGATATCATGGCTTCTGTTTTCTTTTTCTACTTTCTAGTTTTCCCAAGTTACTGCCTCATGCAGTTAAGTGTTTCACCTCGATTTCATTTCAATAACAGGCCTAAGGCAACTCCAAGACAACTCCATTTGTGCCACTGAAAGTTGAGAACACAGAAACCAAACTGCAGTAGAATTCTGCAACAAATGCGATTCTTTTTTTCCATTTCTTTTCCTCTCTGTTAGTGCCTTGTGTTTGATTTTTTTTCCATTCTTCTCAAACCGTTGACCCAGCTACCTAAGAGTTCTATTAAAATTCTAAACCCAAACCAAACCCAGAACAATTCGTTACAGACACAAAATAACCAATCAATGAACTGATAAGAACTGAAACTGAGCCAAGATTGAAATTCTGAAATTAGTGTTGTTTTACTCTTCTGTTTCTTTTGTTCCCTCATCAGGTTTTTACTTCTCCAGTAGTCTAGCCATTCCTTTAGGTGTTTTGCTATTGTTTTAATCTTCATAGCAGCCCCAAAGACCCAGACCACAATTTAGGAGGTTCTTTACACAAACTCAAAGAATTTATAAATGAAAACAGACAGACAGAAAAGACACTGATGCATAATTTTCTTCTCGATCTGTTACTTGGTTGTGTATTCGGGTTGGGTTTTGATTCTTCATGAAGTTCTTATTCTCACTTGTGTGTGTTAGGGTGTTTTAGATTCACTAACTCACCTCACAAGCCAGTTGTACAGAAATACAGAAACCTCCAACTAACTGAAATATCACAACTGATAAACTCCCACTGTTTTTCTGAGAATCCTCAGTTCTTGTTTTCTTTTCAGTTTCCCCTTCATTACTATCTAGATAGTCATGTTTTGACTGAGGTTTAAGTTTCTAATCTAGACCTTCCTATCCTCACATTTCCTCTGCCAAGCAGATACATAACACACGGTCTCATCAGTTGTAAACTACTCAGCAATCAAAGAAAACAGAAACTGCTACATCTGTTTTCTGTTTTGTTTTCTTTTCTTTAGTTATGATCTGTTTTTTACTTCTTTCCTTCAACATCCTCACGTATAGAGACATAGTTAGATGCATTATAGGGTTATAGTGTATTAGAAACTCAAGACTACCCAAAACAGTAAGAATTCACTCCCAGGAATTTGTGCTACAGAACTGGTTATACTTGAAAAGAAAGATGGAGTTGCTACAGATTTTTCTGCTATTTCCTACCAACCGATGGATCAGTCTAGCTTTTCTTTCTCTTCCAAAAGGGGTTCCCTTGTATAAATGGCAAGACAAGTGACTCCATAAGGTTTTAAATATATCCTTGACTCCACATTAATCATGCACTGTTTTTTTTAGAGAGATTCATAATCGAAAAAAAAACAGAAGTTACAGGTTTGTTGACAACACAGAACCTGACAACCAGTTAGTTTCTGGTTACTAGTTTTGTTTACGCATGACTCACCTTCTTATCTTGGCGGTTTCCTTTGGTAGTTCTTGGCACGAAGTAATGCTCTCCAAAGTTTCTTCTCAGCTAGACAGAAACCCACAAATTATATTCAGTTATGCTTGTTCTAGTTTCGGTAATCATTATGGGAAGTATAAACCTCGCTCTTCACTAGATCTTCTTACCTTGATCAGAGGCTAGTTGACTGGGCTTTTGTTCGATTTCCAAAATGGACTCAGCAAGAGAACTTGACTCACTAGAATGGAGAAAGCAGAGGAAGAAGTTACAGGCTATAACTACCGTACACAAGAAGGTAGAGTGAAGGAGATCGCAGAACTGAAACTCCCTTGCTTACCTTGTTGATTATTAGGATTGTTCTGGTGCGCAAGCTTAAACACCAAACAGAAGTGCCGGAAGCAGACAGGTGCGTGAACTACTGGATTAAGGATGGAGATTAGTGTACCGTAGTTGAGTAGTGGATCAGTGAAAGGGAATCAAAAACAGGAAGAAAATGATCGAGGAGCTGAAGTTACCTTCACGTAGGAACACCACAGTGTTCTTGGCTTGCAGTTGGCGCGGGCATGCAAGCGAGGAAGAGTTTGGCTAGGATAGAGGTTTAAACTAGTGGGTCGAGACAAGGAGGTATGGCTCTGTGGATAAACAACTTTGCTGTGCATTTTCAGGGGCTTGGGAATAGCCACTGTGTACGAGTTACAAGAAGGTCGTGGGTGGAGATGAGGGAATAGAATCTTGTCGCCTGACAGTGGGAATAAGGAAATTTGTTTCTGTTTCCTGTTGATCCTGTCTAAATTTTCTGTATCGAGGAGAATGGGAGGTAACCGATGTCTGGCTCCTCTTTTCATTTCTGTTACCTCAGTAAGTTTGTTACTAAAGTTAATTCGTGTGCATTATCTACCGAATTCAACAGCAGCTCAAGCGGTTAAGGTTTCGGGTTAGGTACGAATGGTCTCGGGTTCGAATCCCGGCTAGAGCATATTTGCTCTTTTATTTTTTTAGCCTTATTATACCTATATATTGCATATAAGTGACTTGTATTAACATGTCACGTTATTAGTTGTATGTACATATATATATGTACGACTATTTTTATTTGTCACGTTTCGGTTATATGTACAACGTTATAATCTTGTAACGTTATGTACATTTACATATATATCCGTATGTACATAAATACGGTAATAATAAACTGTTCGTTATGTCACGTTTTTAATTACATCATTATACGGGTACAACTATTTATAGTAGTGTTCTAGTTATATATACAACGTTATAATTTTGTAACGTTGTGTATATGTACGTAAAGGAAAAATCGTTTTATGCTTTAATGTTGTAAGTTATATATTTAAATAACGTTTAATTATTTATGGGTGTTTCAGTTGTAGTAGATAAAGGTTTATACAGACAACCACAATCTTTCATGTGTCTAACATTATGGACTTATGCCTTTAGTGAGGATGTTTCCTAATTAACAAACTCCCACCAAAATCTATATCACAAATCACATGATCAGTTGTTTATCTTAGAATTTCATATTATTTTATGCATTTGGCATGTGGTTGTTAATTTATGCCCTTATAACAACCACAAGATGACATTGCACTTACAAGATTTTCCTTAACTGCACACCCAACCATCAGGTTACTATTGTGTGCAACTTGATAATCTGTCCTGTTACATATAGTCTAAGACTTAAACATTCCTATCACCTCTATTCTACTGATTTTGTTGCAAGTAGTTCCAAGGAATGAAAGTGTGTTGATGCAATGTTTTGATCAGTAAACTCAGTCATATACTGAGCACTATCGAGAGATCAATCTTGAACTGACTACTGGTTTTATGTTTCCTAAATATGTGGCGAAGAGAAATCAAGCAAATATTTCTAGATCTTCCGAATTAGGTTATATCTTCTTAGTGATTGATATTCTCCAGTTAGAGATATAATTTTATAGTTTGATAATTAAATACATTGTATACATGGAGAAATTTTAGGAGATATTCTAGAATTTATCTTGTATAGATAAATAGCCTAGAGATCTATATATACATTCAGAGGAAGAAAGCAGAGAAAGGAGGAAGTACAGAGAAAAACATAGAGAGTGCGATTTGAGAGGCGATTCATAAAGAGTTTAGCTGCTGGTTGGGTTGTAGGTAATTTGAGTTCGGAACTCAAATTACGTGTAAATTATGTCGAGATAGTGTTCTTGACGTGAGGGTTTGTATTCGTATTGAATACGTGATTGTATAATTATTTTTATACGTGACAAAGGTTCAACCTTTACTTTATTATGGACTTCCCTTCTTTTTTCTCCGTTGTTGCTGAGTCGTGGACTTAGATCATCGACACCTTCTGAGTTGTAGACTCAGATTACCAACGACTAGGAATTCACAATTGATATCAGAGCAAGGTAACCCTCAACGCAGAAGAAACTTATTTAGGGTTGATCACGATGAATTCCTAATATGTTAAACCCCCAAAGCTCACTAAATTCAACTACCCCAGCTGGTGTGAGCAGATGGAAGACCAGTTGACAGTTGTGGGATGTAGTAACTGACGGCGATCTGAAGCCTAAGATCGAAGAGAATGATGTTTCTAAAGAAAAACCAAGAGCTAGCTGGAACGAGAATGACAACAAGATGATTAGCAAAAATAGACAAGCACGTAGAATCATTATGTCATCACTGTCAGGCTCAGACCAACAGAAGGTGTTGGGATTGCGCACTGCCAAGCAAGTATGAGATTTTCTCAAAACAGCATATGCGGGGACAGACTCTATCAAAAAAGCCAAAGGGAAACAGTTTAAGAGGCAGTTCGACAACTTCAAGATGATGGAAGGTGAGTCTGTAACTCACACACTAGAAAGATTTGGTCGAATAATCTGTGAGTTAAAGGCTATGGGAGTGACACTATCCAATGATATGATCAATGAAAGATGTCTGGATAGCCTAGGAAAAGAATGGATAAATTATACAACTCTCTTGGAAAATACTACGGATCTATCAAAAATGTCCATAGAAGAACTGAGTTCAGAACTCATGGTTTATAAAGGAAATATGAAGGGAGAAATAGCTACTTCGTCAGCACCACTCAATGATTTAGCCCTGAAAGCACGTGACACGGGAACGGAGTCAGAGGATGACAACTTTGATATAGATGAGGAAATAACCTCAATTGTAAATCACATCCTGAGGCTATATAATAGATAACAAAGGTCAAACCAACATTGTAAGTCAGTGAAGGGACAAACTATATGTTTTAAGTGCAACAAGCCTGGTCATGTTGTCAAGGATTGTCCTCTCAACCAGAAAGAAAATTCTCAGAAGAAGTTTAAGAAACGTGCAAATACAGCTGCAGCTGCATGGGGACAGGATATCTCATATATAGACTCATAACCTGGGAGTACACACAAATGTGTCTGACGGCAGTTGCTCACGAAGATGATGACATCAATACTGAGTACAACACAAAGGAGAAGGAAAACTAGAAGGACACTCTTGAGAAAGAAGATATGCTTACTAAGTTAACCTCTGCACTCTCAGAGATAAAAGTTTTGAAGCATCAGTATGATACTGAGATTAAAGAACTCAACGCTGAGGTGGAAAATCTGAGTTAGTCTTCGACTGGAAACAAAAACTGTGTCATAGAGAGTCTAGATAAGCCAAGGATTAACTTTGTTAGTCCTTTAGAAACTAGAATTCTCACTCTTCCTTGTTGGGCACAGGAAGAGATGAATTCCCTTTTGGATAGCAACAAATCACTAAAAAGAGAATGTGAAACTCTCTCAGACATGGTAGCCAAAGCAAATCGAAAGTTAGAACTTCAGACTCTGACTAATTTGATTAAAAATACCGAAAAGGCAAATTTGAAGCAAATGATGCGGAATAATAACTTAGACAAATGCGGCTTGGGATATAAGTCCGAGACATTCTCTCAGTCTACGACTGAGAAGTTAAAGACTGGAACTGCGAGACCTCAGACAAGATTACACTCATGTCGATATTGTCATCAGATAGGACACAAGATTAGATGGTGTCCTAAATTGTTGAGAAAACAATTGCGTGAAAAATCATCAAGGCAAAACTCACTCGAAATCAAAAGATCGCACACTAAAAGGTGGGTTCCTATCAATCGCTTTAAGTCTGAGTCTACAACTGAGATCAAACAAGTCTGGGTACCAAAGTTAAATTTGCTCTATCCGACTCGTCAAGAAGGCACCTCACCTCTTTCAGAATTATCATCTCCTACACAGTGATCAGACCATGACACACTTCCATAAGCATTCTCAGCATATGCCTCACCATTTATTTTCCCATGGAGAGTGACTTCCTTTTTTATTTAACATAAGGGGGAAATTGGTCTTGAACGTACACAATGATTCAGGGGAACATTACTCAGTTCACAATGATTCAGGGGGGAACATTACTCAGTTCAAGACTTACAGAGTTTACCAATTGGTCTTGAATGTATACAACAATTTAGGGGGAACATTCATCAGTTCAAGACTTACAGAGTTTGCCGCATAAAAAAGAGGAAACTGTTGATGCAATGTTTTGATCAGCAAACTCAGTCATATACTGAGCACTGTTGAGAGATCAGTCTTGAACTGACTACTGGTTTTATGTTTCCTAAATATGTGGTGAAGAGAAATCAAGAAAATATTTCCAGATCTTTCGAATTAGGTTATATCTTCTTAGAGATTTATATTCTTCAGTCAGAGATATAGTTTTCTAGTTTGATAATTAAATACATTGTATACATGGAGAAAATCTAGGAGATATTCTAGAAATATCTTGTATGGATAAATAGCCTAGAGATCTATATATACATTCAGAGGAAGAGAGCAGAGAAAGGAGGAAGTTTAGAGAAAACATAGAGAGTGCGATTTGAGAGGCGATTTATAAAGAGTTTAGCTGCTGGTTGGGTTGTAGGTAATTTGAGTTCAGAACTCAAATTATGTGTGAATTATGTCAAGATAGTGTTCTTGACGTGAGGGTTTGTATTCGCATTGAATACGTGATTGTGTAATTATTGTTATACGTGATAAAGGTTCAACCTTTAATTTATTCTGGACTTCCCTTCTTTTTCTCCGTTGTTGCTGAGTCGTGGACTCAGATCATCGACACCTTCTGAGTTGCAGACTCGGATTACCGACGACTAGGAATTCACATTCTTACCGTTTTTTCATTATACTTTAAAGTTTCTTTTATATTCTTTGGGTGTTTATTGCCAAGCTAGGTTTGAAGATATTCACGCCCACTCATGGAAAGAGTGTAAAGATGGTGTTTCTATGTCATTACGGCCGATGTTGGTAAAGTGTGGTCTTGTTGAATATTTATGTTTACTTGGACTTTTTGGTGGCATTGGTACCCTTATATGAAAGCCATAACTTTTACCATAGGTTCAACCAGGTTGATTGCATGTCACTTCTTGACTAGAGTATGACTATGGTATTTGTTTGTGAGATAATAATTTTGTCTCATGATTTTGATGGGTGATTGTGGAGACAAATTACAAAAAGTTTGTTTCTTTCATGCTAATTGTAGGATTTCATTTGGTGAACTTTTAAATAGGGTTTGTACATGATAATGTCTCAAAAGATGATTAGATGTTCTTTTGTTATGTAGATGATAATCATGTCCACATGAGTATTTGCAAGAGAATCAGTATATTTTCCTTTCTCTCTAAACCTATAACTAAGGGAAGTCAATGAATACTTGCATCAAGCAAACATGTGAGAAAAGATCAGGCCATAGTTAAAATATGATCCAATAACCAACAACATGAAAACTATCTCGACTTCATACAAAACTCGCCGGGATCAAACTATCAGCAAGGCTGCAAGTGAGATATAAAGAAAGTAATCCGATTCCCAGCAACAAGATAACTAGTATCTTGATCTTGACTTCATACTAAATTTATAGGGAATCAAATTACCAGCTAGCAATATCAAAAAAGCAACACAGTTAATCAACCGTAAAACTAATAAAATAGAACAAATGTAGGACCAAATAATCATAAGATAAAATACAAAATCCACAGCGAGCACAAATGCACAATGCCAACTGAACTCGTACGCTCAGTCGTGTTTTCACTTCGCACAGTCGAAATTTAAAAAAAACTTGACGATCTTGCCCCTGCTTTAATATCTTTCAGAAATTACTATATTTAACCACAATTTATAACATATTACGAGGTGACCCCAAATTTTATTACGCACAGTCGGAATTCCAATACGCTCAGTCAAAAAATGACCAATTTAGGGGCTAATGTAGGCAAAATTTATTAAAAGCGGTTCAAAAAAGCGAAGAAGGATTCCGAAGTACTTATATAAGTAAAAAATATATCATAAAAATTATTATCAAAGTATATCATGAGAAAGTAGACGAAAAGACGAACGTGTGGGCGCAAACAGATCGAAAACCGGAGCTATAACGAAAAAGATATGGCAATTTTAAGACCGGAACCCGGCGCCGGTAAGAAAGGGTCGGCGCTCATGGTATACTTTGCTAATAATTTTTATGATATATGTATTATTTCTTCTTAAGCACAACATTAACTATCATCGATGTCTTGTTCGAAATTACCTATCAACCACTAATTTCATGTCCGTTGAAGAAGAATCTATTTGAAATTCATTGAAATTGTCTATCATTTCCATCAATTTCACGTCCATTGACGAAGAATCTATTTGAATTTATCAAAATTTCCTATCAATATAAATATTAACTATCATTGACTTCTTATTCCATAGTAAAACAATCAAGCATGTTCTATTCTAATTAACAGATGAATTGGACACCAATCTAAATAGTTAGATGTATCAACATTAACTATCATCGACGTCTTGTTCAAACTTACCTATCAATTCCACTAAATTCATGTCCATTAAAGAAGAACTTATTTGACAATCATCAAAATTGTCTACCTTTTCCCTAATTTCATGTCCATTGAAGAAGAATCTGTGTGAAATTATCAAAATTGCCTATCAATATTGACATTAACTATCATTAACTTCTTATTCGATAGTAAAACAATCAACCCTATTCTATTTTAATTACCAGACAAATTGGACACCGATCTAAATAGTTAGATGTATCGACATTAACTATCATCGACGTCTTGTTCGAACTTACCTATCAATTCCACTAAATTCATGTCCATTAAAGAAGAATTTATTTGACAATCATCAAAATTATCTACCTTTTCCCCAAATTTCATGTCCATTGAAGAAGAATCTGTGTGAAATTATCAAAATTGCCTATCAATATTGACATTAACTATCATTAACTTCGTATTTGATAGTAAAACAATCAACCCTATTCTATTTTAATTACCAGACAAATTGGACACCGATCTAAATAGTTAGATGTATCGACATTAACTATCATCGACGTCTAATTCAAAATTTCCTATCAATTCCACTAATTTCATGTCCGTTGAAGAATAATCTATTTGAAATTCATCGAATTGTCTATCATTTCCCTCAATTTCACGTCCATTTAAGAAGAGTCTATTTGAAATTATAAATATTGTCTATCAATATCGACATTAACTACAATTGACTTCTTATTCGATAGTAAAACAATCAAGCCTGTTCTATTCTAATTAGCAGACGAATTGAACACCGATCTAAATACTTAGATGTATCGACATTAACTATCATCGAAGTCTTATTTGAAATTGCCTATCAATTCCACTAATTTAATGTCTGTTAAAGAATAATCTATTTGAAATTCATCGTAATTGTCTATCATTTCCATCAGTTTCACGTCTATTGAAGAAGAATCTATTTTAAAATCATAAAATTTGTCTATCATTTCCACTAATTTCACGTCTGTTCAAGAAGAATCTATTTGAATGTCATTGAAATTGTCTATTTCCACTAATTTCATGAACGTAGAAGAAGAATCTAATTGAAAGTCATTGAAATTGTATATCGTTTCCAATAATATCTTCTTCAATGGGCATGAAATTAATGGAAATGATAGACAATTTAGATGTTTATCATAAATTCTTCTTCAACGGACGTGAAATTAGTGGAAATGATAGACAATTTAGAATTTTTTTTAGATAGATTTCTTTTCAATGGACGTGATATTTATGGAATTGATAGAAAATTTCAAACAAGACGTCGATGATAGTTAATGTTGATACATCTAACTATTTAGATCGGTGTTTTATTCGTCTGTTAATTAGAATAGAACAGGCTTGATTGTTTTACTATCGAATTATAAGAAGTCAATAATAGTTAATGTCGATATTGATAGGCAATATTGATAATTTCAAATAGACTCATCTTCAATGGACGTGAAATTGAGGGAAATGATAGACAAATCGATGAATTTCAAATAGATTATTCTTCAACGGACATGAAATTAGTGGAATTGATAGGAAATTTCAAATAATACGTCGATGATAGTTAATGTCGATACATCTAACTATTTAGATTGGTGTCCAATTCATCTGCTAATTAGAATAGAACAGGCTTGATTGTTTTGCTATCGAATAAGAAGTCAATGATAGTTAATGTCGATATTGATAGGCAATACTGATAATTTCAATAGATTCTTCTTCAATGGACGTGAAATTGAGGGAAATGATAGACAATTTTGATGAATTTCAAATAAATTATTCTTTAATTGACATGATTTAGTGGAATTAATAGGCAAGTTCAAACAAGATGTCGATGATAGTTAATGTCGATACATCTAACTATTTAGATCGGTGTCCAATTCGTTTGTTAATTGGAATATAACCGGCTTGATTGTTTTACTATCGAATAAAAAGTCAATGATAGTTAATGTCGATATTGATAGGCAATATTGATAATTTCAAATAGACTCATCTTCAATGGAGGTGAAATTGAGGGAAATGATAGACAATTTCGATGAATTTGAAATAAATTCTTCTTTAATGGACATGAATTTAGTGGAATTGATAGGTAAGTTCGAACAAGACGTCGATGATAGTTAATGTCGATACATCTAACTATTTAGATCGGTGTCCAATTTGTCTGGTAATTAGAATAGAACATGCTAAAAGTATACAAAATTAGTTGACGTGTAGGGTAACATTTGCAAAGTAAGTAGAATATATATATATATATGTGTGTGTGTGCATAAATTTATATAATGTAAAAAGTATACAAAATTATAATAAACGTATATAAATATACTGTATATTAATGTTTTTATATTACAAAACAGCACACAAATTAATAGGATTTTGAAAAATATTAAAGTTATAACAATTTAAATTAGTCAATATTATACATCTATTAAAATTCATAAAATTATTTTATTATACAAATTTATAAAAACAAATTATATAATTTAGAAGTTTTAATTTTCATATAATGATGTATATTATATTAGTATTTGTAACACTATATAATATGACTTAATTAAATAAGTAACTTTACATAATATATTATCTTTTTGTATAATTTATGACATTTCAAAGATTTTTAAAAGATATATATGTATATTTTTTAATTTTTTATAATTTTAAGCCAACAATATACTTAAATTTTTATTAGCTTTACTATTTTGGTCATATTAAATTAATTTGTTATATTATATAAATTAAAATATCATGTAGCATAATCGACTGTATATCTATTTTATTAATTTTAATATATCCCTGGTTTGATCATGTCTTGGCAAAAACTTCCATTTATATTTACAGTATCAAACATTCAATATACACGTAGTTTCATATATGATGATGATTAACTATCATGGCACAATGGTTAAGACATTATATATTCATCCCAAACTTCGGGGGATCGATTCCTGCTCTATGCACATTTTAACACACTAGTTTAAATTAAATATGTCATTGGTATGGATGTCTATTTATACTCGTATATTATAAGGTTCGATCCTAGATGTGTACACATAACATAGTCTTCGATTTAAAGAATAGTCAAGTTACTCGGGCACATGGCTCCCACTTCTTGTGGGATTGAATGGTGGTGGGTGCCCATTGTTCAGTAGTAGTAGAGCTATACCACTATTCTAGTATCGATTTTGTTATTGCTATACTAGTAGCACCTTTGATAGTAGCCATTTTGCTACCAATATTTTGGTATCGATTTTGTTATTGCTATACTAGTAGCTTTTTTGCTACTGCTATAATAGTGTCGATTTCGCTACTATTGAAGTAGTAGCGATTTTGTTACTGCTACACTAGTATCGATTTTGTTACTGATGTACTAGTAACGATTTCGCAACTGTTATACTCGAAGCCATTTTGCTACTGTTACACTAGTAACCATTTGGCTACTACATTCTAAAACGGTAGCAATATCTAGCTATCAGAAAAGTAGTAACGAGACCAAAGCGAAATAGCTACCGTATTCCAAAACAGTAGCTATTTTTAATTTAGCCACTAGTGAAATACCCCAAACACTAATTACCTTACTTAATAAGGAATTAAATTAAATGCGACTAGATGATCGAGAATTATTCATCTAATGATCATTACTCATCATAAACAACAATATATAAATACATAGTTCGAAATGAACGCCAAGTTATACATGTAACCTATAATCATAGCGGGAACAACATTAAGGAAAATGTAATATGGTAATACATATACCAATGTCACAAAATAGGTGATGAAATTACATGGAATGATTTACATAGTCAAACCAAGATTCCAAAACAACAATCTCTCATTTATATACATTAAAACAAGAAATATTATACATTATCATCCAACATAAAAATGACACATTATGCACCATTAATATGTGTTATTAATGCACTAAAGTTAAAAAGGGAAAACTCTTCCCAAGTGTGCACCATATACTAATGTTACAAGGGGAAATAAAAAGCTAGAAAAGTAATACAACAAAAGAAATGGCTAGTTGTACTTATTTTATTTTCTCCCCCATTTACCTTCCAATTCGGCTGGTATTGTTCCTATCCCACACACATTCTCTCGGGTCCTGCAACAAGAGAATGAGAAAACAAAAACAGCAAGAGATTAAATAAGAAAAATTACAAGTACGGGCTAGAATACAAAGAAAAAAAATAGTACTTAAACATCATTACCTCTTCTCTCCTCCCTCCATTTTCGGCTGCAGTATACACCAGCCCCCATCAATTCGCCAGTCTACAAACAAGAAAAGAGAAGGAGAATTCAGCAGCAAGTACATGGGGAAAGGGAACAAGACAATTAAATTAGACATAAAGAGATAAACAAGTACACCTACTATACCTTAGAACAATGACCATTAGTACTTGCCTTTAAACTTCTTTTCCTTCTTGCTGTCTCGGCTGACAAAGCCCAAAATCCCCCATCATTACTGACGAACCATGCTGGAATAAGAAGAAGAAAAACAAAAAAAAACTACCTCTGGATAAAGGAACAAGACTAGCTAAATCTAATCTCTATTATACTGGCCAAGTTAGGCAAACAGATTCTCTGCCCATACTCACGTTCAGACCCTCCTTTCTTCTCCTCTATTCCTCTGTCGGTTCACAGCAGCACCAGATTTTTATTCTTTCTCTTCCACCAGAAACAACAGCACCACAGCACTCCTTCATTTTTCTTTTCTTAACCGAGAACCACAACTACACCCAGCAACAACAAGTCCATCTTCTACCCTTTCTTTATCCTTGTTGTTCACGTTTAAACTCCATTCTTCTACACCAGAAGACTCCCCATGATTCTCCTGCATATTCAACCGTGAAGCTCTGAACATGGACTGTGAAGAAGCAAGTTAAAAACAAGGTAAGCAAGGGCTGGAAACCACCTTATTTTTCTTCCTCTGTTTTGTCCGAAAACATGCCATCTTCAACACTTTTTTTTCCCCTCTCTTGCACCAGTTGAAGGGCACTTTCTCAGCCTTCTTTGAACAGGCAAGAACCACCGCTGTTCACCTACAGTAACAAGCAAAAACAGCCATTGAAAACAAGGTAAGGAATGCACAATCCCATGTCCTTTCTCTCGGTTCATGCAGAAAAAAAAAATATACACTACTTGACCTTGCCTTTCCTCCTCTCTTGCGCCAGTTTTAAGAGGCCTCCAGCATTCCTTTAACACAAGAAACAGTCATGAATCTGCTAACAATAACATGGTGAAAACTGGTAAGGAAAATGGCATGAGCTTCAAGTTCTTTTTTTTCTGTTCTGTTCGAAAAGAAATGCTGCTTCAGACCTTGTTTTAACACCTCTCCTTGCGCCAGTTTTGAGAAACTTCAGCCTCCCTTTTGAGCAAACAAACCGACATTATCCACCTGCAGTAACAGCCAACAACAACATGGTAAAAAAAAAATCTGGTAAGAAAATGACATGAAACCTCACGTTCTCTCCCTTTGCTCTGTCTGGAAAAAAACATACTGCTCTTAACTCCTTTGAACCTCTTCTGTACGCCAGCTGCAGAAGGTTTTATAGCCTTCTTTTGAGCAGAACAACCACCCATAATCACCTGCACCAAACCGTAATGATACCAAACAATCAAAGGTAAAAACCGGTGGGAGTATTATTCTGTTTTGAGTTTTCCTTATTCTGATTTTTCTTCATGAAACTAAACCAGCTGCTGATATTCTAGATGACCGAGAGTGTAGGTTGAATTCCAGCCAGTTCACAAGGTAAACACCCTCCCTTATAGCTCCAGAAAAAAATACATGTTCAAGTCTTAAATCAGTTACAAGGAAGGTCACTAACTAGCCGTGTTTTCCCTCGTGTATATGTGGCCTAAATGGGTCTGTTTTGCCATGGGACTGACGTGAACATAGGAGGCCATTCCAAGAGTAAACCAAGTTAAAGAGGTAACTTACCTAGCTAAGATCTTAAGGGCTTACAGTTGCTGTAAACTCAAATATAAAAAAAAAAAAACTAACGAAGCTAATGCACTATGTAGTGCCGAGGAGACAAGAGTGCTGGAGAGGAATTAATAGCAACTCAAAACAAGGTAAATGATGCTTAAACCATGTTTAACATATAAAGTTCATGATGATGTATGGGGGAGGTTATGGCCGAGAGGCTTATATACATATCTGGTAATTAATTTGAACCGTAAGTATGTGTGGGAATCCATGTGTACGTATATGCTAGTTTAATTTGAACGTAATATGTACAGAAATTTTATGTAATGTTAGTCTAGAAGAACCAAGTGGAAATGACACACCAAAATCAAGATTTTACCTTGTAACATAGGGCAAAAACGATTCAAAAAGGAGCTAGTGCAAACTGAAACAAACCGTGGGTGTTAGTTAGTTTTGGGGAACACTTTAATGTTATTTTTGAAGCTAAATTAAATTATGTTCATGGCCTTATGTTTAAACCATGTTACCTTATTTATTTAGAGCTTTAGAGTGTAATTATGGCGTTTTTGAGATGAGAAATAGGATTACATAAACTTCTAGTATTAAATAAAATTTTAACAAATATAATCATCTATGAACACCCTAGGAAAGTATATTAGTGAGATTATTAATTCGTAACATGAGTAAGTAAGTTATAAATCTTGTAAACATTTAAGAGAACAAGGATTTATATAAATGTAGTCAAAACCACAAATTAATAAAATATGAGGTATAGAGTTTAATTAAAATCCGTAGGTATTTTATTGGGGAATTTAAAAACATAATATAGTTATAAAAAGAAAAAGGATTAAATGCAAGATAGGAATAAAAAGGGAATTTCGTAAATAAAAAAGAAATGTGGGTAAAGAGAGAAAATTAATGTCAACCTTGACTATAATATAGAGGTTTGACTAATTTAGGAATTTAAATCAACTAAATAAAGATTTAATAGTATTAGCAAAAAAAATGGAATTTTAAACTATGAGGGCTATATTTAATTTCTGCGAAGATGAGGGTTATAAGGCGATTTCTAAGTTCCTAAGGGTCGGTTTGGAATAATGGAAAATTCTTGGTATTTCGGTAATATATAAATCAAGTGTAATATATGTTTTTAATGTTGAATATAACAATTAAAACTACTAGAGTGTTAGTGTAATTTCGAAAAAATGTAGGGCTGAAATAAAACCAATGAAAACAGTAGGGCTTATTCGTAGTTAGGTAAAGATTTGAGGTTGATTCTAGTGATCTAACGAAAAAGATATAACATATAGTTTAAAGAGTAACATGTCACATCATAAAACTTGTGGAGTTAAGTTGTAAATTACCAAAAGTTAGGTGTGAGCCGGGATTTAATTAAGTTAGTGGGTTGTATGAAATTTGGAAGAAAATCTGGGTTGAAATTGAGATTTAAAAAAAAATTATTATGTATAATATAAAGTTAAATGTTACAATTATAAGTTTATAAATAAAGAGGATAATTACAAATAAAAAGGAAGCTATGGGGCTGGTAGGTGATTTCCGAATATATATATATATATATAAATGGTGTGGCTGGAGCGTAAATATGTATATGTATGATATATATATATTAAGTTGGAAAAACCTTAGTTATATAAATAGAAGAAGAAATGTGACAAAAATATTTGGTTTTGTAAATAAATAAAAAGGAAGGTAAATTTCAGAAACTTATATGGGTTGGTTGTGAATTTCAAAAATAAAAACAGAAAAGTAAAACGAGGTTGTAATGGTATAAATGACATTATGCTAGGATATAAGGTTATATACCATAAGAGAATTATTACAGCAGAAACATACCTCATAAACATTTACATAAAAGGACGAATATATTCATTACGGGAAATGTTACAGTTCGTAGAACATGATTTCTAAGGGAAAAGGGAACATATAATATGACCGACAAGTCAAGTACGATGTTATGCGGTTGGAAATAAAACCGAAACATGATTAAAATAAATATAGCAACAACTATATACTAAACTCATGCATACGTAATTAACAACAATGCACCCACGTGAGAACGGGAGCGAAAACGATAAACGTAATCATAGAATTAAACTCCATGCAACAGTATACAAAAAAAATGTATACATACACGTAAACGACCCGGTATACGTAAGTTATTAGAGGATTAATTCTCAACGGAAAAACATTGTTGAATCACCGAATGATGCGTATTCACAAACTGTAACGTACAATAATATCTAAATCCCAAGAGTAATGGAAAATCAAGTGGAACGAATAACCGACTAAGAATTTATTACGGGATAGAGGTTAGAACTTATTTTGATACGGTGAGGTAGGTTCGGGATGTAAATACTAATGATATAGTACATTTCCAGTAGACCGGGTTGCGAGTGTCGAATTGCAAAGGATTAGAGGGTGAGCGTGGTCCCACACGCTAGCATTACATCGGTGTACGGTACGTTCTATGTGGTCCGAGTGTTCCTGAGGGCTTTCTTGGGTTCTGGTTTGTGTGATTTTATGCAGATGATATGCTTGCTACTGTTTGTGATTGTGGAATTAAATGTTTATTGTTTTCGTGATCTTTATTGTGCGTGATGGTTACAGTTTGGAAATCAATACGTAAACTCGGATCAGATCATGGTTGACAATGTGGAAATGGTAAAAAGGAAATGACTGTAATATTATTAATGTACCTAAAGATGAACGTAGCCTAGGCGACGTCTAGGCGAAGTTAACGACCTTAAAGGTCCTCACATGGAGAATATACTCCACATAACCTAAGCATAAATCTCAGGTAAAGGTCACGGACCGAATTATATGGTGGAATTAAGTAAACAGTTAAGATGAGGAAATAAATCCAGGGTAGTCACGGACTACATGGTTGCGCATGGGTGATCACCGAAGAGAAGGAACGACCGGATAGGGTTCTCTCGCCATGGAAACTCCAACGAGCCGGATACGATCGTTGGTCAGAGGGCACTGCTGTTGGTGCAATGGCTCCGGCCGTCAGGCCTCTGCGGACTCCTGACAAACCGCACTATTATAGTGCACCAGAGCGACTGCTCCAGAAGAGGAAGTTTATACGGGTTGTCCTAACATGACGCCCACTTTAATTAAACAAATTAAATAAAAGTTACGAAATGATATAAGGAAATATTCTTAGCCCTAAACAACGAAACAAGAATGCCTCAAGGCCGTATAACAAGATTGTTCAAGAGAGTGTAACTCTCGCACCGTTAATTGATGTTGTTTATATACTTGCTTATCGCTTGTTGTGGATCGTTATGGTGATTGTATGAATTTATTGTATGGACTTATATGTGTGATGATTATTGTTATACTGTTACTGTAAATGAAAATGGTACAACATGAAATTGGAACAGCATGTTAACAATTGGGCTAAATAACTTAAGTAGTCTTAGGGTTCATGAAGGTTATATAGTTCGTGCTCAGCGTTGGCTGAGCCTATACGGCCCCCTTTCAGGATTGGAGCGGATTAAGTTCAAACGCGAGCGCGGGAGTTTGGGATAGTCGACGATCTACCTACATGCGACACGGTTACTTAAGTTTACTGTTTCGAACATTATGGAATTTAGATAGACAGATGGCTCACTGTTCTTTTGGAATTTATTCGGTTTGTAATTTTAGTTATATTAAATCTCTGTCATCACAGCGGTAGTGTAGATTGGATAGATGGTAAACGCTTCGTCACTCGCATGGGCGGGTAACGGCGGGTAACACCCGGTTTCTTTTGTGTACGTCTTTTAATTACCGTTGCGAATCTACTGATTATTATGTTAGGCGCACTAGTTAAACCGGATTTTATAGTAGGGGTGTTACAAAAGTGGTATCAGAGCGGAGTACCGCTCTGATGACGAGATAATTAGGGTTAAGACAGTGAGCCTAGGATTATGGGAATACGGGGAACGCTTGTGAGGTACGAGACATCTGGTCTTAAACGAACTAGCGTCTTAGTAACGCGAATGCGTAACAACATCAGCCTTAATGGCATTACGATATCATAGATTCCTATACGGCGAACTACCGAGTAAAGACACAGCATGCAATGTTATAAACGTCGAGAAGAAGTATAAATCACTTAGAGCGAGGCATGTCGGGGGGTATTGGAGGTCCTGTGATTCTGAATAATATAGAGCCATACTAGCTCGATGGGAGAACCTCCCGGGAATCAGCAGTGGTACCCCACCCGCCGCTGCCCACACTTCAAATGTCAACGTAAAGGCAAAGCAATGAAGGGCACCAAGGAGACGTAGTATTCCTCCAAATCGAGAAGACCGACAGGGCTGCCATAAATATTACGATACCAGGATGGGTAAGAGAGCTTGTAATACAAAGAATTCCCCAACGATCGGTGGTCCCGGTAACTACATTCTACCTAGAAGCGTGCTTACCCGCAGTGACGAGCGAACACTAGACCCTAACTTAGAGAAGGATAGAAATTCATTGGACAATAGAGTCGGCTCATAATTAAGCATAAAACCCTTTGCAGTTAACTAAGATTGCTACGACGCAACCCCTAAGAAAGGTATGTCATACCGTAGACGACCGGAGTACTCCATCTGCCAGACCCGAAGCACCATATGGTAGCTACGTGGGGCAGACCCCAGCTGATACGAGCAACTAGAATGGGGAAAGGAGTCACCCAGGGGCAAAATACCCCAAACTTTACGGGAACCTTAGGCGCTGGTACTAGTACCCAGCGCGTTCTAGAAAGCCGTATGCCCTTAATTAAATAAATTAACTACATGAACGCATACGTCAAACACCCTCTTTTCACCACGATAAAACTTAAGACAAACCCGGGAAAAAGCTTAACTTAGGGTACCCAGGAAGAGGATTACCCTAGAGAACTCGTCATACCTTAAAGAACTGTAAGTAACCACAAAACATCCCTTTTCAAGATAAATTATCTAAGCCGTACTCAACCAACCGAAGTGTCCCCGAGACCAACCACTACCAAACCAATAACTCAACCCGCATGCAAGCGCCATGAAAACCAATATACCAATAATTCTTCCTACCTCGCGCACTTGCCACCGCAAGTGCTGCATCTACAATCAAACCCTACAAGACTGTGAAGACCACAGTGAATGACAACATGACTACCGAAATTACCAAATATTCATACAACTTTCGTATCAGTCCCATAAATACAACCTGACACGAGTAGAAACACAAAGACCCTCAAACATGAGACCCACAAACCTCAGGAGAACCCAAAGAGTTCGACCCTCATAACAAAAAGGCATAAAATAGCCCGTAACAATTACACCAGTTAGACATTAATGAACCATTAATATCAGCTTAAGAGCCAAACACCATGGGCGTCCACCAGCATTGAACGCCAACCACTATCAATAACGAGTGCCGGGTCCTTAGAACAACCACGACCCTAATGTTATAACACCTCCTAAATACATCACTATCCTTGACGATAGTAGGAAACAAAAGAACCAAAATACACCAGTTATAAACAGCAAGAATACATCCAAGCAACCAAAGGGTTACCGAATGCGAATACTCAACAATAACAACCCATTCCCGGATACGTAGGAAATTGTAAAATGGAGTACGATCACGTAGTAATCAGGGTTGGTATTAGGCCCACAATGGCACACGTAAACATACAATGAATACCGGAAAAGGAAAAATATGTTAACCCTCAGTAGGATCAAAATCAAACGTATTGTAACGCAACACAGTCATTACATAAACTGATCACACCGTAGATACGGACCAGTGTCGAATACTTCAACAATTAACACCCAAGGTACCACAATTACAAAAGAGTACCATAATCAATGTGAACGAACAAATGTCGAGATAGGAGTTTATATACCATACTTTAAATTCAAACTTCCTGCACAAAGTGAACACAGAACATTGGCTTCCTCCATCCATAAACATCCCCATAACTAATGTAAGGGCATTAGAGATTTTGTACTTAATATACACGTGATGGTACCTATGTATGTAACATAAAACTCCCATCATAGAATTCTATACAACAGGTATGATTAAATAGAGTGGTTATACAAGAAATTTCATTGCACTTCATTAAATTTATACCCTTGCGATGGTAACATCGTTATTCTGTTGATCACACTGATCATTTGGATGGGATCCCCACATAAAGAGAGCGGCTACTACCGCCGGTATTACACCATACAATAGGGGACGAGAAAGGAGTACGTGTTCAAGATATGTCGCCTGCTAACGCGACGACTGTGAGGGTTTATAATAATGTAAATTAAGCAATAACATTTACCCTGGTGCAAATACAGGCACAGCCGAGAGAAGACATCTAAATTCTACTAGGAAGACACGAGTCCAGGAGTGAAATTACCGGCCTCCTCTACCTTTCTAACATATGCCCAAAAGGGTAGCAACACCTAAAACGAGATGAATAATGACGAAAACTGTTCCAAGTCAACAAACAAAAAAACCAGACTCCCATAAAAGACGGAAGCATGAACCCTCACCATGGGCTCCGAAATTACAACAAATGATGTAACCAAGAAAATAAGGGAAGTGAGAACTATTATACGTACCTCAAATAACATGAATAACTTATAAATACAAAAGCCAAAACAACGAACAAGCGCTAAACCACGCATATAAGAACCAGATAATGATGACTAGGAGTCAATGCACAATCACTCCAATAAATAACTCGTCAAACAATTGACCAACAAATACTTGTTTATACAAATGATCGTGAAACCCTTCAAACATCAGTAAATTCATGCCAATAATGAAATCAATAACATGAGAGAAAACTACCTCATGATATTACAATATAAACTTCCCATCAGGGCACGATATCGCAAACATTCACAGACCATAAAATACATAATCATACCCATTGAACAGGGGACCCGGAGAACAAAACAATTTCCTCGGGACACACCCCAATATCGTTGAGAAGGAGATTGACTAAGAATACTTCACAAATTATAAACGTGTGACAGACAGTAACACAAACCCAAACCAGTACAAATAACTACCTTGAATAAATTAATAGGAAGAGTCTTAGTCAAAACAACGAGACTAAAGAAACCAAAACCTCAAATATAATACGACCAGGGTCGTAATTCCATAAGGGGGTGATTAAAACACAACTATATAAGGGAAATCCCCCGAAAGACGAGAGAGCTGATAGTCAGCTAAGTAACAAGACATGAAAACTTATTAAACGGGCAAGCGAATACGTGAACACTACTAAAGATAAAGGATCTACTAACATCGGCAAATTAGGCCACTCAGAGGATACCGACAAAAGATGATAACTGCCACCGAGAGGAGGGACATTAGGGAAATATTCTCATACTAAAGGCACAAAACAATACAGTACGATATAGCAATCACTGTATGCCCAAATTAAGAACAATAATCTATTTCCACTCAAAAAGGGTTAAACACAAATGCATCACTATGAAATTAAAGGAAGCCAGAGCTAGTATACTAGCGGATGCCCTAAGCTTAAGGCAACTGTAATAATAACCAATAATTACCAAATCGGTCAAGATATAGTGCGCGCAGTAGCGACCATTATCAATAACCATTGGAAACAAATAAGTTGGCAACGACCAGACGAGAGGAACTCATTAGAACTCAATGATAAGAAACACACACAAATATAAAATTACACTCCGGATGAAATAACTTGAAAAATCAAAAGGATATAAACATATCAGAAGGCAAACGCCTCAACTGCCAGAGAGCATAACCACACCAGATACTAAAAGAAACAGGACATAAAATATGAGAACAACAAATGAATTTTCCTACCAAAGAGCAGGGTGAACCACACAAACATGGTTATTAGGCCGTGATACAAAAATACAACATACATCATCGGGAATACCTAACAAATACTACAACTAACATATTACTCCGGATCAAAACAATATGGAGACACAGGATGACAAGGAATATCCCTGTGAATATATAGACTAGTATATCTCAAGATGGCTAAGACAAGTGCAAGAGCACTAAGTGTTAACAATAATCAACGCCAACTGAAAGCCAGTGAGTAAATACAAAGAACACTTAACGACACAGCACGCGCATGTGCGCTAGTAATGCAGGATACCGGGATAGGCAACCTAAATCTAATTGAGCATTCGTGCAATAAAGATACCTTGTTTCCTTAAGCATGAGAGACCGTGCATAACACCGTCACATTGAAATAGGAAAGCAATAAGTTGCTACTAATAAATAACCTATTAAACACCGATAAGAACGAAAGGGCAAATTGAGCCCTATGTTCATGGGTCTGCACCTCACTACGGAGCGAGTGGGCCCATTAGAACGTGTTTGGAAGAGCGCACAAGTACTCCATGCTTTTAGCTGAAGAAGTACGTGACTCACCATTCATATATTTTAGAGCCCAAAAGACTAGAGTTAGACCCACGTCTCAGATAAGAGACGACTCCACCTTTTCCAAAACGAGAAAGAGGGAGACCAAGTATCCAGCGCTCTTCTCATTGCAGCTGTTCGATACTTTGGGGGTCACGGGGCGTAACCCTTTTTAAGGGGGGTAGAGCCTCTTGGAGTATACCAAGATTCTGTGTTGTTTGTGTTGTTTGTTGTGCGTATGCGGGGCATACTTGATGTGTTGTGGAATTTGCGTGCTTTAAGCACTTGGATGAATTTATGTTGGTGGTCTTGTCTTGATTGTAACGTATGCAAAGCATACTGTTGTATATCTGGTTTGTTTGTGCATGTATGCACTTGGTGGTATGTTTACGCATCCGATGGGATACTTGGATGGTTATAGGTGTCTATGTGGGAATTTATGTATTGGTTTTGTGCAATTGTGCTACACCTTGTGTGGATGTGTGAAACTGCATGATACATTGGAAGTGCACTTCATTGCACTAAGTTTATGAGTCGCATACTATTATTGCACTTGGATGAGTTGGTTATGCATTTGTTGCACTTTGAGTTATGGAGATACAGGACTAGATCCCTAGGATTGAAGTTAGTCATGGAACTAGATTCTCCTAGGAACAATTGATCAGTAGTGAGACTTCGGGACGAAGCCTTTTTAAGGGGGGTAGATTGAAATACCCCAAACACTAATTACCTTACTTAATAAGGAATTAAATTAAATGCGACTAGATGATCGAGAATTATTCATCTAATGATCATTACTCATCATAAACAACAATATATAAATACATAGTTCGAAATGAACGCCAAGTTATACATGTAACCTATAATCATAGCGGGAACAACATTAAGGAAAATGTAATATGGTAATACATATACCAATGTCACAAAATAGGTGATGAAATTACATGGAATGATTTACATAGTCAAACCAAGATTCCAAAACAACAATCACTCATTTATATACATTAAAACAAGAAATATTATACATTATCATCCAACATAAAAATGACACATTATGCACCATTAATATGTGTTATTAATGCACTAAAGTTAAAAAGGGAAAACTCTTCCCAAGTGTGCACCATATACTAATGTTACAAGGGGAAATAAAAAGCTAGAAAAGTAATACAACAAAAGAAATGGCTAGTTGTACTTATTTATTTTCTCCCCCATTTACCTTCCAATTCGGCTGGTATTGTTCCTATCCCACACACATTCTCTCGGGTCCTGCAACAAGAGAATGAGAAAAAAAAACAGCAAGAGATTAAATAAGAAAAATTACAAGTACGGGCTAGAATACAAAGAAAAAAAAATAGTACTTAAACATCATTACCTCTTCTCTCCTCCCTCCATTTTCGGCTGCAGTATACACCAGCCCCCATCAATTCGCCAGTCTACAAACAAGAAAAGAGAAGGAGAATTCAGCAGCAAGTACATGGGGAAAGGGAACAAGACAATTAAATTAGACATAAAGAGATAAACAAGTACACCTACTATACCTTAGAACAATGACCATTAGTACTTGCCTTTAAACTTCTTTTCCTTCTTGCTGTCTCGGCTGACAAAGCCCAAAATCCCCCATCATTACTGACGAACCATGCTGGAATAAGAAGAAGAAAAACAAAAAAAAAACTACCTCTGGATAAAGGAACAAGACTAGCTAAATCTAATCTCTATTATACTGGCCAAGTTAGGCAAACAGATTCTCTGCCCATACTCACGTTCAGACCCTCCTTTCTTCTCCTCTATTCCTCTGTCGGTTCACAGCAGCACCAGATTTTTATTCTTTCTCTTCCACCAGAAACAACAGCACCACAGCACTCCTTCATTCTTTTCTTTTCTTAACCGAGAACCACAACTACACCCAGCAACAACAAGTCCATCTTCTACCCTTTCTTTATCCTTGTTGTTCACGTTTAAACTCCATTCTTCTACACCAGAAGACTCCCCATGATTCTCCTGCATATTCAACCGTGAAGCTCTGAACATGGACTGTGAAGAAGCAAGTTAAAAACAAGGTAAGCAAGGGCTGGAAAGCACCTTATTTTTCTTCCTCTGTTTTGTCCGAAAACATGCCATCTTCAACACTTTTTTTTCCCCTCTCTTGCACCAGTTGAAGGGCACTTTCTCAGCCTTCTTTGAACAGGCAAGAACCACCGCTGTTCACCTACAGTAACAAGCAAAAACAGCCATTGAAAACAAGGTAAGGAATGCACAATCCCATGTCCTTTCTCTCGGTTCATGCAGAAAAAAAAAAATATACACTACTTGACCTTGCCTTTCCTCCTCTCTTGCGCCAGTTTTAAGAGGCCTCCAGCATTCCTTTAACACAAGAAACAGTCATGAATCTGCTAACAATAACATGGTGAAAACTGGTAAGGAAATGGCATGAGCTTCAAGTTCTTTTTTTTTCTGTGTTCGAAAAGAAATGCTGCTTCAGACCTTGTTTTAACACCTCCTTGCGCCAGTTTTGAGAAACTTCAGCCTCCCTTTTGAGCAAACAAACCGACATTATCCACCTGCAGTAACAGCCAACAACAACATGGTAAAAAAAAAATCTGGTAAGAAAATGACATGAAACCTCACGTTCTCTCCCTTTGCTCTGTCTGGAAAAAAACATATTGCTCTTAACTCCTTTGAACCTCTTCTGTACGCCAGCTGCAGAAGGTTTTATAGCCTTCTTTTGAGCAGAACAACCACCCATAATCACCTGCACCAAACCGTAATGATACCAAACAATCAAAGGTAAAAACCGGTGGGAGTATTATTCTGTTTTGAGTTTTCCTTATTCTGATTTTTCTTCATGAAACTAAACCAGCTGCTGATATTCTAGATGACCGAGAGTGTAGGTTGAATTCCAGCCAGTTCACAAGGTAAACACCCTCCCTTATAGCTCCAGAAAAAAATACATGTTCAAGTCTTAAATCAGTTACAAGGAGAGGTCACTAACTAGCCGTGTTTTTCCCTCGTGTATATGTGGCCTAAATGGGTCTGTTTTGCCATGGGACTGACGTGAACATAGGAGGCCATTCCAAGAGTAAACCAAGTTAAAGAGGTAACTTACCTAGCTAAGATCTTAAGGGCTTACAGTTGCTGTAAACTCAAATATATAAAAAAAAAACTAACGAAGCTAATGCACTATGTAGTGCCGAGGAGACAAGAGTGCTGGAGAGGAATTAATAGCAACTCAAAACAAGGTAAATGATGCTTAAACCATGTTTAACATATAAAGTTCATGATGATGTATGGGGGAGGTTATGGCCGAGAGGCTTATATACATATCTGGTAATTAATTTGAACCGTAAGTATGTGTGGGAATCCATGTGTACGTATATGCTAGTTTAATTTGAACGTAATATGTACAGAAATTTTATGTAATGTTAGTCTAGAAGAACCAAGTGGAAATGACACACCAAAATCAAGATTTTACCTTGTAACATAGGGCAAAAACGATTCAAAAAGGAGCTAGTGCAAACTGAAACAAACCGTGGGTGTTAGTTAGTTTTGGGGAACACTTTAATGTTATTTTTGAAGCTAAATTAAATTATGTTCATGGCCTTATGTTTAAACCATGTTACCTTATTTATTTAGAGCTTTAGAGTGTAATTATGGCGTTTTTGAGATGAGAAATAGGATTACATAAACTTCTAGTATTAAATAAAATTTTAACAAATATAATCATCTATGAACACCCTAGGAAAGTATATTAGTGAGATTATTAATTCGTAACATGAGTAAGTAAGTTATAAATCTTGTAAACATTTAAGAGAACAAGGATTTATATAAATGTAGTCAAAACCACAAATTAATAAAATATGAGGTATAGAGTTTAATTAAAATCCGTAGGTATTTATTTGGGAATTTAAAAACATAAATATGAATTTTATAAAAGAAAAAGGGATTAAATGCAAAGATAGGAAATAAAAGGGGAATTTCGTAAATAAAAAGAAATGTGGGTAAAGAGAGAAAATTAATGGTCAACCTTGACTATAATAGAGGTTTGACTAATTTAGGAATTTAAATCAACTAAATTAAAGATTTAATAGATATTAAGCAAAAAAAAATGGAATTTTAAAACTATGAGGGCTATATTGTAAATTTCTGAGAAGATGAGGGTTATAAGGCGATTTCTAAGTTCCTAAGGGTCGGTTTGGAATAATGGAAAATTCTTGGGTATTTTCGGTAATATAATAAATCAAGTGTATAATATATGTTTTTAATGTTAGAATATAACAATTATAAAACTACTAGAGTGTTAGTGTAATTTCGAAAAAAATGTAGGGCTGAAATAAAACCAATGAAAACAGTAGGGCTTATTCGTAGTTAGGTAAAGATTTGAGGTTGATTCTAGTGATCTAACGAATTAAAGATATAACATATAGTTTAAAGAGTAACATGTCACATTCATAAAACTTGTGGAGTTAAGTTGTAAATTACCAAAAGTTAGGGTGTGAGCCGGGATTTAATTAAGTTAGTGGGTTGTATGAAATTTGGAAGAAAATCTGGGTTGAAATTGAGATTTAAAAAAAAATATTATGTATAATATAAAGTTAAATGTTACAATTATAAGTTTATAAAATAAAGAGGGATGAATTACAAATAAAAAGGAAGCTATGGGGCTGGTAGGTGATTTCCGAATAATATATATATATATATATATATATATATTATATATATATATAAATGGTGTGGCTGGAGCGTAAATATGTATATGTATGATATATATATATTAAGGTTGGAAAAACCTTAGGTTATAATTAAATAGAAGAAGAAATGTGACAAGAATAATATTTGGTTTTGTAAATAAATAAAAAGGAAGGTAAATTTCAGAAACTTATATGGGTTGGTTGTGAATTTCAAAAATAAAACAGAAAAGTAAACGAGGTTGTAATGGTATAAATGACATTATGCTAGGATATAAGGTTATATATCATAAGAGAATTATTACAGCAGAAACATACCTCATAAACATTTACATAAAAGGACGAATATATTCATTACGGGAAATGTTACAGTTCGTAGAACATGATTTCTAAGGGAAAAGGGAACATATAATATGACCGACAAGTCAAGTACGATGTTATGCGGTTGGAAATAAAACCGAAACATGATTAAAATAAATATAGCAACAACTATATACTAAACTCATGCATACGTAATTAACAACAATGCACCCACGTGAGAACGGGAGCGAAAACGATAAACGTAATCAGAGAATTAAACTCCATGCAAACACGTATACAAAAAAAATGTATACATACACGTAAACGACCCGGTAATACGTAAGTTATTAGAGGATTAAATTCTCAACGGAAAAACATTGTTGAATCACCGAATGATGCGTATTCACAAACTGTAACGTACAATAATATCTAAATCCCAAGAGTAATGGAAAATCAAGTGGAACGAATAACCGACTAAGAATTTATTACGGGATAGAGGTTAGAACTTATTTTGATACGGTGAGGTAGGTTCGGGATGTAAATACTAATGATATAGTACATTTCCAGTAGACCGGGTTGCAAGTGTCGAATTGCAAAGGATTAGAGGGTGAGCGTGGTCCCACACGCTAGCATTACATCGGTGTACGGTACGTTCTATGTGGTCCGAGTGTTCCTGAGGGCTTTCTTGGGTTCTGGTTTGTGTGATTGTATGACAAGAGTGATATGCTTGCTACATGTTGTGATTGTGGAATTAAATGTTTATTGTTTTCGTGATCTTTATTGTGCGTGATGGTTACAGTTTGGAAATCATATACGTAAACTCGGATCAGATCATGGTTGACAATGTGGAAATGGTAAAAAGGAAATGACTGTAATATTATTATATGTACCTAAAGATGAACGTAGCCTAGGCGACGTCTAGGCGAAGTTAACGACCTTAAAGGTCCTCACATGGAGAATATACTCCACATAACCTAAGCATAAATCTCAGGTAAAGGTCACGGACCGAATTATATGGTGGAATTAAGTAAACAGTTAAGATGAGGAAATAAATCCAGGGTAGTCACGGACTACATGGTTGCGCATGGGTGATCACCGAAGAGAGGGAACGACCGGATAGGGTTCTCTCGCCATGGAAACTCCAACGAGCCGGATACGATCGTTGGTCAGAGGGCACTGCTGTTGGTGCAATGGCTCCGGCCGTCAGGCCTCTGCGGACTCCTGACAAACCGCACTATTATAGTGCACCAGAGCGACTGCTCCAGAAGAGGAAGTTTATACGGGTTGTCCTAACATGACGCCCACTTTAATTAAACAAATTAAATAAAAGTTACGAAATGATATAAGGAAATATTCTTAGCCCTAAACAACGAAACAAGAATGCCTCAAGGCCGTATAACAAGATTGTTCAAGAGAGTGTAACTCTCGCACCGTTAATTGATGTTGTTTATATACTTGCTTATCGCTTGTTGTGGATCGTTATGGTGATTGTATGAATTTATTGTATGGACTTATATGTGTGATGATTATTGTTATACTGTTACTGTAAATGAAAATGGTACAGCATGAAATTGGAACAGCATGTTAACAATTGGGCTAAATAACTTAAGTAGTCTTAGGGTTCATGAAGGTTATATAGTTCGTGCTCAGCGTTGGCTGAGCCTATACGGCCCCCACTTTCAGGATTGGAGCGGATTAAGTTCAAACGCGAGCGCGGGAGTTTGGGATAGTCGACGATCTACCTACATGCGACACGGTTACTTAAGTTTACTGTTTTCGAACATTATGGAATTTAGATAGACAGATGGCTCACTGTTCTTTTGGAATTTATTCGGTTTGTAATTTTAGTTGTATTAAATCTCTGTCATCACAGCGGTAGTGTAGATTGGATAGATGGTAAACGCTTCGTCACTCGCATGGGCGGGTAACGGCGGGTAACACCCGGTTTCTTTTGTGTACGTCTTTTAATTACCGTTGCGAATCTACTGATTATTATGTTAGGCGCACTAGTTAAACCGGATTTTATAGTAGGGGTGTTACAACTAGGACCTTTGCTACCACTGTATATCAGTAGCTAAATCATAAAATGCAGTAGCCCATTGTGTTTAGCTACCAAAATAGATGATTTAGCTACTGATATATAGTGGTAGCTAAATCTGAATAATGAGATTTCCGAAAAGTTCATGGGCTGTTTGGGAATTTTTAAAACATGGGTAGATTACAATATAAGGTTTTGGGTGACATAATGTGACATTATATTGAAGTATAAGGGAAAATGTTATAAGGAAGTTATTAAGGAGTAAATATGCATTATAAACATTTACATAAAATGATGGGCTTAAGTTGGGAATTTTGAAAGTACAATGTATAAGTAGAAACCATATGATATGAGGAATATAATGTAACGCCCCTACTTATCATAAATGCAGCGGAAATAAAATACTAAGGCGATTACAGATCATCGGGTTCCAAACACCCGGCACCAAACCTCACCAATTACAACTTACGACATTACAAATGCTACGGTCTGAACTCGAGAAAACATAGTATAAAAGTAATGATAACAAAATACAGTAGCTCTCAAAAATCCTAATTCCCATCCCATACACTCATACTCTTCGTGGCCACCTGAATAACAAATCGTACCTGCAAGATGAAACCAAGCAGCCCACCCCGGGAGGGGTGAGTCAGTTCCCTGGAATGGAACTGGTACAACTCTCCAAAACAAAAGTTTAAAACATAACTCTTGAAACAAACAATAACTCGAAGTCAAACGCTTAAAACAAAACAGAAGAACAAGGCACATCAAAATCACCAAGTCAAAGATATCAAGTCAAGGATAGAGATAAATAACAAGAAGTAAAGTGAGTCAACCTAAAAGAAACCACGCCAGAAGTTAGTGAACATCCATTGCTTAAGTTAGATTCAGTTCCAATTAGGATTAGAAAGACCCGAGTAGTCACAAGGACTAGGAATGAAAGAAGATATCCAAGAACCCATAAACTCAAGAGTGGAATAAACCCAATTGGGAGAGATGGCCCCCACCGCCAGTCAGTTGCCACAAGGGCGAGGTAAACAGACCTCCGCTGTCAGTTGCCACAAAGGGCGAGGTATAGCAGACCTCCGCTGCCACCGACCCGTTCTCGGTCATCGGTGAAAAGTGAGTGCACCACTTATTAGAATAATCCATACCCAATACCAAGATTGACATTTCCCATATTCCCACTAGACTATCAACTGTACAAGTGCAATACCAAAACACTCAGTCCTACAGAGTGCAGAGGCGTAAACCCTCAACAGTCAATATCCAATGAGATAACCAGATAAAAAGGAACCAATGATCATGTGAGTAGTACATCCAAGGCTCAGTTAGTCACAACAGGCTGAGTCAGTCACACAACAATTTCCTTTCAAGTTACATTCATACTCATTTAGCGTTTCTCAAAACGTTCCATAAAATTCGTCACCAAAAGCATCTGAGTACGAGAAATCGTACCTGGTATATGTAGAAGCAGCAATCAAACTTGAAAATGCGAACTACTTCCACTAATCACCTATAATTAAAGTATTCCAAGTATTAATTAGTTAAGGCACTATAATGCTACACATCCCCCACTCTTATTAGTCTATAGTTTCGTTTTACAGTTACTCCCTCCTAGGGAACTGGCTAGATCTCGTAATTAAATTTTTAATGTAAACTTATCTTACTCCATTTTTCCCACTCCTGATTATAGGTTTGTTTTAATTAATCCCTTGGGTTACGTTTGGCTAACTTACTTTGACACCTATTAAGGTTTAGGATGTGTATTTCCCCCTAATAGTCTACCTGGACGTCACACTAACCTTTAACATTTTTAATTGCCACGTAGGAATTAGGTTTATCCCAATTTTTCCCTCTTAATATGTTTCCCATAAGGAATGTTACTACTTTTATTTACTTCTAATGTATTTATATATACACTTATATTTTTCTTAGGATTTATCCAAAACATTCTTTAAGAAATTCTTATTGCATTTAATTATATCTAATATCTTTTAAACATCTCCACGACTGATATATGGTTTATCACATAAAGTGTTTGCCCTAGTTTAATTAAGCATATTAACCTCCATAATAATAATATGTAGTTTAGTTTAATACCTCGATTTAATATAAGTCCCTATTTAATAAATATATTTATGTGTAAACAACTTTTACTTCACCGAAAAGATAACACCCAAAATATTTATAAACATACTGATATAAAATGTTAATTTAGGCTTAATTATTTTCCCATCCTTAAGAGTTAATTACCCAACCTTACTTTAATTTTTAGTTACATTAAAAACCTTATATTATAGGTTATCTTTATGAAAAACTCATAAACATAATTTTTAAATATTTACCCTGCCCAAAAATTCCCAAACTTAATAATAATAACTATAACATTTTAGACATATTATAAAATTTTTATTCCATAAAAATATCTTTTAAAATCACCCAAATAATTCCATAATACCCGTAACTTGCAAAAATCATAACTTATGTTTAATAACTCAAAACCCTTATTAATTTACATCAAAATAAACTACATTAAATAAGGAATCTATGGTTAAAATTTCAAGCCAAAACACATTCGGGAAGGCCATTAAATAAATCTAGCAAGTTAGGACTTTATTCTGGAAAATATAAAAACTTATACTTATATTTTGAAACGTTTTAATCGTGGCCGTCCATTCCTTTTAACCGCGATCGGGCGGCCCAGAATCCTCGAGTTCTTCAGCGATCTCCCCATTCCGACCCGAGTACTAATCACCCTATAACTCACAATCTACAGAACGAAATTCGATGATTCTTGTTCCTATCGATTCGTAATCAAATTCCGGTTCCAATGGTACCAATTTCCCCAATTATAATGCAGTATACACCAAGTTTCGAAATCGATTCGAGAGTTAGGGTTCATTTCGGTACAGAACTTAATTCCGTTGCAATTCCTACAAATTCTCCCATTGTAATGCATAATAGGCTAAATTGGCATGTGGGTTTGATCGGTGATGAAATTTCGAATGGCATCAATAGAACAATTTGACCAGAAACTTACCGGAATAGCATTAATCGGGGTGAAACCAAGTCGACAATTCTGGAATCGGTATTTTATGCGCGTTTCAGGTACGCCCCTTCTCGAATCAACTCGCACCAACTGAGAGAGATTCGATTCATGTAACCTATCACAATCCAAACTAGACATGTCACTCTAGATGCTAGTGGAAGAATCATTGATTTTGATGAACTAGGGAGAAAGTTACAGATCTCGCAAGATTGGTGTTTACCTAGTTTGTTTCGGGATGAACTGGGCAAAATTACCGACGTGGTCGAGTAGGCATCTTTAGACAGTTCTAACTCCCAAACCAGTGCGAATCAGCCTTGGCCATCAACATGAAAGTTATAGAGGGATTAGAGATCTTCAAAACAAGCTAAAGAACAAGATTTGGATGAGAATTGAAGAAGTTATTGCGTGACGAAGTTTACCCGATTTCAGTCAAAACTGCAGTTCTGGGTTACGAACTTGCGAGGAGCCAACTTTGGATCAATTTTCCGGTTATTGTAGAAGGAGTTAGATGATGTGTGAGTAATGGTTGGAAGATGGAAAGATGGGATTAAGGAGAAGAGAATGTAACAGACGGCATATCAAATGGTGGAGTAGATCAGGAGATATAGGCGTCTCAAATTCGACCCTCGACATGCCAAACTGTCGAAAAACTGGGACTGTTCAGTGGTAGTGCCTGGCTGGCTGACACGTCAGCATTTCTCAAAATTTTGGCTCTAAACTTCAATCTATCATAACTTTGGCTAGGATGATCCGTTTTTGACGTTCTTTTTATCGATCTTCATGGTTTTTCATAACCTATTTATTGGTATAGGTTTCATGGCCTAGTTTGACCATTCTCAAAAAGTCAACTCTAGCAAGGCTTAATAAGCTTTAAGGTTTCTAGAATTTAATCTTGACTTTTATGTTTCAAAACAATGTTCCAACACTTCCTAAAATCTTTATAATATATTTGGAGTGTTTAGAAATTTTCCCAAGATTTATTGACTTATAAATCTTATTATTAAATTCATAATACCATATAATAATGTATAATTAGGGTTAAATAGGAGAAAACCCCTAAATAAATTTCACAACTCCATATAATAATTTAATATTCATTATTCCATATAATAATTTAATTTTAACAAAAGAAATCCCCTAAATTAATTTAAATTAATTTAGGGGTATTTCAGTATATCCCCCTTAAAAGAAACTTCGTCCCGAAGTTTAATACCAACTAATAGCTACTCACACCACATCAGGTGTGCTGTCAAAAATTACCAGAATGTTCATCCAATAACAATCCCAACCAAAATTCCATACCAATCCATTCCCCTCATTTCCATTTCCAGATTCCACGCAAAATTATTCAGCGTCAAACCAAACCAAGATTTTCATAAATAGAAATCAAGATTCACACAATGTATAAATCAAGTACATGTACATCTCCATCATTCCACTAACAAAACAAACAGGGCATAATCTGGATGAGGTGACGAAGGAAGAGTATGCACTACCCCCCCCGAAAAGAGCCAAGGTACGCCCTCGTACCGCTATGAACAAGAACCCAGTCGAGGCAAAAATACAAGGAAATATCATGGAAACAGATGTGGGTACTTCACTCTCATAGAGTCCTCAGTCTCCCAAGTAGCTTCTTCAACCCCATGATGCTCCCAAAGAACTTTACTAGCTTGACTGATCTGCCTCTCGTTTCCCGGACCTTCGTGTCCAGGATCTGAATGGGAGTCTCCTCATATCTCAGTGTAGGTTCAATCTCCAATCTCTCTGGCTGTAGAACGTGAGAAGGGTCAGGTACATACTTCTTCAGCTGCGATACATGAAATACGTCATGTACCTTCCCCAACTCTGCTGGTAGGTCTAGTCGATACGCTGCTGGGCCCACGCGCTCCGTAATCCTGTACGGACCAACATACTTAGGGCTTAGCTTTCCTCTCATCCCAAATCTGAAGATACCTCTCATCGGAGACACTCGTAGGAAAACCATATCACTGATCTGAAATTCAAGCTCTCTGGTACGCTGATCCCCGTAAGATTTCTGCCTAGACTGCGCTGCCCTCATGTGCTGCTGAATAACCCTGATGTCGTCCTGCAGTCTCTGAATATACTCTGGGCCAATCACAACTGTCTCAGCAGGGTCACTCCATGATAAAGGTGTTCGGCACGGTCTGCCATACAGAGCCTGAAATGGGGCCATGCCGATAGACGAGTGATAAGAATTGTTGTAGGAGAACTCTACCAAGTGTAGACGCTCTATCCAACTCCCCTGATAGTCTAAGGCGACCGCTCTCAACATATCTTCTAGTGTCTGAATCGTCCTCTCGGTCTGCCCATCTGTTTGAGGGTGGAAGGCTGTGCTAAGTCGCAACTGAGTACCAAATGCCTCCTGTACCTGACGCCAAAATCTACTAAGGAAACGTGCATCACGATCGGAGACGATCGTCTTCGGTACCCCATGGTACCGGATGTGCTCTGTGGTGAACACCTCAGCTAGTTTGGGCACCTTCCATGTGTCCTTGATAGGTATAAACTTAGCTGTCTTAGTTAGCCTATCGACTATCACCCAAATTGTGTTCAATCCACCTCTGGCTGGAGGGAGACCGACCACAAAATCCATACTAATATCGTCAAACTTCCAGCACGGTACCGGTAGCGACTGAATCTGGCCTCCTGGTCGTCGATGTTCGAACTTCACCTTCTGACAGGTGAGACATCGCGAGACGAAGTCTGCTACATCCCTCTTCATCCCGCTCCACCAGAATAGCTTCTTTAAATCCTTGTACATCTTGGTGGCTCCAGGATGTACTGACAATGTAGAGGAATGAGCTTCAGAGAGAATCCTGGTCTGAAGTTCTGTCGCATCCTGAGGAACGCAGAGTCTGCCTCTGACCCGAAGGTGTCCCTCGCTGTCTAGCTCGTAGTCATACTTCAGACCATCAGTCAACCCATCTGCTAGTTTCTGCCTGATACCCTGTAGATACACATCACTACCCTGCGCTGCATATACCTCCTCAGCTATCGTGGTCGTCTCTATGAGAGCAAGAAGTGAATATGCTCTTCTGCTCAGAGCGTCTGCCACGACATTACCTTTACCCTCAGTGTACTGGAGGTCGATATCATAATCAGCTAGTAGCTCGATCCACCGTCGCTGTCTCAAGTTCAGCTCCTTCTGGGTCCAGATGTATTTCAAACTTTTATGATCTGTCATAATTCGGACCGTGGCTCCGTACAGGTAGTGTCGCCAGATCTTCAAGGCAAAGACTATGGCGAGGAGCTCAAGGTCGTGTGTGGGATAATTTTCTTCGTGCTTCTTCAGCTGTCGAGAAGCGTAAGCCACGACTCTGCCGTTTTGCATCAAAACTCCACCGATCCCCTTGCCTGAAGCGTCACAGTAAACCTCGAATCCCTCATTCCCCTCGGGAATCACCAATACAGGAGCTGTGGTCAGAGCATCCTTCAGTGCCTTAAAGGAGACCTCACATGCCTCTGTCCATACAAACGGGCTATCCTTCTTCATCAGAGAGGTTAAGGGCTTGGCTAGCCTAGAGAAATCCTTCACAAAGCGTCTATAATAGCCAGCCAACCCAAGGAAGCTCCGAATCTCAGTCACTGAGCGAGGTCTGTGCCAGCTCTTTACTGCCTCAATTTTCGCTGGGTCCACTGAAACTCCCTCAGCTGAGATCACATGACCAAGAAATGATACCTTGTCCAGCCAGAATTCACACTTGCTGAACTTGGCATAGAGTTGCCTCTCTCTCAGAGTCTCCAAGACTGTCCTCAAATGCTGCTCATGTTCCTCTTTGCTCCTGGAGAAGATCAGAATGTCATCTATGAATACGACCACTGACTTATCTAGCTGGGCCTGGAAGACTCTCTGCATCAAATCCATAAATCTCGCCGGTGCATTGGTCAGTCCAAACGGCATCACTGTGAACTCATAGTGGCCGTATCTGGTCCGGAAGGCTGTCTTCTCTATATCTGACTCAGCTACAGCTATCTGATGATACCCGGAACGCAGATCAATTTTAGAGAATACCTTAGCTCCCCTCAGCTGGTCGAACAAGTCATCGATCCTGGGCAGTGGGTACTTGTTCTTGATTGTGACATTGTTCAGCTCTCTGTAGTCGATACAGAGTCTCAGGCTTCCGTCCTTCTTCTTGACGAAAAGCACTGGGGCACCCCAAGGGGAGACACTGGGTCTGATGAAACCCTTATCTAGCAGTTCTTGCAGTTGCTTCTTCAACTCCACCATCTCTGTAGGGCCCATCCGGTAAGGAGCCTTGGCAATTGGTCCTGTACCGGGTATGAGGTCGATGTTGAACTCAACCTCCCTCAATGGTGGTAGTCCAGGTAACTCCTCCGGAAAGACGTCGGGGTACTCCGACACAACAGGTACATCACTCTTGAACTTTGGATCTGTCCTCAGATCCTGGGCATAACAGTAGTAGGCGGTCGCTCCCTTGGACACTTCCTTCATCAGGGATAGTGCCGATACAACCTTCACAGTCGGCTGCTTGGGCTGCATTCGGTATGAAACTGTGATCCCTGTAGCTGACTTCAAGAGGAGGCGATGCTCTGCGCAGTGTAGCCTACCTCTGTATCTCTGTAGTGTGTCCATGCCCACAATTATGTCGAACCCCATGCCAGGGAAGACAATGGCATCAAAGAGGAAATCTGCTCCCTTGATGCGTATGTTCAAGTCCTTACATTGCTTACTGCACTTGATTAATTCTCTGGATGGCAATAAGACTGAGCAGTCATGGATATCTTCTGTAGGGGCATCTATCTTAGCATGGAATGCCTGGGATATGAATGAATGGGAGGCTCCAGAATCAAACAGAACAGTGGCTTCCACCTCATTAATTAAGAACGTGCCTGAAATCACAGAGTAAATTCTAAGATTCTCAGGCGTTATTCCCAAGGTAATAAATCAGGCTAGTAGTTATACCTGTGATGACCATCCCATTGCTCTTCGCTTGAGCCTGGTTCAACACAGTTAACCTGATCTCTGAGTTCCCAACCCCTACAACGACGAAACAAACTTATAAGATTCCCATTCTTATTAAGGTCTTCATGAGCATTTAATGACTACAATGCTGAAATTGCATAAATTACAAAGCTAGATCTGTCTACAGGTCAGGTTTAAACGGCCAGGTTTCATGTGAGTCTGGTTGATGATGGATGTGGGGGCTGTGTGGGGCTTAATTCTCTTCACCCCATGGTAGATAAGTCTGGCTGCTCCCCCAAATATCAGCACATCACCCGACTTCAGAAAGATCTTTGTAGCGAGATCCATTCTCTTCTGATCTCCAAATAGGAATTCCGCGTCGTCTCCAAGTGATATGGACACCACTGGAACTCCTCTGATGATGGACTCCAGAGACTCGTCCTTATCCTGATGCATTCCTAGCTTACCTTCTTTCTCATAGAAATTGATGATGCACACGTCTGAGGTTAGGTCTGGGACGGGCTCATCCTCCAATTCCTGGGCTGCTTTGACTGCAGCTCCAATGATGGTCTGCAACTCTCCTGGAATTGGTGGCACCTCCACCTCTTCGTAGGTTCTAGTGGTGTGGTCCCACTTCTTACCTAGGCACATGATCTTCACCTTCATGGTTGCACCGTTCTTGAAGGTAGGGGTGTAAAAGTTTCCTCCTTTCACACCTAATTCTCTGATCTTGAGGATTAATGCATATTGGTCGGCTGGGGTCAAAAATTCTCGTAATAAGACCATCCCAGGTCTCAATATCTCACACTTCTCTGGGGGTGTGGTTTGGCCTCAAAGGAAATGGTGGGTGTGGAAATAGGCAATACAGGAAAGCAAATATCGAAAGCTGAACGAAAACAACAGTTGCCATTAAGTAATCAAGTCAATGTTCAAACTGGTCTTAGCACAAAGGTGTAAGAGAAAGAGGGATTTATAGTTCATCCCTTTACAATGCAGAGGAAAATTATTTGAAGAAATGAAGCAAAACGAAGGTCTAAGCTTCTTCAGTAGGAAAGTAGTCCTCACCAGGTGAACTCGGGTCATCACTCGCCGATTCGACACGGTCCACCAGGTTGAGAACTGGTGCTTTGCCTGGCCTCTGAGGGTAGTTCTGGGCAGGACGATGGATAGATGGTCCAGCACCTCCTGTGCCACCTCTACCTCCTCCTCCACTTGTATTAGTAGTTGGGGCTTTAGTCGCTGACCCGGTGTGTGGCTTGTAGTTCCTGGAATCCGGGTTCGAGAAGCACTCAAAGGATCTATGCCCCTTCCTGCCACAGTGGTGACACGTCACCAGAGTCCCGTCACACTCCTTTCCTGGATGGTCCTTCTCACACCTCCTGCAGAAGTACCTTCTTACGGGTTGGTTTCCACTAGGTGGATGGGAGCGGATTGGCTCCGCATCAATATGTGAAGGAACCATGGCCTTTTCATTCTTCCCCTTGTAGAACTTGCCCTTCCTTTCATAGTTCTGGGAAGAGTTTCCTCCACTACCTCCTCCAGTATCTCCCTTCCTCTTGCCTAACACAGAATCCTGATAGGCAATGGTGGTTTCGCAGTCGTTTGCATCATCAGCTAGTTCCTGTCGTTACAATATGTGTTAGTGGAAAAATCTTATCAACCCAGAAATTCCAAAGTCATATTCCATACCTGTAAAGTTTTTCCCCTGGTGGAACCGATCATGTTCATCATCCTGAAGTTCAAGCCAGTATGAAATTTATCCACCAGGTACCTCGGAGCGTAAGCTCCCTCTCCAATGACAGCAAGCAACTCCACAAACTTGTCATAGTATTCAGCGACAGAGGAAGTCCCTTGCTTCAGCTGCTCAAATTCACTTCTCATCCTCTTTTGTAGGTAGGACGGGTAGAACTTAGCTCTCAAGGCCACCAGAAAAGCTTGGAAATCAAAGTTCGCCTGAGCGGTCAGCTCGGCTCTGGCTGTCTGCCACCATCGATGAGCTGGCCCTTGGAGGAAGTATGCCGCTATGTCCACTTGGCGATCTGCTGGGACATGTAGAGAGGTAAAAGCCTTTTGAATCTCAGCGATGTATTTCTCCAGGGCTTTCGGTACTGGCTGGCCTTCATAGACTGGGGGACGAAGATCGTTGACCGCTTTTAACCAGTTGAACTCTCGCGGACCGTGGGGTGGTGGTGGCGGTGGTTGAGGGATCTGAGCCTGCTGCTGAGCTAATGCAGCGGTTACAATCTGAGCTATGACCTCAGGGGTAACAGCATCGGGTCCGTAACCACCTGGGGGTCCCGCTCCTCGTCCTCCTCTTCCGCGTCCTCCTCTTCCTCCTCTTTGAGACATTTTAGCTGTTGAGGATGGTATTTGTTGTTCAGAAGTTGTATGTTAAATCTAGACATCTATGTAGTAACGTGCGAAGTGTTTCATAACTACCCAGGGACGGTGTGTAGTTAGAGTGTTCATGAGTGATGTAAATAAGGTCAAGTATGGGGTAAGGGTAACGCGCCTTTCTGGAATCCTCACTTCCCAATTCTACCCCACTTCCCCAGTTTTAAGGGCACCTATATTCTAAGTATTTCACTCGGCTTGTTTTCTCGGGCTCAGAGCGTAACTACGCTCTGATACCACTTTCTGTAACGCCCCTACTTATCATAAATGCAGCGGAAATAAAATACTAAGGCGATTACAGATCATCGGGTTCCAAACACCCGGCACCAAACCTCACCAATTACAACTTACGACATTACAAATGCTACGGTCTGAACTCGAGAAAACATAGTATAAAAGTAATGATAACAAAATACAGTAGCTCTCCAAAATCCTAATTCCCATCCCATACACTCATACTCTTCGTGGCCACCTGAATAACAAATCGTACCTGCAAGATGAAACCAAGCAGCCCACCCCGGGAGGGGTGAGTCAGTTCCCTGGAATGGAACTGGTACAACTCTCCAAAACAAAAGTTTAAAACATAACTCTTGAAACAAACAATACTCGAAGTCAAACGCTTAAAACAAAACAGAAGAACAAGGCACATCAAAATCACCAAGTCAAAGATATCAAGTCAAGGATAGAGATAAATAACAAGAGTAAAGTGAGTCAACCTAAAAGAAAACCACGCCAGAAGTTAGTGAACATCCATTGCTTAAGTTAGATTCAGTTCCAATTAGGATTAGAAAGACCCGAGTAGTCACAAGGACTAGGAATGAAAGAAGATATCCAAGAACCCATAAACTCAAGAGTGGAATAAACCCAAGGGAGAGATGGCCCCCACCGCCAGTCAGTTGCCACAAGGGCGAGGTAAACAGACCTCCGCTGTCAGTTGCCACAAAGGGCGAGGTATAGCAGACCTCCGCTGCCACCGACCCGTTCTCGGTCATCGGTGAAAAGTGAGTGCACCATTATTAGAATAATCCATACCCAATACCAAGATTGACATTTCCTATATTCCCACTAGACTATCAACTGTACAAGTGCAATACCAAAAACACTCAGTCCTACAGAGTGCAGAGGCGTAAACCCTCAACAGTCAATATCCAATGAGATAACCAGATAAAAAGGAACCAATGATCATGTGAGTAGTACATCCAAGGCTCAGTTAGTCACAACAGGCTGAGTCAGTCACACAACAATTTCCTTTCAAGATACATTCATACTCATTTAGCGTTTCTCAAACGTTCCATAAAATTTCGTCACCAAAAGCATCTGAGTACGAGAAATCGTACCTGGTATATGTAGAAGCAGCAATCAAACTTGAAAATGCGAACTACTTCCACTAATCACCTATAATTAAAGTATTCCAAGTAATTAGTTAAGGCACTATAATGCTACACATCCCCCACTCTTATTAGTCTATAGTTTCGTTTTACAGTACTCCCTCCTAGGGAACTGGCTAGATCTGTAATTAAATTTTAATGTAAACTTATCTTACTCCATTTTTCCCACTCCTGATTATAGGTTTGTTTTAATTAATCCCTTGGGTTACGTTTGGCTAACTTACTTTGACACCTATTAAGGTTTAGGATGTGTATTTCCCCCTAATAGTCTACCTGGACGTCACACTAACCTTAACATTTTTAATTGCCACGTAGGAATTAGGTTTATCCCAATTTTTCCCTCTTAATATGTTTCCCATAAGGAATGTTACTTCTTTTATTTACTTCTAATGTATTATATATACACTTATTTTTCTTAGGATTTATCCAAAACATTCTTTAAGAAATTCTTATTGCATTTAATTATATCTAATATCTTTAAACATCTCCACGACTGATATATGGTTTATCACATAAAGTGTTTCCCCTAGTTTAATTAAGCATATTAACTCCATAATAATAATATGTAGTTTAGTTTAATACCTCGATTAATATAAGTCCCTATTTAATAAATATATTTATGTGTAACAACTTTTACTTCACCGAAAAGATAACACCCAAATATTTATAAACATACTGATATAAAATGTTAATTTAGGCTTAATTATTTTCCCATCCTTAAGTTAATTACCCAACCTTACTTTAATTTTTAGTTACATTAAAACCTTATATATAGGTTATTCTTATGAAAAAACTCATAAACATAATTTTTAAACATATTTACCCCTGCCCAAAAATTCCCAAACTTAATATATAATAACTATAACATTTTAGACATATTATAAAATTTTTATTCCATAAAAATATCTTTAAAATCACCCAAATAATTCCATAATACCCGTAACTTGCAAAAATCATAACTTATGTTTAATAACTCAAAACCCTTATTAATTTACATCAAAATAAACTACATTAAATAAGGAATCTATGGTTAAATTTCAAGCCAAAACACATTCGGGAAGGCCATTAAATAAATCTAGCAAGTTAGGACTTTATTCTGGAAATAATATAAAACTTATACTTATATTTTGAAACGTTTTAATCGTGGCCGCCCATTCCTTTTAACCGCGATCGGGCGGCCCAGAATCCTCGAGTTCTTCAGCGATCTCCCCATTCCGACCCGGTACTAATCACCCTATAACTCACAATCTACAGAACGAAATTCGATGATTCTTGTTCCTATCGATTCGTAATCAAATTCCGGTTCCAATGGTACCAATTTCCCCAATTATAATGCAGTATACACCAAGTTTCGAAATCGATTCGAGAGTTAGGGTTCATTTCGGTACAGAACTTAATTCCGTTGCAATTCCTACAAATTCTCCCATTGTAATGCTAATAGGCTAAATTGGCATGTGGGTTTGATCGGTGATGAAATTTCGAATGGCATCAATAGAACAATTTGACCAGAAACTTACCGGAATAGCATTAATCGGGGTGAACCAAGTCGACAATTCTGGAATCGGTATTTTATGCGCGTTTCAGGTACGCCCCTTCTCGAATCAACTCGCACCAACTGAGAGAGATTCGATTCATGTAACCTATCACAATCCAAACTAGACATGTCACTCTAGATTCTAGTGGGAGAATCATTGATTTTGATGAACTAGGGAGAAAGTTACAGATCTCGCAAGATTGGTGTTTACCTAGTTTGTTTCGGGATGAACTGGGCAAAATTACCGACGTGGTCGAGTAGGCATCTTTAGACAGTTCTAACTCCCAAACCAGTGCGAATCAGCCTTGGCCATCAACATGAAAGTTATAGGGATTAGAGATCTTCAAACAAGCTAAAGAACAAGATATTTGGATGAGAATTGAAGAAGTTATTGCGTGACGAAGTTTACCCGATTTCAGTCAAAACTGCAGTTCTGGGTTACGAACTTGCGAGGAGCCAACTTTGGATCAATTTTCCGGTTATTGTAGAAGGAGTTAGATGATGTGTGAGTAATGGTTGGAAAGATGGGATTAAGGAGAAGAGAATGTAACAGACGGCATATCAAATGGTGGAGTAGATCAGGAGATATAGGCGTCTCAAATTCGACCCTCGACATGCCAAACTGTCGAAAAACTGGGACTGTTCAGTGGTAGTGCCTGGCTGGCTGACACGTCAGCATTTCTCAAAATTTTGGCTCTAAACTTCAATCTATCATAACTTTGGCTAGGATGATCCGTTTTTGACGTTCTTTTTATCGATCTTCATGGTTTTTCATAACCTATTTATTGGTATAGGTTTCATGGCCTAGTTTGACCATTCTCAAAAAGTCAACTCTAGCAAGGCTTAATAAGCTTTAAGGTTTCTAGAATTTAATCTTGACTTTTATGTTTCAAAACAATGTTCCAACACTTCCTAAAATCTTTATAAATATTTGGAGTGTTTAGAAATTTTCCCAAGATTTATTGACTTATAAATCTTATTATTAAATTCATAATACTATATAATAATGTATAATAATTAGGGTTAAATAGGAGAAAACCCCTAAATAAATTTCACAACTCCATATAATAATTTAATATTCATTATTCCATATAATAATTTAATTTTAACAAAAGAAATCCCCTAAATTAATTTAAATTAATTTAGGGGTATTTCATATAATAATGTATAAGGTACCTTGCATGGTATTAAGATAATCCCTTAAAGAAGGATTTTATAAATAGAAGTCACAACTAAATAATATGAACTTCAAATAAATGAGGGATAAATTTGTTATGGGAAAAACCTTATAATCCATATCTTATGAATTCAATGTGGGGAGTAAAAGGATATAATATGGTTAATGAGTCAAATAAGGAATTATATGAATACGAAGAGGAACGTGATTATAGTAACAACTATATTATATGCGTACACAAGTGTATAGTACGTTACATGCACGTAGTGAAGGTTACGTAAACCGTAACGTATATTAACAATCGAAATGCATGCGTACGTAAATATATATATACAACCGGCATGCATGCTCGTAATAACAATTACACAAAGAATCCCGTATAACGAAATGTTTAGATTTCATGCATGCGCGCACGTAACGTTATTCCCACGTGCATGCAACCCGACAATACGTGAACAAATTGTGAACGAAACTTCCATGTGATAAGTATTATTATCGTAGCAACAATTACATACTCGAAAACCATAACGGGTAGTTGAAATCTTAATCCCTAAAATTAACGAACATCGAGTTGAACAAGATATCAATTAACGAGCATCGTGAGCGCTAGAGACTACACGGGGTTTGTCACGCGAGCTTTCGACGGAGTACGGTATGTTCATTGCGTGGTCTGAACCCCTGAGGGAAGCCTCGGGTTCGGGTATTGCTTGGCTATATGATAAGAGAGATATGTGTGCTATGCATGTTGTGTGGATTAAATTCTTGATGGTTAAACGATTATTATTGTGCGCGACGTTTTCGGACAGTATTACTATGATTTCTCATGCGATTGGAATACTAGTAACCGAGAACTTTATTCCTAGTTATCTTAAGTAGAACTCTTAGGAACGATACTCTGGATCCCCAATCTCCAGAGTTTGATACTCGAACATGGATATAACCTAGATCATTTCTAGGGAAGTATATAATACTTCAAAGGCAATTATAGTAGTAATGAATTCTCCACTTGCGCATTGGTGATCACCGGAGTATAACATCCGGATTAGACTGACTCCCTCTATATCCCAACGGGCCTAGATAGACTGTTGGACAAGGGTGCCGCTCCTAGCACGCGGTTTCGGCCTTTCATGGAAGTCCCGGGATCGATTGATCCTTGGCATTGAGCACCTTGTGTGTACGGATGGACTACTGTCCAGTGAGGTTATTTACGGGTTATCCTAACATGACACCCACTGACATTGTGAGTAAGACTTAATGATGGCTAACATAACTTTAAGGAAAAACTACGAGTACCTTGGTGGAAGTAACTACACGTTCGTATGGTTGTAACTACGCGTTCGTATGACTGTTTATCGCATTTGGTATATTGTATGTTGTGAATTGTATGTGGTGTATGGATTATTGCATGGATGGATTGCTATATGTTTATTTATGTCATTTATTGCTGTCTATATAAACTATAAAATGAACCAGCATGTAATCAATCTCATGTTAAGACGGCTAAATGACCTAAGTGACCTAAAGGGGTCTAGGACAACATAGTTAACATACTCTGCCAAGTGTTGAGCCCTCCATGGGCACCGATATTTTATTTTTCAGGTGATTGATGATTGGCGCCGGAGTGCGGGATCGGGGGTAGATGGCCTCGACTTCTAATTATTACACTTCTAGAATTAATTCATTTGTAGAGCGTTGTAACCTTGAAGATACTATAAGTGCTCGCTTGTCATAGTTATTAAGGTGTGTTTAGGATGTTATAGTAAATACCTCGTTTATCACTGCGGCTGAGTAATATTGTCGTTGTTATATTTCGTTTTTACTTCTTTACTCGCATGGGCGAGTAATGACATGTGACACCTGAGTGAGGATCATTAGTTTTAACTTCCGCTGTGAGACGTCTTTAATTATACTACGAGAGTGATTATTATGACTTTAACGAGTGGGGTGTTACATTTAGGGTTTGTAGTGGCGGATTTAGGTTTAAAATACACCATACAATAATAATAATAATACATTATAAACCAATAATGATTTTTTATCGGTTCCGAAGTTTGTCGAATTCACCACTTATTACTTAATGAATCATAATATCAATTTTAATGAATCATAATACAAAATTAATGAATCATATTATCATTTTAGTGTATCATTGTATACATGTAAAAATAATTTTTTTTAAAGGTTGTCAAAACATATCCATGACTGGTCTTGTTTTGAAGAGCTTGAATTTAGGTGAACAATGATATAATTTTTTTTTCATTTTAGACTTATATATTTAAAGTTACAACCATTTAAAGTTATTGTTGTGATAAAGATAAAGAAAAGAAAAAATCAAATAACCATGGACATGAATGTTGCGTACGTGAGAGAGAAGAAAAAGTTGAACCTCCTTTATGTATCATCCAATCAGAATTGAGCCTTTATGTAAAGACAAAACCTATGCCTTTATAGAAACCTGCGTGCTTACATTACATATCCTCACGTATATCAGTAAAAAAGGGCTATTAATTAACCCAAGGAATATATAATAGTAGTAGATAAAGGTCTATGCCGACGACCACAATCTTTCATGTGTCTAACATATTATGGGATTATGCCTTCAGGGAGGATGCTTTCCTAATTAATAGACACCCACCAAAATCTGTACCACAAATCACACGATCAGTTGCTTATCTTAAAATTTCATATTATGTTATGCTTTTGGCATGAGGTTGTTAATTCACACCCTTATAACAACCACAAGCTGACATGCACTCACAAGAATGTTTTTCCTTAACTGCACTCCCAACCATCAGGTTACTAATAACTTGATAATATGTGAGTTCACATAGTTAGGGATGTTGTCTTTAATGAAGTAAAATCCCCTCTAGTTCTCACAATAAAGAACACTCCTACAACCACCTCTACACCAATTTATCTCCTTTTTTTAAAAAAACATTCCTGCAGATTCTCATCAGCAAATATACCATATTACATTCTTAACTCCTTGTCCAAAAGACAGGCACTAGTGATGTTGTGAGGGATAAGATCCTTCCCCCACACTTTCAAACCTGAAGGAGAGTCGTTAAACATTCTAGCAACTAACATACTAGAAAAATTAAAATAGTCATTTGAGTTATTACACACATGACTACTAAGCGAATTACACAAATTTTTGAACTTCAATCTTTCTACCTTGATCTCCAGTATATGATCATTATCAGCCCCAAAAACCATCTTGAGATGCTCCTCCTTCATATTATCAAAGCAGATGCAATGGTTACCTCCTGAACTAGCATGTTCCAGTGCATTACAAGCTGCTTTGATAATAGCAATTTGCACTTTACAAGTGCTTAACATCTTCTTGTTGAAAGCTAGAATTGAAATACCTTCCACATTCCTTAATAGGCCACCAATCTGGTGTGGATGGTTCCTCTTTGTGAAGACATTCAGAGAGACAGAGATGAAACCTGGGGCCGGGGGGTTCCATTTGACACCTTCTCTTATTGCATGAGAATGCATATTGCTGACAGCATTGTAAGCCTCAATATAAGCAATGTTTTTCTCAATCACATTCCACCAAGCTAGAGAAGAATCATGTTTACATCTATTTCTAGCATCATATATCACCCACATGAGATTAATAACAGAGGAAAGCTTTTTCTTCCCCCACCCTCTTGCTTGGTCAATGAGCCAATCAACAATAGCAGCAACATCAATACTTGGGACATTCTGAAGGTTGATACTAAGCCCCGAAATGTCAGAGACCGCACAACACTTGAAAAAGCAATGCGCAGGAGTATCTTTATCCCCACAAAAGAAGCAGGTTTTATCACCACTAATTCTGTTACCTATGTTACATTGACAAGGAGTAATTCCTTTCAAAAATTTCCAAAACACCAATCTAGCTCGAGGTGGGCTGATATCTTTGTCAATTCTGTTCCTAAGGAGAGAAAAACAGTTAGGCAAAGACGTCTGTCCGCCCTCTTTTTCTTTTTGAATCAAATTGAAACCAGATTTTACAGAGTACTTTTTATCCCTTGTGAGGTCCCAAACCCAATGTCGTTTTGAGAGGAGTTTATAGGTAGGGAGGCAATGAAGTTACTTTCTGTGGAGCTAAGAGTTTGTTGGAGTTTTTGAGTGTTCCAACAATTATGACTTGGATTGATGAAATGAGAGACTAACTCGGTAGAAGAAGATGAGGGGGGTTTTGGCGAGATAATATGAGAAGCACCTGGTTTGGAACCCAAGGAAAATTCCAAAACAAAGTAGAAGACCCACTCCCTAGTTCCTTCATAATACCAACTTTTAAAAGACTGATATTAGGAAGCAAGGATTTCCAAATCTGGCTAGCCTTCGAGGGGAGCTTAGCTTCAGTTACACACCCATTTGGGAAATAAAGAGATTTAAGAGATCTAGACATGAGAGATTCCGGTGAAGAAATGATTCTCCACAGCTGTTTAGTGAGCAAAGCTTTATTGAAATCCTCAACACTCCTGAAACCCAACCCACCATCATCAGGTTTACTACAGACATTACTCCACTTCAACCAGAACATGGGCTTCGAACTTTTGTTTCCACCCCACCAGAAACTTGCTATGATAGAGTTCATCTTAGCAACAACCATCTTGGGGAGAAGAAAGAGAACCATAGAATAGCAGGTGATGGCTTGCAGGACACTGCTCACCAATATTGTCCTTGCCGCTTGAGACATAGGATAACTCCAAGAAGCAACTCTTTTTTGGATGGCATTAATAATATATTCGAAAACTTGTGTTTTATTTCTTCCTATCTTTAAAGGAAGCCCAAGATACTTTGAGAAACCAGACACTTCTGACACTCCCAGAACATTAGAGATATTGAGTTTATGAGGATCTACCAATCTCTTACTGAAAACTAACTCTGATTTGTCAAGGTTAATGTGGTGACTAGAGGCTTTGAGGAACTTCTAAAGAGTAATATGGAGGAAGGTTGCATTATCAACCGAAGCACACCCAAAGAAAATTACATCATCAGCAAAAGCTAAATGAGAAATTGAAGGACTACCAAACTTCATTTTGATACCTTTAAAGTCACCCGTAAGGTCAGCTTTGTTCAGGTAACTAGATAAAGCTTCTTGTACCAAACTGACCTGGAGCACCATTTACAGTAACTGCACATCTAGCAGAAGAAATACAATTCATAACTGGAGTCACCGAGTTTGAAGGAAAACCCATGGCTATGAGGATTCTAAAAATAAACCCCCACTCTAGCCTGTCATAAGCCTTACTGAGGTATGTTTTTAGAGCAAAAAAACCCTTTTTTTGCAAAGCTTTTGTCTAAATAATGATGGAGCTCACCAGCCAGGATGATGTTGTCTGAAATCAACCTACCCTTGACAAAACCTGATTGGTTTTCAGAGATGAGAGAAGGAAGCAAGGTTTGAATTCTTGTAGCTGTAGACACCAAAAATTCTCACCCATTTTTATTTTAAAACAAAAAATGCGAAAATGAGCATGTTTTTAGAAACGAGGCGGTCGTCCCCATTTTCAACCAAAGGAATTCCTTTTTCCCCGACATTTAAAACCTCACATTCCCATGGAAAAGGAGCACGAGCCTCTTTTGCTTATTCATTTTTATTTTTATTCTTATTTTTATCTTTTTTTTATTTTATTTTATTTTTATTATTATTTTACTTTATTTATTTTATTGTAATCTGTTTTAAAAAAAAATAATATAAAAATAAATAAATAATAACTTCATTTTGTACACTTAGTTTATTGCTTTTGTTTTAAAATATTTCGCGGTTTGGTGATTATTTTAGAGCTCTTATAATATTTCTCCCATAAACATACTGAAATCCGATATAGCTCAATCGGTTAAGGTATCCATCATGTAACCTACAGGTCTCAGGTTCAATTCCTAGTACAGGCCGTAGGCATTTTTTGTTTTTTGCAACATTCTTTATTTTTCTACCCATCATTTGAAGTCCCCGATATACTTCACTGTCTTTTGTGTTCTTTGGACATCGGTCTTCGATTTCACTCTGTGAATACCTTACCCACGCCTGAAGATGGAGAAACCAAGAAGGAAATGCCAATTTGATCCCATCCCTGCATGCTTCCTCGGTATAGAGAATTGAGGAGAGCGAACTCCTTCAAAAAAGGCCGATCTCCCTCACCCACGGCATCGGGCCAAGACTCTCGGTTAAGAGCTTTCTCCGGTTTCCTTTCTTCTTGCCGAATTCAAAAAGAACTGGAGAGTCGAAGAACTCGAACCACCACGGAAACCTCCGACTCGAAGCGCCCGAAATCTCCATAATCGTTCGCTGGAGGTTGCGTCCGCCTCTTGCCATCGCTCTAATTCTTCATTCTCGTTTTCAACGGAGTAAGTAGCGTCACTGGTTCTGTTCTCGATTCTCTTTTTCTTCTTTTCGAATGGTGAAATCCCTCCTTCAATTTCGGTTTCAAATTTTTTTTTACCGATGAACCCTTTCAAGGGCGAGGATTAATCAATAGCTCCGTCAAGGATTTTTTTTTCCGACGTCAGTGTCTTCGTTCTCTCTTCCTCCCCTCTGTTTGCTTGGTTTAGATCATTCATCGAATAATTTGTGTTGATATTTGCATTTCTTTCCTGGAATCTGGTTCATTTGTGTTTCTCATTTCACGCGGACCTCGTTGAAATCTAGACCCGACACTGGTCTGAAGGTTCACAATGGTCAAGCAAGCCCTTGAATGTTTGCCCTCGATTTTATGTTCAGTTACTGCTTTTGTTATATTCGCGATGGCATCTAGCGTGAGATTAGTTCAAGTTTCACTTACCTTCGGTTGCGAAATCTCCATGCACTGTCAATTTAATTTTTTTTGTTGCCATGTTGGCTTGGTCCACGATGGATTCGAAGCCCTCTTCTATATCTCCAGTACGAGACTTTGTTTCAGCTTGTTCTTCGTATAGTTCAGTCACCGAGCCTCCCCTCTTGTTCTACCTTCTTTTATTCCCTTCTTTTTTTTTGGGATATCACTGATGCGAGGGATGCCTGACCCATGATGGGTTCGTGTATCTTCGAGCTTTCTGAAGCAAATGCTTGGGTGCGTGAGTTATTTCGAGACATCCAGAACTCCATTCCGACTGCAAATTTTTTTTTTTACAAGTTAAGGAGTCTCCTAGTTGTCTTTTGATTGTTGTTGCACTCGCCCTCTTCATTAATGTATGTCTCCCTGTTGTCTGCTGATTGACCTCTGTGGATTGTTGATGTGTGAACCTGGTTTAAGCCACAACAAGCTTATATATCTTTGAAAATGTTTGGAGATGCTGGTTCGTTCGTGTACACCTGGGTTCTCTGATCCACTACATTCAAACTGGGAGCCAAACTCACCCGTCCCTACAAAGCTGGATCATCAGTCTCCTCCCTTGAGCTTCTTTGTTTTTACATCATTTCATTTCATCTAGCCCGGTTCGTAAACTGACTTTCATTTTATTGTTGGCTTCGTGTTTCATTTTACCTGTCATTGCAGGAGACTATTCCTGCTCTTATCGGTATTATATTCTAACCCTCTTACGTTCTAATACTCATTAACTGGGTAAACGTATGTGGATTCTATTGCCTGGGTACGTCATACATTCTGCTCCATTGGTTTGTTTTGTGCGATCCAACTGTCAGTGTGCATGTTTCTGGGATGTTTGTTACACATCTGTTTGGTCCAGCAATCTAGTAAACACATGGGTGGTTTATCAGATCTGTGTAGATTTGAGAAGGTTTCATTGGTGCGCTCGTAAGAAACATATAAGACCTGGCATATGGCTCCTCACTTTGCTTTTGACTTGCGGTTTGTAAATTTTGCAAAAGGGTAATCGATCTCACCCAATGTGCTTTGTAGTCTGGTTGCTACATCTGTTTTGAGTGAATATGCGGCCAACACAATAAATAACCAAGATTGACATAAATCTTTCAAGTTGTGATTAGTTTGGGTTCACTGAAAAGGAAAAGAAAAAGTTTAGCAGAAGAAAAATGACAACTTGCTTGTTTCGGTGGTGTGCCTAGCATTTGAGATGGGAGTTTCAAGTTTGATGGAAATCCAAATTTTTGATAAGTCTTGTGAATTGTGAAGGAATAAAGAAAAGAAAAAAGCACTACATGATCGTTAGAGCTTGATTTTGGTTTTCTGCATATGTTTGCTTGTTCGACTATTTGGTTTATTTCTTCATTGTGAAATATTTATATTTGCTTCATTGCAATTTATCTTTATTTCAGTCTTATTCGCTTCTATTTGTTTAAACCCTAGATAGCCCTCTAGGTCACCTTTTTTATGATCCAAGTCTTGGAAGGTACCCCATAACTAGCTTATTTCTGATTTGCTTTGTGGGGAGTAATATCTTCCAAAACTTTGAAGTTCTCTTTTAAGCCTTGAGGGTACCCCACAGCTAGCTTATTTCTGATTTGCTTTGTGGGGAACAATACCTTCCAAACTTTTAAAGCCTATCCCAAACCACCCCTTAATTTCATTAAAAAACTTTACCCAAAAAAAGAAGAGAAATAAAAATCAAACCAAGGCTCATCAAAACAAATCAAGGCTCATAAAGCCTGTGGCCCAAGCCCACTACTCAACCTGGCCTATAAGCCCAATCAAGGCCCAACCTCATTTCAAGGCCCAACCCCACTTCAAGGCCCAATACCACATCATCCAACCATAATCCAATCCTACATGACCACCCCATTAAGTCCCAAGCCCAAACCCAATTCAGGCCTAAACCCACAATAGGCCCGACAACCTGGCCCACATCCTGTCCAAGCCCAATCCGACCCAAAACCTCAAACAAAGCCCATTCGGCCCATTAAGCCCATTCGGCCCACTAAGCCCAAACGAAGTCCTTGACAAAAAAAAAACATTGACCTTGACCAAAAAACATGTTGACCTTGACCAAAACGTTGACATTGACCCAACTTTGACCCAACCCAAATCAAGCTTGACCTCAATCCCATTCGAACTCAAATTGTAGATTCCATCCAAACATCAAAAATCCAAAACATTCTTCGTTACTCAGTTTTGATTCAATAATCATGAAAATCTCTTTTCTCAAAATTTCCGAACAATCATTTTATTCAAATTTCTTCAAGCTTTTAAAGGAACCATTTTGTGGAATTTTAAAGGAAAAACTCTTCTCACATCACAGAAAACTTTTCTCAAAACGCAGAAAGTTCTTCTCACACATACAAAAGTTTTTCTCCTAAAAACATTTCTCAAAATCAGTGTTTCTTCATTCGAGAATTCCGAACAACTTCAAAGATTTTCTAATTCAGTTTTCAAACTAAAAACTAAACTGTTTTCGGGGAACATGTAATGTCTAACACCTTCAAAGAACGTTTTCTTCCCTGTTAGACATCACTTGTCTCTCTTCTAAATAAAAATCCGAGGCGGGGCACTGGGGTCATAACCTCCCTTGTCGCAGTCTGGATCTCTTTAGGCGGGGCATTAGGGTGACAAACCTCCCCTAATCGCAGCCTAGATTTCTGCAAGGCGGGGCGCTAGGGAAGTGACGGCCTTCCTAGTTGCAGCCGGGATTTTAGAATCGTCTAACTCCCTTCCACTCGATTTCAATGTTTTGATTTTCAATGTTTTAAAACCCGGGAGTTAGAGACGTTATTAGGGTTCGACCGAGGACATCTCCTTCATGGTGTTTCTCTCTGAACCCTATTTTTCGACATAAATTCATTGCCCTATCTTTCGAGCCTCGGCACTTACATTAATTAAGTGTCGTGTTCGAGGGGGTACATAGGGTAATCCCTCGGGATTATCCACCCTTTTTATAATAAAAATGATTTCCAGTTTTAAAATTTAAAAAGAGACAATTTTGGATAAATCAATCAAATCCTTTCATTAGAGCTTTGACCCATAGGCACCTCTCAACCCTTTCCTAAGCAAACTCGGAGTTACAAGTCTCACTAACATAGGACTCCCTATTCTTAAATACACCCGAACAACCCTAGTGATCAGAAATCTGAAACATTCTCAAAACCCATACACCGGTAAACCAAATATCCGCTCTCATACTTCAAGAATTTGACCATTCTCTATAAACACGAAATACCCTTTCGGTTCCATGAAATGACTAAAATACCCCTAAGCTTCACAAAATGACTAAAATACCCCTAAACCCTACAAAATGACCAAAGACTCCTTAATTCCAGCGAATGATCCAAACACCCCTTGACCCCGAAACATAACGATCAAATTATCCTTTTGCTCCTCAAAACTCCCAGCACCCTTTTAACCTCGTGAAAGTCAAAACAATCTTAAAAACGATCCAAATCTCTCAATATTCGAACCAACTTCACCAATCAATATCTCAAGACTAGCCCATTCTTCAAAAGTCATCTAACCCTCAATTTGCACTCAATCCTATCCTTGGCTTTTAAATGAATCTCTTTAATAAGGTTTTGAAAGAAGACAATCCTGACAATTGGAGACCGAGGTTTCCTCGGGCACCAATCCGAAGTCGTGGTCGCTGCCACTTCTGAGGGGTGTAACCCAGTACGAACCCACATAGAATCTCTGCGAAACGACCAGATAAGTCCTATCCATTGGTAATAAATCTTCAGAGTCAATCAACGGTCTTAGAACCCTTTTTCTCCTCCCTTCCTAGTTCCTTAGGTCAAACTAGGTGGCGACTCTAGTCAACTCCGCCTTATAGAGGCATAAGTCCGCGTGGGGCCCATTGAGAGCGGGTGTAGTGCCCACTAGCATTCCCCATAAGCTTTCTGGGAAAGACGGACGATGTAGTAGGTATTTGAGGGATGCCAGAATAATGGGTTTTCACCCTCCACAGAATGGCATTTTCTAGGATCTAGGCTAATCAGTCAGAACCATATTTAGATAGACCCCCCTCATACTGAAAAATCACCCTCCACAGAATGGCGACTCTGCTGGGGAAAACTTGAGTAAGTTTTTCTCAAACTCAAGGAAGACTGAACTCCATTCAAAATTGTCGGGATTTCCCCACTTCTTTCAAAACCTTCAAGAGATTCTTTTCAAGGCCTCTAGGATTATTCTACTCCACACTTAGAGTGTGTATATGATGAGGACAGATAGGATTTGTTAGATCCTCAGCAAACATTGCAACAATTGGGTTAATAATTAGCTCACGATTAGAAAGAGACACTTAGGACTGAATGAAACTAACTTCCCTTTAGGTTAATAAACAACCAATTTGGTATCACTAATCTCAAGATAAAACCCTTAGTAAATAGGTCGGTGCTAACTTCGTTTGTTTCATTTACTGCTTTCATATTTATGTTACAATTGTGGGGTGCACGGGGTGGGTAGCTTAGGACATGCATTCCTCTGTGTCACCCGATTTACCCACGATGTCACGGGATCCCCAACCGGTCCATGATAAGTGTCCAAATGAGCATGTTTATTAGGTGTATTTCATATATAATATTAGCACTTTTCTTGCTCATTTCTCCACTTCAGTCAGTTTTCCTCTAGTTTATGTTTTATTATTTATCTCACAAAATTATTGGTTTAACATGAGGAAAACCAAGCCGGGAGTGAAGTAGACAAAGAGACGAACGCATAGACGCAAACGGCTCAGAAAACGGACATATAACGAAGAATGTAGAGCCGGTTGAAGATTGTTATATATATATGTATAATATATATAATATCGCATGGACAAGAGGGCACGACCGCCCAATAACTAGCGGACCTCTCACACACAACCGCGAAGAGGACCGCCTGATAACTGGCGGACAATAGAGACGCGACCGCCTCATATCGGGCGGACGACACAGAGGCGACCGCGAGGCGGACGGGAACAGAGAGTACCGCCTACAAAGAGGCGGACAACACACATAAGACCGCGAGGCGGTCAAGACAAGGGGGGCAACCGCCCCTTAACCAGGCGGACGGGACAGAGGCTACCGCCTCTTAATGGGCGGTCAAGGAGGCGGACAAGGAACACAAGACCGCCTCTAAATGGGCGGACAGGAGAGAGGAGACCGCATGATATCAGCCGGTCGTGTATAAATGTCAAGCATATCTTCTTCGCCCGTCTTCGTCTTCAACTCGCCCGCCCGCTCGTCCACTGTCCAACTTGCAGCGCCTATCGTAATTCACTCCCGCGTTGTCTCCACTGTCTGCAATCAATCAGCTGCGCAATAATTCATCCACTGGCACGCGTGCTTCCTTCTCCTTCCTTTCTTCTTTTTCCTTTCTCTATATAAACCCACGAGCTTCACCCAATAAACAGATCATCCACGACCACCTCACCACACCTCACGCCTTCTCATTCCTCTTCTCCCGCCTTCTCCATTTTATTTATTTTACAGTCCACAAAATCCACCTCTAGCCTACGTATACAAAATAGCAGAGCGAGACGGAGTGATTACGGATGATTTCTATCATTCTTGTTTCTGTTATTCTATTTAATATGTTAGGCTAGTTTACGTACGCTCTGGGAATGGTTATTATGTGTTTGTGTTAATTATGCTATATTTTTACCGGTTTAATTTATATACAGTTTGTTACGCTTAAAGGTTATCTCGCACCTATTTAATAAATCTCGCGAATTTATTAAATTGCTCTACTAAGTCTATTTTGATCAGACCAGGTGATAAATAGACAGGTTAATTAAGCCGTAAATCTGGAGAAAGCTCTATTATGATTTAATGAGTTAGTATTTTCAGATGCAATTATATTCCTGATATCTAAACCGTCCGTTACATATGAGATGCTTGAACCTTGATTAGACCAAGCACTTTCTGGTAACGAGTTCTTATGAGTCTATGATTTAGTCCTTAAGATAATAAGAGGAATTTTGCCAAGCTATTACATTAAACCAGTAGAAATAGCATGATTAATCAGATTATAATAACCTGACCCAGAGTTCCATTTTATTTGTCTGTTAATTTAGTTTATTTTATCTTTTCTTTTTATTACAAGTCAATTAATCCACCCCCTCCTGTGACACGCTTAGGTACTATTATATGTATATTAGTCCCACGGTTCGACATCCGGTTGCTTACATTTTCACTATACTACTGCGACCGGGATTTATTTGCAGCCCGACGTTTATTTTTGGGTTTTAATTTCTTTTTTTTATGTTAATTATACCTGCCCTAAACCACTCACAAATATAACGTCTGCAGTCCACGGTTGATTCCCCATGAGCTAGGGTCACTTTATGAGTGAACAAACCCACGAGGCGGTAAGGTTTCTGACCGACGCCTTGAGCTCATGATACAAAATTATCCTCCATTATCCGAGTAAAAGCCAGCATATAGTGAACTCTGAGCCTTCAGTGTCCAGCTACCTGGTCCGGTGTCTAAGACGGGTTTATGGAAGTCACCCCCTTGTATGCCGCCTGTCTGACCGCCCTTTTGCCTTTCCCTGAAGATTGCATGGGCTCAGTTCTCCATTGTTCCTCTGCACTACATATGTCTCTAAAGCCCAATGTCACGCTATACGTCCATAGAGGATCCCGTATTTACCGGATACCCATACATGGCACAACGTAGTCAGTGAATAATTTGGACTTTAGACACACCTGACCGTGCGGGTGGTGAGAGACCCGTTCCCATGCAATACTTCCCCGAGTTTCCCGAAAAGTGGGGTGTTGTCGGATCATCACTGGCCGTGGCGTATGTTTCCTTATCATCCTGGGTATCCTGACCTTTCGAACTTAGGCACTCCGGACTTTCTTGATGACGTGCCCCACAAAGGCATAGCAGAGAAAAAACCCGAGAGATGATAGTGAAGGGACGACGGTTCCTCCGGTGAGACGGTATCATAATTGACCTGGAAAGTGATTATCCCAACATTAACACTCACAGCTCCAAATCAAACATGGCCACTATTTAATTTACGCTATACTTGTGTGCAAACCATTTTGTCCAAACCTGTGTTTTCAAAAACTCGTTCGGAATTTCTCTTCAATAGCTGCTTATAAAATTCTTTAAAAACCGCTTGTAAAATGGCTTTCAAACCCGTTTGCACAACCATTTATGAACATTCTTTGAAAACCGAATTTCCAAAAATTAAAACCTTTTTATTAAAACCTTTTTTTAAAAAAACCCCTCTATTTCACAAAATTTTCTCTCTTTGTTTTCATTTTCAAAAAGTGTGTCATACTGGTATTACAAGGCTGCACATCCCGAATCTCACCTATCACTTTCTTTCCCTTTTTTCTCTCTTTCTTTACCTCTCTTTTGCAGGATTAGCCATGTTCAACAGATTGGTACCAATCCCCGGGGAAAGGAAGAGACAAAGAGAAATTGCCGAGCAACAAGAGAAGGAGGCAGCAGCGAAAGAACAGGCCCGTATTTCCCTATTTTATCAAGAGCGAGCTCAAGAAGTGGAATTCGCCTCCAACCTGAAAGAGCGATGTGTAGCAACGAAAGACATCGGTGAACCCCTCCTCTTGGGCTTGGCCTATTTGGGCCAACATGTCATTGACTATGAGGCATTACATGAGTCAATTACATATTGGGACCCGGAAGATCATCTATATCGGTTTGCTTTGGAGGAGTTGGTCATATTGCCAGCAGAGATGGATGCCTTCCTGAAAATCAAACCTCATCAGAAGATGCCTCGGATCCCGACCGATCGATCAAAGACGCCAGCATTCGCAGCCAAATTCTTAGGGGTGCATGTCTCTGAGGTAGAAGATTTTGGGGGAATGAGTTTGAGCTTGAGAGATCTCCTTGATCGTTTCTGCAAGCCGTATCGGTCGCAGAGAACTCAAAGACGGGTGTTAGATCTCTGCCTCATGGGTTTACACCTCTTTCGACAAAGGGGCCTAAGAATGAACCCACAGGTCATTTATCTTTTGAAGACCTATGAAGACGGGCTTAGCGTTGGGACATTCATAGTGGCCGAGATGGTCAGAGCACTAGATCAATGGAAGGAAGCAGGGGCTCGAGAAACGTTCTTCAAAGGGAGTCCTCTGCTCCTGCAAATATGGCTTTTTGATCACCTGCAACTACCTCACTTATCGCGGTACCAAACAGTTACCATGTGCACATTCCAAGCTGCAAGAAAAGTGGTAGAGAAACCAGAAGGGGGTTGGAAGGCCTACTTTCGAGATGTTCATCTCCACTCACACTTCGAGTGGGTATTGAAGGACTGGGATGTCCAGGGGGGAACCATCAGGTCAGCCGAACATAATGGTTTGGTTCTGATTGGTTTGGATCGTTTTGTCACTACCTTCCCATTAAGGGCAATGCGACAGTTCGGACGCGAACAAGCCATCCCAGGGGCTGAGGTATCAAAATTCAAGAGTCACCGATTCACCGATGCGGCGGTAAACTATGTAGCCCAAGCCTACAACACCGGAGTCAAGTGGGCTATCTTCAACAAACGAGGAACAGACTTTAGCTTGAGTAATTCCTACAAGGGTTGGCTTGAGAAGCGAGTGGATCGCGTGGAGAAATATCCATACTCACTTTACCGTCCGGTGATCGAACATGACCCCACTTGCCTGATCACCGTGAATCTACAGCCCCCGCTCACGAAGAACCAACAGAGGAAGAAAAAACGTGAGGAGTCAAAACGAAAGAAGATCATCGGCTGATTCTATCTAGCGGCAGTGGTTTATTATGACTAGTAGATGTATTCCCTTTTGTAATGATTAGCTAGTTAGTGGATATATCCCCCTTTTTTGTAATGATTAGCCAATTAGTAGAAATACCCACCTTTTGTAATGAATAGCTAGTTAGTGGGTATATCCCCCTTTTGTAATGTTTAGCTTAACTAGTAGATATATCCCCCTTTTGTAATGACTAGTTAGCTTGTGGGTACATCCCCCATTTTGTAATGGTTAGCTAACTAACAGATGTACTTCTCCTTGTGGACTAACGGTTATATTCCCCCTTTGAATCGGATTGTAACCCCATTTTCCCTCTTCATGTATGCAACTGCAGTTATGTAATATCGGTATGACAAGCGTTTTGGAAATGAAAACTAGGCTCGTGCGCCTTTTCCTCACGATCAAATGATATAGAAAATCTTCTTTCGCAAAGCATTTTACGCAAATCATGGGGACGGCCCACTCCCCATCTACCTTTTTTCAAAATGTGCATTCATACTAATGATCTCCGTACTATTCTACAGTACAGTACCGTCGACAGCAGAGTGTGAAGATTTTGCAGTCCGATCCCAAACCAGCCTTCCAACATTACTCGCCTTTGGAAGAGAGACTCCAGTGGTAGGCTGGCTAGCGAGACCACATCCGAAACTTCATCAGGAACCATGGATCAAAACCTGACTAATCCAACGGCCCCGGAAAACACCCCAGCCACCTCAGCTATCGAGGCGAACGCAAGTGCAGTCCTAGGAACTGGTGGCAGTGGCTTACACCTTCCCGACCCCAGTGTCCTCTACCGTATGCTGGAACAGTCAACCAGGAACGAGAATATGCTGAAACAGGATATTGAGCGACTACAAGAGCAATTGCGCATAGAAAGGTCAGCCAAGGGAAAAGACCCATACCTTACCGATCCCGAAGATGATTACGTCGAGGAATCCCCGAGGATCACTTTCAACCAGAACCCTATTTTCAACACCACCGCACCACAACCTCTCACGGGAAGAGAACGTACCACTGTCCACCCCATAACAACAACATTCCAAACCACTGACCTACTTTCTGGAGCCCCCATGCCACCACCGATCCTAACCACGACCACAACTGTTCCAACCACTTTCCCAAAGTTACCACCATTTCTAATAACTGGGGCCGCCCCTCAAATTGCTAACATGAACCGGTCTAAACCACCTGAGGCCATCTACCTGAATTCACCTATCCCTGATCCGATCCAGATGAGACAATATCAGTACACCGCTCCCGGACATGCAGTCCGTTTTGAGGAAGCGATTCCCCAGACCCAACTGTTGCCACAACCGTCTAACCATTTGATTCATGGTTACAACCAAGCCCCACCTGCTGAGCACCTGCCACTTGACCTCAGCCAAATGAAGAAATCCCTGAAAGAAGAGCTACTGGCAGAAATGCAGCTCGGGGAGAGAGCCAAAATGTTGGGTTTTCGTCATTTCCAACTGAAGCCAAACTCCAAATTACCCGAGAATCTAAAACTACCTGAAATCTCTAAATACTCCGGGAAAGGGGACCCTAGGCACCATCTCGCCCAGTTTGATCGGGTCATGACTATGTATGGGCTAGATGATGAGATGAAGATAATCTGCTTCCCCAGTTATCTCGAAGGGTCTGCCCAAACTTGGGTATCGAGAACGGACTTCTCGGGGAAAAAGTTGGAAGAGGTCTACCAGGCTTTCGTGGAGCAGTACAGTTACAACACTCACCTAGGGGTCACCCGGAGAGACCTAGAGACTATGAGACCAAGAAACCACGAGACAGTGATGGAATTCATCACTAGGTGGAGAGAGAAGGCGGGTCAGATGTTGGACCGCCCCAGTGAAGATGAACAGATCAGAATCATCATTGATTGTCTAGAAAGTCCTTATTCGGATCACCTCAAATCCTTGAGGATTTGTGACTTCAGACACCTGAAAGCAGCTGCCACGGCAGCAGAAGAGCTAACTCTAGCTGGAAAGTTGAAAGGCCTAAATTTCCAAGGAACATTTCCCCGACAGTCGAACTACCAAAACAAGCAGTCCAAGACGGACACGGGCAATAAGTTTGTTCCTACTCCACCAACCAATCAACCCCCACCACCAGTGTTTCAAGCCCAGGTTAGGGGGTCAACTTCCAACTATTCTGCAACTCCACCACCGAGCAGTTACCGGTCCCAGCCAGGGAGAAATTACACAAGTCTAGGTATGTCGATGGGCAAAGCCTACGAAAAGTTGAAAAAGAGTGGATTCTTATTGAGGCACCCGAATCCAAAACCCGGAGTCACCCAGATGGGGCTTGACCTCAACAGCCTATGTGAGTATCACATGATCAAGGGGCATAGTACTGATAATTGCCGGGCCTTGCGGCATGCCATTCAGGACTTGATCGACGCTGGGGAGGTGGAGTTCCCGAAAACTAACCCAAACACTCAGAACAACTCTATCCCCAGACATGTGAATATGTTGAGTCTGATGGGAGAAAGAGAAGAAGAGTCGATGTAGCAGAATCATAAGGATCCATGCCATCGAGAATTCCTCTGAACCGGCAACCAGAGCACACCTCCTCCGATCGTACTATCTCCGGAGCTAGACGTCTTCCGTGTTCGTCGTCCAGAAATCCAGCATGATATTCAACCGCAAATGCATGAATATCTAGCTATGACGTATGAGATACGTACTACAGTCGAGCGTCTGGTAGGACAAGGAAGGGTCTATCATCACCCTACTGATAGTAGGACGGCAAATGGAAAAAACCTGAGTTACTCGTGGGACTGAATTTTGAGGCACGAGAGCTCTACAACACTATGAAGGCATTGGAGGTGGTAGAAGCTTGGTGCCGACAGAAGGTTGCCGAAAGGGGAAGAAGGAAAACCCTTGAGTGCAATGTCATCCTGATCACCAACGAAGATGATGGTCCGCCTGCGGTAACCCCGATCAGGGCACCTCTTTTGATCAAAGATGAAGATCTAAGTCAGACTCACCATCTTACCCGTTCAGGAAAACACTACAAGCCGGTCGAGCTTGCTGAAGAGGCCGCGTCATTACCCCAGAAAGTGCATGATCTCACTTTGAGTGAATCAGAAAGTAAATTGGCTGGAGAAGAAGAATTGCTCAAGAAGTTGAAGAGCACAAGCATCCCCATCACAATCTGGTCCCTATTGACCATATCAGAGGAACACAAAAATGCAGTGGCCCGACATCTTAAAATGGATAAGAAACAAACGGTCAGTGTAGATACCATCGTAGCCCACTTGACCCAGACCCCTGCTATGGCAATCACCTTCACGGATGAAGAAATCTCCCGCCAGTCTGGACGAGCCCTTTACATATCTGTGAAAGCCGGGGGTTTCAATGTCCCCAAGACACTCATCGATGACGGTGCTGAAGTAAATGTCTGCCCGCTACGTGTTGCTCGACACATGGGGTATAACGATCTCAAACCTGTGGAGATGACTTTAAGTGCATACGATAACAGCCACAGAAAAGTGTTGGGGATGATCACCCTGCCAATCCTAATCGAGGATGCCTCCTTCTCTATCGAAGTGATGGTCATTGATATTTCTTCCACCTTCAACTTACTGCTGGGCCGGAATTTCATTGACCAACTCAAGGGCGTGCCCTCAGTAGTCCACCAAAAGCTCAAGTTTAAGCATGGAGGACGGATCGTGGAGGTGCTAGGAGAGGCAAGGAATGAATCCCAACTGTTCGAGATCAAAGTGCCAGGTCAACAGGAGCTAACCCTTGGGGGGTTCACAGTGGCGAAACCGGCACAGCAGGTAAGTCAAACTTCTTTCATCACTCCTCTCTACTTCGACCCTAGTGTCTATAGCCCCGCATCACAGCACATGATGTCTCGGATGGGCTACAAACAGGGGAATGGATTAGGAAAGGAGCTACAGGGCATGATAGAGCCGTTAGCACCATATGCTGGAGGCCGCGGAGCCGGGTTAGGATTCACAGAAATGCCAGGTATGATGTTGACAGATTCACATGTAAGAATCCCCATAGATTTTTTCTTACCAGTTAACCTTGAACCATGTGTATCTGTGAGTTGTGATAAGCAGAAAGCAGTTCAAGCTCAGGGAAGTCAGGAGATAATGGAGTGGGAGAGCTGGTCGACCACTTTACTTCCCCTCTACTCATGCCTTGAAGACCATGGCGACAAGGGATGCAACCAAGGAATGCCCGAGGATGCAGCGGAGAGCAGTGTCATGATCAAACCAGTCATCAAGGACCCCGCACCCTCGGTAGATGGCCATGGAGCATGTCTTGTCGTCTATCATAAGAAAGAAGAGCTGATTCCCCGGGAGCCTTACTTAGTTAGCCTAGTTAGTAGCAGTAGCGATGATAACGATAGTGATAGCGACGGTGATAGTTTTAGTGATGGTGGTAATTACAGTTGTATCAGGAACGTCGACAATGCAAGTAGATTCGGATTAAGGGTTGGATCGCCACCACTTATTTTCACTTGTAAAAGTGGTGGCAATTTTCTTACAATCTCTGAGCTTCCAAGCTCGTCAGATATTAATGAAAATTCAGTTCGTTCGGGTTTCTCGACTATTCTGTCTTCTCAATTGTTTGATTCATCGCAAAATCTTGAGGCCGAAGAGGAGGAATATGATGAGGAGAATATGCCTCCCACAGAACAATATTCCACTCACACCCAGGTTGTAGAGGATACTGTAGCAATAAACATCGGAACACCTGATGACCCCAAAACTTTGCAAGTCGGTTTGGTCTGAGTGAAACGAAAAACGGACCTACTTCTTGCTAACCGAATATGTCGATGTTTTCGCTTGGAGTTACGCAGACATGCCGGGGATTGACCCTGACATTGTCCAACACCGAATACCATTGTATCCCAATGCCAAACCTAAGAAACAACGTTTAAGAAGGATGAAACCTGAGCATCAACTGAAAGTGAAAGAAGAAGTTGAGAAGTTGCTACGCGTCGACTTTATCCGGGTTGTCAACTACCCCAACTGGTTAGCCAATATTGTAGCTGTCCCAAAGAAAAATGGAAAGGTACGAGTGTGCATCGATTTTCGGGACCTAAACGAGGCCAGCCCCAAAGACAGCTTCCCCTTACCCCACATTGATATCCTTGTTGACAACACTGCCCAACATGCACTACTGTCATTCATGGACGGATTTTCGGGTTACAACCAGATCCGAATGGCTGTAGAAGATCAGGAAAAAACATCTTTTATTACACAGTGGGGAACCTTTTGTTACGTAAACATGCCCTTTGGCTTGAAAAACGCCGGAGCCACGTATCAAAGAGCCGCCACTACCTTACTGCATGACATGATTCACAAGGAAGTGGAGGTATACGTATGACATGATTGTCAAAGCTGCCCAACGGGAGGACCACTTGATAAACCTGAGAAATTCTTTGATCGGATGCGGAATACCAAATGAAGCTAAACCCCGAGAAATGTACATTCGGAGTGACCGGAGGAAAGCTTTTGGGCTTCATGATCACTACCCGAGGAATCGAGGTAGACCCAGATAAGATAAAGGCCATTCAAGAAATGCCTCCTCCGAAACCGAAAAAGAAATCAGGGTTTCTTAGGCAGAATTCAGTACATCAGAAGATTCATCATGCAGCTAACCGAGACCTGTGAGCCTATCTTCCGTCTGTTGAAGAAAGATGCATCTAAGGTCTGGAATGAGCAGTGTCAGGAAGCCTTTGAGAAGATAAAAACCTATTTACAAAACCCGCCGGTTTGGTACCCCCAGAGGGGTAAGCCAATGACCTTACTTGACCTCGGGAAACATCCATGGGCGCCATGCTGGCCCAGAACAAGGATCCCCACCGCGTGAAAATCAATCTACCATATCAGCAAGAAATGGGTCGATGCAGAAACACGATACTCTGACATCCACAAATTCTGTGCTGCTTTGGTCTGGGCTACGAAGAAGCTGAGGCACTACTTGTTAGGGCAAGAGGTTCATCTGATTGCACGCATGAACCCTATAAAGTACCTTCTGGAAAAGCCAATTCTTGACGGTCGCTTATCCAGATGGTCCCTATTGTTGTCTGAATTCGATATCACTTTCAAAATTCAGAAATCAATCAAAGGGAGTGCCATAGCCGAACACTTAGCAGAATGCCCTGTAGCATCCGAGTTCTTTGGCAATGACGATTTCCCGGATGAACAAATCATGACATTACGGAAAACTCGTTGGAGGTTGTACTTCGATGGTGCCGTCAACCATAAGGGTAAAGGGGCCGGAATCTTGTTGATCCATCCTGAGGGAGATTTACTTCCAGCTGCGGTAAAAATCAATTATCCAGTCACCAATAACATGGCAGAATACGAAGCCTGCATCCTGGGACTTGAAATGGCGTTAGAACTGCAAGTGGAGGAGTTGGAGGTCTTTGGCGATTCTAATCTCGTTATTTCGCAAGTCAACCGACTTGGGAGATCAGAGAAGAACGATTGATCCCCTACCATGACTACCTTTCACACCTAATCACCTGCTTTCGGAATGTAACTTTCAAGCACGTGAACCGGAGCCAGAACATCTTTGCCGACTCTTTAGCCTCTTTGGCTTCAGTGGTCCAAGTACCGACCGGTTCACTATACTTCCCCTTGTGGATAACCATGACTAATACACCCTCGTTTGAGATTGGAGCCATCGAGACAAGGGAAGTCGAGGATGAGTGGTTTGTGGACATCGAGAATTTCCTTAGAAGAGGAGAGTATCCGCCAGAAGCCACTAAGCAGGACCGCATCGCGCTAAGAAGAATGTCAAATCAGTATGTGGTTGCGGAACCAGGGTCTACAAGAGAATGCCGAATGGAGTTCAACACTTGTGTGTGACCCGAAAAGAGGCTGATAAGATCGTCGAGGACGTCCACGAGGGAGTATGCGGGACCCATGCTGGAGGACATTCCCTATCCCGGAAAATCCTCAGACTAGGGTACTACTGGACAACAATGGAAGCTGATTGTCACGAATTCGTGAAGAAGTGCGCCAAGTGTCAGACCCATGCTAACTTGCAACACCTGCCTCCTCTACCCCTGACAGCCATGGCGGCTCCTTGGCCGTTCTCTATATGGGGAATCGACATCATTGGGGAAATTCACCCAAAAGCTTCAAATGGGCATCGCTACATCCTTGTGGCAATAGATTATTTCAGTAAATGGGTCGAAGCCCGGTCGTTTGCGAATATCGGATCAAGACAAGTTGCTCAGTTTATCGAAAGAGACATCATATGCCGATATGGAGTCCCCTCAGAATTCGTATCAGATAACGGTCCCCAGTTCGACGGAGACACTATCCGGGTCATGGAAAAATACAACATCCGTTACCACAGATCATCTCCATACAGACCTCAGACCAATGGAGCGGTCGAAGCCGCCAATAAAGCCGTGAAGAGTGCATTGTCAAAAATGGTCGAAACGTACAGAGATTGGCCGGAAAAGCTACACTACGCTCTCTGGGGTTACCGACTACTGTCAGAACTGCAACCGGAGCCACCCCGTATTCCTTGGTGTATGGGTCAGAATGTGTTTTGCCAATCGAGCTTGAAATTCCACTCTTCGGGTCACTAACAACTGAAAATTGCTGAAAGTGACTGGTTGCAACAACGCTATGACAGTCTTGCTCTTCTTGATGAAAAGCGCCTACAGGCATTATATCACATCCAGGGTTACCAGAAAAGAATGGCTAGAGCGTTCAACAAAAGGGTCAAAGAACGAAACATCCAAGTGGGTGATCTCGTCCTAAAAGAGCTGAGGAAAGATTTACCAGATCCACGAGGGAAGTTCAGACCGAACTGGGTGGGCCCTTATCTGGTCAAAGAGATAACCCCTCATGGTGCTGTATTACTGATAGATTTAGATGGGGAAGAATTTCAAAGCCTTGTCAATCTCGACCGGTTGAAACGATATTATGTCTGAACCGTCATAAACCAAAAAAAAAAAACACACACGCATTCATTTGAAAATCCAAAAAATGCCTCCACAAAAATGCATCCAAAAAAAATGCATCCACACAAAAGTTATCATTATCATCTGCATTAGGTATTAGCTTAAAGGCATTTGCATTCGCATATCCCTAGTGTCAAGGTGCATCTCGATCTTTAATTCTAGAAAGTCATAAGTCATCAAAGGCCGCCGAACCTTGTATCATTCTCCCCGAAGAGGTCTTGAAAGGATCTCTAACCTCCCGTGAGAGTTGAGTGCATGAGAGAAACCCGGAGCGTGCAAAACCCAGAGCGATTGATGCATTCGAATTTCGAAGCGCCATGTAAGGATCTCCTGTCACGAAATCACATTATTAACAAGAAAAGCGTGTTACCATTCATGTCAGAATTTGGGAATAGTAGAGGAAGCAAATATCTGTCAATAGGGATGATGAGGCACCTAGGATCGAAGAAAACCTCCACAAGGCCAAAAAAACCTTATTGACCCCGAAAACGATCCCTTAGTGTACCCCGCTGAGCTTTTCATTTAAAGCCTCTTTCCGAAATAGCTCCATGATATACCAACCCGCATCACACAACAACTCACCCTTGCAAAAGAGGATGAAAAGGGCCGGAGCCATGATTCTTTCCTCACCATTTAAAACAGGGAAGAAAGCTTGAAAGAGATACCCAAAGAGGGTAAAAACGAGAGAAGCGGAGCACAAAACGCTCGAAATACCAAGGGGAGGAAATGAAAGTCTCACACCACTCGATACCTCCACGCTTGATAAATAGATAAGACCAGAAATGTCCAACACGAAGAAATGCAAATAGACTACTCAAAGAAAGTAGCAAATAAAAAATGAGAGCACATAATAATCCGCACAAATGCGAAAGGAGTCCAAAGTCACTCCATCCACGGCAAAGGTGAAGCATATCCTCCGGTGCACCAAAGCTCCACAATCCTCAAACGAATCCCCCAGTCCCATGTCACACGCCCTGCAGCCCCGTTATAACTCATCGAAAGACCTCCGACTTAGAGATAGTAGTTGCTTGATTTGAAAAGTACCGAATTCGAAACATGAACGGTTACGACACGTCCGATCTTGTCGATGCAATCGTGCACAAACGAGCGTCAAAGAAATCAGAAAGGTAGAGAAGAAACGAGTGTTCATCACCCCGATTAAAGAAAGCCTAACTGACCTTAGGAAAGGAAACGGAAAGGTATAAGAGATCCCGAGAGACCTCTCTCGGGGAGATTTTTCAAGAGAGAAGCGGCTCAGAAACGACTAATCTGGCTTAACTAGAATTCTTGGTTGAGCTCACCTTGACATGACATCCTTCTTGCATACAATCATATCCAATTCCAAAAAATGCACGTAGGATAGATTTGCATCCATCGTTTCGGACATAATATCCTACACCGCAGAAAGAGGAAGATGAATATGCTCTTTTAGAAAAGGAAGCCACAGCGCAGAGCCTGTCTCCTTCACCCACCGGCACGACAACCACTCTCAGAAACTGCACATCCATCAAAACAAAGGATCAAAAACCTTCAGGCGCCACTCAAAGAAATGCCCCGCAAGACGTTCCTCCTCATCACCGAACCCCTCACTCGCCAAAACTCATGAACTACGTGAGGTCTGATCTCAACAGGGAGTTGAGTACGTAGGCAACCCTCTCAGGGTGCGACCCCGTCCCAAATAAAAACCCCTCCTCCCCTCGAACCACGAGGTCGTTGCCTCCACTCTTTGGGAGAGTTCGCCTCAATCAGGAAAATCATCTCGGGGCTACACCGGAGCCATCTCAGAGCTGTACTGGAGCCACCTGACCGCAATGGAGCCATCCGATCATACCGGAGCCCGCAGATCATATCGAACCCGAACCCATCAACCATCCCAGAGTCGTTGCTCACAAGGGAACCACAGATCAAACCGGAGCCATCCGATCATACCGGAGCCCTCAGATCATATCGAATCCCAACCCATCGACCATCCCAGAGTCATTTCTCACAAAGGAGTCACATATCAAACCGGAGCCATCTCGAAACTCTGGAGCCAAGAGTCATACCAGATCCCGAAACCATAGTGCACATCGGGCCAAGACCACCAAAAACAATATCGAAACATGAGACCCACACTGACAAAGTCAAGGGCGACATCAATAAAAAACCACTCATCTATCACATCCCTCCGGAAACAACCGAAAAGCATCCAATCCCAAATCGATCCGCAATCAAGGTCATCCTCGAATCAACCACTCAAAGCAGCGGGTTTCGTACAACCCCACAAAGTATCATAGGCTCGTCATAAGTCCTATGACTAGATGTCAAGAGGTCTAGTTGAGGCTCGTCATAAGTCCTCGTACTTTCAATTGCATTATAGGCTCGTCATAAGTCCTATAGCTAGATGTCAAGAGGTCTAGTTGAGGCTCGTCATAAGTCCTCGTGCACCCAATCAACCTAATTGTTAGTATCATAGGCTCGTCATAAGTCCTATGACTAGATGTCAAGAGGTCTAGTTGAGGCTCGTCATAAGTCCTCGTACTTTCAATTGCATTATAGGCTCGTCATAAGTCCTATAGCTAGATGTCAAGAGGTCTAGTTGAGGCTCGTCATAAGTCCTCGTGCACCCAATCAACCTAATTGTTAGTATCATAGGCTCGTCATAAGTCCTATGACTAGATGTCAAGAGGTCTAGTTGAGGCTCGTCATAAGTCCTCGTACTTTCAATTGCATTATAGGCTCGTCATAAGTCCTATAGCTAGATGTCAAGAGGTCTAGTTGAGGCTCGTCATAAGTCCTCGTGCACCCAATCAACCTAATTGTTAGTATCATAGGCTCGTCATAAGTCCTATGACTAGATGTCAAGAGGTCTAGTTGAGGCTCGTCATAAGTCCTCGTACTTTCAATTGCATTATAGGCTCGTCATAAGTCCTATAGCTAGATGTCAAGAGGTCTAGTTGAGGCTCGTCATAAGTCCTCGTGCACCCAATCAACCTAATTGTTAGTATCATAGGCTCGTCATAAGTCCTATGACTAGATGTCAAGAGGTCTAGTTGAGGCTCGTCATAAGTCCTCGTACTTTCAATTGCATTATAGGCTCGTCATAAGTCCTATAGCTAGATGTCAAGAGGTCTAGTTGAGGCTCATCATAAGTCCTCGTGCACCCAATCAACCTAATTGTTAGTATCATAGGCTCGTCATAAGTCCTATGACTAGATGTCAAGAGGTCTAGTTGAGGCTCGTCATAAGTCCTCGTACTTTCAATTGCATTATAGGCTCGTCATAAGTCCTATAGCTAGATGTCAAGAGGTCTAGTTGAGGCTCGTCATAAGTCCTCGTGCATCCCACTATCATCTAATTTTTCCCGCTGCATCCATACAGTGCTCCATTGGCAACTGCATCTCGTTGCACGCGTAAAACCATAGTGAGAATTTTTGGCGCCCCGTCAGCCTTGATCCAATTCTGCAAGCCTTCTATTGCAGAATTGAATCAAGGGGAGCCATCTGTAGACACCAAAAATTCTCACCCATTTTTATTTTAAAACAAAAAATGCGAAAATGAGCATGTTTTTAGAAACGAGGCGGTCGTCCCCATTTTCAACCAAAGGAATTCCTTTTTCCCCGACATTTAAAACCTCACATTCCCATGGAAAAGGAGCACGAGCCTCTTTTGCTTATTCATTTTTATTTTTATTCTTATTTTTATCTTTTTTATTTTATTTTATTTTATTTTTATTATTATTTTACTTTTATTTATTTTATTGTAATCTGTTTTAAAAAAAATAATAATAAATAAAAAATAAATAAATAATAACTTCATTTTGTACACTTAGTTTATTGCTTTTGTTTTAAAATATTTCGCGGTTTGGTGATTATTTTAGAGCTCTTATAATATTTCTCCCATAAACATACTGAAATCCGATATAGCTCAATCGGTTAAGGTATCCATCATGTAACCTACATGTCTCAGGTTCAATTCCTAGTACAGGCCGTAGGCATTTTTTTTTATCTCACCTCCACATGCGACATGAGTTTTGTTTAATTTCTCTGCTACCATATATTGAAAATCGTTGTAGCTCAATCGGTGGAGGGTGTGAGTGAGGAGGACGGAGGTCACCAGTTCGAAACCCAGTAGACACTCCTTTCTCTTTTTTGTGTAGTATCCGATTTTGGACCTGATGTAGCCCACTCTAGTTTGGACCTGTCTTAGCCAACCATTCAAAATACGCCCTACTAGTAAGCAGACTTACGGGCCTTGTTTTTTGCAACATTCTTTATTTTTCTACCCATCATTTGAAGTCCCCGATATACTTCACTGTCTTTTGTGTTCTTTGGACATCGGTCTTCGATTTCACTCTGTGAATACCTTACCCACGCCTGAAGATGGAGAAACCAAGAAGGAAATGCCAATTTGATCCCATCCCTGCATGCTTCCTCGGTATAGAGAATTGAGGAGAGCGAACTCCTTCAAAAAGGCCGATCTCCCTCACCCACGGCATCGGGCCAAGATTCTCGGTTAAGAGCTTTCTCCGGTTTCCTTTTCTTCTTGCCAAATTCAAAAAGAACTGGAGAGTCGAAGAACTCGAACCACCACACGGAAACCTCCGACTCGAAGCGCCCGAAATCTCCATAATCGTTCGCTGGAGGTTGCGTCCGCCTCTTGCCATCGCTCTAATTCTTCATTCTCGTTTTCAACGGAGTAAGTACGTCACTGGTTCTGTTCTCGATTCTCTTTTTCTTCTTTTCGAATGGTGAAATCCCTCCTTCAATTTCGGTTTCAAATTTTTTTTTTTTACCGATGAACCCTTTCAAGGGCGAGGATTAATCAATAGCTCCGTCAAGGATTTTTTTTTCCGACGTCAGTGTCTTCGTTCTCTCTTCCTCCCCTCTGTTTGCTTGGTTTAGATCATTCATCGAATAATTTGTGTTGATATTTGCATTTCTTTCCTGGAATCTGGTTCATTTGTGTTTCTCATTTCACGCGGACCTCGTTGAAATCTAGACCCGACACTGGTCTGAAGGTTCACAATGGTCAAGCAAGCCCTTGAATGTTTGCCCTCGATTTTATGTTCAGTTACTGCTTTTGTTATATTCGCGATGGCATCTAGCGTGAGATTAGTTCAAGTTTCACTTACCTTCGGTTGCGAAATCTCCATGCACTGTCAATTTAATTTTTTTTGTTGTTGCCATGTTGGCTTGGTCCACGATGGATTCGAAGCCCTCTTCTATATCTCCAGTACGAGACTTTGTTTCAGCTTGTTCTTCGTATAGTTCAGTCACCGAGCCTCCCCTCTTGTTCTACCTTCTTTTATTCCCTTCTTTTTTTTTGGGATATCACTGATGCGAGGGATGCCTGACCCATGATGGGTTCGTGTATCTTCGAGCTTTCTGAAGCAAATGCTTGGGTGCGTGAGTTATTTCGAGACATCCAGAACTCCATTCCGACTGCAAATTTTTTTTTTACAAGTTAAGGAGTCTCCTAGTTGTCTTTTGATTGTTGTTGCACTCGCCCTCTTCATTAATGTATGTCTCCCTGTTGTCTGCTGATTGACCTCTGTGGATTGTTGATGTGTGAACCTGGTTTAAGCCACAACAAGCTTATATATCTTTGAAAATGTTTGGAGATGCTGGTTCGTTCGTGTACACCTGGGTTCTCTGATCCACTACATTCAAACTGGGAGCCAAACTCACCCGTCCCTACAAAGCTGGATCATCAGTCTCCTCCCTTGAGCTTCTTTGTTTTTACATCATTTCATTTCATCTAGCCCGGTTCGTAAACTGACTTTCATTTTATTGTTGGCTTCGTGTTTCATTTTACCTGTCATTGCAGGAGACTATTCCTGCTCTTATCGGTATTATATTCTAACCCTCTTACGTTCTAATACTCATTAACTGGGTAAACGTATGTGGATTCTATTGCCTGGGTACGTCATACATTCTGCTCCATTGGTTTGTTTTGTGCGATCCAACTGTCAGTGTGCATGTTTCTGGGATGTTTGTTACACATCTGTTTGGTCCAGCAATCTAGTAAACACATGGGTGGTTTATCAGATCTGTGTAGATTTGAGAAGGTTTCATTGGTGCGCTCGTAAGAAACATATAAGACCTGGCATATGGCTCCTCACTTTGCTTTTGACTTGCGGTTTGTAAATTTTGCAAAAGGGTAATCGATCTCACCCAATGTGCTTTGTAGTCTGGTTGCTACATCTGTTTTGAGTGAATATGCGGCCAACACAATAAATAACCAAGATTGACATAAATCTTTCAAGTTGTGATTAGTTTGGGTTCACTGAAAAGGAAAAGAAAAGTTTAGCAGAAGAAAAATGACAACTTGCTTGTTTCGGTGGTGTGCCTAGCATTTGAGATGGGAGTTTCAAGTTTGATGGAAATCCAAATTTTTGATAAGTCTTGTGAATTGTGAAGGAATAAAGAAAAGAAAAAAGCACTACATGATCGTTAGAGCTTGATTTTGGTTTTCTGCATATGTTTGCTTGTTCGACTATTTGGTTTATTTCTTCATTGTGAAATTTTATATTTGCTTCATTGCAATTTATCTTTATTTCAGTCTTATTCGCTTCTATTTGTTAAAACCCTAGATAGCCCTCTAGGTCACCTTTTTTATGATCCAAGTCTTGGAAGGTACCCCATAACTAGCTTATTTCTGATTTGCTTTGTGGGGAGTAATATCTTCCAAAACTTTGAAGTTCTCTTTTAAGCCTTGAGGGTACCCCACAGCTAGCTTATTTCTGATTTGCTTTGTGGGGAACAATACCTTCCAAACTTTTAAAGCCTATCCCAAACCACCCCTTAATTTCATTAAAAAACTTTACCCAAAAAAAGAAGAGAAATAAAATCAAACCAAGGCTCATCAAAACAAATCAAGGCTCATAAAGCCTGTGGCCCAAGCCCACTACTCAACCTGGCCTATAAGCCCAATCAAGGCCCAACCTCATTTCAAGGCCCAACCCCACTTCAAGGCCCAATACCACATCATCCAACCATAATCCAATCCTACATGACCACCCCATTAAGTCCCAAGCCCAAACCCAATTCAGGCCTAAACCCACAATAGGCCCGACAACCTGGCCCACATCCTGTCCAAGCCCAATCCGACCCAAAACCTCAAACAAAGCCCATTCGGCCCATTAAGCCCATTCGGCCCACTAAGCCCAAACGAAGTCCTTGACACAAAAAAAAAAACATTGACCTTGACCTTGACACACAAAAACACAGTTGACCTTGACCAAACGTTGACATAGACCCACTTTGCCCACCCAAATCAAGCTTGACCTCAATCCCATTCGAACTCAAATTGTAGATCCATCCAAACATCAAAATCCAAAATTCTTCGTTACTCATTTTGATTCATATCATCGAAAATCTCTTTTCTCAAAATTTCCGAACAATCATTTTATTCAAATTTCTTAAGCTTTTTAAGGAACCATTTTGTGGAATTTAAAGGAAAAAACTCTTCTCACATCACAGAAAACTTTCTCAAAACGCAGAAAGTTCTTCTCACACATACAGAAAGTTTTTCTCCTAAAAACATTTCTCAAAATCAGTGTTTCTTCATTCGAGAATTCCGAACAACTTCAAAGATTTTCTAATTCAGTTTTCAAACTAAAAACTAAACTGTTTTCGGGGAACTGTAATGTCTAACACCTTCAAAGAACGTTTTCTTCCCTGTTAGACATCACTTGTCTCTCTTCTAAATAAAAATCCGAGGCGGGGCACTGGGGTCATAACCTCCCTTGTCGCAGTCTGGATCTCTTAGGCGGGGCATTAGGGTGACAAACCTCCCCTAATCGCAGCCTAGATTTCTGCAAGGCGGGGCGCTAGGGAAGTGACGGCCTTCCTAGTTGCAGCCGGGATTTTAGAATCGTCTAACTCCCTTCCACTCATTTGATTTCAATGTTTTGATTTTCAATGTTTTAAAACCCGGGAGTTAGAGACTTATTAGGGTTCGACCGAGGACATCTCCTTCATGGTGTTTCTCTCTCTGAACCCTATTTTTTCGACATAAATTCATTGCCCTAACTTTCGAGCCTCGGCACTTACATTAATTAAGTGTCGTGTTCGAGGGGGTACATAGGGTAATCCCTCGGGATTATCCGCCCTTTTTATAATAAAAATGATTTCCAGTTTTAAAATTTAAAAAGAGACAATTTTGGATAAATCAATCAAATCCTTTCATTAGAGCTTTGACCCATAGGCACCTCTCACCCTTTCCTAAGCAAACTCGGAGTTACAAGTCTCACTAACATAGGACTCCCTATTCTTAAATACACCCGAACAACCCTAGTGATCAGAAATCTGAAACATTCTCAAAACCCATACACCGTAAACCAATATCCGCTCTCATACTTCAAGAATTTGACCATTCTCTATAACACGAAATACCCTTTCGGTTCCATGAAATGACTAAAATACCCCTAAGCTTCACAAATGACTAAAATACCCCTAAACCCTACAAAATGACCAAAGACTCCTTAATTCCAGCGAATGATCCAAACACCCCTTGACCCCGAAACATAACGATCAAATTATCCTTTTGCTCCTCAAAACTCCCAGCACCCTTTTAACCTCGTGAAAGTCAAAACAATCTTAAAAACGATCCAAATCTCTCAATATTCGAACCAACTTCACCAATCAATATCTCAAGACTAGCCCATTCTTCAAAAGTCATCTAACCCTCAATTTGCACTCAATCCTATCCTTGGCTTTTAAATGAATCTCTTTAATAAGGTTTTGAAAGAAGACAATCCTGACAATTGGAGACCGAGGTTTCCTCGGGCACCAATCCGAAGTCGTGGTCGCTGCCACTTCTGAGGGTGTAACCCAGTACGAACCCACATAGAATCTCTGCGAAACGACCAGATAAGTCCTATCCATTGGTAATAAATCTTCAGAGTCAATCAACGGTCTTAGAACCCTTTTTCTCCTCCCTTCCTAGTTCCTTAGGTCAAACTAGGTGGCGACTCTAGTCAACTCCGCCTTATAGAGGCATAAGTCCGTGTGGGGCCCATTGAGAGCGGGTGTAGTGCCCACTAGCATTCCCCATAAGCTTTCTGGGAAAGACGGACGATGTAGTAGGTATTTGAGGGATGCCAGAATAATGGGTTTTCACCCTCCACAGAATGGCATTTTCTAGGATCTAGGCTAATCAGTCAGAACCATATTTAGATAGACCCCCCTCATACTGAAAAATCACCCTCCACAGTAGCTAGAATTTTGGAGATGATTTTATAGGTGAAGTTGCAAAGAGCAACGGGTCTGAAGTTTTCAATACTGACAACTCCTTTTATTTTGGGGATCAAGGCTATGTATTAGTCATTTAAGTGCTCAGGAAGGTGTTCACCTCTTAACACATCAAGGACCGTGGAGGTAATATGAGAACCCACAATATTCCAATACATTTTAAAGAACTTACCATTAAAACCATCAGGACCAGAGGACTTATCAGATCCCAATTGCTTGACAGCTTCAAAAACTTCTTGACCTGAATAAGGAGCGCTAAGATCCACGATGGAAGAGGGAGAGAGCTTGTTCCTCACTGCATCCTCAAAACAACTATCCCCGGAAGGGTTAGAAGAAGAGAACAGATCCTGGTAATATCTTCTGGAAATATTCTCAATTTGATCCCAATCGTAACACATCTCCCCATTCTCATTCTTTAGTCCAAAAATGTCATTAGTCTTCTTTGCAAAAGAAGCTTTAGCATGAAAGAATTTTGAGTTCCTATCGCCCTCTTTAAGCCATGAGACTCGAGACCTTTGCTGCCACCAGATTTCTTCTTTCATTGCAAGCAACTTAATTTCAAACATGAGTCTCTTTATGTTATTATCTACACCCACAGAGAGAGGAGCTTTCGAAAATTCAGCTAGCTCCTTTTTTTTAACAGAAATCTTCCACTTGATTTTCTTAATAGACCAGCCTTTCCACTGAGATAACTTCCTGGCACATTCATCAAACTTCTGCCCCAGATTCAGATAGTTCTTACCCTAAACTTCTTGGACTATAGACTTACACTTTTCCTCCATACACCACCCATTTTCAAATCTAAAAATTCTCACTGGAGCTTTGTGGTTACTGAAAAATCTGATATGGATTTGACAGTGATCCGAGTTCTCACGAGGAAGATGCTCCACTGAGAGATTTGGGAAGAACTCCATCCCAAGAGAACAATTGAAAACTCTATCCAATATACTTATCGAGTTTTTAGCATCCAATTGACAGTTGGTATACGTTCCAGCCTCTCCAAAAAACCCCATGTCGTGAAGATCACAATACGCAACAGCTTGTCTAAATGGTTCCATTTGGTTTTCATGCCTTATTCTCCCTCCAGTTTTTTTATAATTATACAGAATCTGGTTAAAATATCCAGCCACAATCCAAGGCAGCTTAACATGATCTCTTAGTACTCCTAGAAGCTTCCAAGAGAGAAACTTTAGCTTCCAGTCTGGCCACCCATAAAAACCGGTGAAAATGAAAGGCTTGCCACCCTGAAAAACAACCTCCACTGACATATGATGCTGAGAGGAATTCAGTTGCTTAATCTTCGTACCTGTTGCAACTCTCCACATCAAAGCTAAACCATCACTTCTTCCTCTACTACTAACTGCCTCCCCACCATATGAGGGAAAGTAACGAAAAAATTCAGTCATTTCTTCACGATTTTTGTGAGTCTCCATCAGGAAAATGATACCCGATTTATGGTCTGCAATTAAATTCTTCATCCAGAGCTTCGAATTAGACTTACCCAGACCCCTACAATTGTGGGAGATACAAGTCATTACAGCTACCAAGATCACACTCACAAACTGAGAGGCCAAACCGTGCAAATTACGAGTCTGCACACTCAGAACAGAAGGAAGCTATAGAAACCAGATAAGTTCCCAAATGAGTGCCCGAAAAACAGCAAACCCCACTGATCATCCAACTAACACAGACTCACCACATTTACCCAGACCCACAACAACCAGAGGAGAATCCCGAACGTCACACAACAAATAGAGGCACTATGCTTCTCCTCACCAGAGACAAACAGATCCAGATGCTTCAGAAATCACCTCAGACATGGGAAAATGCAAGAACTCAGATATATAAAATCCCCTAATACTAGTATGAAATTCTCCAAATTGCTTCAAGAAATTCGACAACCCCACACTTTTGGACGAGCAGCAACAAGATTGTGATACGCGGATATGTGATGAAACTCTGCTCTTCTCTACACAATTGGTAGATGGAAATTTATACAGAAGAAAAGAACGACAGGAAAGATCTGTATAAAATGTCTTCATCGATTCAAAATCAAAATCCCTGATAGACGAGAGATCTTCGCTGCAGTTCTTTACAAATCTACAACCCCAAGAATTCTAATTTGATGATAATCACGCTTAGCAGCCGTGATCAGGAGTATAGAAAACACCTCCTAAAATCGCCTCGAGAACGATATCGTTGATAATATCTACACCAATTTATCTCCAATCCCACCTCAAGACACATGTCCTATAATCCATCTTCTAGTGATTTTATTGCAAGTTGTTCCACGAATGAAGCGTTTGATTATGTAGGTATGTCCAATCGTTACTGTTTTTTCATTATACTTTAAAAGTTTTTTTAATATTCCTAAGCCACAACTTTTGCCATAGATTCGACAAGGTTGATAACAGGTCACTTCTTGCTTAAGTACGACTATGGTATTTGTTTGCGAGATAATAATTTTGCCTCATGATTTTGATGGGTGATTGTGGAGACTAGGGTTCGTTTCTTTCATGCTAATTGTAGGATTTCATTTGGTGAACTTTTGAATAGGGTTTGTACATGATAATGTCTCAAAAGATGATTAGATGTTCTTTTGTTATGTGGATGATAATCATCTCCACATGAGTATTTGCAAGAGAATCAATATATTTTCCTTTCTCTCTAAACCTATAACTAAGGGAAGTCAATGAATACTTGCATCAAGCAAACATGTGAGAAAAGATCAGGCCATAGTTAAAATATGATCCAATAACCAACAACATGAAAACTATCTCGACTTCATACAAAACTCGCCGGGATCAAACTATCAGCAAGGCTGCAAGTGAGATATAAAGAAAGTAATCCGATTCCCAGCAACAAGATAGCTAGTATCTTTTTATAGGGAATCAAATTATCAGCTAGCAATATCAAAAAAGCTACACAATAAATCAACCGTAAAACTAATAAAATAGAACAAATGTAGGACCAAATAATCATAAGATAAAATACAAAATCCACAGCGAGCACAAATGCACAATGCCAAAAGCCTTCGGAATTCTCCGCTTCAGTCCAAAAGCCTTCGGAATTCTCCGCTTCAGTCTACCTCTAACTGCGGCAAAGATTGCTCTAAAGAGGAGCACCACAGTGAAACACACTAAACTTTTTACCAAAAAATAAAATATAAATACACAAAAGGTCAGACATTACCTTTATACTAGTTTATAAACAAATGCAGATCAATAAAGGAGTAAGAAAATTTGTTCTTCCGGCTTGTAAACAACAATCACTTTTCCGTCTAACTTACAACAAACAAAAATTACCATCACACAACAAATTAACATCTATTTACAACAATACCACACCACTCAAAACTAATTAATTAAATCCACTTAATTTACCGCCGCCGATTTCACTCTCCTCTCCTTCTTCCCATCACCACCTCCGCCACCGTCCCGCCTATTCCCACTCCGGTCACCACGCTGACTCATCGATGACCACCCAATCCCCGCCATCCCTTTCAACCCTTTAAAAACCTTAGAAAACCCAGGCGGTTTCCTTCCCATTCCAAAACTCATCTTCCCGGCTGACAATCTCAAAGCTTGTAAACAACAAATCTGCCCTCCAGCTTCACTTCGCACATCATCTTCCTCCTCCACTTCCCATTCCTCCTCGCCGTAATTTCCACCCTCAATCGAACTTTCCACTCTCCCCTTCTGTAATTTGTTCTTCGTCTTAGTCATCAATTTCCTTAACTCACCACTCTTGCTCTGTTTTACATTGTTCATAGTCTTCTTCTCCTCTGTTTTCTCATACGCTTCCCATAACACATCCATCCCTTCCTCACTTTCCACTCGGGCACTCCCACTGAAGCTACTGTGATGCCTTTCTTCAAACAGCTTACAGGCAAGTGTCCTCCTCCATTCTATCTCCCGCCCATTCCTCCTTCCTGACCCGAAACTACTCCCTAGACTTGACGGTTGATCCTCATTGTTGGGGGTATTACACTGGGTCGTCGTCGACCCCAGTCGATTCTCTGACTTCGAATGATGTTTCTCTTCGTTAATGGAGACAGGCGTGGTGGGTTGCACTGCTGATGCGGTCTTGCTGTCATCATTATCATGATTGTTCTTTTCTGCTTTATCGGGTTTCGTGTCGTGAGGTGTTGTCGGGTGTATATTGTACTGTTGATGTTCTCCATTTGACCGGCCGTTATCAGAAGTAAACTGTTTACACAGTACTGATGATGATGATGACTCCTCCTGACCCTCACAGAGTATTTGCAAACCTGACAATTTCGCACCACGATATTCATCATCATCGGATCTGACGGAAACCGCCACTTGTCGCCGGGAAATCGTATCTCCCTCGTGCGGTGGTGGTGAATTCTCTCCTCCCAGTCGGTTGAATTCGAGGGACGACGTTGGGTTTGTCGTCGTCTCTGAACTCCGAGTTGACGGAGACGACAACGACGAATCACTAACTCCTTGCAGAATGTAGACGGCGTTTTCTTCTTCGTCTTGTGGGTTTGTCTTCCCTTCATTGAATGCGGATGACTCACAATTCTCTTCTTCAAATTCCTGGAAAAAGTCTTCACTTCCATTATCCGAGCAGCCACCGTTGAACTACCACCACCGTCATACCCGGACGGACAGCTACAGAGTCAATTTCAAGTCCCGGGTCATGATCATCATCATCATCTCCGAACACAATCTCGTAAACACCGAGCTTTTCAAACAGCTCGACCTCCCCAGGTCTCGGATTCTCGTCGAATTTGAGGGTGGGAGGTTGATGATATAGGAAACTAGGGAGGAGAGGAGAGCGGTGGTTAGGAAAAGTGGGGAGAGGAAAGAGAGGAGCTTAATGAGGTAAGGTGAGAAAAATAGGAAGTAAGAGAGGTAGAGTGGGTGTGAGAGGATAGAGGTGCAATGGAGCGCGAATTTTGTGATCAGGAAGTATCCTCCTCCTCCTCCGCCGAAGACGGTGCAACAAGGTGAGAATTTGGTGGTTTTGTTCTTTGTGGCAGTGGGGGATGTAGCGGTGATGGTGGTGGTTGTGGTGCTGGTTGGTAGTTGTAGTAGTGGTTGAGAAGCAGAAGTCCTTCATTTTGGAGGGTAGTGAGGAAGTGGAAATTTTGAGATGCGGAAGAGTGAGGAGAGTAGTGGAAATGGGAGATGCAAGAAAGAGGTGAAAGGGGAAGGAGGTAGTTAAACAATGGGGGAAGGTGTAATGAGGTGAGAAAAGGAGATAAGACTCATTTTCACTTACTCGTCTCTGGTTGATGTTTAGTAACCACCAGTGCTATCACTGCAATCACTTATTCACTTCCACCATGCACCGTGTTTGTTGTTGGCATCTATGTTTCCTACTTTATTACGTTCACAATTAGGAAATTAAGATCTATTTGTAATGAAACTTTTCACTATATTTACAGTCGAGAAAGCGAAGGTCTATTTGTAATGTAACATGGGTCACGGGAGTGCACCCACCCAACTAAAAGAAGGTTATAATAATGGGCTCTTTTGGCACTTTTCCAGGATTTCACAAATGTCTTAAACGTGATTTTCTAAATTATACTACTAATATACATGTAGCTAAAGAAAATTAAGATCTAGTTGTGGCTGTAACAACAAATTTTGGCCTATTTGGGTTAAACTTTTTGCTACATGTTTGTGTTAGTTTTTCATAGCTCTATTCGGATGTGACTCTATGTTATAGAAAAAAAAAATACAAGATTCATGTAGGTTTTGCGCAACACACAAAAAAGTAAAAATACTTTTAATCGCTTTGTGTGCACCATAGGTCCATATCTACTAATTTCCGGCTGGTCTTTTTTATTTTTTTGGCATTATGCTCTTTTTGTGGTCCCTTTTGTTTTTCATATGAGAGTATTATGTTCTATGGTTTATCGTTTTGCTGTATTTTTTACCTCCTTTCCGTTATGTGTCTTCTCTTTTGCTGGTCTCTTCTTTCTCTCTCCCCCCCCCCCCCCCCCCCCCCCCCCCCCCACCCCCCCCCCCCCCCCCCCCCCCCCCCCCCCTGTCCGCCCGTGCTTGCAGGAGAAGGTGAGAAAAGACCCGTTAACTACTCGGGTGTATTACCATCTTGAATGCATTTGTCCGGTTTATAATCTTCATCAGGTAAGTGAAGGTTTGTTCTCCTTCTCCCCTTGATCTCTTCCTCTTTACTTTGTTCTTCCAACTTCTTGTTCCATCTCGTCACAAAATAGATTTGTCTTTTGCGGAAATAGGTAGAGTTATCTTCTTCCTCTAAATCTTCCCTCTTCAAAGTTCTTCGAGTTATGTTCTTCGACACTGTGACAATGTCGCTTTGTTTTATTGAAATGGGTTAGTATTATCTTGACCTAATTGACTGAATGAGAATGGTTGATTATGCCTTGCTTAATAGTTGGCTTTGTTGGCCTTGTTTAATTGTTTAAGGCTCCGTCAATGATGTTGTGTGGCCTTAATTAGCTTGATATTGATGGTTTGACATAACTGAAACTTGCAAATAGTCTATTGTTGGTTGGCCTTTATCATTTGACCGATTTGTGTTGATGTCTATCTTGAATCAAGTCTTGTTATCTTGACCTGTTTGAGTTAATTGTTTGAACAACAGTGGTATTGGTTTAGAGTTGCAATAGCTTACCCATTAATTGTTGGTGTTCTTTAGGAATTTAATGTCTCATGTTGACATATAAAGTTCCCCATTAATTGTGGATTAGGGTAACACAATATTGTATTGTTGAACAAAGCTGAGTCTAGTAGCATAGTGGGAAGGATCAAAGTCTACTTGCGGTTCCTTCCACTCCGTAAGAAGAGGAGCATGTCGAGGATGAAGACATCACCGAAGATGCGGCTAAGATTGTAGATCCAATAAGCATGGTGAATATGAGTAATTAGACTGCCGATGCTATCACGGCAAATATTCGACATTAGTTCAGATAAAAAAATAGTGCTTTCTCTCCTACTGGACTGCTCCATCCTCTTTCAGTCCCTACACGAGTTTGGAAAGATATCTCAATGGACTTCGTCACCACATTACCGAAGATTCAGGGGTATGAGGTAATCTTTGTGGTGGTGGATAGACTTATGAAGTTTTCTCACTTTTGTCCTCTCAAGCATCCCTTCTCCGCTACCAACGTTGCTTCAGTTTTTATAAAAGAGGTGGTCAAGCTACACGGTGTTCCAAAAACTATCGTCTCTGACCGAGATCCAATTTCCGTGAGCTTGTTCTGGAAAGAACTGTTCAAGGCTGTAAGAATTCAGCTGTGTCTTAGCACTGCTTATCACCCACAAATAGACAATGTTCATAGAACCGTGATTCAATCCCACAATCCTACGATCTTACTATTCAAATTCATAGTTACGATCCAGATCGCAGGTAGGATTGATACCATGTAGGATCGTCAAAGGATCACAATTTTGTGGCACAACCCTACGATCCTACAATATAGATCCATAGTACGATTCTACGTTCCCATCGATCCCAATTTTATTTTTTGTTTATGTTATTCATCACAATGTGAATTATATCGTAACAAAATCTACAGAAATAAAAAGTTCTTAAAATTTGTAGAAAGTTTCATCATTCATAAAATATCATGACTTTGAACATTGCAACTGGATGTTATTTAAAACAACTTTTATATGTAGATTTATTTGAGATCATTGAGCTGATAAATACTCGAATATCATCTTCTCATTACTCTTCATCTTGAAAGATGAAAATTTTTACCTTATTGTTCATAAAATATATAACATTTAAAGTTTTATTCAATATTGTAATGGTTGGAAAATTCAAAGTTATAAAACTCTAAAGTATAAAATGAAAAAATAACTTAAAAGAACAAATACAAATTTATAAATTACTACTATTACTCTTATCATTTTTCCTTCTTGGTTTATAAATGAAACAATAAGATGTTATAACTCATTTTGACTTTGTGTTCCATTGCTTACTTACTTTTTTGAATGACATGGATGTGAAAACCCTGATTTTGTAAATAAAGAACTTGTAGCTCATAATATTCATTGGGAGGATGATGAAAGAAATTAAGACACATATACAAATTATGAAGTCAGTGGATTTGATTTATGTTTAACCTATCTCTTTTCATTTATCTTCTCTTTGGACAATATTATGTATTGTCATAGTTGTGGTCTTAATTTATTATTTTTTAATTCAATAATGCTATATTTTCTTACTCAAATTAAACTTTACGCTTTAAATAGAAGTTTTTATAACATATGTATATTTTTAAACAATATTAACTCACTTTTTGCAGGATCAAATGATCCCACGATTCGATCCCACGATCCGATCCTAGGGGTCACTTACGCTCCCACATTAGGATCACGATCCTAAGAACATTGCAAATAGAAGGACCAACTAAAGTCGTTAATCGTTGTTTGAAAGATTACCTTCATTGTTTATGTTTTCAGAAGCCTAAGCTTTGGTTAAAAGTTCTTTCATGGGCTGAATATTGGTATAACGCTTCTTTTCACCTTGGTTTGGACACTTCTCCATTCTGCACCGCACTCTGTACGGTCGTGACCCACCAGTTTTATTGAAATATTCCCCCTTGGGTTCCCTCGTAGAAGAAGTTGACGTGTGTTTGGCCGAAAGAGATCAGTTCTTGGATGAATTCAGGGAGAAATTACTGCAAGCCCAACAGAGAATGAAGACTCTAGCTGACCGTCATCACATGAATGTGGAGTTACAATTGGGTGACTTTGTCTTTCTGCGCATCCATCCATATAAGTACCCCACCTTGACCAAGAAACGGAATTCTAAACTGAGCCCCTGGTACTTTGGCTGATATGAGATTATGAGATCTCTGCAAAAGTTGGATCAGTGGCTTATACCTTGCAACTGCCACCAGGGATCAAAATCCATCCCACGGTTCATGTTTTTCAGTTACGCAAGGCCACTAGTACGTCTGTTGCATCCATGCCTCTACTAGCTGGCCTTACTTCATAGTTAGAATGGTTGCAGCAACCTGAGAAGGTTCTGGACTACCGGCAGCGTGACGGTCACCCTCGCCAGGTCCTCATTATGTGGCAGAACAGCCCAGTGACAAATGCTACTTGGGAGGTGGTGCGCGCCATCAACCAACAATTCCCTTGGTTCCACCTTGAGGACAAGGTGGATGTGTAGTGGGGGAGTGATGTTACGACTGATGAGGATAAGTTTTATGGGAAAGTCTATGATAGGAAAAGGCAAGGATAGAGGGCAGTAAAAGATTAGAAGATTTGGAAGGATTTGGTCTTACCGTTCACATTTATTAGTAGATTGAATATAGTGTGAGTATTTATTAGTAGTTTGAATATAGTGTGAGCATTTATTAGTAGTTTGAATATAGTGTGTTAGCATTTATTAGTAGTTTGAATATAGTGTGAACAGAATTAGAAATCCGACAAGTAAGTTACTATAAATAGGGAGTGGGGGTGTAAGCAGGATCATCCATGAATTGAACGTATTGTGGCTTCTTAGAGGATTAATAAACAGAAAGGTCAAGGTAACCTTCCCGTTTTCTATCACACTGTCCCCTGAAGGTTCCTTACAATGGCGATTACGATTCTAAATCTATTCCAAGAGTGCAGGTACCCTTTCTTCTTCGCAATTACTCTAGTCATTCTATACAGTATTCTATTCCTCCTCTCTACTTCCAGTGACATCTCCCCTATGTTTCCTTTTCATCATAGTCTACTTTACTCCGCCAAGCCTAATCTGAAACCCAATCAAATTCTTCATCATCATCTCACTCCCCGATCTCCTCTTCTCATTTGCCTCTACTTCCCCCCACCGTCATCACTACTAGTACCATCCCTGAACCTGAAACCCAATAGAATCCAGAGATAACCTTCTCATAAGGGTGAGAAGGGTATCTCTAGATTCGATGACTTGTTGTATGGGTTTGGTTCAAGTGTCGAAAATGCTTAAGAAAAGTAAATCTTATGTTTATGAAAAGTGAAATTACCACAAACTTATGAGAACAAAGTGAACATTTCATTATTTAAAAAGTGAATCTTTCATTTAAGAAACGTGACTCTTATGTTAAAAGTAAACATGAAGAGGGAAGAAATAAAGATGAGATGTTAAGTAAAGCATCCGGTCATCTGTGAGCGGATGAAATAGACTAAATAGGGGAATATTAAGAAGGAGCATCTGTTCCGGTCGGTAGGTAGTTAAACGTTACATTTATGTACAATAGCCAGCCTGACAATAGAAAAAGAATGATAGGCTGGCAATCTCTGATTTAGTATCAAAAACACTATAAATAGGGGTACATCCCCATGAAACACGTTACATTTTCGGACATCAATATAACTTGAGTACTCTTTCTGCAAAGTCTTCGCTCTCTCTCTGGTTAACATCGTATTCGCAACAAGGTAACATGATTAGGAAAGCTAGGGAAGTTGAGGGAAGACAGAACTAGGATGGAAATAGGGAAAGGGATGTTTATGCTTTTTCAAAACATTTCATATTAAACAATGTGAACCATTTTTTTTAAAGTGAATCTTTAGTTTAAGAAAAGTGAATTTTATGCTTGAACAATATGAACTTTTCATTATTTAAAAAGTGAATCTTTCATTTTTGAAAAGTGAATCTTATGTATAAGAAAAGTAAACCTTTCACATTAAATAATGTGAATCCTTTGTGTTCTAAAAAGTGAATCTTTAGTTTAAGAAAAGTGAATCTTATGTTAGAACAATATGAACCTTTCATTATCTGAAAAGTGAATCTTTTGTTTAAGAAAATTGAATTTTATGTTTAAGAAAATTAAAGCTTTCACATTAAACAATGTGAATCTTTTGTTTTTTAAAGTGAATCTTTAGTTTAAGAAAAGTGAATCTTATGCTAGAACAATATGAACCTTTCATTATTAATAAGTGAATCTTTTGTTTAAGAAAAATGATCCTTATGTTTAAAAAAGTGAATCTTTAGTTAAAGAAAAGTGAATCTTATGCTAGAACAATATGAACCTTTCATTTGTTGACAAGTGAATCATTCGCTTAAGAAATGTGAATCTTTAGTTTTAAAAAAGTGAATCTTATAGAATAATCATTTTGTTAATAAATAAGGTTTGTTTTAAAATTAAAGAAGATTTATTTTTTTAATGAATAAGATTCACTTTTAATAAACGTAATATATACTCATTTCACAAACATAAAATTTTGAGTTCACCAAAATATATCCATGTTGCATCTTGTTTTGAAGAGCACAAATAATGATGAACAATGATATAATTTTTTGTTTTTGTTTTTATACTTATATTTTGTAAGTTATAACACTTTAAAATTTAATATACTTGTTTATGCATACTCACTCAATCAGAGTGTGACACATGACACAAAAGCCATCTAGGTTTATGGCACCGGCGTTGGCTTCTTCATTTTGAAGTTTGAGTGGACACACCAACGTTTTGGGTTGAATTAATTCTCATAATTGTTATAGAGGGTTGCTATTTGCAGTACAAAATTACTAATCACCGCAGTACAATTTTTTTAAAATCATATTAACGTTGTAAACATGTAATGACGTGTCCCTGTTTTTTTTTTTTTCAAAAAAAGATATCTGAAAGTAATTTAACCCAAGAAGTTTGTAGTTGATTAGTAGCGAATTTTGCTAGCTATTTTTTTGTTGTAATCAATACTGAAATCTTTTTTGTAAGTGTTGGATTTGTTATTTATGTGTTTACACTATTAATATGATTTAAAATTAATGTGTACTGTGAATAGCAAAAACTTTACTATTTGCAGTACAATTTTTTTCACCAAACTTAGTTGAATAAGTTGGAATGCTATGGGGAGACACTTTTTTCTGAAACAAATGAGAATTGAATGACCAAATTTCAGTCAAAATGATTAAAACAACAAAGTTACAATAACTAAGTTACAACAACTAAGTTACAACAACTAAGTTAAAGAAAAACTAAGTTACAACAACTAAGTTAAATAAAAACTAAGTTACAACAACTAAGTTAAAGAAACATAGCAACAATGGTGTATTTGGGGCTGGATGGCAACTACGAGTGGACTTTTATGCACGTACGAACTGATACATCAGTTCGCCGAATGATGGAGAATTATATGTAGTGTAATGATTTCATCGATCATCTTCCATTACTTGTTATTTATGATCCTATTGAGCCCAATGATGATGATTTCCAGTAGCAAGAACCAACTTATAAGATGCGACGGAATGTAATAGCATAACGAATAGAGAGACACAAGTCAGGAAATAATTAGGTTATTGGTTATTGCATAATTGATCTTGTTAGTTCTCGTGGTAGTAACATTAGGTTTCTAATGAAATGATCACATATGTTTTATATCAATGTAACTTATAACATAAAACAATTTAAGGTTTTACATTTGGATATATTTCAGTTCTCGTGGTAGTAACATCGAAAACAACTTGTATTGAACATAAGGTGTGATTAATGTTGGTATGTTGTACACTGATGAGGAGGAGCAGTTTCTGCTACATTTCCTCACAGACAATGTAACTTAGGATCAAGAAAGTCTTTACATGACTGCTGATCGGAATGAACCCTAACTTTCAATTCTGCGAGTCATGGGGTTTGAATCCTAGGACTTTTGTTAGGAATTTCTACATTTTGATATATTTAGTTCTCTTGACATAAACATTAGGTTTGTTCCGCTTGGTAGATGTTTGGATTATTAGATAGTTATTCACTTTCAATTCTGTGATTCATAGGGTTTGAATTCTAGGACTTTTGTTAGGAATTTCTACATTTTGATATATTTCAGTTCTCGTGACATAAACATTAGGTTTGTTCCGCTTGGTAGATGTTAGATAGTTATTCACTTTCGATTATGTGATTCATGGGGTTTGAATTCTAGGACTTTTGTTAGGAATTTCTACATTTTGATATATTTCAGTTCTCGTGACATAAACATTAGGTTTGTACCGTTTGGTGGATGTTAGATAGTTATTCACTTTCGATTCTGTGATTCATGGGGTTTAAATTCTAGGACTTTTGTTAGGAATTTCTACATTTTGATATATTTCAGTTCTCGTGACATAAACATTAGGTTTGTTTCGCTTGGTGGATGTTAGATAGTTATTCACTTTTTCCCATCTATTTTTCGCGGATGATCTGGTTCTTTTTGGTAAAGCTATCCCTAGCCAAATTCGTGTTATGTGTGATTGCTTGGAGGAATTCTGCAGGGCATCAGGTCAAATAGTTAATTTTGATAAGTCTTCGCTTATTATTTCTAAATCTGTGAGTGCAGAGAAAGCTCGAATACTAGAATTAGAAGCAGGAATATGTTCTCCTCGAGACTTTGGTAAGTACTTAGGGGTTTATCTAAAGATGTTCAGAGGTGTTAGAGTTGGGTGCCCCTAAGCACTTACCAAAGTCTCGAGAAGAACACATTCCTGCTTCTAATTCTAGTATTTGAGCTTTCTCTGCACTCACAGATTTAGAAATAATAAGCGAAGACTTATCAAAATTAACTGTTTGACCTGATGCCCTGCATAATTCCTCCAAGCAATCACACATAACACGAATTTGGCTAGGGATAGCTTTACCAAAAAGAACCAGATCATCCGTGAAAAATAGATGGGAAAAAGTGAATAACTATCTAACATCCTCCAAGCGAAACAAACCTAATGTTTATGTCATGAGAACTGAAATATATCAAAATGTAGAAATTCCTAACAAAAGTCCTAGAATTTAAACCCCGTGAATCACAGAATCAAAAGTGAATAACTATCTAACATCCACCTAGTGGAACAAACCTAATGTTTATGTCATGAGAACTGAAATATATTAAAATGTAGAAATTCCTAACAAAAGTCCCAGAATTCAAACCCCATGAATCACATAATCGAAAGTGAATAACTATCTAACATCTACCAAGCGGAACAAACCTAATGTTTATGTCACGAGAACTGAAATATATCAAAATGTAGAAATTCCTAACAAAAGTTCTAGAATTCAAACCCTATGAATCACAGAATTGAAAGTGAATAACTATCTAATAATCCAAACATCTACCAAGCGGAACAAACCTAATGTTTATGTCAAGAGAACTAAATATATCAAAATGTAGAAATTCATAACAAAAGTCCTAGGATTCAAACCCCATGAATCACAAATTGAAAGTTAGGGTTCATTCCGATCAGCAGTCATGTAAAGGCTTTCTTGATCCTAAGCTCCTCCTCATCAGTGTACAACATACCAACATTAATCACACCTTGTGTTCAATACAAGTTTTTTTTGATGTTACTACCACGAGAATTGAAATATATCCAAATGTAAAAACCTTAAATGGTTTTATGTTATAAGTTACATTGATATATAACATATGGGATCATTTCATTAGAAACCTAATGTTACTACCACGAGAACTAACAAGATCAATTATGCAATAACCAATAACCTAATTATTTCCTGACTTTTGTCTCTCTATTCGTTGTGCTATTACATTACGTCGCATCTTATAAGTTGGTTCTTGCTGTTGGAAATCATCATCACCGGGCTCAATAGAATCATAAATAACAAGTAATGGAATATGATCGATGAAATCATTACACTCCATATAATTCTCCATCATTTGGTGAACTGATGTATCAGTTCGTACGTGCATAAAAGTCCACTCGTAGTCGCCCTCCAGGCCCAAATACACCATTGTTGCTATGTTTCTGTAACTTAATTGTTGTAACTTAGTTTTTCTTTAACTTAGTTGTTGTAACTTAGTTATTGTAACTTTGTTGTTTTAATCATTTTGACTGAAATTTGGCCATTCAATTCTCATTTTTTAAGAAAAAAGTGTCTCCCCATAACATTTCAACTTATTCAACTAAGTTTGGTGAAAAAAAACTGTACTGTAAATAGTAAAGTTTTTGCTATTCGCAGTACAAATTAATTTTAAACCATATTAATAGTGTAAACACATAAATAACAAATCCAACACTTAAAAAAAAGATTCCAGTATTGATTACAACAAAAAATAACTAGCAAAATTCGCCACTAATCAACTACAAACTTCTTGGGTTAAATTACTTTCATATATCATTTTTTGAAAAGAAAAAAAAAACACAGGGACACATCATCACATGTTTACAACGTTAATATGATTTTAAAAAAATTTGTACTGCGATGATTAGTAATTTTGTACTGCAAATAGCAACCCCCTATAACAAATTGTGAGAATTAATTCAACCCAAAACGCTGGTGTGTCCACTCAAACTTCAAAATGAAGAAGCCAGCGCCGGAGCCATAAACCTAGATGGTTTTTGTGTCATGTGTCACACTCTGATTGAGTGAGTATGCATAAACAAGTATATTAAATTTTATAAGTGTTATAACTTACAAAATATAAGTATAAAAACAAAAATAAAAAATTATATCATTGTTCATCATTATTTGTGCTCTTCAAAACAAGATGCAACATGTATACGGATATCGATAGAGAGAAGATTCTCTCCGCAAAACCACCATTAAAGAAGATGGATCTTCACATCTCTTGTTTCAACCAGTGCTTATATGAATTTCTTCATATTTCATGCGCACTCTTCACTTTCACTTCCCCCAATTTCACTCTTATGTACTCTGTCCAATTCATTTGCAAATAATACATGAATCCATCAATATCTTTTCTAAGGGAGTCTCATCATGCAAAGTTCAGTTGTAGAACATATAGTAGTCTATGGAAGGATTTCTTATTCCTAATGTGTAGTTGTTTTCGCCCCATCTCATTGACCGGGTGTTTTGTTGAAGGGGTATTTCATTATAATATTTCAAGATTTGAGTGGTGACTGAGGAGAAAAGGGTTGGTTTAGGGTGTTTTAAGCGGTGATATAGTGTTTAAGCCTGTTAACTAAAAATGAATGGACATTTTTTTATTATAATTAGAGGCACAAGGCCTAAGAGATCCGCAAAAGCGGTAATACAACCATGTCAACATGGCCACCACAAGCACAATGGGAATCCATACCTTGTCCGCACTACCCTTACACTCAAAACAAAACATCCTAACCCTTAGCTTTAGCTTTCGCCCTTACTTTCCTCTTACCCCTACTAACAGCCTTACTAAGATGAGAGAATTTACTAAAACCCACAAGGTCTTTTTTAGCGCCAAAGCTCTTCCTGGAGTTGGTTTGCGAACAGCTATCAGCACAAGCCCTTGCACCATCCCTGGACTCCTGACATCTCTGCCTATAGGACTCTCTTTGCTCACGGATGATTTCTTCAAAGTTGCTCAGGGCACGCCCTTCATCTAAAATCTGACAGCCAAGCTCCTTTGCTAGCAAAAGAGTCTGCCTAGCTTCCTCCTTGACATATTCATCATCCAAACAATCCACCGGCCCAGATGGTCCACCTCCAGGTTCAAATCCCGGGGGGAATTCGGGGTCCTCAAACAAAGCCCTAAGATCATCACCATCCCCTTCCCCCCTCTTGTTCGACAAGTGGGATCTCGAGAACAACGTCATGCTGGAAACTCCCTGGATTGACCGGAATTCTGCTAGACTCGAAGTCGGCCTCTAGCATCTCATTATTTAACTTCAAAAGCGAATACTTCATTGTTAAGTTTGATTGGATAGAACTTTAAGCGTATTAATCTCCTCGATCGATTATAATGCCCATTTCATCCTCTCATGAGCCAACGGGGCCTAGTAATTACCCATCACCGATACAGGGCAACAATTTATTACACGTTATTGATGCATTTAGAAAGCCATTTACCATCAATCAACCCAAAAACTAATGAAAAAAAAGGCGTGGGAGAATCCATGATGATCATCTTTTTGATAGTGATATTTGGTTGGTAATAAGTAGAAGTCAATAAAGCTAGCAAACAGGAGGAGAAAACGGAGGTTGGGATTAAAAAAAAAACAAAAAGTTAAAATTGCACATGGCAGGCAAATCCAATAATGCTTAATCGAGTGCAATTCATACCATAATTGATGGACCCCCTTTTTTCATTCCATCAGGACCGGTCTACTTTCTCTCTATTTACCACACTCGGCCTCGGCTACTCTCCTTCTGTTTACATAGGTTATAAATTTTTTACCCACCCTTGATTGAATAACTCTTTGAAAGATCCTTACATTGAGTTGGTGGCATCCACAATTCGCTCACAATGTTTTTTTTTAATATGATCTTAATAGTATGATCAATTGTACGACATCTAAGTACATATGAAAAATAATTTACCAATTTGAATACGTAATTTTCGCACATTTGATCATTTATACTATGTAGAACATTTTAGTCACATTGTCGTTTCTCAACGACACAACAATCACTTTTGTTAAAAATAATAATACAACAGAGTCAAAATTCTATCACCATCGAGAGAAACAACTGGCTCCATCTGATCATTTTTTCTCAGCTGAAATCAAACGGATTCAATTCTGTTTTCACCATTCTAGGACTCTACACCGTTCTCCTTTATACCAGCAATTTTATTTTATTTGGTGCACAATGTTAGTAGTATTGGTTAAGTTCGGATTCCTTCTCACTACTTCATTATTGATTTGATACGATGAGAAAGACTATACTACTACCTAAATACTATTCAGCAGCCGCTAACTGTATGGCCCAGCTATATACACTGCACTTTTTGGGGTGTCTTAAACTGAACGTTTTCTTTCTCCCCGGCAAAAGAGCACATCCTTCTAGGTGACGAGGAGACAGATGCTCCAGTCATGCCATAATCATAGTGGAAAAAAGGTTAAATCCGGTCCCCGCTAATCTCTGCGGTTCTACCGCAAAAGAAAGGATCTGAACGGCAAGAAAATCACAAGCACTGTTTTGTTATTTCCATAATCTGTCTAGAGGGGTCAGTAGTAGACATGATTGTGAAAGAAAGGCTCCTTTAGAATGACTTCACGGTCATCAACATGACTGGAAGAACTTACTACGAAGAAATGGGAGAAAGATTTACACAATGGAAGAAAACTATAGTAAATCTCATTATTTGTCTCAAACAACAGCTGCCGACAGACGCATTTACAGAGATACCCTATCTTATTAATTACGCATAAGCCATATCAGGAGTTATTAGTAATTCCTGAGCCACAGCCAAGTGTGTGACCAGTATTTCCTCCGTAACTCAGCGAATCTCAAACTGGGTGTCACATTTGAAACAAGAAGCACTGACCTAGGGTTTGGGGAATAGGGTGAAAATGCAAACGAGCTTGCATAGCAAACATCTATATGAAAATCTTCCAGTGTCCAATCTCATTCATTCACCAAAGAGGTCAAAACCATCAAGTAACACCTTCAGATTGGAATGGCATATAGATGATCGTAAAGTCGTTGTAGATTTACAAACAAACATAAAATCTGGCATACATGTAAGTTCACTCAGTCAAATAAAAGAACACAGAAATGGCATTACAAGATTTCATGGTTGCTACAAAACCCGTCTTATAATTTGATAGAAACTGATGATATCCAACTCTATTATCACTTGTTGTCACTCGTTCATAACAGGTTTGTTCTCGCTTGCTTTTGGCCTCTGTGACTGAGGCTTCTGCTCTTCAGTTTTCCTGCATCAATTCCAACACAACGTCAATATCTCAACAGAATATAAGTTAGCGAGAAGATGGGTCACAGTTATGGCTGTGCCCTTATACTAAGATGACATGAGGGCAAATCTAGTAAAACAGAGCCAGGAATGTTAAAAATTGCACACATAGCTGCAATATAAAGACGACAAAGCAAAAGATAATACATAACTACAAAAATACCACCAGACATGATTAAGCTATCATCCTTGCTAAAGTTGCTAGCTCTAAATTATAATGAGATCACATTTATTAAACAACCTCAGAGCTAACAAGCATTCTCACTCAAAACAACATTCTTGTGAACCAGACATATTAATCGCCTGCTGTGAATGAAATCATTGCAGCAGTATGGGCGGTAGTGAAGAAGGTTTGACATCCCCCAATACCAAGATTTATGAAAAGGAGATTAAGTCATTCAATCTTTGAAACAAAACTTTCAACCCTATCGCCCTCATCTTTCAGCCACAGTTAAAGCTAAACAAACAAACCACAACCATTTATCTTTCTACAAGTGATCTGCCCGCAACAGATCCTTATTTTGAAACATCCAAGATTAATGAAAAGGAGATTAAATCATTCAATCTTAGAAACAAAACTTTTAACCCTATCCCCCTCATCTTTCAGCCACTGTTAAAGCTAAACAAACAAACCACAACCATTTATCTTTCTACAAGTGATCTGCCCGCAACAGATCCTTATTTTGAAACATCCAAGAATTCACTCTTCTCTATAAAACTCACCATTCAACTTAAGATAACTATACAATGATAAAAAGGTATAGTGAACTACGCATTTTCCAGTTTATTTTTCAAGCAAAATTAGTATATAAATGCAACAGGCCACCATCATCCATTGCTGAAGTTGCAAAGCATCAGCTGTAATAAACTGGTATAAAAACATGTTAATTTGATCACCCTAATTGATTAGTTTCCAACAGTATTTCAATAACTCAACATATTTTCCACGCTAACAAACAGATAATGCAGCTAAGTATAATATAAGGGCAAGCATTTCTTGTTACACCACTCCTGTTCGAGCATTCTTAGCGCGATGAAAACTTCAAACTTATGCTTCTCATCCAATAATGATGAGCCAATAAACTCTATCAATCACAGTATTCTTCTAGTAATTCCATATGACAACCCGGTTGAGGAAAAAAAATTAAAACGGAAAACAAGAGAGAACGTAAAAAGACCTCTTGTCAGAAGCGCCGCCCTTCTGGCTGAGGAAAGATCTGAAGAGGGGAGAATTGACGTCGTAAATCATCTTCTTTCGCCTGCAAAATTTACCGTTCAGAGATTTTGTTGAAGACCGGAAAAACCCTAGCTAACTTCCTCAGAGATTACAACGAGCGTGAAACGAATTAGCTTTGTTCCTCAGCCACCATGCTGGGTTCACTATATTAGTAACATTAGGGCCCGTTAGGCTCTATTGTGGGATCGCAAATGAGCCAAACTTGAGCAAGGCCCACTTCAATTTATGTGAATCTGCTAGCAAATTCGATTTCGGTTTGAGCCTGTTAACTCCATAGTGGACGCATTTTGGGCCACCTGTTTATGATTTCAATTTCTCGCTTTAGAATACATATTTTAGGTTTCCAAAAATTATTCTATTTACAAATTGACATCGTATGACCTTAATTCCATCCATCGTTTCACATAATATATATTATAATCCTATTCTTCTCAAGCTGCTAAAGGCAACCTCAAATAATGAAAATCCAAGAAAGTTAAAAGGTAAAATTATTGTAATAATAATGAAGATATAGTGTTAGATCATTATTTTTACCTATACGGAAAATGATGTAAACAATAATGAATTTCATGTGGTGTTAGTTCTTTCGATCAGATTTTTTCAAATGAAATATACCATTTCATTGCAACGGAACAAGAGTACAAAAGAAAAGAGAAGGGCCAACGATACATAAGTCATAATCCAGATTAAACTATATCTAATCCCAAGAGTAAAGCTATTTAAAGCACAAAACCTTGATTGAAAACTACTGATATAATCTTTTTTATTTTTTGACTAAAAGAAGTAGGTGGGAAACATGAAACTACCTTAATAGATGAACAATACCAACTAGCCACATTGCTAAACATCGAAAGTATCAAAATCTTTGTTTGAATCACAAAAGTAGATTGCTCGGGAAAGAGCACACCTTTGCAGATGTCAACGCAATCTCGAAGCATGATTGAAAGTGTTTTGATGGCCATTGAATTATCAGATCATTCCTCACAAATTCATCCATTATGTACCAAGCACTAAAGGCAACTCCTCACCTTTTGGGGGAATACACCGTCTGAAAAGACTTCCATATGCATACTTTCTTCAAAAGCATAACCATAACAACTAAGAGGACCCAACTTAGTAGATACACCAACATCCCATCATAGGGTGCAATCTTCCCAAGAAAATAAGAACATAAGAAAAATAGGAAAGAAAAATGTAAAATGTGGTTTTAGTATTATGGACAACAAGGTAGGTGACTTGAGCAAGGGAGTCACCTAGTTTCTGACAACTAGGCGTAAAAAGCTTTGTCCCTATTGGTAGCCCCCAGGCTCCCTAGAGGCTTGTTGATGTTATTTTGATCGGCAAACTCAATTCAATACTGAAGCCCGTTTTAAGACTAGCCTGAAGCGAAGCCCGTCAGTCTTGAACTGACGAACAGAGAAGAAGATAGAATATTTAACAAGATTTTATATAGCTGTTAAAGATAAAATCTTGAATGATAAATTCTCACACGGTCTCTATATCTATATAAGGGGAAGAAAGTCTAGGCCATAGAGATAACATTCACGCAAATAAGAAAATCAGAAATACTATGTAATTTGCTAGAGCAACAGTAAGGGTTAATATAGAGAAAATCAGAGAGAGAGAGAGAGTGAGATTGTAGAGTAAATTCAGAGAGAGTTTTGTTGCTGATTTCGTTGTAAGTACTTGAGTTCAGAACTCAAGTTACGTGTGGTTTATGTCAAGATAGTGTTCTTGACATGAGGGTTTGTATTAGTGAATACGTGATTGTGTAACCATTGTTATACGTGATTATAATAAAGGTTCTACCTTTATGCTATTCTGGTCTTTCCTTCTTTCTCCCGTTCGTCCTCAGTTCTGAACTCAGACCATCGACACCCCTGAGTTGCAGACTCAGCACCGACATCTAGGAATCAACAAGGCTGCCGTTGAAACTGATATCAAAACCTACTTTTCTCCTGATGAAATGGGGATTGGATCTGATGGGTGGTTTGCTCTTTCATCTATGACATTTTCCCATTTTTTCCCTGAATCATCAAGCTGGTTCAGCTGCCACACTTCTTTAAGGGGATTATCATGGACAACACGGTCAAACTTGTGTTCTTTACCACCAATCACCAAAGGACCCTCGTCGATCTTCATCAAAAAACGAACCTCATCAGAATTACATTGCCTCTTTTAGCTCTTCCAATCCGCAAACCCATCACTCGAAGCCATGGACCATACGGGATGACTCTTCACTAGTTTCACTCTTTTCAAGACAATTTATGGTTGCATGTAGAAAGATGCCGCAACAAAGACAAACAAATGGCATGCGTTCATAAGTGATCCTAAGAGCCGTATCAATACCATTCATGGAAACCATAATACATTGTTATATCGGTTTGTAAATGTCAATTAGAACTTTTATACGCCTAAGTTCCCCACCTAGCCTTCCATCATCTTCACCAAATTCTACATATTTACCAGCACAGTCACCCTATCTCCTAGCAAAATATTTATGCTAAAAGAGGAAAGGAACATCATGAGATCGTACCCAATAGGGATCCAACATAAGAGGTGATCTCTTGGGGCCTTCCTCTTAAGAACACGTTGTAAAGCTAGAAGGGAGCCATCGAAGGACCAAGGGCCTCCATTTAACACTGCATGCATGATTTTTTCCTTCTTGAACTCAAAAAGAAATAAGTCCAAAGCAACTGACCAAACCTTAAGGTCCCCAATTATCCTCCAAACCCTTCATAGGGCATGCTTTATAGCTCGAACATCAATATTTTTGAAGATAAGATCTTACCTAATAAGCATCTGTCCAAAAGAAGAATATGTCATTCTTTTAATCAGTTCATTGATTTATCAAAATCCAATTAATAGAGTTGATCACCGACCCTTTCGTAAATTATGTTTATGATACTTAGTGTCTTTAGATTAAACTGCTTTTAAACCTAACATGTAAGAATTTAAAATATGTTTATTTTGCATAATAGAGCAATCCATCTTCAGCCAATTAATATTGTATAACCGTTTTTTAGCAATGATTATTCTTTTCTTCTTTCTTGGATTCGCTCACCTTGGCATGTTTGTGCCATATATGTAGCATAAAGAGGTGTTCCTTGTATGGATCTCGCCCGAGACCCACGTGGGTCTTGCAGTCTCCTTCAATAACACACTGCCACATATGGAACAGCTAAAACAAAAACAACCACAAATATGCCAAGACAAACAAAGTTAAGTCAAAACATGTGTGGATCCTACGAAGTTTAAAATTTAACTTTCATTTCTTCCACTCTAAGGTTCACTTCTTTAGTATCTCCTCGTTATTAAATTATTATCAACATGCAAATTGTCATTAAAATAAATACTAGTTAGCCGAAAGTGTTGATCTAGAGATATTGAAAAGAATGAGTAACCGGAAGTATATTTTCCTCCTTTCTCCTCATCCATGGATGACGTGTTGTATTGAGATAGAACAAATATGGAGCATGACCATCTTCATATTTCAATAGATATAATTATTTAAATACTTTGCTACCTCCTGGCTGAACCCCAAATCGATCTCTAGGGAATAGAAATCGATAATTGATGACTTTGCCTTCACTCTCTTGCACCTTAGTCATGCTAACAACTACAATATAGATTCACATCTCCTTATCCGTGAGAGGTATTTTAGGACGTACAATGCCCAACAAAGGGTTCATTGGTTGCAGCGATACTGATTCCTATCGACAACAAACTGGGGAATTGAGTTCTCCAATCCACGAGACCATATTTCCCAATTACACCCTAGGTTATCGATAATTGTTGTTGATGTTGACTGACTTATCCTTTATAGAAATATCAGAACAAACACCGAAAGTATCAAAATCAAACTTTTATTCCTAATTCGATTTTCAAGTAGAACTGAATAACCGAATGCTTGTCCCTATACAAAATCCTCAAAAAATACCCTAATAGCTAAGAATGCCCTCAAGCCAACTTCTATAAAGAGTGCAAGACCTTGGTCTCATCTCGATGGTGGTCATTATGGAGAACTTGATGTTTTATATGACCTTAGAGGCGTCTTTAATATTGTTCATTATGCCCCACTTTTATTGTTCGATTCATAACTCATAATCCTTGGATGTAAGCACTACTTTTCAGACAATTAAAGTTCATGAGACTTCTTCGCTTTTAATAGTGTGATATCCATGTTAGGCGATTGAGGAGTGTATAACAGCTGGTGGGGATACTCAGCCACTCGCAAATGCCATACGTATGGAGTTGGTCAAGGGAGCACGAAAACACAAACCAGTTAAAAGATAGGGGTCCCATTGTGAAACCCATGACTGCCTTTAAATACCTTTAAGGGTGAGGCTTTGATGTTTATGGAGAATGAGGTGGTTTGGTGGTTGAAACACGCTGCGTGATCCATCAAGCAAACATATGTGCATGGGGGAGGGGGTGGAGATTAAGAAAGAGAAGGTTCGACAGGAGAAAGTCTCAGTCGACCAACTTGTAATTCTTTCTAATGTCCACCTTTATTGTGTACTGAGGGGAGGAATCGTATCTTTGATAATGTTTCATAACTTTTTAGAGAGTAAGATAGATAAGATTATTGTTAACATCATTTCCAACCATTGTGGAAGCAACTTTTAATAGACTTGCAAAGTACCTATAATAGCTTTAAAGAACATAAAGTTGAACCATTCGACACATGAACTTTTCATTTACAAATGTGGGTATACCGTATATTCAATCTCATTATTATCAACCTAATAGGTAAGAGAGGCCCGAGTGTTGCCATCCAGAAACCTATCACTGAAAGGTCAAGACCCATGAAGTATACTTAAAATGCTTCTTAAAGCTAAGAATGCACTAAAAATGACCAACCTAGCATTTAACAATCTAGGGTTACGTCTTGCTCATTAGTTATGGTAGATGATATGGTGCATCTGGTGCAACATATTCAAATGGATCAAAGGGTTATCGAGGAGCAATGAGCACTAACCTTATTAGCTGGACATGTTATGTGCAAATGAAGAAAACAAAAAGTTAAGATTTTCATTGGCTTTGTCACAAATTTAGGGATTTTGGAAAGCAAAATAAATATACTGATCTTCATTATGTTGATTTTTGGACTTGATGTTGGGATCTTGCTTGTTACTTTTTTTTTAATATTGTCTTTTATGCTTTTTAAAACCAAACTAGTATTGTTGTTGAGTATTACGAAGGTTGTAATGTTGGGTTTTTACAGTCCCAAGCTTGGAATTCGACATGGGGTGAATAGACGAGACAATGGAAGAAGGTATCAAAATGCAATGGGCAGCGTCAAGTCGGGATTTCATCGCTGCTAGATTAACACACATGCGGAAAAGTATTACCTATTTTTTGTTGGTAAAGGTCAATTGCATATCTGCGCTTGTGTTTTTATAATATTAATGGGAGGTTTGTTGTTGTGACTAAGAAGTATTACATCAACTAGGAATAAGTCTATGGGTGCGTTCACTCGTAATATTAAAACAACCCCCATTTCAAACGCAGGAAAACCTGCGTTATAATTAATCTGATTGTGTGAGTGGAGTATGGGTCTCAATCAAATAAAGGTCCAATACTCAAGTGACATCTGCCATTTTATTGTTCTTGGGTGCTATACAATTTTTTGCGCAGGGAACAAACACACCCTATATTATGATGGCTATACTTATTCCATGAAGGATCTAAATCCTACCTAGCATTTTTTTAAACTTTTTATTCGAGGGAGTTGTGCTAGTCGTTTATTTATAAACAAAAACTAAGCTTAATTATATATGTTGTCAATTTTTTGCCACATAATATACCCAATGTTTTTGCATTTGGAGATGATATTCGTGATTAGTAAGCAACATTTACCAACTTCGATTGGTGGGAATTTGTTTTGGGCAGGAAACAAAATGGAATAAAAAAGGAATGGTGGAATGAAAAAGAATCCCGATGTTTGTTTGTGCGGGGAAATAGAAATGAATAATCGGTCAACGGTCAATGACTTCTAATCAATAACCATCAATTGTCCATTAACATTCACTAGTAACTGGTCGATAGTTATCAGTCAATGACCCTATGTCACCGGTTTAAAGTGTACCGAGAAGATAAAATCTCATTCCCTAATAAGATTAGAAAATTAAGTTAGAGATTTAAAAAATGAAAATAAGAAAAACGAACTAAACAAGATAAACCAAAACTTGGGAATATTACATCGCCCACCCATGACGTTTGGCGAAATTACACACCCCACCCACGAGGTTTCAAAAATTACTTTGCCCACCCATGTGGTTTTCACAATTTACATCCAACAACTTTTCTAATATATGATCAACTTAAAAGATGGTTATATCCCAAATTGATGAAACTTTACATGGACGATATTAAAGTGTTTATTTTGGTAAAACGTGAAATCCAACGTTTTTTAAGCTCATATATGATCCGTGGGACCCAATGAACGTGTCTCATGTTTCATTGGGTCCCACAGGCAGGGGCGGAGCCAGGAATAGAAGTTGAGGGGGGCAAAGACAGAATTATAAAAAATTAGGGGGTGTTTTTATTAAATTTTTCTAAAAAAATTTTTTTTTTACTCTATAATTTTGTGTAATTTAACAAAGTTAGGGGGTGTTTTCCCTTTGGAATACACATGGCTCCGCCTCTGCCCACAGGTCATATATGACCTTAAAAACTTTGAATTTGGCATTGAACAAAATATAACACCTTAGCATCGTCCATATAAAGTTTCATCAATGTTGAACAACATTTAACCATCTTTTAAGTTGATCAAATATTAGAAAAGTTGCTGAATGTAAAATTGTGGAAACCACATGGGTGGACAAAGTAATTTTTAAAACCTCGTGGGTGGGGTGTGTAATTTCGCCAAACGTCATGAGTGGACGGTGTAATTTTCCCTAACAAAATTGATTACCCAAAAGATAACTCAATTCCCTGATGTATGGTGAGATTCTCCACCTCTGCAATTCATAATTCATATCACATCGGAAGTATCACGTCAGATTCGGTTCGTGCATCACTTTATATTCAAAATTGGCAGATTTATGGTGAGATTCTCCACCTTCTATACAACGACTCATGAGAATACCACTGTTGGTGTAACAACCATCCTAATCACTCTCTTTACTAATAGGATTAACATCTGAAACTTAAATCGCATTTAGAATAGGAGAGAGTCAACTTTTTTTTTTCGAAAATAGAAGAGAACTTTTAATCGCAAATTGTTGTATACGTTTTTTTTAATAAAAATTATATTCTTAAAAGGGAAATATAGAACGTAGATAATTATCTATCTATAATTACAATTAAAAAGTATAATCTATGAATACCCTAACCTAGATGGGGTCATAAATCCACTAGCTAGAAAGACAAAATAAAGTAATAGGATAATATCCAAAAACACCTAAAAGGTTAGAATATGATGACCGAAACAAACACACCAATAAAACAGGAAAGATTAAAATAAGACGAGAGGGGTAAAAACGTGACATTGACTTACAACTTTTCCCAGGTCCCACCTTCTCTCCTCTTCCTTCCAATCACCACCCACCCAACAAACATGAATTTATGAGCAGAAAGAAGAAACAAAGGGATCGGGAGGGTGACGGGCCAAAAATTCATGAACAAAAATAATAAAAAGGTGGTGGTGGGTGGCAGATGCATGAGCGAGCGAGCGAGCAACTATCACTCCCTCATCTGCCACCTTCTATTTCTTCGCTCCCTCTCGTAGTATCCTCCGAGATTTCCTACCCGCCTCACCCTCCCCGTGTTTGTTCTTCCCGGACTCCACCGACGTGACTGGTACGAGTTTTATCTTCACTTCAATGCTGTATACCCCCATCAATGTAGTGAATTGGGTCGACTTGAAATTGGTTCCTGGTTTTTGGGTCTTCCTGTTAATCGGTCGTTCTCCGAAATCACTTCAACCTTTGGGTTGGTTGATCTATGATTGACCCGTTTGTTTGATTCTCTCCCGTCTTTTGTCGGCGTTATGTGTTGTTTCGTAGTAGGTCCCCTCGCCTTGGGTTGGGTAGAATTTTCCCCTCTCCTTCTTCCTTCCTACTACCATCTATTTTGTGCGGTATTGCTTCCTCCGCTTTGGGTATCGATCTCTTTCGTCCTCCCTCTCTCTATCCTCCCAGTGGCTGTCCAAGAAGGTGGTAGGTTGATTCGCGAGGGTGTTGACTTCTTGTGGACTTCGACTGTGCGTTCCTTTTACTGTGTCCATTTTTCTAATATATTTACCAATTACTTTCTGTCTTCTTCTTCCCCGCCCCTCTGTGATTTTCTTCTGAAAGAGGATTTTACTTGTGCAATCATCGTGGCTTTACTTATACTCATCGTTGTTCGTAGACGGTTTCTATTCTGGGTTCATTTGTAATCAACTTGGTAAATGTAAGCAACTGGCTTGAGAAAGTAAACGGATGGTTGTGCTCAAGGTGGTCAGCTTCTTAATTGGACTTACCATGTCAAATTCCTCTATTCAGATCACGTGGTTTGTTTGAAGTAGCACTAGCTCATCCTTTGTACTTCTAGATTAAAATTTTCATATGGATACGTCGTTTCAAAGGAAATGGTCTTGAATGTGCAGATATTGCTAAGAATTGTTGGTGCCAATTGCATAGCTAGTGTATCGTTTTCTGATTGGAATGTGCTATTGTTTCTAAGAATCATTGTTGTTCATCAGTTTACTACATGCTGGGAGCGAATTATAGCAGTGCTTTTTTCTCTCATTTTCTGTAATTTTACTCAGCGAGATGATCAACTATTTCGGATTGTTTTCTAACTTGAAATTCCAATACTTCTGCTATTGAAGATTGTACTGATAATCTTGTCCGATCTATCTTCTGTATACCAAAGTACTTGCTAATAAATAGTCTTTCTTTTCAGAACACACACACTATGGTGAGCTTAAGGCGACGAAGGTTATTGGGGCTTTGCTCTGGTAGGTATCCTATACTGACACTGACGCATCAGTTCTATAACGACAATTCAAAAAATGGCTTACTTTCTTCAACAACACTTAGCTTTTTCTTTTGTTGACTTAATAAAAAATAAGTTCATTCATCAGCTACTTAGAATTCAAATTGCTGTTGGTGGAGATGTGAATTGAACTAAATTCTCTGTTTACGGTCATAAGAATGGTTCTTGAAGGTTTTACTTTGTTCTGTGATGACAGGTCTGCCGAATTCTGTTGTGGCTCCATCTCCTATGTACTTTGACAATGAGGGTGTAGCTCAATTCGGTCCTCCTCCCCGCAGAAGCACAAATCTTGCAGGAAGTAGTGCTTATCCAAAGCCTTGGGATGAGAAGAAGAAATACCCAAGGGTATGTAGTACACTCCATTGTTATTTTGTGCCTGAATAGAATGTTGTCAATTCTGCTATTTCAGATCACAGTAGTAGTAATTCAATACATATGACCTGCAGTGTAACAGAATGTAGATGTTATAATACAGTTAGATCACCAATAACCCTGGATAGGATGAATGTTTAGTTATTTGACCATGAAGAGGGTGCAATTGTTTTTTTTGCTGATGTTTTTTGTCACCAGGATGTGAACTCATCATTAGAGCCTGGTTCATCAAATGCACTGGTTTCAAGCAGCTCATTGAAATATGAGAGTGATCATCAACCTCTTGTTTCGGGTTCTAGCGCTGCTTCACAGGAGCTGAGAACTGAAGTATCTCCAGGTCTTTTCTCTGCTTCTGCTTGTGACACAATGTTATTCATTTAACTATGTCAGAAAGACCTGGTTGGGTTCAAATTACTCCACCAAGGAGCTAGTGGAGTTAAATTTTGAGATTTGTCTTTCTTTTTGTTGGTTTACCACCACAAAGAGCATCATGCTGATGGACTGACTCATTTTATCGTGGGTATTGCAATGGTAGATCCTGAGGTGAAACGCAGAAAGAAGCATAGAAGGAAGAGGATGCACGACCCAGAGCAATGCGTGATGAGAGGGGTGTATTTCAAGAACATGAAGTGGCAAGCCGCAATCAAAGTCGATAAGAAGCAAATCCATTTGGGGACTGTCGGATCACAACAGGAAGCTGCCCGCCTTTACGACAGGTAAGGTAAATCAGTCAGTAGTCTAAGGAAGGTTTGAGAAGAGTGGTATGTCTCTTCATCTCTATTGCAGTTCCAATAGCAATATATGAATATTCATTCATGCTTTCAGCGCTCTACTGCACATTTTGGTGGTGTCTGGTTTCCATTCCATCTTAGTGATCACCGTCATGATTCCTGGACCTTTTGTTTTTCTTAGGGCTGCATTTGTGTGTGGGAGAGAGCCAAACTTCGAGCTACCAGATGAGGAGAAACAAGAGCTTCGGAAGTTCAAGTGGGAAGATTTCCTAGCCATGACCAGACTCGCCATTAGTAGTAAAAGTAAAGTCTCCAACTGCCATCTTTTGTGTCTGTGTTAGTTATACCTCATGGATTTGATGGGTTTTCCTCTTTTTGATTCAGAAATCAGGAGACGACGGGGGTTTGGTTCACAGTTGAAGCCCGAGCCACCACGAGTGCAAGACAATGTCAGCCTCCGCGAGGATGCAGAAGAGCAAGAGGAATCAACCTCTTAAGAAAGAACCATACTTCATCATTTTTTTTCTTCTTTTTAATTAGTTAATTCATAGCGCCATTCTTTTACCGGCTGAATTACAGATGCCTACTAGTACTCACGATGGAGATAGAAACATCTCCAGGGTAACTTCTATGCTCTTGATGTTAAACAGCTGATTACTGCATAGTTTATATATAGTCTCATAAGGTGCAGTTTTATTATGGACTGATAGGCATATCAGTACATGTTGTTGGTATGTCTGAAGAACGATGAATAATTTACAGTAAATATAAATATGCCAATTTGATCGTTTCATAGATGAGATTTCGGATACTATTGCTGATTTTAGTAACGTTGTTATTCTCTCAACAAAAGGTCCCAACAACGCTAGAATTGACCTGATTCTGCTAGAATATACAGTTGCATTACGAGCTTACTAGAGTCTCACCAGTAAGGAGATGACGGCAAGCAATGTCTTTCGAATAAAGGAAAAAAAAAAAAGAGATCCGCAGATAAGAGGAAACAAAGTGGTTTGTGAGATTATTGAGGCAATTTATTGAACCAACAAGTACTTCTCTTTGAAGTATAATCCTAATTACCATCTATGGGGTGGGGTGTCAATTCTGTAATCTATTGTCACATGTAGAATAACTTACCAATTCAACTATCTCGTTTTTGACACAACCGATATGTATTTCTATCTTCAGTTTTTACATTAAAAGAATAAAATTACACAATCTTAATTTTAAATTAAAGTGTGATCGAACATCAATCAGCAGTCACTTCTTACAATACAATTACCATACAAAATTCTTTCTTGAACAATCAAATGCTGTTCCTATTTATGTTTGTAAGAAACATACATGAATTGACACACTATTCAAACACTATAGAAATTATAAACTAATGCTTGTTTCTTAAAAAAGAAAAGAAAAACTAATATCTTTATCAAAAGATTACCCATATGATTTCCACATGATGAACTGGTAGTGGTGGGCTTTGTTCTCAATTTAGTGAAGACAGACACAAGATTCGGTAACATAGTCTACTCCCCACTTTGCATTCAGCTGGTTTGTGATGGTCAAAAGATGATTATAATATTATATATTCTATAGAGCTCATTACCGAGGGAGGTTCTTGAAAAGACAGACCTTGCTTATCACCAAAGTTGCCCTCACATATGAATCTCTTCAGTTTTTGTTGTTGGAGAATGGGTCTCCTTCTTACCGTTTACCTAGATTGGAACTTGATGGTTGAGTTCAATCTAATGGTTATCTCTCCTAGTGAGACCAAGTAACTTTAGAAAGCAATGTTTTGGGTGAAGAGAAGATCTCAATGTACCGAGATCTAGGTAGTTTCATCAGGAGTATGTGTGAAGTCTTTTTCAAGTTTCGGAAGATGAACTTTTGTTGCTTTTTTGGTTCAAGGCTATATTTTCTTATGTTCTTAGTCAAGCTTCAACAAGTATTTTCAGTCTAGATCATTATATGGTCAAGACCGTTTGGGAAGAATGCTACTCCATGCTTGACTGTTCAACACGCGAGTCTTACTTTGGATGACTTATGATAGTCTCATATTCAACATTATCAAAGTGTTTTTAGCTAGTTTCATAACATGCTCAATTGTTTAGGAGCTTGCCTTTTAAGTGGTAGTTATAGCATTTGTTATGAACTAGCTACTAAGTTGGTCCGGAAGACAATGGATGGTGATGAAAACTTCAAAGAAAGAGCTATGGTGATGAAAATTAGTAGTTTTCATTGTCTTAAGTTTAGAGCTAGCTTTATTTACTCTTATGTTGTTAAATGGTTATCTTAAGTCTAGATGTTTTTGGATTCTGCAGGGAATCGATTTTTTCATCAAACTTATCTTCATTCAAATGATTAATGATGGAGAATTTTTCTATTCCCTTAAGTTGAGCGGTGGTTATATTGTGAATGAATATCTCAGGTTTACATTTGAAAAGAAAAATCGGTGGTGATGGACAGACCGGATGAGTAACCGGGTCACCTTACTAAAGGAACTATCAAACGACGTCGTTTAGCTTGCCCACCGCGGATTCGACTCTGGTAGTAAGTCAGCCATCGTGTTGCCAGTACTTGCTACCAACTCTCTGTTTGAGAGACGAGGAAGCAAATTAAAATGGCGTATCCAGAGACAGAATCAGCTAATAGAACCGGAGGCGATGCAGCTTCAACTCCTCCTCCTTTCAGTGGCTGGCAAGAGCGGATTTTGTATCCCACCATTCTCGGAGGTATTTATTTATTCTTCCTCTCTACATCACCTACTTTTCCTCTCCGCAAACTTGTTTTTCTCCTCCAACCACTTTTGGAAGCACTGGGAGAAGTCGACAGATCGTGAGATGTGCAATCAATCGTCCTTTTATTTCCTGCCTAAACTGTCTTTTTTTTTTTTGTAATTGAAGAGGTGGGGGCGGGGGGTAGGGATTTATTTTGCGAAGGAGAAGGAAGCCATAAGGTCTGTTCATTAGTGTTGATTAACACAAACAAACTAAATTTCTTTTCTGTTTTTGTTGGTTTGATAAATTATTGGCCAGGGATCGCTGGGGGAGCAACTGGTTTGGTATCAAAGCATCGGAAAACTCATGGACTTGGGAATATTTCGTCTACTTATGCTACTAATCTCGCTATTGTTTCTGGGTGTTACTGCGGTAAAGCCTGCCTTTTCCGGTTTGATACATATGAAATGTGGTTGTTACTCCATGGTTTTATTTGATGCTTTGAAACATCGAGTTCTAGGTTGTAAAACGATGATTGACCGTGGCTTTATATCCATGATTACATGCTGTGGAGAGTCATCACGTGGTTCTAAAATGTGGAACTGTTGTTACAGTTATAAGATAGTGAAACTAATGTTGCTAGCTGATACAGTTTCTGCATGTGATGTCTTGAGTTTTCAAACATCCGGGATTTAGGTGTACCATGTGGTGACTGAGGTGAAATTTTGGTTTGGGCATTATGTTTCTCTCTTGATTGAATCAAGGTAAAAAATTTATTGTTTCATTGAGGCTCTGAATGATTTACCTCAGCAGGCTGGTATCAAATTTTATCTTTAATATCTACAATTTTGCCTGGCAAGTCAGATAGCATGGCATCTTATAGTTTATGAAATATCTTTGATGAAGAATTAGGGTTTGTATGAGCTAATGGTGTTTAAGTTCTTAAAAATCTATGTTAAAATCCAAGTCAAACTCAAATTTCAGTCAACCATTCTGGGCAATAGATTTGGGCAGAGGTATAATACGTTAAAACAGTTCAAAGTTACAAAACAGAAAGGATAATTGAGTAAGTGATGTGGTGGGTTGTTCATTTTAGGATGCGGGTAGTCCACAAACTTCCTAGCTTTGAAAGAAAAGGTCATCACTTGAAGAAGCAAGGAAGCAATAGAGTCTGATAAATTATCCTCTCTGAAGATATTGAAACATCCTTGTTACTCCTCTGTGATGTCTGTATACTTGGTTGAGAAACCTTTCGTGATGGCAAGTTAGTATTCTGGTACACTGCCACAAATTAGTAGATATGAGTCGAGCTTAGAAATTCAAGGAGGTTAATAATGATTGCTTGAATTTTTTTTTCTACTCAGCTTCTGTCATTGTGTATCAGCAGGGCTTCCAGTGCTCTGCTTATGCTTCTGATATGAAAGCTAATTTTTCATTGCATTAATTCAAGTCATTTTTCTGAACAACGATAAGAGTTTGATAATATTTGTCTCCAGGAAGCATTTATGTTGTACATTTATGACCACACTTGGGTTTGTTTGCCATACATTGTTTACTCGGAGCGTTCATTATTATATCTGCTAGATCTTTCGGTTCATGAATGTTATAATGAAAGTCCTTACTCCATTGAGAAGTTTTTTGTTGATGGAGAATCATGGTAAATCTACAGGAGCTCGTGAATTTGTTAGAGTCAGCCGAAAATCAGAACCTGATGATCTTTTAAATTCTGCAATAGCAGGCTTTGGCACTGGTGCTATTCTTGGCCGCCTTCAAGGTGAACATATATGATTACTGTAATTAATGTGCTCGATCTTAGCACAGGTGCACTTCACCTTGTTTCCCGCTACAATTTTGGAATCAGATTTGTCCACCTTACTCTTGGGTTGATGGTTCTGGAGTCTGCAGTGGATAAACTGCTTCCTTATCAGAAATTTGCCCCAACTATTATCTCAATTAAACTTACCCAAAGGAGAATTAAAAACAGGAGAACAGAAGCTAGTATTGCCTTTTTTAACCCGATCATCATTCTTATCTTCATTGCAGGTGGGCGTCTGGGCGCCATTCGATACTCCCTTATATTTGCCATCGCAGGTACCACCTATGATTTTGCAGCAATCAAACTACCTCCTGTTCTGCAAAGCTATCGAGATTCAATCTCCATCAAGGACTTGAGACTACCCGAGTGGTTCCCTATCCAGATACTCGACGAAGAACAGTTGGCTGCAAAACGCGAGCGGGAACAAAAGTTGGCTGCTGCTCAAAGAGCCATATCTGTTAGGGAGAAGTAAAACTATATATATATATATACCAAAAAATGGCATAATTGTTATTCACTTTGACCTTAGTATCCTTACCCATTGATCTAGTAGAATATAGGTCTGAAATTTTTCAAGAAGAATAATGTATGGTGTGACAGTAGTGTCTTTTCCTTGAGGTTTTGGGGTCGGGGCACGGGGTTTGAACCCTGAATTACATAGGTTGAGGTGGGTCTGATCGACTGACTCGGTCCCGTATGGTGATTCAGTTTTGATTGTTTGTTTTAGGACACGGAGTTGTTATATTGGTTAGTTGTTTTGGCGGACGGCAGGGGGTTATCTTCTTGTAACATGTGGAACAGCAGTCGAAAGCTTTGATTGCGAAATATTTATCACTTTCAGAGACGAGATCACAAGAATAGTCGCTGAAACCATGTTGTTATATTAGTCAGGATCATATGGACATTAAAAAATGCGACAGTCTTCATTCTTTTTGGATTTATTGTTATATTAGTTAGGATCTTATGGACATTAAAAAAATATGCTTGAATCTCTTCCTGGATGTAGTCTCTGAAACCATATTGCATACTTCCAGTTTTGTCATAGTCAAAAGCTGAGTAGATGGCATTGTCAATACAGTTGTCTTTATGTTAAACCACACATGTGTGTAAGAATCATTCTTTATCATTGGGAGTGAGGTGTTGGTGGGTTCAGCCTTGTCTATTTTTTCCATGTGACATGCCTCCCATCTCGTGTTTCTTCCCGATTGCATTATTGGAACACAAACCTTTATGATAATTTTGTGCTCTGAATGCTGGGTGGATGGATATGTCCATGGTTTTGATTTAACTGACGCTTTTGTTAGAAGTTTTCGTTTATTGCACTAAGCCAATCAAAACGAAGTTTCTACTTAGGTTTTGTTCTCACACTAGCTGCTTGAGGTAGCTTCTTATGAAACGCTAGTCTAACCAGCGTTGTGAAATGGTAGTGTCCAGTGGTGAAATGGTATAATCTAGGGTAGATTAATTAGCAGAATTTGGGTTGAGAACGGAGCCTTAGTGAAGGCTTGGAGTCCTCCTCGACTAATGGAGTGAAGGAGCTAGCGGTTAAAGTCAACAAGGCTGGCTGGCTGGCTTTGCTTGGTACTGAAGACACGGTTATTCTCGATACCTGTTTAATTCCTTCCAAGAATCTTCCAACTAACCCCGATTGTTTTACAAAATCAGTACTACTATTTAGTGTTACAATTTTGATTTCAAATCTCATGGCTTCTACTTTTCCAAAAGTGAACAAAAAGCAAGTACAATTATGTAACTTGGCGCTATAAAATTTTAATTTGAAAGGGAGTTTGGAATAAGGCCGTGATCAGGAGTAACTAAACTACTTCTGATTATCTAGAAAATCAATTATGTGAGAGTAATAAAAAAGTCCCAGGTCTTCAATTTTTAACAACATCAGTTCTAGAATTATACTCTTATTTTTTCTGGCTAGACAAAATCTCAAATTTCAATGGTGAGAACACATAGTAACTGCGACTAAAGAGACGTTTAGGATCTACAGATACCAACGTAGTGGGCACAATAAAAAAAGAAAAGGACATTAAGGGGAGGCAAATAATAAATAAGCACTTGAAAAGAAACAGAGTAGTTATCAGATGAATAATAATATCGGATTTGGAATAGAAGAAGAAGAAAGGAAGGTAAAGCAACATGAGATGAGAATGTGATATTCAAAGTCAGTCGGATGTGTCGGTATTCTCCAGTATTTCCATCCGAGGCTTTTTCATAATACACTCCTCTCTTCAGTCTCTCTGGCTTGTCGTCTTCTCGTCTGCCTCTCGCCCTCTCCCCATCTCTCTTACCCTCTTCTCTTCCCCACCACCAGGCAAATTTCCAGGTTCATCACTGAATCATCTACTTGAGATTAAATTCTCTCGCGAGAGAGATAGAAACAAACAATCCCATCCCTCTTACCCATTTCATAACTTCCGTTTTGCCTGTCTTCGTCACTCCACTCTCTCCCTCTGCGGTATCAACCTGGCATTTATTTCTTTAGACTCTCTTCCGATATAAACCTCAATCTCGCTTCAAATCTTCCCACACTCGTGAAAAAGATTCACACCCATGTCCTGAACATGGTCCACTTCGCTAATTCGGATCTGACCATTTGACATTCGAACTAGCGCTTCATCAAATCCCGGTGGTCCTAAGCGAGTTTCCAAAATGCGGGTTTTGAGCGAGTCGTGGTGCTTTTGCAATGGCGGAGGCAAATCAGAGCGACTAAAGGCGTCAATTTTCTCGTCTAAGAGTGCCGCAATGGCTAGGCTTTCGTCTTCATCACCACCGTCATCCTCATCCGCTGCTGTCAACAGCGGTACTGGCGGTGGCGGCGCGGGTGATGTTTCCGGTACTGGTTTTCTTATTCACCGGAGTCTGCTTCTTACCACCCATGTCAACCTACCCTCCGTATCCGCTGCTGAATCCGCTGAGATCCGGCTACAAAATGGCGTTTCAGCTACCCTTGTACCTCAGAGGTTTGATTATCTCTGACACTACCCATTTAGGGTATTGGATTAAAAATACTTGGTGGTTTTGACTCTATTGTAGTTGTTGGTTGAAATTGCGGTAGGATTTGAATGAGATTAATAGATCTTGTTGAGACTTGTATTCCTGGATGGTTAAACGGATAACGATTTGCATTTTCTAAAGTCAATGCCCAATTGCCCATGATTGAGCAATACCCATCATCAGATTCTACCTGTAGGTTGATTTCCACTAAGCTATCCTATTCGAAAAAGTTCACTTTCTAAAGTCAATGCCCAATTGCCCATGATTGAGCAATACCCATCATCAGATTCTACCTGTAGGTTGATTTCCACTAAGCTATCCTATTCGAAAAAGTTTATGAGATATGACACTGCGTCAAATGTCACATCCAGTTAGTTTTTAGGGGAGAAGTGTAAATTATTGCCACTCTTTTGTAATTACGTAATTCTAGATTTCCTCTTATGGAGTCCATTGCAGAATTGAATTCAGAGCCTCCTGCATGGTGTAAAATTCCGCTTCCTCAATTAAAGAAGACACTAGAAGTGTTGCCTTTACGGAAACGCTAATAAGTTTATAGTTAGCTGCGGCGGAAGCATCTTTTGTTACAGCTTTGATATGGAAGCTATACCTAACCATTTGGTCTGCGTTCCCCAAGTGGTGGATGTCACAGTGTGATTGTTTAGAGAGTAAGGGCTCTGAATGTATCATATGAGTGCTAGAATGTCAAATATATATTGATAAATCCATGGACCATCAGTGTGTGTCTTAGTATACCATTTGGTAAGGTTGTTTAGGAAATTATGGTGTTAGAAGTTTGCTTATTCTTGTCGAGTGGATCATTTTTGGAGATACAGATTCTTCTGATATCTGCATTATCTTGATGGTAGTGTACTGTGTTGTGGACATATCATTTTCCATTGTTCCTTCCTTCATACGGTCTTCCCATACACACATATAATCGTGCTTTCCTTCTTTTCCAGCACCTGGGCCTAATTTGTTTCCTGCTCCTTATGTGCAGGTTTTTCATGACAAGCTCAATTCTCGACCTTACAATCGTTGGATTAGACTCGAATGATGCAGAGTCGAGCTCTTTGACCGGACCCCACCACCATCAACCTCATCACCTGAAAATCTGTCCCAAACCCAATCTTGATCTGGGCAATGCAGTCTACCTCCTTGGATACACCCACAACAAAGGAGAACTCACAATTGGAGAAGGCAAAGTTGTAATCGCAACTGATAACCTCATAAAACTCTCCACAGATGGAGTCACTCTGAGCCCTGGGTCAGCCGGATTCGACTCCCATGGCAATCTTGCTTTTGTAGTCTGTGATCCAATGAAACTTGCCACTTCTCCCAATACCAACACCAAATCCTCTTCGACATCCACTTCCTCGACGACCAACTCTTCCTGGAAGAAGGATCTTCCATTGCAATTCGGTATTCCCATGCCCGTGATCTGTGACTGGCTAAACCAGCACTGGGAGGGGAGTCTTGATGAGCTCAGCAAACCCAAACTACCTCTTATGAGACTGGTTTCCTCCGGGCACCACAGGAGTGAACATTTGTCATGCGCCTCGTTTACGAAGAGACAAGTATTCAAGCCGAGCGAGGGTGGAGAGAATGAGCTGACAGGTTCCTCATCATCGAATGCCGCATCCAAGTCGCGTGAGCAGGCACTCAGATTAAGTGGAGGGTCTGCTGGTTCTTCGCGAGCTTGTGAAGAGGATAATAATACCAATAATAAGCCAGCACCGGCTGATATGGTGCTGCACGCTAATCCTCTTGGCAGCACAACTCATGCACAAGGGATTCCCAGTCCAGAGATTTATGAATCACCCAAAGTCACAGCAATTCCTGTAAGGAAAAAGGAATCCCCACAGCCACTTCTGGATATCAATTTCCCTCCAAGAGTTGGGAAATTTGCAGTGTCACCGCCACAGCCTGCTAACAAAGGTCCAGTAAGGGCGTTGAACCAGAATCTGGTAGAGGAGGAGGCTTCTTCCTCCTCTTCTTCTCCAAGAGAAGTTCCAGTTCCACCCCTGAAACCCAAGTTGCAGCAAGGAGTGAAGAATAATAACATGTCAGGACCAGCTCCTGCTCACATTGATGATAAAGTCATCGCCGAAGTGGAGTCGACAGGGTCAGTAAACATCGATGATGGAGCACACAGTGAGGTTCATTCTAGCTCATCACCGGTCCAAGTCTCAGAGGTGAGAGACGGGCAGAACAGTGAAGTGGAGACAATGTATTCCGCGGAGACAGCTGAGAGTAGGAACTACACGAGCCCAAGAGAAGTTACACTTACCAGATTTAACCACCACCAACAACCTGTAGGGAGAAGCCAGAGCTGTGTCAACTATAACCGGTGGGCAGTTCACAAGTATCCCGTTGGAGGAAGAAAATCATCATCACCACTTGATAAGCAGAGGAGCTTCACCACTCCTAGAAAGACTTACTCCTCTGGTGGAGGAGGGGCAACCTCTATCCGCAGCAACGAATACTTATCGCCGACAGTCTCCTCGATCATGAAGAAACGGAGCAATCTTGAGCAGCAGTCACTTCCGCATCCGCCGCCTCCGCTTGGGTTTACACCAATCAGTAGTAGCCACCGGGCTCGACACAGTGCGGTGAATTCATCCCCTAGGTGGATGTTCTAAGCTTCTCGGGCAATCCTGGTTTGGCTGTTTTGTTTCTGGGTAAAGGGTTTGAGGTGGAAGTAAAGTTGATAAGATGGTGGGCTTGGAGCCTGGCAATAACTTCATTTTCTTTTTTTTTTTGAATTGATACAACAGCACATGGTTGTGACTTGGATGCAATTCAGCTTATTACTGATGAAAAGTCTTGTCTTTTAGGCTAGTACATTGTTAGTTATATCCCTTGTTATGGTTCATTTCATTCTTTTGTGTTTGAGATATACGGAGAAGAGAGTTTAGGTGAATATTTCATCTCTTCCCCTACCGACCCTCCACTCTTCTCTGTAATCCAAAACGGTGATCTGCTTCTTCTTGCATGAAACTAGTGCTGTCTTGTCGTTTCCATGTACCATTTTCATTTAATTGACTTGAACGTCTCAACCCCTAATTTTTGGAAAACCTAATGGTCATTAAACTGTTAACAGAAGAAAACAGTCCAACACTATTCAATCTTACACGCAAGAAGAGGAAATACAAATGAAAATGATGAAGAGAAATTGCAATTCGGGTCTGTTCTGCAGTGAACACAATGAACTGCTCCAGTGCTTATTTAATTCCCGCAAAGCGACATAAAACTACCCACCAGCTTCCCGGCAGATCAACTGTCTAATCCACCGAGGCCGGCGGAAGTGGCAATACTGTAAATTGTTTTTAACTCTCGTGGCGATCTCCCTCGGTCTTATCGACCAGAAAGCTTGACCAAAAATATACTACTATAGAAAAAACAGACCCCTTTCCTTCGTCACCTCCTCCTTTCTTCTCTCCAGGTGCTTGTGGACTCAGGAAGGAGAGAGACGAGAAAGAGATGATGAAGGTATCCTATAATGCCAGAATCCAGACCTTGACCACTCAGTGTCGAGTCTCGCCCGCCCCAACGAGATCCAATTGCTGGTCTGACCGAAACCTCGCTTGGGGTGGCTCCCTCCAGAAACTCTCTTCTTCCTCCTCCGGTCCATCCCTCTCTGTCTCCGCCTCCTCTCGACCCCAAACCCATGAATTGAGTGCAGTGGATAAGGCAGCGGTTAACAACGGCTCGGATAAGAGCTTGGCTGATAGGCTAAGGCTGGGTAGCCTGACTGAGAACGGGTTGTCCTACAAGGAGAGCTTCATCATTCGCTCCTATGAGGTTGGGATCAATAAGACCGCTTCTGTTGAAACCATGGCCAATCTCTTGCAGGTGTGTTCTTTTTTTGTGTTTTTGGTTTCCGACAATATCTACCGCCTCTTCTGGTTTCAATTTCCCAACTTCGCGATTGAATTGCAAGAGCTCTTGGTTGATGAGTGATTTCCACTTTGCTGAAAATTTTGATTTGTCATTTTTACTATTTCTAGGAGATGGAGTGATGGACTCAGGGTAGCGTTTGGGTTATTAACCTTTGTGGAAATACGTCCAGTTCTACTTATCCTAGTTGATTTTTCTGGCAAAACAAAACAAGACCCTTAGCCGGTCATTTTCTAAGATCAGCAAGTATTGACTATACCCAAATGTATCACTTAACGTAGTCATCACTTTACATATACTCCCTCCGTCCTGAATTGACCGTCTACTTTGCTTTATGACACGTTTTTCCACTTCAATATTTAACATATAAGATAAAATAATTTTATAACACGAAACAGTGTAACATATAGTTTATCATGTGACGAATCATTTGCAAAACTCAAATTTTAAAAATTATTTTATCTTACATGTTAAATATTGAAGTCAAACGACACATCCAAATAGTGGACAAGACGGTCAATTCAGGACGGAGGGAGTAGTAAAACAAATTATATATGGTAAAACAAAACCACAAATCAAATATATTGTACATTTGGTGTACAACAAATACTATAGATTCAATATCCACTAAAAATCTACTTTTGATAGAATGGTTTACAATATAATTTTCTTTCTTCAATGTACATTTTCATTGTTAAGTGTACTGTTAATGTACCGATTTCTGGTTACTTTTGGGTACAGCCAAGAATTTATCATCCATGATTGCTAATTGGATTCTGGTAACATTCTATTTTTGCTGGTTAAGATAAGATCCGTTGTGTTGAAAAAAGTTACGTTTTTGCTCCAGCTGTCCTATCAATTGTGCATGAGGACTGATCTGGGTTTGCTTGTCCTCTGATGTTGTTGTCCTCCAGAACTGCCTGGTCCATCTTCTGGTGACTTATGTTTCAAAAAAAAAAAAACTTCTGGTGACTTGAACAACACTTTTGATGCTGTTTTTCAAATCTTATGAAATTCTTGTTGGTTGACTTTGCTCATGTTTTTAAAAGAAAGTTTCTTTATTGTTTTTTTTTCTCTTCCGGTCTAGCATTTCTTAGGATCAACATCCGAATTGCTCATGATCTTTTAGTTTCAGCTATTACCATCACCTAATTCATGAACTTAAGACCCATTGTGTTCAATTAGGGATTCTTGTTCTATGATGTTGTGGTTCTTGAATGTGTTTATACATTTTGAGGTTTTCACTAAATGAATTGAGTTTCTTGCCATGCCCACATCCTCTTTGTGCTGTAACTTGATATCGATGATGCAGGAAGTTGGATGCAACCATGCTCAGAGTGTTGGTTTCTCCACTGACGGGTTTGCCACAACCCCTACCATGAGAAAACTTCATCTTATTTGGGTGACTGCTCGCATGCACATTGAGATCTATAGATATCCAGCTTGGTAGGACGCTTCATCTTATTCCAGTGTTTTTGGCCTGGCTTAAATTTTTTGCGGTTGACAGTACTGATTCATAATTTGTACGGGGCAGGAGTGATGTTGTTGAGATAGAGACATGGTGCCAGGGTGAAGGAAGGATAGGAACAAGGCGTGATTTTATTCTAAAGGACTATGCAAATGGTGAGGTAATTGGAAGAGCTACCAGGTAATAAGCTTATGTATATACCCTGCATCAATGCTTTACTATAAAGATGTAACGGGCTGGATGAGCAATTACACATTGTTCCTTCAAGTGCTAGAATTGTCTCAGTACTATTGGGATTAATTTTCAACTTCAATTTCTCTTCAGATCTAAATTGTGGAGTGATAAAACCTGATGTTATTAGATTGGGGGGTTGTTTAGTCTTTTGGATCTTGTTAAGTGTCACCACTCTGCTGGATGTTATGCGATGTGCTCTTTAAAAACAAATAGACTTTACATACTTTGTTTCAAACTTAATGTGCAAGTGACCTGAGATATTCATTCTTTTGCAGCAAATGGGTGATGATGAACCAAGATACCAGAAGACTTGAGAGAGTCAGTAGTGAAATTCATGAAGAATATTTAGTTTTTTGTCCTAGAACACTTAGGTAAGAGATTTTGGATCAAATCAAAGCAGGTTCCACAATATGACTGACCATTTTTTTGCGATGATGTACTGGCCTGCTTGCTTACACTAAGAATCTAGCTTGATGGATCAAAACTTGCATCCCCAATGTCTGTTGCTTATAATTGTTATCTATTACAAGGAACTGAATTACTCTCTTTCTTCGGTGTCTTTCCCAGATTAGCATTCCCTGAGGAGAATAATAAGAGTTTGAGGAAGATACCAAAGTTAGAGGATCCAGCACAATATTCTAAGCTAGGACTTGTGGTAAGATTAACCGACTCGATATACAGTAAAGCTGCCTCTTATCTGTACTTTCACCTTCATATACTGGTGCCTGATAACCTGGCATCTCTCCAGCCCAGAAGAGCTGATTTTGACATGAATCAACATGTAAACAATGTCACCTACATCGGATGGATTTTAGAGGTATGTTGATACCATTATTCTTTTTGGATCATATCTCTTCCTTCACTCTTCAGCTTTTCTTTTTGACATAATTACTACTCTACTTTCTTAATTTTCTTTTGTGGCTTCCATATGGTTCTTTTTCTGGCTCTTAGGGTTTCATCTATCTATATATTAGACTGTTCTTTCAAGTAATTAGTGCATAGTTGTTGTTCTTTGGAGCCCAGAACCAGGCTAATTCTGTAGGATTTAAGAAGTTTGAACTGGTTCTACTCTCTTGTTCTACATATAATGCCTCGTTCTTGCCAGATTCTATATCAGTCCACTTTTCTCTGATGGTGATTGAAAGGTGTAGATTGAATTTATAGATATGAGACCAAGCTTGATTGCTCGCACAATCTGAAAACTGTTAGAAACTTCAGATTTAGTACGTGACGGTGCCTGGAAATTCGTATTCATGGAGAACCGTTTCGGACTTCGGACTAGAAATGAGAATTCTCAATCCACTATATAGTTAATACACCAGAAGCAAAAGTTTTGACTAATGACCAATTCTTAAGAAGCAGTCTCTCATGTTGTGTGCATGATCGTTTCATATTGCTTAAATGCTTTGACAAACTCAGGGGTTTTAAAGCTGCTTAAAAGAGTATATCTTTTCAACTCTTTGATGAGTATATGCCTTAGATCAATATCATTGACACTTCCGTTTGACAGAGTGTGCCCGAAGAAATACTAGATACGCACGAACTTCGAAGCATCACCTTAGACTACAGGAGAGAGTGTCAGCACGATGATGTTGTTGATTCACTGACAACCAAAGTAGTAGAATCAATCCCAGGCAATGGAGCTAACGGTTCACTCCCTACCTCACAAAACAACGAGCAGGATGACTCGCATGAGTTCCTGCATCTCTTAAGACTATCGGGCAATGGAGGTGTAATCAACCTAGGTCGCACAGAGTGGAGAAGGAAGCCCGCAGATGAGTTTGTTCTCAGCGTTTCTGCTTTCATGTGTTTAACTATGAGCATAGTTGTCCCTGTTTTTTAATTTATTTTTGCTTCTTGTTTCCGTTTGTAATCTTGTGTTAGCCGCCTTGTAGCTGGTTCCACTTAAACCGCTATATATTATCATTTGATTCGTTCTCTAGACTTGAAATGTGTTGTTATTACAATTGATCACGTTGATGAATTAAAACGAGCAGAGTTGCTTCCTTGCATCTGATACTTTTCAGTTGTGCAAATTGAGCATTATTTGTGTGCATTTTTGCATCTTATGGCTAAAAGCAGCTGTATTCGTATCTCTTGGAACTCTCATCTTTCTTTTCTTTAGGACTACTCCAATTTCGACGACATCTTACCTTATTCTTTTGTGGCTATCAACAAAAGTGGTGCATTCCTTGTTGCAGATCTCAAAACAAAGCTGTAGACGTGATCTGACTAATATTAAGCCTGCCTATTACTACTTCTGCAATCAGTATAGTTTTCCTATCCGGGCTCTGATAGCGGCTCATGTTTAACCAAAAGTGTAGCAAATCCTGAATGCAGAACTTGCTTTCTTTGCTAACTTTTACTGCTACAAGGGCTTCCTTTTTATGGCTGTCATTGGTTCAAGTTAGTTTCTGTTACCCAACTAACCTTGAGTTATGCAGCACCAAAAATTAAACCAACCTCTTCCTCAACCCATCTAACCCTATTTATTGAAGCGAATGATCATCTTCATTCACCACGGAAACAACTGAAATCTGTTCTGAGTGAAAACCCAGAAAGAAGAATGAAGAGAGCAACCAAGGCATTGTTGGTCTTGCTGGTGGCTGTGGTGGCAGTCCTCTCCAGTACTGAAGCAGGGAGAGATATCCCGACCCCTCAGGGTGGTGACAAGACCGTCCTCTCTGGTAGTGGAGCTGGAAGACAGACTCCAGGGGGAGACAAGGTATATTCTGCACAGAAGTGGTTCTGGCCTTGGTGGGGTGGATGGGTTTTTTGGGATCTCTGGTGGCCTTTTCTTGCCCAACGTCCTGATGGTCGTGGCGGCAAGGGTCCGGACAAATCTGCAGATGGTAAACCTGACTACAAGAATGTGGGTGGCGAAATTCATGGTAACAGCAACAAGGGAACTCCTCCTTGAAGGAGGCGGCTTAGATTTTAAGAGGAGAGCTTCTGTTCTATGCGTCTCTCTGTTGGATATACGTAAATAAAGTTGTGTTAACTCGTTGCTTGTTCTGATGGAAGTAAAAGGAATATAATAATTGTAATGAGATTATGAGCCAGCCAGCCAGCTTGTCTGTTATTTATGTGTCACTAGACTGACTCGTTGATCATGAGAAAGCTTAACCATCAAAGATGGGTCAACCGGCCGACTAGTAGTACAAAGGCTGCTAGGGATACAACGACATGAAACTAAAGTACCTTATAAAATCTCAGGAAGAAAATAAAGTCTTCCTTCCCAGAAACTTTTCTTGCCCAACATTTTTTGCTCGATTAAACTCATAGTAAAATCATGCATGTAGAAACTTTTGATATGAAACAATACGTCTTGAAAATAAATAAACATTGCGAAGGTGAAAGAATGATAAGTGGTCGTAGTTGCAAATGAATCATCGAAGGGAGCTTAGCTTCATTTTCATTATAAAGATGAGACGTCTACTACCTCTTGACCAGACACGCCAAACTGTATATATATAATTTGTGGCGAAAGTCAGATCACATAAGTGATTGAGAATAATACACACTAAAGGGACGCCCCACTTTCCGACTCTTTCATATCCCTTTCATGCAAAACTTACCGTAGATAGACACCTTTTTTTAATAGATTCCTTTCTCCGTATTTCTATGGATGATGTTTGAAAAGTGTGAATAGTACTAGCTCTTTGACGATGATTGCCTGATCTAGAGGGGGTTACCTACCTCCGTCCCTAATTCACTTTTGTTTGTTTTTTTGGCACGTTTTTCATCTCAATATTAAACATATAAGATAAAATAATTTTATTAAATTTTTTTTACAATATATACATTTTCATATAAGGATTCCATTGTAATACCTAAATTTATAAAATTATATAATCTTACGTGTTAAATATTGAAGTCAAACGATAATCCAAATAGTAAAGGGGAGGTCAATTAGGGACGGAGAGAGTAAATTTTTGAACAATACAAAATGTTTTAAAGAATGATAGTGACAAAAAAAATTTAACCCTATCTTTGTTTGAGTTGGTTTCTCGGCTACGTCTTTTCTTGCATTTAATTTCTTCTCCAAATAATCAAGTTTTAAGTTCATCTACATTTGAGTGTATCTTCTTACTAGCTCCCCTTCATATTGGAATATACATCTAATATCTTTCGCCAGCTTCGAAGTTAGTACAACTTCTTCTCTTGCCTCCTCTTCAATTCTTGCCTTAAGCGCATACATTCCTTCGGCTATATCTAACTTGCACTAGCCTGTCATAGTTGTATCGGCCTTCTCAAGCTCGAAGCGTGGAGGAAATTCTCGCTCTTCAAACACACTCGTGAGTGCCTTTACATATGGTTCCTCATAAACAACATACAAACAAGTAAAACTCACATAAAATCACCCCCTTCTTTCCTTTTTGAGAGTGTTTGTTTTGGGTAAAGAAATTAATCTTAATGGAATCATGAAATGGAATAGAAAAAGTTTCATTGTGATTCTCCTAATTATTTGTTAGTGTAAGAGAAAAAGAAATTAATCCCTAAGCAACGATTGTCGAAATCAACAACCAGAATAACTCCAATACTCTGTCTATTTCATAAAAAAACCACCAATTTAGTGCATTCTACTCACACACACAATTCTTAAACTCGGTTAGGAGTGCTTAACATCTTTTTTTTCTTCTTTTATTCCTCTTCGTAGCATTTTTTGTACATTGCTTTGAAGCTTTAATGTTATTAGTTTTGTTGGCTTCCCGCTCCACTTGACAACTTTCTCTCTAAGTAAGGCCGCGTTCTGTAGCCACGAACAAGAGATTAATCTCTTTCTGAGAAAAGATGAAGAACAAGTGTCAATTTATGGTTGGATAAATTTCTGACCTATAGTTACATGGCTTTACCTGATTCACTAACCAGAGGGAGCTTAATTTGAACGCGGCATTTGCTGCGTTTCCACGCTCGTAACGAACGGAACCTAAGACTTCTTCATCTTCAACTAAGAAGCTTTGGCTTGTCTGTCACTCGAGCTTCATTAAACTGCATCAAATATTGTATTCATCTCTACTATCTATCTTGTTTTTTTCTTCGACTTTTGCTTTTTCAATAGTTTTTTTTATGTTCATCACTTAATCTTCCTTCCTCAAATCTCTTGAAGAGAAACAAAAGGAGCTCTCACATTTTTGTCAGTGACACATGCACTTATTATTAGCTAAGGTACTCTCACTCTCACACACCCTTCACTCCGCTCACATTTTCCATTTTTTATCACTAAGAACCCCAAGTAACTTACTAAAGTTTGTTTTACAATTGAGTCTTAGCTACAACCATGTGTAGTTATCTTTGGCTACATTTTTCATGGTACAGTTTGTATAGAGTAAAAGTACATGTTTTATAAATTTATTGTACAGTTTATAAAGTTAGTATGTATATTTGAAAAATTTAGAAATATCACAATTCACTGTATACATGCACATATACATCAGTACAATTTTGAATGATCAAATGTACAATTTTGAATGACCGAATGTACATGTCTGTAGCTATCTATAGCTACATGTGGTTGTAGCCAAGAAATTGGGTTTCATTTTTGTTGAGTTCTTAAAACTCACGGAGACAAAATGTGAAGCGGAAAGATGGGTTAGCGAGTAACAAGCTTTGGCTTAGGTTTGTGAATAAGGAAATCAAAAAAATCTCAGAGATGTCAATTTTGGAGACTAATTCCTTGGCAATAAATGGACTGATAAAGAGTATCTGTCTTAGTAAGAGACAAAGACAAAATATTAGATGATGTAATGTGTCACTACTAAAAAACAGTGATTTATGAGGGAAAAGGTCATTGAAAGCAGACTAAAATCCGTCGGAAACATCCGAGAAATTTCCGAGAGAAAAATGTCGTTGTAAAGAAGCTCGTCGGAAAAAAAAAATCCCAACCAATTATGGCCCCGTTCGGCGCCGAGATTATGCTCTAATCGCGGCTCTATTTGCCGATTTTGGTCCTGAAATAAGCTGTAGCTTAATCTTGGATGGGGGATTAATAGAAGATGTGGGTGTAGCCGCGTTTGGATTTCCCAGCCCGTTTTACATCTTGTAACCCCTTGTCAATTACACACATACCCTCTTGTTTTACAAACAAATTGCAATACTGCCATCACTTTAATTTTCGCCAACGCTTGCGGTTGAATGTCACTTCTTCTCCTCCCCCAAATCGTGAACCGTTGAGGAATCAATGTTCCCCTACAATCGCCCTCTCCGTACTCCGTAGCTTGTCGAAACCAACTGCATCTCTGCTTCTCTCCTTCGTCATCGACGTCTGCACATCATCAAGGCCGAGTATCATCACCTGACTATTGGAGATGGAGGGTACCTGCTTGGTAAACGCTTGCACGACATTGAATGGTAGTAAACTTTGTCAACCACCAACCTAATTCATCAGTGTCTTCCCGTTTAATAAATTTCCATTCGCATCACCTTCAATAGGTGAGAGCACACAAGCTCACTGTCTGCAGTACGCACTCCAGCACTCCAGGTTAGACCAATTTTAATTTGTTTCTTTTGTTGTAAATAACCAGATGCTTCACCATACAACCTTTCTGATTGCATGATAATAGATTATTCTGAAGATGAAGACACTGATCCAGGATCTGATGACTCCCAAGATTTCATAGAAATAGATTCTGATTAAGAAAGCTAGGATTTTCTAATGTGTGTTGTTGTGGTACAACCTGTTTGTGCTGCGTTTGCTTATATGTGTATGATGTACATATTTATGGTCCTTGCCTACTACGTTCAGACAGAGTAAATTATAGTAATGCCAGAAGTACGAATCTATGTTGTTCTTAAAGTAATAGCAGGTTGTTATTGCTGATTTGTGTTGTTCATTTGTGGAACTTATCAAATGACACATATGTTATCATAAGGCAGAACATCAAAACTTCATTTGACATTCATTGGCAAACTTCATCACATCGAAGCAAATCACACACTACAATGTTGTCTTGAGACGAAAATAAAAATGACTGAGGAGTTATTGACCTAAGACATCAATACAGCCGTAGGTCACCCAGATCCACACACACATATGACTATGATGTCATAACTCAACTATCTTTAGATTATCGAACACACTTTGACCTTCAACAAGGTCTGCTTCCAAATCTATTTTGCAGATATGCCCAATAATCTGCATCGGCATTAGGTGGTTTTGGCCCCTTGAAGGGATTTCCATCGTTATTGGCTTCTTCTATGGCAGAAAAATTGTCCATTGTTGACTCAGTCTTCATGTCAACTTTCACACCCAGGTTTCTGAATTCATGTTTAACTTGCATGTCATTGTACTCTGTCGTAACCTCAGAGGACGCCTCTTCACTTGTAGCCTGCTTCTCAATGACTGACGCAGGTTGCTGCTTCATTTCAACTGGAAATTGAAATTCAGAGGTCGGTAGTTGGAATACGGAGAACACAGAAGAAGATTGGAATATATAGTAAACTGGAAAAAGTAAAAATTTATACCGATGCTTGCGTACCCACAAAGCTCCAGAGCCTGACTGCAAAGAGAACGATGTAAATGGGGATAAGACTTCAGATGTGTGGTTGTAGGGTTTGCTTCATAAATATATCCGCACTAAAGTATGTGAAGCTGTTAAAAGCAAAAAAACAAAAAAATTAAAAAAATGTCCACCGCAACCTGTATGAGTTCAAGCATAGCATCTCAGTTGGCCACATTTGGCAAGGGGGACATGTGTATCAAATTATTCAGATGGTGGAACCACAATTACTATATTTAAATACCTCAATCTTCTACGCTTCTGTCGGTGTGGGATGAAAGTGCTAAGCCAGGAACATCGTTCAGGAATGATTAACAACATGGAATCATTCAAAAAAATTTGTTGCTGTCTATATTAGATAGTCAATTACAGATCCACATATGTGCCACCCCAAAATACTTAAGTCTAGCACCATTACAATAACTACTACACTACATTATATGGCAGACGGGACTTCCATTTGTCGAGCTATGCAGTTTTTCAAACTCACCAGTAGTGGTACTTATCAAATAGCCCTTTGGTAAGCAACAAAGAGTACAAGGATGAGAACGTATTCAAATGCAAGACGGTGTTAGGTATGTCAAATTCACTAGTGTGCTGATACATCCATGTGCCAAAATACTGAATATATTACTGCAATACATATCCAGATGATGTTACAACACATTGTCAACAACATTTGTCAGCCCTAGTAACAGCAACTCTAACATAACCCGCAGATGCGCTGGGTTATCCTATAATACAACTGTCCCTTACCAGACATTTGGACAGATCAAAAAGTAGAAACTAGGGGCATCTCCCATCCCAAAAGGTTAAGCTCATCACAATTCAGTTCACACAAAACGCTAGTCAATTAAGCATAGTACATTAAAACTAACTAATAAATTACAACACTAATTCTAAACTGTCATACGCCAGGAACTAATTACTTCAGCAGGGAAGCAACAACCAGTAGCAGCAACACATACATCCCAACAAACATACGAGCTAACATCTTTTTTATGTCTTCAACACCTTGTGCACCCATATTGTCAGATGTTCTGCAACCATCCAGTTTGTTGTTGATGGACCTAAGAGTATGTTTCATTGCATCCAGAGAATGGGTGTTGCTTCTCACCATGTTCATCAGTGTCCTAACTTGGTTCACAGCACTTGAAGACCTACCAGCTTGAGTATTAACAACCTCACTGTTGGAATCATTGGGCATGTTGACAGCATCCCACCATTCAAAGAAACCGCAGGAGTTACACTTGTAAAAAAGTCTCCCAAAATTGTCGTTTGTGTATGAAATTAGCAGCATGCACTTCAACTGGCAATCACAGTTGATGTATGTGGTGTTAAGTTCATTGATACTTCTGCCACTTGAACAAGACTATGAAATCATAAATGAAGAAGATTAGGGTATGCGCATCATTTAAAACATGAGCATATATGTACATGTTGATTATTAATTTTGTACGTGCTGAGTACGCAGCTCCACCATTGCTAATGCACCAGCGAAAGCATGGCCAACAAAGAGCAGCGTAGAAACATACCGCAAACCACACCAGTGCATACCCCAACAAAGCAGAACTCAAAAAAACCAAAATCAGAAATGGCCATCACAGAACCAACAATAAGGAAGACTACAACGATCGCAAGGAATGATGTTGTTCACATACACCATCATTCGAATGCTGAAGAACAATTTCAGCTGTTTCAAATGGCATGGATGGTAGTCGACCACACATAATACTCCAAAAATAGGCAAAGTAAGTTGTGGAACTTACACTGCGAGCTGAAGGCATCTCCGGTGTGATTCTCCTGCAACTGGTGTATGCCTGAAAACAAACAAACCAAATCTTGTCAGGGAAACGAAGGATGGAAATATAACAAGTAGTGTGTGCTCTGGACTGCTAGGGGACATGCATTTGATTCAAGAATCGCCACAACACAGTGCATATCACCTTAATTCGTTGACGTGCGGTTGGAGAAGAACTGTCGCAAACCCTAGACCCGACGACGAAGAAACAAGCACGAGGTGGAACGGGAGGAGAATGCGCCAAAAATTCGATGGTTTATAGGTGAGAAAATGAGGGGTACTTTTGTAATAGGGCATAACACTTGTAAAATTAATCTGCTGCTAACATCAAACGACACCAATGTGTGAAGTTAAATAAAGCCTGGAAATAAAGCTAGCTTTTGAATTCATAATCTCGGCGCCGAACGGGACCTATGTATCCCTTAGGAATTTTTGAAGGAAATGTTCTCGAAATTATTGTTTCCGACCAATTTGACTACAACTTGATTTTCCGATGGATAACGAGTTTTAAGAGAAATTTCAAGCGACAAGTCCTCAAAATATTTTGAGGAATAGTCCTAAGAAACTTCCATGAGATACGATCCTTGGAATTTTCCGAGGTATACTGTTGTCAAAAAATTCTAAGAGAATTTCCTCAGAAATTAGTAGATCAATTCCGAGAGGATTTCCTTGGAAAGTCCTCGTAGAAAATGATAAAAAAAACCAGTACTTACACTCCATCCCTGTCCTTAAAAATCAGGATGTACCTATAAGTATTATATTAAAGTTGATCAAATGGGCGGGCGGGCCGGGTTCGGGCCGGGCCGACATTGAATTCTAGACCCGAACGGGCCTATATTTTTGTCCAAGCCCGTTTTTAAAATTTTTGGGCCGGGCCGGGCTAGGCCCGGACTTATTTTAATCTTTGCCATTGCCCGCCCGGCCCCGCCCAGTTTTATAATTTTTTTTATAATATTGTTAGTTTTTTTGAAAAAATATATAGACTATAATATATTGATATATATTAAATATAATATGAATATATGTTGTGTGTAATATTAATAGATATTATATATAATTTAAATAAATAATAATGTATTATAAAATTAAATTTAAATATATACTTCCTCCCATTTCCAGTACTTAATTTTCTAACTCCAGGCATAAGAATTAAAAAGGGAAAGTTTAGACTATTTTACCCTTATTTTTTGCATTAAAAATTGAAATAATTTAAAAATTAGAGTTGTAAAATAATAAAAGATGGGAGGGTAGAATTGGAAAGCAAATCACAAAAAAAAGGTAGAACATCTTTTATTTTGAAACTAGTGAAAGAATCTAACAAATCATATACTGAAAACAAGGGGAGTATTATATTATATTTATAAATATATATAATAATAATAAACCGGGTCAGGTCGAGCTTAGTTGCGGGCCTAAAATTTTGCCGAAGGCCGGCCCGGTTTTTCATTCGAGCCTGATTTGTTGTCCAAACCCGCCCGAAATTTTTTCTGGACGGGCTTTTCGGGCTTTATTTCCGGGCCGGGTCAGGTTGGGCCGCCGGGCCAGGTCAGTTTTGATCAGCTCTATATTATATACAATATAAACCAAAGAACATCATATATGCACCACTAGGTATTATCTCACATATTTATACTAATACATCAAATCCGAGATCAACTCAAACATTAAACAAATCTTGAGTCAATAAGACTTCATCCAAAAGTTTGCAACATCCAAAAGTTAACAATATCTTAAGGTTTTGCATATGCAAAAGATGGTAATATCCAAAAGTTTTCCATATCTAGTCCTCACAATATCAACTATTAAGCACCACTTAACGCATTCCCACCCCGTTCACCACTCATTCCAAATTAACTCATATTCAAGCTAGGGTCTTGCTTGATATGAAATGTCCCCATATTGCCTCCATTTATGCTTGAACCTTTTGCTGAAATTTTGCCTCATGTGTTTGTTCCATTGTTGTAGTTCAATATCCTCTTGTCTTCTTTTTTGGAATTCAACATCTTTAGATTGTATCCTCTTTTGAAATTCAGCTTTTTGCGCTGACATTGCCTACTATCTTCTCTATTTCCTTCATGCGCTCATCCAAAGCCTTATTCACCGTATCATTTACCATGGAACCAAGATCTCCATGTGGGGGGTAGGTGACACTCGGCTAAGAGCTGGTGTACTCCATGGGAAGTATGTCTTCGCACAGGTACTTAAGCCAACACGTGCACAGGTACCTAAGCCAAAATATGTTGCTTTTACGTTGCATCCCCTTAACAACTTTGAAGTATATACCTTTCTCATATAGGTGTGGGCTCATCGCCCTCTTCCAGTTGTTCTTGTTGCTCATTTCGTATGACCTTAATTGCTTCCTTAAATTCATCTTTCAAGAATAAGCATATAAGCACGTCAGAATAATAAAAATGTATACCTCCGTCAAACCAGGATTATGGTTACTATTCGGGCATGTTGTTTGACTTCAATATTTAACACATAAGATAAAATAATTTTATATATCTAAGTTATGCAATTAATTCCTTACTTGATAAACTATATCTTCACAACTTTCATTTTATGAATTTATTTTATTTTATATATTAAATATTGAATTAGAAAAATATGTCAAAAAGAAAATAGAGGAGGTAGTACATAACAATTGTGATTGATAAATTGTGGTTCAGTTAACTCACAACAACTAGTTTGGATTTTTCATTCGCCCATTATTGTCCCCTAACTTTTTTATGTGTGTGGGTGTACTCATACAAAGAGTACACCGAGGGTTCAGTACCATGCTGCTCAACTTCTAAGAAAAATATAGAGTAGTTGCAAAATGGAGGTAAATACAAAGCATTTGCAACTGTAGATTCTTTTACTAAGCTTGGATGGTTAGACTTTGGTATAGCCATGTTCAGGGAGAAAAGAGATGTGCAAGCTTAAATTAGGGGACTCCCTCTACAAATCCATGGAAATGACTGTAAGAGAAGTGATTATAATTGACAACTAATATTAACATAGAAGTCTTCTATTATACAAGATAGTTAACGGTAATCAGTGTTAGCTATGAGATCCTATAAATTAGGGAAAGTCCTATAATATGGGGAGTGGACTTGTAAAGTGATGGAGGTGGTATTGACTTAGTATATTAAAATAAATAAATAAATTCATGTTTGACTAAGTAATATCCTTAACACGCTCCCCAAGATGGGCGGTGGTGTGAGTCTGAGCTTGTTCACGTTGGAATCAAATTATGCCGAGGAAGAGACTTAGTGAGGACGTCAGCTAGCTGGGCACTGGACTGGGCACTGGTAAGAATATGCTGGACGCGAAAGATGTCAGCTTGAACTTTTTGGCGTACAGGAAGGTGACACCCATGTTGTCACATACAAGACGGGTTGATGAACTTTATGATGAAGTTCATGGAGAAGGAGAGGAGCCAAAGGATTTCCGATGACATATTGCAAGAGCCTGGGATTCTGCTTTGTGGAGGAGTGGGCAACAGCCTTTTGTTTGTGTGAGCTCCAAGAGAGGTATGTGCCTGAGATAAATGATGTACCCTGTCATGGAGAAGAAGTCATCTCGATCATTAGCCTAGTCAGCGTCAGAGAAGTCATGAAGAGTGGTGGTAGGGTGGGGCGGATGGTGAGGCCGTGAGTGAGTGTGTCGGTGAGGTACCACAATAACCTTTTTAGAGCTGTCTAATGGTGGGAGTATGCATGAATTGAGACAGGCGGTTGATGGTGAAGGCGACATATGGGCAGGTAAGACTCAAGTATTGAAGACTACCCACAAGGCCATGGGATAGGTGGTCGGTGTGTCCAAGGGAGTATCCTTTGAGTCAAGGAGTGGTGGCAAATATTGGTGTTGGGGCTGGTTTGTATCCGTCCATGCAGACTTTGAGTAATAATCACAAATATACTTCTTTTGAGAGGGGAACAAACCTCTTGAACATGGAATGACCTATACACCAAGGAAGTAAGAGAGGATACCAAGATCTTTCAGTAAGAACAAATTAGAGAGGTGCTGAACAGGGGTGGTGACAACATTGTCGATATTGCCGGTGACGATGATGTCACCAACGTGGACAAGAAGGAGGAGCAAAGTGGTGTCGTGGTTGTAGATGAATACGAAGACATCAAATTTGAAGTGTGTAAAGGCCAACTGTTTAAGGATACTTTTTAGCTCTGCATACCATGCATGGGGAGCTTAACCGAGGCCATAGAGTGCCTTGTTAAGGCGAGAAACATGGTGTGGATGAGCAGGGTCAGCGAACCCTGTGGATTGGCTTACATACACCTCTTTCGACAGTGAACCTTGGAGGAAGGCGTTGTTGATGTCGAGCTGGCACAGTCGTCAACCATTGGATACAACCAGGGTGAGTACAACTTGAATCGTGACGGGTTTGACCACTAGGTTGAACATTTCATGGAAGTCCCAGCCTAGGCGTTGGTTGAAGCCCTTGGCAACCAACTGGGATTTGAGGCAATCAACGGATCCATCGGGTTTGTACCTGGTGTGGAAGATCCATTTAGTGGAAATCATGTTTTATGTTGGGAGGGAGGGACATGGGTCCAAGTGGTGTTAGCAGCGGGAGCATCCTATTCCTGGTGCATTGTAGTGCACCGAGAGGAATCTTTGAAAGCTTGGGTGATTGAGTGCGGTTTTGATAGGGCAGTAATGGTGACTATGAGATTCAGTCTGGAGATGGGTTTGTAGATGTGGTTTTTGGAGCGGGTAATGATGATGCAAGACACCATTTGTTGTGAGGAGGTGGTGTGGTGTGTGGGTCAAGGGTGAGAGGTTTCATTTGTTGTGGTGGTGGTGGCGTGGTGTGGGGGTCAAGGGGTGGGGCGCGGGTGGAGGGCTAGGTGGATCGAGGTGAGGTGAAGGATTATGCGGTGGAGAGGTAGTAGGAAGAGGGAGGGCGGTCCATGCTGGTGTTGGTGCGGATGATGAAGGAAGTCGGTGCTGACGGTGTTTGTATGAGAAATGGTTGTCGACAAATTTATGAAATTATGGAAATATAGTGGAGACATCGGTTTTGCGTTTGATGGGTATAACCACGTGTAGCGCATAAAATGATCAACGAAAAGAACAAAATATTTGTATTCGTCATAATAAGGAACTGGTGAAGTCCATACATCAGAAAAAATAATCTCAAAGAAATGGGTTGAATGTAAAGAAAGTTTGACTTTTATTAAGTTGACAAGGGGTATAATCAGATTGCTTTAACGTTGAAATACCCCAAACCTTGATATGTTGTTTAAACATTAAACTATGGTATATTAAGGCTAAAAAGTGCCTTAGAAACATCAGTGTACAATTTAAACCATAGTAAAAACAATAAAGCACTAAAAGACAGTTTGAGCAAAAACATGCTCTAAGCTTGGAGTGAACTTGGTTAGGACCCAATGAGCCTACCAAGACTTAATAACATTCAGTTATGATTTGATAAGGCTAATTAAGTCCTTAGGAAACTTTGGTAGACAGTTAAACCAAACAAAACACAAAGAACACCTTAGAGTCAATTTAAGCAAATACTTGCTCTAGACTTGGTGTAACCATGTATAATACCTAAAGGTCATTCTTAGACCTATGAACATGTTAAACCAATTACCAAAGAAAACCAAGCTTGAAAACAAGTTAAAACACAAAATGTGCTTTAAGGAGTCTTAAAGCACATTTTTGAAAAATTGTCTTGTAAATGGGTTTTGAGTGGCTAAATGTCCATAATTACTCCTTAATTAACATGTGTACTACTTAGTATCACATTAGGAAGTCTAAATCAATGGGAAATCAAAAATTTCACAAATATGTGCCTTGTTTTGTGAATAGTAACTAAAATAAGCTAGTTTATGACATTAGTCAACTTAAGTGATTTAATTGGTCAACAAAGACCAAAATACCCCATTTGGCTATAGGGGGCCGGTTTCCAACATGGTGAGTCACCACCATTTACAATTCAATTAAGGAAAGGAAGACATAAAGTAAAGTACTATTCTACTTTATTACATAAATATCTTAACAAGAGTACTCTCTCACCTCATTCTCTTATTTTCTTCCATCCTCACCGATTTCTTCATCTTCTCCCAAGCCCCCATCGGTTTTGCTACAGCAAACCACACCATCTCCAACTTCCATAGCTTGTAACTCCTAGCTCCATATACCAAATCAAATTCTAAGACCATATTTGTCTTAGTTAGGCCAAGCTCTACACTTCTCTCTTTTCAAATCTTCAAGAACTCCATTTTGGTGCCATGAAGATTCACCATTGATGGAGCTTGATCTCACCTTTTCATGCCTTGTCATTATCCTTGGCTTCAAGGTAAGGAAAATCAAAGAAAAACTCCATTTCCTCTTGTTTTTGTGTTGGCCGAAAATTCACCATGTAATGGTGTCTTCTTTTGGTTCTTTCATAGCTTCATTCCAATCTTCCAAGGGCTTGGTGGAGTCCTCTCTTGATGCTTATTCAAGCTCTCTTTTTTTCCAAGGTAAAACAACTATCCTAATGTGTTAAGATAATATATATAACCTAGGGTTTGTAAGTGAGTTTAAACATGAAGCTTGAATGCTCATTGGTTTTACTTGTGTATCGATTAGAACATTGACAAGTAGCCAAGTCCTCTTGCCGATTTCCAAACAAGGAAGAACAAAGGTGTTCAAGTAAAAATCTTGAAGAAAGGAGGTAAACAAACTATCTCAATGTAGTTTAATGCCTTAGGAAAAATGAGCTTGATTTGCTTAATAAAATACCTAAGGAGCCAATGGCAAAAGAGCTAGTGAATTGTTCTTAAGGGAATTATTAAAAGGCATATGAGGTGTTGTGTGTATTTACCGGTCAAAGGCAATATATTCATGTGGAAATTCAGTGTTTATGGTTATTGCAATTTAAGGGCCTAAGTGCCAAGCAATTTAAGTTTATGCAATATATTGTGATGTAGTGTAGTTTAAAGATTTAGATGTGTGTAAAGAACATTCCTTGTGAAGATGAATGTCTTGGATGGTTAAAGGATGAAAAACAATATGTTTGTGTGTATTAAATGAATAAGGGTTCTTGGTTATATTAAGGTGAAAAATTATGTGTTTTGGTGTAAGGAGATACAAGAGAAACTATGTCAAAATTTGGTTAATGAACAAGGAGTTTTAGGTGTTCAAAATGATGTTTGGTGACCTAGGTTGAACTAGGAATGATTAAGGTTTAAGTTGGTGAAAGAAGGTGAAATAAGGTCTTCTTAGGTGTTAAAATGTCTTGGGCGTTATCTTGGAGGATTTAAGATGCAAATGAGTATTTCAAGGATACTTCAAGATCATGGTGAGATAGTGTTAAGAATTTATACAAGTTTCTGGTACCAATGAGGAAGTAAGGTGTTGTAAGGAAGATGTGTGAACTTGTGGAGAAAATTCTTGGAAGGACATAAAGTATTTTGGTGGGCTAAATAATGTGTGGGAACATGTTAATAACCTGAGGGGGAAACATTATAAGTGTTGGGCATTTTGGCAAGAAATGAGTAAGTGTTTAAGGGTGTAGAAAATTAGGTTTTTGGCACGTCCGAACTTCCGTCCGAACTGGGATTTTCGGACATGCCCTATTGCGCGTAAGTTTCCTGAGTTCTAAAGCTACGTCCGAACTACCGTCCGAATTTGGAAGTTCGGACACACCCATCTCTATTCTCTGGTTTGGCCTCGACCAGTGTCCGAACTTGGGAAGCTCGGACACATGTTCGGACATTCGTCAGTTTGCACCCTTTTGAGTCTCGGCATGCGTCCGAACTTGGGAAGTCCGGACACAAGTTCGGACAAGGTGCTGTTTTGACCAAAAACTTTGTTTAAGGTTAGGAAGTGATATCTAATGATGGGGATTGATAAGTAATGATGTTATGAGGTGTTTAAGGACATGATAAGTGAGTTATAATGATAATTGGATGGGTGAAAAGTTGTATTAAAATGAAAAAAAAGTAAAACGAGTTAAAAATGTAAAGTTATTTACCTGATTAACGGGAGTAAGTCATGAGCATTAGACTTTAAACAAACAAGTTACCCCGGTGTTAATGAAAATAAATGTAATGTTACCAGTTGTTCAAAGATGTTACGAGGAACATGTGATGGCACGTTAGAGGAAACCCCGGTGACAGGTATGGTTTTCTTGCAACCTGTGTCCTACCGGATTACACCGGCTTGTATGCCAATGTGTTTTTTTGTATCTTTGCCACGCTATAAGATAAATCATGAAATGAATTTACAGTCGTTATTGTTGATGTGTGTTTGCGTACCGATACCGGTATACTCGAATGCGCATGAAAGGCTAGTTAACCATTATTAGGTAAACGTAAGAGAACGGTATCCGGTAATAACGTTTCCAACCTAAGGAACGTTCTAACCACGACTATGCGTGAGTTAGTTGTGTGATGTTGTGTGTGATGTTGCTGTAAATTTATGACCCTCCTTTGTGTGATTAACTCAGTTGTAATACTGTATTGTGTGCTGATGTGATAGGTTCCACAGCGGAGTCTTTATCTGTGAATATATATATATATATTATGGGGGGTGAGGAATCCGGTAGTTCCGGTCGTGCGTTGTTTGGGAGTTGTTGTATACAGTTTCTTCAGCTTCCTCTCTGTTGGTTGTCTTCCTTCATTGGTCTTCGATCACCCCTGAGCTTAACCAAGGCTCTTGACTCACGTCTGTTGGGGATTATGTACGGTGTGTTCGGATCACTATGTCCGATCCATCTTTGTGTTAAGTTATCCGTTCGTCTAACAGGACGATAACGAGTATGTAAACGAGCTTAGCATGGGTTTGGCAGCAATCTCTAGGCTCTCCCAGTGAACTAACTATGTTAAGGGCGGTTCCTAAAGTGATCCGTACCCGTTATGTTATGTGTTATTGATGTACTGCAATGCTTATTGCGATGTGATGTTATATGTTGTTTAAATGTGAAATACGTGGATCATGGATATGAATCCCAGTTTATAAAAGAGACGTTTATGGATAACCCGACTAGTGGGTAAGTGTCGTCTATTAAGGAAATAGCTCCATTAAAGGAGAAACACTCTAGGGTCAAAGAACACAAAGTGATTTATTAGGTGTAGACGTGTTGTCTGTATTTGTTGTGATCACTGTTGTGGATTGTAATGTTTTTGTTATTGGTGTCATGCATGATTTAAATGTAATCAACCGCATGCTAAGACGACAAATAGTTGTGCGTGGCCCGGTAGCATGCGGGCTGCGGTTACCATACCAGCAAAGGTGCTGAGCCCCCTGGGGGGCCACCCTTTCTTCTCTTTCCTATTTCAGGTACAAGGAGCTGGAAGCCGTTCGAGAGTAGGACGGGGTAGTCGTTTGTACATGGGTAGCCATCATGTATATGTATGTTGTTGTTGTTAATGGAAAGGGGTATTAATGTGTAGTCGCTCGGGAATCTAGTCCATCAGACCGATACAATGTATATGTAATAGCCTTGTTAGCCACGTGGGTGGTTAATGGCGTGTAACACCAACGAGTTAAGTAATGTGATGAAGTATGTTTTCCGCTGCAGTTTGTAGTTAAGTGTGTTATTGCTAGTTGGGGTGTTACAAAAAGTGGTATCAGAGCGAAGTATCGCTCTGATGACTGAATTACCGAGCTTAGGAAGTACCGAGTTAGGATTTTAGTACTTGGGTTAAGGGTTGTGATCAGCGTGAGAGAACGCTAGTTAGGAACTACCAGTGAATACTGGAAACCTACTATATCCTTCCCGCCCTCCACAATCCCTTTAAACTCGGGAAAGAACGCCAGAGAGATGAAAGTCCTCTCATATCGGGAAACCCGATCTGGCTTTTATTAAGTACTTCTGTGAGAACGGAGAACCGGTCATACGGTAGATCCCGAAGAGTGGGAATCCCGGAGACGGTTTCTACCTGAACAACGTTAACCGCATTTAATAGCGAAGAATGAAGAATCCTACACGAAAGAGAATAGAATTTCCGCAACCTGGGTCGACATGCCGAGCAGTCGAGAACAACCAGCTTGCAACGCATCAACCGTGCAACAGGCAGGAAGTGAGGAAATAGAACCCGAGACGAGTGTCTACGGGACACAAAAGTTAAATAATACACGACGGTATACCAACCGACTAAGGAACTAAAACGTAGTACCCAAATAAGGGACAAGTCTCAGTAACCACGACAAATGCGTGGAACGGGCTACGAAGGAGATACAATACTAAGTGAGAAAGGGTCCAGAATGGGAAACACCCTAGTTAGTGGTTATCATGTGAAGACAGTGAGAAGTACCCAGAAGATTTATTGTTAAGACTGTAAGACCTAAGTAAGGGCCAACAAGGCCACTGATGACAGTGCGGGTAAAAACAATACCACAACCGGTATGGGTTGAACCGGAAGCCAGTTAGCATGGCGCACTTGCCATGGCAAGTGCTGCTATAACAGGGCAGTTCGGGAAATTTTTTTTAACAACTACAAAGTACCTAGTAAAGTACCATGAAGTTAAGTGAGATCATCATAACCGTGGAAGGGCTTGATAGCCTAACCTCTGTAATTGGAAATACACCAGTCAGCAGGAAGCTAGACTTGGTTAAGGCAAGAAAACGTTGTGAAATCACGAGAATTTTTCTTTCAAACTTAGAACCATTTCCAAACCCTTTTTCAAAACCAAAGTTTTCCTTCAAACCTATACTCATTTTTAACCTTCTTTTAAACCAAACCAGTAAACCCAAGGGTAGTTGATAAGGATACAACAGTGGATAAACCTTACCTTGATTAAGTTCGGGAAGCAGGGCATGCATATTATCATGATGATATAAGGGAGTTGACAACAGAATACTTCACCTAGGCGTGTGACGGACACTACGAGTGTACCAACTGTAATGTGGGACGACCGCACTCCGATAGGAGCATGTGGGCCTGACAGACCTACTTATGGGTTAGTCGGGTAAGTAGCGATGTATCAGTATGGTACCCCACATATGTATACGAGTAGAGTCGGGAACACGGAAGTAGTCGACTCCATACTACGGTCAGCAGTATAAGACAAGCAGGAGCAATGAATTACCAAGAATGGTTGAAGTAAAGGAACTCAGTTAAGTTAACGAGACTAAAGGGATTAGTAAATTCACTCCAAGGGAATGTTTTAAGAGTCAGGGAGTGCGAAGTGCACTGACTGTTATGTAAAGACATCGCATATGTCTTAAGAATCCCGAGGGATAAACATGATAGCTGGAACGGTGACCCAGCCTATACACGACAAGGCAGATGCCTAATGTGGACATGTTAATGTGCAACAAACGGGATGAAATTCCCAGAATGAGTACCTACACTACCAGGAAATGTTGATCTTCACAGAAGAAGATAGTAAGCCAGTTAAGAACACAAAACGGCGTGGCTAACTGAATATACCAATAAGTGCGAACCAGATGTAATGACATAACTTAGCAACACCCAGGAGCAATCCTTGAAGGGTGTTCGCGTCAACAATTGTTGAACGAAATAGCGTGACAGAAACGTAAGGGTTGAAACTAACACCCAGTTTAAACATAAGTTGTCAGGAGACAGACTGACAATCCTAAGGGGCATCCCATGAAAGGAAACGTGATGCAACGACCTTGTCATGGAGCCCAATACAACCTCTAACCATGTAATGTTGTACAGAGAAGTACATGTGTGTGGACAACCTACAATGAGCGGAGCTCAAGGCAATAAGGCTTATAAGCTACAAACAAGATATGTTATATAAATTTAATCAATTGTAGAAGTTTATGTTGTACAAGTAGACAGAGCGGAGAACGAACCATTGCTTTAGGAGTGGGGATACCTCTTAATATTGTGAGACCGCAACAGCGGTGGTTATGTGAACTAAGTTCTAGAAATACGTTAAAGGTTGACCATATGGTTATTACCGGAGGAGGATTTGAATGGGAATGATACGAAAAGTAGTGTTTATACCAGTTGTGGAGACCGGAAGAGTAATAAGTCTAATAGCAACCACCATAGATGTGTGACGCTAAATGTGTAATGGACAATGCTCAAGGAGCATAAAGACTCAAAGACTAGAATATTCAACAATCAGCCAAATGAATGGCGAACCATAATACGAGTGATGTAAGTATATGTGTGGAAGCTAATATGACAGTGAATACCATGTAAGTTAGTGTTATACAAGGAGTAAGGCACGGTATGCAGTAAGCGACCGTTGTATAAGTGTTGTTAAACGATAAGTGATAGCAAATAAACTAGGCAGTAAGCCAGTAGCCAGTACTACGAGATAAGAATCTCAGTGAAACACAGTGTGAATTCCATTGCGAATCGCATAAGAGATTTACTGTCAAGAGTTTACGCCTCTGCACTCTGTAGGACTGAGTGTTTTGGTATTGCATTTGTGCAGTAATGATCGAGTGCGATAGCTAGGATTCGGGTAATGTTAATGGTGGAGGAAACAGAAAGCGGCTTATAACGCCCTAATGACCGATGCATAGGAAATGCAGGGTCGTACCAAGGATAGGATACATGTACAAAACCAAATGTGGAGGCATGATTAAGAACAAGTGACTACAGTAGCACTAAATACCAAATATTGGTATGGAATATACCTCAAGTGTGGGAAATAACCGAGAGAGCACTACACATTAGGTGGTAGCTCAATTTCAACCGACAGTAAGTCGGAAGGAAGCAAGTCAATCATTGTGAAATACATAACAGTATACACAGTAAATTATTATGGAAGTGGATAGAAAGTTTGTAACTCACCGAATTCGCTCACGGTAAGAGATACCACACGTCGGTTGAGAAACCGTTATTACCATGATAAAAGTGATAATTGGAGATGTACAATACAGTAAGAATAACGAATGGGGCAAACTAAGCTCTACAGTTATCAGAGTCGCGCAGCAGAAACTAGTGGGCCAGTGATTCAAGTGTTGAATGTGCATGGTGAACATGAGTGAATGGCTAATTATTAATGCCTAGAAGCCTCACAGGCCAGAACCGAAACCGGTTATGAGTTAAATAAACTCTAATGAGAATTCTTGGTTTAGGGACTAAACCGCCAATATGGTTAAGATCCTCTAACCAGAACACATTGTATAACAGACCGCGTGGAAGTTAAAGTACTTCACGACGGCAGAACTTTTTAAACCAATATTCAGTGGTTGGTTACGTGGGCGTAATCCCTTTTAAGGGGGGTAGAGCGCAAAACCGCTTGGTGTGTTTTACCGTACAAGTGTACGTGAACTATGTTGTGCATAGCACAAAATAATTTGATTAGGATGATTGGTGTGTGTGTTACATAAACATACACATTCATTCATGGTTTAATTGTGGTAATTGCGCACAGAAGATGCGAATACCATTGTGATAAGTGTGTTTATTTGTTAACAGTTGTGTGTGAGAGTACAAGTGTGGGGAGTAGAGAAACTCCCGGGGAACTAAAACCCCAACATTATATGTTCATATGACACTAAATGTAAAACCGTGTGTTGTATTTTGATAAAATATATGTATATATACAGTATAGTGGTTCATGAAAGGGTATGAAACCGACATAGAACCTAGTGAGAATAGGATTCCCTAGGTAACAGGATTAAAGTGAATGGAGATAACTGATAGACGGAGTTCTATCCTTTGGAGATGTAATGATTATGACTAGAATGACCAACAAGATAGAAAATTGGAAATGAGTGTATTATTCGGTGCTTGAAAATGAAGTGGGAGGTGGAACTTGATTTGCATGCGATCAAGGGAAGCCGAACACAAATTGGGGTGGAAGGATAGTTCAACACTGATGCTGATCACATTAGGGTTGGATGATTCTTGAAGCTCCCCTTAAGTGGTCACAATTAACCACGCTAAGGAAAAGAAGTAAAGAGCATAAGTTGAACTTGGAGTTGTATGTGTTTTCAAAAGGATTTTGAATTGGTATTTATAAAACGTTGATAGATACTTTACATCATGAAAGTCCTCTTACTTAGCAAAGAATATTTTTGTAGCACTTGCTCACGAGCCGAGGACGTATGAGCCTTTGTCTCCGGACCGGTGACATGAGAAGTATATGTTAAAAATAAGTGATTGTTTTGATCTCCCAAAGGAACGGGGACAGAAGGTGTCCATCGCGATCGGGTTCTGCGGGATCACAGTGTACACAAAAGATATTTTTGGTTGCCATACATGCTAATAAGACATGTTGTGTGGTATGTGTAATGAATATTATTTTGACCTTGAGTCCTAATGTGTTTGAGTTTCTAAACATTGTTATGTTACCCAGACCTATGTGTCTAAATGTTGTTATGTTACCCAGACCTGAGAGTCTAAGGGTTGTTATGTAAGTATAATGTTGATTAAGGTACCCGGACCATTGAGTCCGAGGTTATCATGTAAGTATGTCATGTTATGTTATGTATGGATGTGAATATGTTGCCCGGACCGTTAAGTCCGAGGTTGTGATGTAAAGTATGTTTGGTTATGGAAGTTTTATTTGCAAGTAATCCCTGTGTTCTAATCCAAATGATGCGTGGGAAGTGTGAACTTCGAGGACGAAGTTCTTTTAAGGGGGGTAGATTGAAATACCCCAAACCTTGATATGTTGTTTAAACATTAAACTATGGTATATTAAGGTTAAAAAGTGCCTTAGAAACATCAGTGTACAATTTAAACCATAGTAAAAACAATAAAGCACTAAAAGACAGTTTGAGCAAAAACATGCTCTAAGCTTGGAGTGAACTTGGTTAGGACCCAATGAGACTACCAAGACTTAATAACATTCAGTTATGATTTGATAAGGCTAATTAAGTCCTTAGGAAACTTTGGTAGACAGTTAAACCAAACAAAACACAAGAGAACACCTTAGAGTCAATTTAAGCAAATACTTGCTCTAGACTTGGTGTAACCATGTATAATACCTAAAGGTCATTCTTAGACCTTATAAACAAGCTAATGAACATGTTAAACCAATTACCAAAGAAAACCAAGCTTGAAAACAAGTTAAAACACAAAATATGCTTTAAGGAGTCTTAAAGCACATTTTTGAAAAATTGTCTTGTAAATGGGTTTTGAGTGGCTAAATGTCCATCATTACTCCTTAATTAACATATGTGCTACTTAGTATCACATTAGGAAGTCTAAATCAATGGGAAATCAAAAATTTCACAAATATGTGCCTTGTTTTGTGAATAGTAACTAAAATAAGCTAGTTTATGACATTAGTCAACTTAAGTGATTTAATTGGTCAACAAAGACCAAAATACCCCATTTGGCTATAGGGGGCCGGTTTCCAACATGGTGAGTCACCACCATTTACAATTCAATTAAGGAAAGGAAGACATAAAGTAAAGTACTATTCTACTTTATTACATAAATATCTTAACAAGAGTACTCTCTCACCTCATTCTCTTATTTTCTTCCATCCTCACCGATTTCTTCATCTTCTCCCAAGCCCCCATCGGTTTTGCTACAGCAAACCACACCATCTCCAACTTCCATAGCTTGTAACTCCTAGCTCCATATACCAAATCAAATTCTAAGACCATATTTGTCTTAGTTAGGCCAAGCTCTACACTTCTCTCTTTCAAATCTTCAAAAGAACTCCATTTGGTGCCATGAAGATTCACCATTGATGGAGCTTGATCTCACCTTTTCATGCCTTGTCATTATCCTTGGCTTCAAGGTAAGGAAAATCAAAGAAAAACTCCATTTCCTCTTGTTTTTGTGTTAGCCGAAAATTCACCATGTAATGGTGTCTTCTTTTGGTTCTTTCATAGCTTCATTCCAATCTTCCAAGGGCTTGGTGGAGTCCTCTCTTGATGCTTATTCAAGCTCTCTTTTGTTTCCAAGGTAAAACAACTATCCTAATGTGTTAAGACAATATATATACCTAGGGTTTGTAAGTGAGTTTAAACATGAAGCTTGAATGCTCATTGGTTTTACTTGTGTATCGATTAGAACATTGACAAGTAGCCAAGTCCTCTTGCCGATTTCCAAACAAGGAAGAACAAAGGTGTTCAAGTAAAAATCTTGAAGAAAGGAGGTAAACAAACTATCTCAATGTAGTTTAATGCCTTAGGAAAAATGAGCTTGATTTGCTTAATAAAATACCTAAGGAGCCAATGGCAAAAGAGCTAGTGAATTGTTCTTAAGGGAATTATTAAAAGGCATATGAGGTGTTGTGTGCATTTGCCGGTCAAAGGCAATATATTCATGTGGAAATTCAGTGTTTATGGTTATTGCAATTTAAGGGCCTAAGTGCCAAGCAATTTAAGTTTATGCATATATTGTGATGTAGTGTAGTTTAAAGATTTAGATGTGTGTAAAGAACATTCCTTGTGAAGATGAATGTCTTGGATGGTTAAAGGATGAAAAATATGTTTGTGTGTATTAAATGAATAAGGGTTTTGGTTATATTAAGGTGAAAAATTATGTGTTTTTGGTGTAAGGAGATACAAGAGAAACTATGTCAAAATTTGGTTAATGAACAAGGAGTTTTAGGTGTTCAAAATGATGTTGGTGACCTAGGTTGAACTAGGAATGATTAAGGTTTAAGTTGGTGAAAGAAGGTGAAATAAGGTCTTCTTAGGTGTTAAAATGTCTTGGGCGTTATCTTGGAGGATTTAAGATGCAAATGAGTATTTCAAGGATACTTCAAGATCATGGTGAGATAGTGTTAAGAATTTATACAAGTTTCTGGTACCAATGAGGAAGTAAGGTGTTGTAAGGAAGATGTGTGAACTTGTGGAGAAAATTCTTGGAAGGACATAAAGTATTTTGGTGGGCTAAATAATGTGTGGGAACATGTTAATAACCTGAGGGGGAAACATTATAAGTGTTGGGCATTTTGGCAAAAATGAGTAAGTGTTTAAGGGTGTAGAAAATTAGGTTTTTGGCACGTCCGAACTTCCGTCCGAACTGGGATGTTCGGACATGCCCTGTTGCGCGTAAGTTTCCTGAGTTCTAAAGCTGCGTCCGAACTACCGTCTGAATTTGGAAGTTCGGACATACCCATCTCTATTCTCTGGTTTGGCCTCGACCAGTGTCCGAACTTGGGAAGCTCGGACACATGTTCGGACATTCGTCAGTTTGCACCCTTTTGAGTCTCGGCATGCGCAGACAAGGTGCTATTTTGACCAAAAACTTTGTTTAAGGTTAGGAAGTGATATCTAATGATGGGGATTGATAAGTAATGATGTTATGAGGTGGTTAAGGACATGATAAGTGAGTTATAATGATAATTGGATGGGTGAAAAGTTGTATTAAAATGAAAAAAAAAGTAAAACGAGTTAAAAATGTGAAGTTATTTAACTGATTAACGGGAGTAAGTCATGAGCATTAGACTTTAAACAAACAAGTTACCCCGGTGTTAATGAAATTAAATGTAATGTTACCAGTTATTCAAAGATGTTACGAGGAACATGTGATGGCACGTTAGAGGGAAACCCCGGTGACAGGTATGGTTTTCTTGCAACCTGTGTCCTACCGGATTACACCGGCTTGTATGCCAATGTGTTTTTCTGTATGTTTGCCACGCTATAAGATAAATCATGAAACGAGTTTACAGTCGTTATTGTTGTTGTGTGTTTGCGTACCGATACTGGTAACCTCGAATGCGCATGAAAGGCTAGTTAACCATTATTAGGTAAACGTAAGAGAATGGTATCCGGTAATAACGTTTCCAACCTAAGGAACGTTCTAACCATGGCTATGCGTGAGTTAGTTGTGTGATGTTATGTGTGATGTTGCTGTAAATGTATGACCCTCCTTTGTGTGATTAACTCAGTTGTAATACTGTATTGTGTGCTGATGTGATAGGTTCCACAGCGGAGTCTTTATCTGTGAATATATATATTATGGGGGGTGAGGAATCCGGTAGTTCCGGTCGCGTGTTGTTTGGGAGTTGTTGTATACAGTTTCTTCATCTTCCTCTCTGTTGGTTGTCTTCCTTCATTGGTCTTCGATCACCCCTGAGCTTAACCAAGGCTCTTGACTCACGTCTGTTGGGGATTATGTACGGTGTGTTCGGATCACTATGTCCGATCCATCTTTGTGTTAAGTTATCCGTTCGTCTAACAGGACGGTAACGAGTTATGTAAACGAGCTTAGCATGGGTTTGGCAGCAATCTCTAGGCTCTCCCAGTGAACTAACTATGTTAAGGGCGGTTCCTAAAGTGATCCGTACCCGTTATGTTATGTGTTATTGATGTACTGCAATGCTTATTGCGATGTGATGTTATATGTTGTTTAAATGTGAAATATGTGGATCATGGATATGAATCCCAGTTTATAAAAGAGACGTTTATGGATAACCCGACTAGTGGGTAAGTGTCATCTATTAAGGAAATAGCTCCATTAAAGGAGAAACACTCTAGGGTCAAAGAACACAAAGAGTGATTTATTAGGTGTAGACGTGTTGTCTGTATTTGTTGTGATCACTGTTGTGGATTGTAATGTGTTTTGTGTTATTGGTGTACATGCATGATTTAAATGTAATCAACCGCATGCTAAGACGACAAATAGTTGTGCGTGGCCCGGTAGCATGCGGGCTGCGGGATTACCATACCAGCAAAGGTGCTGAGCCCCCTGGGGGGCCACCCTTTCTTCTCTTTCCTATTTCAGGTACAAGGAGCTGGAAGCCGTTCAAGAGTAGGACGGGGTAGTCGTTTGTACATGGGTAGCCATCTAAGTTGTATATGTACAGTAGGTGTAGTAAGACCGAAATTGTTATCGGCATTAGTTTGTAAATACTCGGTACAGTTGGAATGTATATGTATGTTGTTGTTGTTAATGCAAAGGGGTATTAATGTGTAGTCGCTCGGGAATCTAGTCTATCAGACCGATACAATGTATATGTAATAGCCTTGTTAGCCACGTGGGTGGTTAATGGCGTGTAACACAAACGAGTTAAGTAATGTGATGAAGTATGTTTTCCGCTGCAGTTTGTTGTTAAGTGTGTTATTTCTAGTTGGGGTGTTACAAACGTGGAGGGGCAGAGCTGAAAATGTTGTTGTAGCAGTTAAAAAATTGAGGTGGATGGATGGCCCAATCGATGATGCCAGGAGTTAGTGGAAGAAGCATGAGCGACATGAACAAACGGGGTCGCGATTGGTCACTAGTAGATGTCGTCAATGCAAGGACTATTACGCAATGTCTGACATGTCTTTAAACTCTTCACAATAAAAAAAGAATTTGGTAAGAACGTGATAGCAGAGTTATGTTGTTGGTATAGTTTGGACCCATAGAGAATATTTTTGGTCATTTGAGGTACACACAGGTTGTTAGGAAAATGAAATACCTTGCCATAAGTGAAAGAGTTTCACAGTGCGTGGTTTTCTAACCTTCACCACTACCTATAAATAGCTCAGCAGGACCGGTACGGGGATAGCGTAGAGACATGGATGCTAAGTCGGTGGCAACTTGATGAGAGGCACCACTGTCAACAAGGTAGTCGGTGGGCAGTGGCCGGCGGTGGTAACGTTCGACTGGGGTTGATCGTTGGACAGTGGTGGTGGGGGTTGGGCAGTGGGATATTGAAATATCCTTAAGATTTATTTAAATAATTAAAGCCTAATTAAATAATTTATTAAGGCTAATACGTCCCAACAATGGGTTATGTAAAAATTACATATATAACTTAAGAATTTGTGGAACCTTAATGAATTATATAAATAATATAAGGTTCAAAAAGGTTGTTAAACCTCACATAAAATAATGAAACCGAAAAATATAATTACAGAAAGAAATGAAGTAATAAAATTTAGGGTAACATACATATAAAATGATGAATATAAAGGGAGAAATTTAATAATAAAATTTATGTAACATGTAATATACAATATTACATAAATTAATATCATAAAATTTAATATGAGAAAGCTTGAGAATTTATTTAACAAACTCTTAATTAATATAGTTTAGCTAGCAAGTTGGAAGAACCAATCAGGCTAAAAATAGGCCCAATCGGGCCTGCAACACTCTCTTAAATTCGGACCAGCCCAACATATACCAAAAAAGAAAAAGAACACACAGAGGCCCAACCGGGCACCTCCATTCTCTTCACTATCTTTTTGAAACTCTTGCTCACATTTTGCAACCCTAATCGGACAAGGAACATACATGTCAAGCGCCCCTCTTCATTTTTTCTTTTCTGAAACCCTAACACTCCCTTTTCGCTCTTTCAATCTACGTCGCCGACCCCTTTTCCCTTCTTCTTCAAGTTTTCTTATGAATCTCCATTCTCTTCTTCATTTTCTAGGCAAAACCACAACCATAACTGGCGAATGGAAATCTACACCTCTTTATTTACTTATTTTTCTTGTTTGGTTCTCCGTGGCCAAACAAGGAACACCCGGCTCCCTTCATTCTCTGCTTGTATTCAGACCGCAATAGAGAGGTAAGAGTATGGTTTTTCTCGATTTGGTTGATTTCCTTTGTGATTTCTGAAACCCCATACCAGCCCTAACTCTATTCTTCCATTATTTTCTCTTTGGTTGAGCTGGGGAGCCAAACACGGCCTTGTTTTTTTTAATCTGGGAAGACCGCGAGTAAAACCGCAACCAACTGAGAAATATAACCCTCAATCAAAGAGTACGTGCTAGATCTAAAACTTTGACTTTGCAAACTTCATTATATCTCTAGATTTGAAATAAAAACCTAAAATTTCTTCTCATTTCGAACAGGGCCGAGATTTTGAAGTCAAAACCTGCTTCTGAAAATCTTTAAAGGTTAAAATTTTGCCCTTGGTGTGTTAAGAAATTTGTAAATCTGATTTTTTTGCTTCTGCTTCGGTAAAATGGTGTCCGAAAATTGAGTTGATGTTACTGCTAGGTTTGGAATCTGTACAAGTTCGAATTAGGGCTCTGTTTGAGAGAATTGTTGAAATCAAATTAGGGGTTTTAAGTGAGCCTTGGTGTCCAAAAATTAGGGATTTTGAAATTTGGGTTTTTGGAAAATTAGGGTTTATTAGATTTTAAAATTGGTGTTGATATTGGGGATTTGGACTTGGTCAAACCTAAGGTTTCTTGGTAATTTGAAAATTAGGGCTTTAATTTGAAGATTTTCGAATTTAGGGCTTAAATTAGGTTTAAATCAGTTTTAGGATTAAATTGGGGGAACATTTATGAAATTAGAGTTCTGAAATTGGTAGGTAAAAATTTTGGGGTAAAATTGGAATTTAGGGTTAGAATAAAAATTAAGGTTTTTGAGTCAAAGTTGGTCAAAATTAGGGTTTTGGTCAATTCAAAAATTAGGGAGAAAATGTTAGAAATTTGTCAAGTTGGGAATTAGGATTTTAATTAAATAAAAGGGTAAAAAAATCAAAAATTAAAGAAATGTGGGGTAAGTTGGTAAATATGAAAGCTTTAAAAACCCTAGGTTTAAAATGTTTTAGAATTCAAAATAAAATAAGGGTGTTAGAGGAAATTCAAAATTTTGAATTTTTTTTGGAGTTTATTTTGAATATTATGAAGATATTGAAAATATTAGAAAGTTTGGGAGTGAAACTGTAATTCAGGAAAGTTTAGGGTTAACTTCAAAAATTGGGTAAAAAACAGTGGTTGGTAGATCTGAAATAAAAGTTTATCTTGGGTCTTTTGTTAATTTCAAAATTAGGATAATTGAGATTAATAGTTGAGTTATTAATGTATTATGTTTCAGATTTAAGTTTAGTTTTACATTGCTGATAAGTGTCCAAATGAGCATGTTTTATAGGTGTATTTCATATATAATATTAGCACTTTTCTTGCTCATTTCTCCACTTCGGTTAGTTTTCGTCTAGTTTATGTTTTATTATTATCTCACAAATTTATTGGTTAAACATGAGGAAAACCAAGCTGGGAGCAAAGTAGACAAGGAGACGAACGCATAGGCGCAGACGGCTCGAAAAACGGAGTCCAAACGAAGAATCTAGAGCCGGTCAAAGTTTGTGTCCGCATGGTGTCCGCATGAGCGTCCGCCCAAAACAACGAGGACACAAGCGAGGACAGCCATGCGGACAAGACTTGAGCGCGCCTAAACAATGTGTCCGCCCCATTCTACGCGGACAGCCACGAGGACACAATGTGTCCGCCCCATTCTACGCGGACAGCCACGAGGACACAATGTGTCCGCCCCATTCTACGCGGACAGCCACGAGGACACAACTTGTCCGCCCCATTCTATGCGGACGCCAACGAGGACAACACACGAACTCCATTTTCGTCCGCATAATAACAGGCGGACACAAGGGCGGACGTGACTAAATTCACGCGACAGTTTTCTTCTTCGCCCACTGTCTGCAACTTGCTTCTGCCATATCCATCTACTCCGAGCAGCGCCTACCTTAATTCACTCACGCGTCTGTCTCCAGCTCTGTCCCCTGCAATTAATGAGCAATCAATCTGCAATCAATTCTTCCTGATCTGCCTCTTCCCTTCCTCTATATAAACCCAGCACCTGTAACCTTAAACAGACGTACGGAGAAAACCAGAAAATGAGACCATCGCTCACCACAATTACCATTCACTTCCATTAATTCTCTCCCGTACACCACAACACATCATTCAGTCCCCAGAACTCAAACACTCCAAATCACTCATTCCACATATAATATCCTACGTACACGCTTCATTCTTCGTTCTCTTCATTTCTCCCATTCACCATCCGCACCTCCGTATTATTATTACGTCCAACCTCTGTCTGACTTATTACCAGTTAATATGTCAGGCTAAGGAGGATTTACTCCAGGTGAAGGTTTAATTATGGTTTGTTTAGTTATGTAATCTATATTTCTACCGGTTAAAATAAATACAGTTTGTTACGATTTAAGTTTCTCTCTCGCCATTTTAATAAATTTCATCGATTTATTAAAATGCTTTACAAAGTCTATTTTGATCAGACCGGTGATAAATAGACAGGTTAATTAAGCCGTAAATCTGGAGAAAGCTTATTATGATTTAATAAGTTAATATTTTCAGATGCAAATAATTCCTCGCACTTAATGTCCGTTTATTTATATTTTACTCGAACCTGGATTAGACCGAGCATTTTCTGGTAAACGAGTTCTTATGAGTCTATGACTTAGTCCTTAAGATATAGGAATTTTGCCAAACTATTAAAATAAACGGTAGAGATAGCATAATTAATCAGATTATATAAACCTGAACCCGGAGTTCCGTTTAATTTATTTTCACTCAGTTATCTTATCTGCTATTTATTTTCTCAAAAACAAGTCAATTAATTCCCCCCTTTTGTGACAAGCTTAGGTACTATTTTATTTCGCTATAAGTCCCACGGTTTGACCCCGGCCGCTTCTGTCTTACTATACTACTGTGACCGGGTTTTATTTGCAGCCCGACGGATATTTTGAGTATTAATTTCTTTGTCAATTGTTTTAATTACACCAGTTCTAACCACTCACTCACGATATCACGTCTGCAAAATGGCCGTTGCCGGGGACTTGATTTATTCTAGTCCCTAAGCCCCGGTTAATTCACCTGTTATAATATAATAATCTGTTAATATTATTTTGTCGTTAATCTAATTTCGGACATCTGACCTCTGACATTTGACTTTGGACTTCGGACTTCTGACTTCGGACATCTAACTTCTAACATCTTAATATTATTGTCATTTATTTCTGCCATTTAATTTCCATTGTCCTTTAATTTTCCAGTATACTAACTACTAACTTTAAATTTCCAGTATACTAACTACTAACTTGAATTTTCTGTCATTTAAATTTCTGTCATTTTATTTTCTGTCATTTCTTACCATTGTCTCTAACTACTAACATTAAATTTCTGTCAACTAATTCCTAACATTTTTATTTATTCTAACACATAACAAGTTTCTTTTCTCTGTTTTGAGTGGTGAATGCCTTTTACCAGGTCAAACAGCCTCCCAGAAAATATTAATAATCACACGGTTGGTTACATTCCAGAGATCGAGAGAACCCTTCTGCGCACCCTAAGGCAGAACCGTACTCAACAAAACATTACCACCACAGTGATAGAATCTGACCCGGAAGCTGACATGGCAATTTCACCAGCGACAGTTCGAAACATTAACAGGCCGTCTAATCAAGGACAACAGCCTGCCATCATCCTTCCTCACCTTAGCCCATCCGAATATGATGAGTGGCAGAAGCTGAAGCCATATCATCAAATCAGATGTGTAAAGGAGTTGGGCATGTTTGATGGTTCCAGTCCACGAAGCCCTGTTACATGTTACAAAATTCTTGCAACATGCCAACAGTCTTACTGCGACCGACGCAGTACTCCAGTACGCAAGACTTTCATTATTCCCTCACAGCCTGACGGGAAGTGCGAGCAAGTGGTATCATAGCCTACACCAAGTACCATTGGTACTTGGGATGACATGGCCACCAAGTTCTACGACAAATTCCTACCCCCGAGCCGAACGTTGGAGATGATGCTGAAATCTATAATTTCAAGCAACCTGGGTCGGAGAATATTTGTGAAACTTGGGACCGTTTCAAAGGACTACTACTTACTTGTCCTCACCATGGTCTGACGAAAGAACAAGTATCACAATTGTTCTACAAAGGCTTGATCGGTCCGTGCAGAACAATGGTACTGTCCTCGTTAGGGGCTGACATTCTGAAAAAGCCAGGAGCACAATTTCTGAATAGCATGGAGTTCTTGTGAAGAAATCAGAGACTGGGCCTCCGGTGGATCAAGGAGCGGTACTCCAGGTTTATACCATGTTGGGGAAAGTGATAACAAGTTGACCACTGATGAAAAGCCATGAGCAACTCATGGAGAGCAATGCTCAGCAGGCAACAAAAGTAAGTACTCTGCAGAAAGTGGTTGAGCAGATGGCTATGAACTCCTACCCCCAGCAAGCTAAGTCGATGATTTCCCGATCATCTATACCCCTCCAGGCTATGCTCCTCTTCCCAATCATCTCCGTTATTTCTTGTACGCAATGTGGTGGGCCTCATGACTATGAACAATGCCCCAACTACAAGAATTAAAAGCAGCAGAGGAGGCAAACTATCTCACCAACAATTCAGGATACAGACAACCTTGGCAACGTAACATGCAATCCAACCTTCGCTACTCAAACACCGACAATATTCAAAACCCACATACACTACAACCATCTCAAAATTACAGACCTCAGTCCAATTTCCAAGGAGGCCAAAGGCAATATCAACAACAGCCTTATGGTAATGAAGCTTCTTCGAGTCGACCGACTCAACCTCCTTCGAATCCTGAGTCTGATGTCTCAAATGCAAGAGATGTTTAAAGCAATGATGGGTAAGTCCCGAGATACGCAAGAAGAGGTCGCACCACTGCGCAAAGATTACTCACCCAACAAAGACCACCTGGTCAACTCCCTTCACAGACTAACCCTAATCCAAGAGAGCAAGCAAATTCAATCCTTATAGACGATGGCACATTCCAATCAACAAACTTGTGTGCAGTCTCCTTAAGGAGTGGAAGGGAACTTGCCACCAGAAAAGGAAAAGAAAAAGAAAATCATGAAGAGGCCTACATCAATGATGAAGACACAACCAATCCAGCCTCACCTCCCTCAGAAATCCAAGTTCCTACTCCTGCTACTCCACCTCCATCTCGATTACATCGACATTCCATCTTCACTCCTAAAAACAGTGAACTCCCATTTCCCAACAGAATGAAAAAGAAACACCTAGATGAGCAGTTCTCCAAATTCTTGAGCATTTTCAAGAAACTGACCCTCGACATACCTCTAATTGATGCTTTGCAAGAGATGCCTAACTACGCCAAATTTCTAAAGGATCTCTTAACAAAGAAGAAGAAGAAACCTGGAAAAGAAACAGTGCACCTCACGGAGGAATGCTCTGCTGCCCTTCTTCGAGCACTCCCTCCCAAACAAACAGATCCGGGAAATCCCGTAATCCCGTGTTTTATAGGTGGAGTGGACTGTGGAAGCGGTTTATGCGACCTGGGAGCCAGCATTAATATCATGCCATACGCCACCTTCTTGAAAGTAAAAGGAGGAGATGCAACCGGTTCCTTTCAAACTCCAACTAGCAGACAGATCAGAGATCAAGCCCATGGGAATAGTCCGAGATCTGGTAGTTGGAGTGTCTCGCTTTATCTTTCCAGCTGACTTCGTCATTCTAGAAATGGATGACGATGTTGAGGTTCCCCTGATTCTAGGTCGACCGTTTCTGAGTACTGCCAAAGCCATCATTGACGTCCACGATGGGAAAATCACTCTGCGGTACGAGGACGAAACGATCGAATTCGACATGCAGAAAATGATGAAGAAAGCTCTAACTTTTCTCCTCATGCTAAGACAGTGGGATTAACAGATGATGAGGAGGAGAAGGCGATTTTTCTACAGATGAGGACATGTATTCCCTATCTTCCATCCCGAAAGCTGAACCGCTAGAGCAAGTATTATTACTTCTCTAGAAGAAAAGGTGGAGGATCCGGAAGTTAACGCCATGCTGGCATACGTAGAAAAAGGAGGGCTGGTTATCAAGCCTACCGGCCACCAATCGAAACACTCGACAGAAACCTCAAAAATCAATTCCATCAATAAACAACCACCAGAGCTCGAGCTTAAGGAGCTGCCTTCTAAACTCAAGTATGCCTTTTTAGCTGAAATGACCATTTGCCTGTCATTATTTCCTCTTCTCTGAATTCCGGGGAGGAAACGAGGCTACTCGAGGTATTGAAGAAACAAGAACGCGATCGGGTGGACTATTGCTGACATAAAAGGAATTGACCCCTCCTATTGCACGCACCACATTATATGGAGGAAAACTACAAGTCTATCAGGCAACCCCAACGTCGGCTAAACCCTAACCTAAGGAGGTAGTTAAAAAGGAGGTTCTGAAACTCCTAGATGCGAACATCATTTATCCTATCTCTGACAGTCCATGGGTAAGCCCGGTACAAGTTGTCCCGAAGAAGGGGGGTATCGAGGCAGTTGTGAATGATAAGGGAGAGGCTATCCCTCAAAGAAAAATCAGGTTGGCGCATGTGTATCGACTATAGGCGCTTAAACTTGGCAACCAGGAAAGATCACTTCCCTCTCCCCTTATCGATCAGATGTTAGAGCGACTAGCAGGGCAAGAGTACTACTGCTTTTTAGATGGGTTCTCAGGGTATTTCCAAATACCAATCGCACCAGAGGACCAGGACAAGACCACCTTCACTTGTCCATACGGTACCTTTGCGTACAGACGAATGCCCTTCGGTCTATGTAATGCCCTGCTACCTTCCAGAGATGCATGCAAGCAATATTCGCTGATTTCATCGAACAGAGCATAGAGGTCTTTATGGATGACTTCTCGGTCTATGGCTCTAGTTTTGATAAATGCTTGGCACAACTTGATTTGATCCTAGGACGGTGTGAGGATACAAATCTCGTTTTGAACTGGGAAAAATGTCATTTTATGGTCAAGGACGGGATTGTCCTTGGACATAAAATATCGGCAGAAGGAATAGAGGTGGATAAGGCCAAGGTGGAGGTTATAGAGAAATTACCGGCACCCACCTCTGTTAAAGATATTCGAGCGTTTCTCGGGCATGCAGGATTCTATCGGCGGTTTATACAAGACTTCTCAAAAATCACTAAACCATTGACCGACCTGCTACAAAAAGATGCCCCGTTCCATTTTGATGATAAGTGTTCAGCTGCTTTCTAGACAATAACACAAAAATTGGTATCTGCACCTACTGTCATACCACCCGACTGGTCTCTCCCGTTTGAGATCATGTGTGATGAGTGAGTGACTGCAGTGGGGGCAGCTCTATGCCAAAAAAGAGAAGATTTTGAGAGTAGTTGCTTATGCCAGCAGGACACTAAACGATGCCCAGAAGAACTATACGACCACTGAAAAAGAGCTTCTGGCTATAGTATTCTCCCTTGATAAGTTCAGGTCGTACTTATGGGGAAGCAAAGTCATAGTGCACACAGACCACTCTGCTCTCAAATACCTATTTGCAAAACAAGAAGCCAAGCCTCGCTTGTTGCGCTGGATTCTTCTACTACAGGAGTTTGACATAGAAGTCAAAGACAAGAGCGGAAAATTGAATGTCGTCGCTGACCATCTCTCCAGATTGGTAACTCCTACTGATAGTGTGCCTATCAACGAATTCTTCCCCGATGAGACTGCCTTTTCTATCACCAAGGTACAGGAGCCATGGTATGCGGACCTGGCAAATTATTTAGTCTCTGGAACAATACCATATGATCTATCTTACTCCCAGAAAAAGAAATTTCTTTCTGATTCAAAGCATTATTTCTGGGAAGATCCGTATTTGTTCCGAGTCTGTGCAGATGGGTTGATTCGACGGTGTCTCCCTGAAGATGAGGTTTACAGCGTCATACATTTTTGTCACTCACGGGAAGCCGGAGGTCACCATGGACCCACAAGGACCGCTGCCAAGATCCTGGCCTCAGGATTTTATTGGCCGACTCTTCACAAAGATGTGTACCAATTCTGCAAACAATGTGATAATTGTCAGAGAATGGGTAACACATCTAGGAGACATGAAATGCCACAACAGGGAATACTAGAAGTGGAACTCTTTGATTGTTGGGGCATTGATTTTATGGGACCGTTCCCTTCCTCACAGGGCCACCAGTATGTTTTAGTGGCAATGGATTACGTGTCGAAATGGGTAGAAGCCATACCCTGTCATCATGCTGATGCAAAGACCGTAACCAGATTCCTTAAGAAGCACATCTTTACCCGTTTTGGCGTGCCTAGAATTATTATCAGTGACGGAGGATCCTACTTCTGCAACCGTTCATTTGAAGCACTTATGGGTAAGTACGGGGTACGTCACAAGGTAGCTCTACCTTATCACCCCCAGACAAACGGCCAAGCAGAAGTTTCGAACCGTGAGTTAAAATGGATTCTCCAGAAAACGGTTAACTCATCACGAAAGGATTGGGCACTTAAGTTAGATGATGCGCTTTGGGCTTACCGCACTGCATTCAAGACTCCCATCGGGATGTCTCCTTTTAAGCTTGTTTATGGGAAATCATGCCATCTACTTGTAGAGCTGGAACATAAGGCATATTGGGCGATAAAGGCCTTAAACTTTGACATGACTACTGCGGGAGAGAAAAGGAAATTCCAACTTTCTGAGTTAGAAGAGCTGAGAGATCAGGCTTACCAAAATGCTAAGATTTATAAGGAGCGCACCAAGAAGTTCCATGACAGGATGATCCTCAAGAGAGACTTCGAAATTGGTGATTGGGTTCTCCTATATAACTCAAGATTAAGGATCTTCCCTGGGAAACTCAAATCTCATTGGGCTGGTCCTTTCCAGATTGTTAGTGTGACCCCATACGGTGCCTTTGAACTCCAAAACAAACAGGGCGAAACTTTCAAAGTCAATGGGGCACGTCTTAAAAGGTATAATTCTCCTTCTGATATTTCAACTGACTTATTTAGAATTTATCTTGTCCAGGAACAGCATGACACCTTTACTCCACAATTCGAAACTGGCACTGTCAAAGACAACATCTCTCCCGTAGAGACTCACAAGTCCTCACATGCATAATTAAAAACAGGCGTCTAGCTAGAGACGTTAAACCCGGGCAGCTTGGTGGGAGGCAACCCACTATCTATCTTTTATCCTTCCTTTTATATTTCCCTTTAATATGTTATAATAAAATGCAGGTTTTACTTGAGTTCTTCTGGCTATGTAGAATATTCATTACAGGTACATTTCATGACATTCCACAGCTGCACTCAAGTGTGGGGGAGCTCTACACACTCTACGGAATTTGGGGAGTACACTCTTTCCTTTATTAATTGCATGCCCTATTAATTTAATTCCATCTACGCAATGAGGGCATTGCTTGAGCTTAAGTGTGGGGGAAGAGCCTTTTCAGGGCATTTTGTGCTTAAAATGTTTAAATCTCTCTGCTTATCTTGCATTTGTTCAAAAATTAAAATTATGTACCCTGCTAATGTAGGTTGTTCTCTTTAAAAATAAATACTATAATGAATTGTGGGATAAATGGTACAAATTTAAAATTTTTAAATTTTGATTACTTTTGAGGAGCATTTTATATGCGGTGTGACCAAATGATCTGCAAATGGTTGGATTTTATTGCTCAGGGTTTCTTTCTGTCTTCTCTCTTAGGGATTGCTAAGGGGTGCTTCTCTGTTAAAAAAAGAAGAATAAAAAAATAATAAGGGACTTGCGAGACACCATTGGTAACCAACAAAGAGAGTTGAGTGTTCTTGAATACAAGGCGTGATGCCTACATTTTCTCATCCCTTATGCAAAAGTGAAACAAATGCATGAATCTATTTTTCCTTTTGTTTTCTCCTCAATGCCCATTCTTGAGAGAAGTTGGCCATGGTAAAAGTTCTCAGAGTCACCTAAACAAAAGAAACATTGAAGTACCTTAGATCATACCCCGAAACTCTATATTTTATTTTTACCCTGAGCACACCTATGCCACCAGCAGTTGATTTTTCACACTCCTCAATAAGTTAAAAAGATCATGAACTGTTCACCTCTTTATCCTACCCTTCATAATAATATTTGCTAGTATTGAGCATTCCCTACTTACTTAGGTACATGGTTTTGCTTGAGGACAAGCAAAAAGATAAGTGTGGGGGTGTGATAAGTGTCCAAATGAGCATGTTTTATAGGTGTATTTCATATATAATATTAGCACTTTTCTTGCTCATTTCTCCACTTCGGTTAGTTTTCCTCTAGTTTATGTTTTATTATTATCTCACAAATTTATTGGTTAAACATGAGGAAAACCAAGCTGGAGCAAAGTAGACAAGGAGACGAACGCATAGGCGTAGACGGCTCGAAAAACGGAGTCCAAACGAAGAATCTAGAGCCGGTCAAAGTTTGTGTCCGCATGGTGTCCGCATGAGCGTCCGCCCAAAACAACGAGGACACAAGCGAGGACAGCCATGCGGACAAGACTTGAGCGCGCCTAAACAATGTGTCCGCCCCATTCTACGCGGACAGCCACGAGGACACAATGTGTCCGCCCCATTCTACGCGGACAGCCACGAGGACACAACTTGTCCGCCCCATTCTATGCGGACGCCAACGAGGACAACACACGAACTCCATTTTCGTCCGCATAATAACAAGGCGGACGTGACTAAATTCACGCGACAGTTTTCTTCTTCGCCCACTGTCTGCAACTTGCTTCTGCCATATCCATCTACTCCGAGCAGCGCCTACCTTAATTCACTCACGCGTCTGTCTCCAGCTCTGTCCCCTGCAATTAATGAGCAATCAATCTGCAATCAATTCTTCCTGATCTGCCTCTTCCCTTCCTCTATATAAACCCAGCACCTATAACCTTAAACAGACGTACGGAGAAAACCAGAAAATGAGACCATCGCTCACCACAATTACCATTCACTTCCATTAATTCTCTCCCGTACACCACAACACATCATTCAGTCCCCAGAACTCAAACACTCCAAATCACTCATTCCACATATAATATCCTACGTACACGCTTCATTCTTCGTTCTCTTCATTTCTCCATTCACCATCCGCACCTCCGTATTATTATTACGTCCAACCTCTGTCTGACTTATTACCAGTTAATATGTCAGGCTAAGGAGGATTTACTCCAGGTGAAGGTTTAATTATGGTTTGTTTAGTTATGTAATCTATATTTCTACCGGTTAAAATAAATACAGTTTGTTACGATTTAAGTTTCTCTCTCGCCATTTTAATAAATTTCATCGATTTATTAAAATGCTTTACAAAGTCTATTTTGATCAGACCGGTGATAAATAGACAGGTTAATTAAGCCGTAAATCTGGAGAAAGCTTATTATGATTTAATAAGTTAATATTTTCAGATGCAAATATAATTCCTCGCACTTAATGTCCGTTTATTTATATTTTGCTCGAACCTGGATTAGACCGAGCATTTTCTGGTAAACGAGTTCTTATGAGTCTATGACTTAGTCCTTAAGATAATAACAGGAATTTTGCCAAACTATTAAAATAAATCGGTAGAGATAGCATAATTAATCAGATTATATAAACCTGAACCCGGAGTTCCGTTTAATTTATTTTCACTCAGTTATCTTATCTGCTATTTATTTTCTCAAAAACAAGTCAATTAATTCCCCCCTTTTTGTGACAAGCTTAGGTACTATTTTATTTCGCTATAAGTCCCACGGTTTGACCCCGGCCGCTTCTGTCTTACTATACTACTGTGACCGGGTTTTATTTGCAGCCCGACGGAAATTTTGAGTATTAATTTCTTTGTCAATTGTTTTAATTACACCAGTTCTAACCACTGACGATATCACATCTGCAATTGCCAATTAATTTATGTTATAATTGCTTTATTATATGGGCAAATCCAATTGGGTTGATGAAATGGGCTATATTGAAACCTGGGCTAACTAGCGAAGTATTGGGCCAAGCCCAAATTGAAATCCCATACATACAAATGAATCTAACTTGGGCTAATAAATAGATCATGGGTTCTAGGAACTAAGCCCTAATCTAACTCGGTCCAAAAATGCGGACATAGACCCAAAATGATCTTGGTGGACCCGTTGACTGAACTTGTAATTTTGACTTCGTGACCTTAGACTAAATTTAGGCGTGTTGACCACGGGGTCAAATAGACCATTATTTTCATTGACCCGCATTGACCAAATGGTCCAATTGACTAGTTTAACTAAGTAATGATAAGGGCTTTGACCCAAAAACAAGGTTGGACCGAGGGAAAGGCCCATCTCCAAATAAATGAAGATCCAGTATGGATAAGCTTAAATTATGAATTGGGCTAGTAATATAGAAATTGGACATGGAAAAAATGTGTGGGTTTGAGAGGCTAGGCCCATTACAAACTATAACCCATTAAAAAATTTCAACTGATTTTCAAAAGAGAGTAAAGGCTTGATGGACTCTTAACAAAAATAAATTGGGCCAGAAAGTATAAATTTGGGCTTAAAGAATAAGGACTATCAGAAAGCCTTATTAAGTTGAAACCCAATATGACTCAGTAACTGAGTTCAAAAGAATTAGGGAGTTGTGTACCAAGTAGTAATGGGCCAGGAAGAGTAGACTAAAATTAGTTCACCCTAGAAATTCAAATAAGAAATAATTGGGCCAAGGTGAAGGACTAGGAAAAACTACTTGGAATTTAAATAATGATATTATAAAGGCCCAAGAGTTTATATTAGCTTAGACCTAACTTAAAGAGGAAAAGAGAATTGGGTTATGATGTAAGTGAATTGGGCCTTTTGGTTTGGTCTAAATCACATGAGCCTTCAGAGTTAGGAGTAACCCAACCTACGATTCGTACATCCTTGGGAGGAAACCGTAGAGCTAAGTGCTAATCCTTTAAAACTAAATTGGTGGGACAAGCAAATGAGTGGAGTAATATTTTAATCTGAAAGTGAATGTAATTAACAAATTATATCTACTTCCCAATCTAGGATTTGGAAAATGGAATGAAAATTGGCTAGACTTGGATGATTGGATGCATTTGGATAGAGTGTATATATAAAGTTGCATATTTCAGGTATGTTGTTGAATGATCCGAATGCCCCCGAGGGTCACCTTGGGTCCGGATGTGTGAAATTGTGTGATAAGAAGATATGAATGTTTGCAATGCTTTGTCTATAATGATATCATAATTGTGTGACCTGATATTATCGTGTTGTTAAACTTGGTTGTTTTATGTGAATTGAGTTAGGACAAGTACTATGCTATATATACACAAATTATAAGTAAAGACAAGAAGTATATTACAAGTGGAATAATGAAATGTGGGATAAGTTATCCATAAAATTGAGGAATAACCTAAGAAAAATTTCTTACGTAATGGGATGGAAAGGCCATAATCAAAAGATGTCAATCTTGACCCGAACCCGAAACCGACCAATTAAAAGCCGGGTTTGGGTTGAGATTTTTGACCCGAAAAGATTTTCGGGTCGGGTTCAGGTTGGGTCATTGAAATCCGCTTCGGGTTCGGATTGAACCCACCAACTCGTAATATGGAAAAAAATTTAATTAAAAATAAAAAATATGTTATATTTAATGACTTAAGTTAGTGTTTAATGATTAATTTATGACTAAAATAAATATTTAATCAGTAACTGATGATTAAATATAGTACATAATAATAAATTAATATTAAAGTATTATTTATTTATTAAAGAATCCAATTTTTTTTAAAAAAATAAATAAATTTTTGAAAAAACGGGTTGGGTTCGGGTCAACCTGCTCCGGGTTGAAAAAATATAACCCACTCCGGGTTCGAGTTGACCTAATCTATTTTCGGGTTGGGTTCAGGTTGAGCTCAACCCGACCCAAAACCCGATTTTGACATTCAAAAGACATACGAAAATTGGATATGAACTCCATTATGTGATATTGAGCTTATCAAACATGGTGCTGATGGGTCACCTATATCCATACTAAGATTGAGCTTATCAAACACGGTGCAGATAGAACACCTACATCCATATTGAAATTGAAATGAAGAAATATCCATACTAAGATTGCATTTATAAAAATATGGTGCGAATGGATCATCTATATACATATTGGAGTTTAGATTAATATAATTTGGGTTATTGATTATTGGGGAGAAATCCAAGATATTCTTGGTTGCGCATTGTGATCACGGAGTGGATTATCGAGATCTGGTCCAATCCAGGTATTGGTAAAATCCGTCGAGTCGATTGATCATTGGTCGGTTCGCCCCGTCTGGCCCTGGCTATTGCCGTAGGATTACCCCGCCTTATATATAATTGGGGATGTTCATCTTCTAACATGACAGTAATTCATGAGATTAATCAAATAGCGCAATGAATAAATTTTAATCTAAAACAATCCATATAATTCTTGAATTTAAGCTGCAAAATATAAAACTAAATCATATCCAGATTACAACAACCATCCCCTAGAGTTGAATCCTTTTAGCCAGACATATTCAAGAAGTTGACAAAAAAGACAGATCTAGAATTCATTCTAAAGAGAAAATAGAACTCCCAAAACGTTTGTCTATCCAGAACTAGAATCTGCAGAGTGAAAGGTTGAGCAGAGAAGATTCCGGTGATAAATATGACCTTACTAGGGTTGCAACTTCGCCTGGAAGAAGAAAGCAGGGCGCGACTGAGTTTTGTTCGTGTTTGAAATACCCCAAACCTAGGTATGTTTTTTAAACATTAAACTATGACGTATTAAGGCTAAAAAGTGCCTTAGAAACATTAGTGAACAAATTAAACCATAGAAAACACAAATAAATACCTTAAAGACAATATGGGCGAAAATGTGCTCTAAGCTTGGGATAATCTTGGTTAAGACTTAATAAGCTTACCAAGACCTTATTTACATGTTAATGGACATATTAAACCAATTATCAAAGAAAACCAAGCTTGAAAACAAGTTAAAACACAAAATGTGTTGTAAGGAGTCTTAAAGCACATTTTTGAAAAATTGTCTTGTAAATGGGTTTTGAGTGGCTAAATGTCCATCATTACTCTTTAATTAACATGTGTACTACTTAGTATCACATTAGGAGGTCTAAATCAATGGGAAATCAAAAATTTCACAATTATGTGCCTTGTTTTGTGAATAGTAACTAAATTAAGCAAGTTTATAACATAAGTCAATATAAGTGAGTTAATTGGTCAACAAAGACTAAAATACCCCTTATTACATAATGGGGGCCGGTTTTTATAAGGGTGAGTCATCCCCTTACTAGCTTAATAAGATAAGTAAAGAAATAAAGCAAGTTACTATTTACTTTTACTTAAATATCTAAAACTAGCTACTTTTCTTCATTCTCTTCCTTCCTTCTTCATTTCCCACCGTCTCCAACCTTCTTCTTCTTCTCCATCGGTTATGCTACAGCATTTCTACCATTTCTCATCTTCCATTTCCATTATCTCTTAGCTCCATGTACCAAATCAAATTCTAAGACCACCATTCTTTTAGTCTCATCAAGCTCTACAATCTCGTCTTCTCAAAACTCCAAAACAACCATTTTGGTGCCAAGGAGAACTTCCATGGAAGGAGCTTGAGCTTACATTTTTATGCCTTGTTGATCACCTTTGCTTCAAGGTAAGGAAAAACCAAAGAAAATTCCATTTCCTTCTTATTTTGATGTTGGCCGAAAAACACCATTAATGGTGTCTTTACCTTGCTTTGTTCTAGCTCCATTTCAATATTTCAAGGACTAGGTGGAGTCCTCTCTTGCTACATATTCAAACTCTCTTCCATTATCAAGGTAAAACAACTATCTTAATGTTTTAAGACAATGTAAAACTTAGGGTTTATAAGTGTGCTTAAGCATGAAACTTGTATACTCATTACCTTGCTTGTACATTGACTAGAAAGTTGACAAGTGATCAAACTCCTTGCTGATTTTTGGTACAAGGAAACAAGGAAAGAAACTTTGAAGAAGAAGAGGTAAATGACTAACCTAATGTAGCTTATAATGCCTTAGGAAAAATAAGCTTATGTTGCTTAATAAAACTACCTAAGGAGCCAATGGTGAATGAGTTAGTAAAAGCTCTCAAAGAGATTATTAAAGGACATATGTGATGTTGAGTGTATTTACAGGTCAAAGGCAAATATAATGTGGAAATTCAGTGTTTAAGGTTTATGCAATTTAAGGGCCTAAGAGCCATGTTATTTAAGGGCCTAAGTGCCAAGCAATTTAATTATGCACTATATTGTGATGTAGTGTAAATTTGGTGAAGTTTTGTGTGTGAGAATATTCTTAATGGATTTAGGTGTTCTTGAATGTTAATGGTGAAAACTATGTGTTTTGGTGTGTTGATGTGCAAGTAGAACCCATGGCAAAATTTGGAGAATGTACAAGAAGTTCTAAGTGTCTTAAATGAGTTTGGTGAACTAGGAAGTATTAGAAATGAATAAGTGTTTTACTAAGAGAAGAAAACATGTATTGAGGTGTTCTAGAGGGCAAAAAGGATTTAGGCATCATCTTGGAGGATTTAGTAATCAAATGAGTGTTTTGGAATACACCAAAGTCATTTTAGGATTTGGTTAAGACTCATGCAAACTTTGGTAAACAATGAGGAAATAGTGTGCTTCAAGGAGAAGGTGTTAACTTGTGGAGAAATTACAAGAAAAACATAAAGGAGTTTTGTTTTGTGAGAAAATATGCTTGGGAGATGATGTTATAGTGGTGAGATAACATTTTAGCATAGTGGTTATCATAGGTATGAAACACCACTTAGAAACCTAAGGAGAAAACGTTATAAGTGTTAGGAATTTTGGTAAGAAAATGAGTAAGTGTTTAAGGAGTTATAAAGTGAGTTTTGTGGATGTTATATGAGGGTTTAAGGGTGCCAAATGATGTTAGAACACATTAGGAGGCTTGAGGAAAAGTTTGGAGAAGATTTGACAAGTTTTGGGCTTGTTCTGGTGTCTACCGACCCAGGGGACCGACCCTGGCTGGGTCGGTCGGCCTCTGCTAAACCAGCCAGATAAGTTTCTGGAATGGACCGACCCAGTTGGTTGGGTCGGTCGGTGGGTCGGTCGGGCTAAAAACAAAGGGCAAATAAGGTTCTGGAATGGACCGACCCAGAGGACTATGGGTCGGTCAGAATAGTGTTGGGTCAGTCGGGTGAATTTTGAAAGACGGAAAAGTTTCTGGAATGGACCGACCCAGTGGACTTGGGTCGGACATGGGTCGGTCGAAGTGGAATTTTTGAAACCCGGGAGTTACTGGAGTGGACCGACCCAAGGGGTTGGGTCGGTCGGACCAAAACCTATAAAAAAACAAACTAGGAGTGGTTTTAGTAGTTAACCCTAGGGGGTGTAATGAAGGTAACCAAGGGTAAGTTTGGGCATTGAAAACATGTCATATAATCATGTAAAATACTTAGTAATTCGGGAGTTAAATAAGTTAATTAACCGACGTTACTAAATGTGTATAGGAGTTGCTTATGGAGGAAAACAAAAGCAGCAAGGACCAAGGTATGGTTTTCTTGTAGTCTGTTGCCTACCGGTTTACACCGGCTTGTGTGTTGTTTGTTTTTCTGTGTGTTTATGACTTTATAAGATTAAATCATGAAACGAGTTTACAGTCGTTGTGTTGTTGTGGTGTGTGCGTACCGATACCGGTAACCTCGAAATGCGTACTAATTGCTAGCTAACCAGTGTTAGGGTAACGCACGAGAACGGTATACGGTTATAACGTTTCCATCCTAAGGAGCGTTCTAACCCCGGCTATGTATGAACTGGTTGTGATTTGCATTAATGACTTATATCTCATTCTCCTTATTTGTCTAACGAGACCTATATTCCTATTGTGAATTGTTGTGTCAAGCCCCGACAATGGGACTTCTAACAAGTGTACTGGGGGTGAGGAATCCGGTTGTTCGGTCGCGCGTGTATGTATAAGAGTAGATATCTGCATCAGATTCGACTCTTTTAATGTTAAGGTTGTCCTCCTTCTTGGCGTTCGATCTCCCGCTTGCTTCATCCAAAGCTTACCTATTCTGACTGATGATCGGTCTAGGGGGAAATATGTGTGTTTGTGGTGTGTTCGGGTCACTATATCCGATCCATCTTTGAGTTAAGTTACTCGTTCGACTAACTAAACAGTAACGAGTTTGTGTAACGAGCTTAACATGAGGGTGAAATCATTCTCTAGGCTTTTGATGTTGACTAACCATTATGGTTTGTTCCCTAAGTGGAATGTTCTCACTGTATGTGTGTTGTTGTGCCATGCAATATTTTTGCTATGCCATATATATGTTGTATGTTTAAATCAATGCCATGTTATCATGACAAATAGTTGCGCGTATCCCGGTAGCCGATGGGCTGCGCGTTAACCATACCAGCCAAGGGTTGCTGACCCCCTCGGGGCTCCATATTTATTTGCAGGATGTTGATCGAAGAAGCGGAGTGGCTTTAGATCTTAGGACATGGTATACTTTTGATTATTTTTGGAAGTTGGCCCGGGAAGCGCATGTGCTCCCGCGGCGATATAATTTTTGGATGTCGTTGTCTTACAGTGACAGTTACAGTGGCAGGTATATTAACGGTTTACAGTGATGGGTTGTAATTAAATACTCGGTATTGTATATTTGTATTTATGGTTTTAGTTCTATGCTCGGGAGTCTGCTCATCAGACCGGTACAAGTGTATGTATTCTACCTTGTTAGCCACGTGGGTGGCTAACGGCGTGTAACACCAACCGTTTAGTTGTCGTTTTAGTTATTTATTTCTGCTGCGATCTTGGTTAATTGTTAAGCGCGTAGTAGGGGTGTTACAGTGTCTGAGATTGATGAATGGTTTTTTTCTTTCCCTGTCTCACGTCGATTAAATAAATATTTGCACGTTGAATACCCTTGTCCAGGTGAGGGGTCCGGACCGTAGGGTCGGACGTGACTCAGAGCATCAGGCGAGATTTTTCAGCATTGTGAGATGTCTGGACCACCTATCCGGGTCAATGAGCCGGACGCGCGGGCTGGACGAAAAATATGTAAGGAATTCTCCGTGCTGCATTCGTGGTCGTAAAAAAAGACGACGTGGGCATGTATCCGGGTCATAGGGTCTGACAAGGAACAGGTGTCCGGATAAAAGGATCAGACGTAAGTCCAGATGAAAGGGTCAGACGTAAGTCCGGACGAGATACCAAACAGGACTTGAGCGCGTCCGGGACAACGGACACCTTGTCCGGTACCCTGGACGGCCTGTCCGGGTGAGTTGGGGCGGATGGTGGTCCAGACATGTGCATGACTTGTGCTCCTTTGCTCCGAAACTTGCCCAATTTCCCTTAGATCGTGTCCTCAGTGATAAAAACACAAAAACAAGACAGTTTAAGGTATTTCTCCTCAATAAAGATAAGGACTTCATTTAAACACAAAACTCGGGAAAAGGGAAATAAAAACTAGGGGTTTAATCAATTAAAAGTATATCAAATGTCAGTGCATCAATAGCCTGGATAATTTGAATATTCTGTGTTATGTTACTAATTTGCTAAAAATTGGTAAATATTTGTAAAATGGAATGCATGTTAACTTCGACCAAATACCTAAGTGTGGTACGAAGGTGCAGAAGGTTGCATAATAGCATAGATAGAGATGCGAAGATGGAGAGTGGGGCTCGGGTAGAAATTATTTTGATTTTGGGAAATATTTGATGTAGATTGTATTTGCTCACAATCATTTTTAAAGATGTAAGTGTTGGTAGACTATGTTAATACAATCTTTGTCATCACAACGTCTGGGTTGGATTTGGCCTTGTTACGTGTGTGGGTGTGTGACGGTGGTAACATTCCATATGTGCTAATTGCTTTCGATATAGGGTTTTGTCTGTAAATTGTTGGTTTGATTAAGGCTAAGATCATAATTTGTTTAATTATGTCGGATTATGAGGTAGCGATGTTATAGATATTGTCTGCGGAAGTCGAGGCATATGGCAATGACATGGCCTACGGCGCGACACCATTGGCATTTGCCAAGGAACAGACAAGGGGAGGATGATACCATTAAGAGATGTGATTGTAGTTGACAATTAATATTATTATAGAAGTCTCCTATGTATACAAGCTAGTTAACGGTAATAAGTGTTAGCTATGAGATCCTATAAAATACGGAAGGTCCTATTATATAAGGAGTGGAATTCTAGAGTAAAGGAGGTAGATATTGACTTAACATATTAAAATAAATAAAAACAATCATGTTTGACAAAGTAATATCCTTAACAATGACAACATTGATAAAAAACTGTTGGCCAGAGAGAATCTTCTAGCAATAGTAATATGACGAAGAATTCTTAAAATTGTAACAAGCCCAAATGACAAAGCATCTATGAGTGTGAAACAACATAATTAGAAGGAGAGCGCGTGAAGGAAATTCATGGGAGCATAGAAACTAGTGAGAAAAATGAAATTTGGCCAAATATAGTTTACAGTCTATATAGAGGAGGTAAGGTCCTGCCTAAAATGTAACATCTTACTGTAAGATTAATTAGAACGAATAGCTAGAAAAGAATTTTAAGAGTGAATTATAAGGATGAGTTATATTAGATGATCAGGAGAATAATTGACATATTTCTATTTGTTTAGCAAATGTTATTGGATGTGAATTCCTTATACAAGAAAAAAATGAGAGCGATAACATTAATATCATCAGGAACAAGGAAATGGAAACATAGGAGAAGAGACCAACAGGAGATGATCCAAGGGGCTCATAAACACTCGAGGATTGACAACTCACAAGGAAACTCGAGTTCCAAGAGAGACAAACCTATCTTCTTCGCGAGTGAACAACCTTACACCGGTGAAACATCTTGTGGTCGTTGCCAACCAAGGGTGCAATCCGTTGTTCCGCCTCATCCATCAACCTCTCAACAATAGCGCGACCAAGCAGAAGATTTTCACCCGGAGATTATTCAGAGCCCATGGGGAAGATTTATCACTTGAACAGTGGGAGACCATTCTCTCCGGAAAATGATTCGAGCGAGCATATCTTATGCTCTTTTTCACCGCTGCTATCAGGGTGATTTGTTCCTTTTCTCGATTGATATTTGGTTTCTCTCTGCTTATTGGTCGATTGGTGTGGGTCTCCTTCTGAGGAGGATCTATTGGATTCTTATTCTTCGTTGAGTTATGATCTGGGTGGAGCAGATCCTTCTGTTTTGCTGGTTGCGGCTTCTGTTGGTGGTTCTAGGTGCTCTTCCACTGGTTGTTTTGTGGGGCTAGGTACCTTGTAGTGGAGGTCGTTGCGCAGAGGTTTGGGGGCGTTGGCCTTTGGTTGGTGCTGTTGGTCGATTGCGGTGGTGATTTCGAATGGGACTGGATCCGCTACTAGGTTACTTTTGTCTGGTGCCAAGGATAGTCCCAGTAATGCAACAAGTGATTTATGCACTTTTCATGGGATATTGGAAAATAGCTGTTAAAAAAGGTGGTTAATATGGAGTAATTAGTCAGCGGATCCACCAAGCCCGGCGGCTAGGTCGGTAGTGGAAGGAGTGGAGAGATACCCTTGAACCAAAGGTCCTGGGTTCGAAACTCACCCACTGCTGTTACCATAAAAATAAAAAAAAATTAGTCAGCGGATCCTAACTGATGCGGATTACTGAATATAGGGGTTTGGGGTCCCTAGTGTAGGGTGTTGGGACGCTGGATTGCTTTATTCAATCATAATGGAGTATGTTCTCTTGATCGATAGCCTCAGATCCAGTGTTGTTTTGGATCTGGTGTTATATTTTGTTCATCAGTTTCAAGGGGTGGTAAGTAGTTTCAAACTCTCAGGTATAAAGCTCAAAGGGTGACAATTTGCTAGGCTAGGGTGTTTAGGATCTGTATTTCAAATGTAAGTTTGATAGCACCTTTATGGTGCAGTTGTTTATGTCAGTTCGTAATGAGACCTCCAGTATACTCAGTCTTATACTGAGTTGTTAGTAGTAATCACCAGATAGATTGCAATTCAGTATAGAAGAAAACTCAGCCACTAATATATATTAATAGCGTGAAAAACTCCCCACCTGATCTGTTCAACACCTTGAACAATCACAATATAATCTATCACTCTTTGAATGATAATCACTTATAAACTATTGAAGAAGATCTCTCTCGTTCTCGCTCCAAAAGGGGTCACGCCGTAAAGGGTGAAGATCTGTTTCTTTGATACCCGAAACGTGACCCTAAATTATATCTATACAGAGTATATATATACACGGGAATTACCCAGATTTAAACAAACCTTCCCTCACAAAATATTCGCATAACACTAACTAGGGAGATATAATAGGGCGAATCTTAACAGCTTGATATCGCATCTGATGTCACGTGAGCAGGTACAATTCTGTTGACGTTCATAGGGATTTAACCTAAAGATCATATGCTGAGTACAGGACTGGTTCGGCATAGTTGTCACACATCAAAAACTATAAGTATGTATGGCGCACATACATTTACAGTTTCCCCCTTTTTTGATGTGTGCAAACTTCATCATGGTGAATAGTGAAGTCACACGGGTATTCCCCCTGAAATATGGATTCCCCCTGAAACAATTCCCCCTGAAACAAAGCTAACTTGATCAACAGTCACAAAACTTATATTCACCATGTTTCCCCCTTTTGCGCAATCAAAAATGGTACGGGCCTAGAAACTCACGAAATGTAAAAAGATATACCGTGGAACAAGAAACAACATTTTATACAACGTTAATAGGAGGAACGAGTTTCAGAAATTGGCATAAAGAAACAACAAAAGCAACAGAGCATCAGGTATCCAAAAAAAAACAATCGAAGGCATAGTCTGAAACAAACAGCGACAGGAACAAAGTCTGAGACAAACAGCAACTGAAATTGATAACAACGTCCTAGAAGCAAACAACTATAGCAGAATGAGGAGCAGCAGAGCAAGGGTATGGACTGGGCAGAGGACATGAAGAAGAATTAACGTCGCACCCCGAGATGAGCTTCAAGATGTGCCAATCGAGCATTCACATCCTTGACCAGAGACAGAAGTTCCTCCAACTGGTGCGAGACACTGCCAAGATTCTCTGAAGCTACTCTAGGTGGCTGCTTAACAATCCATATATTCCCCGCCAGAGCAAGACCCATCTTGGATAATGTAGTCTGAGAAAGTGTATGATTATGATCCAGAACTTTGACAGAATCAGTAGAAAGATCAACAGAGAAATACTCAAAGATCGTTGTCAGCCAAGCAGCATAAGGCAAAGAGGAGGTACACTCGGTGATAGCATGATGGATATGAAACAGCATGAAGTGAGGCAAGCTTATAGGGCACTTCTGTATAAGACACCACATCAAGCAGATGTCCAGGAATGTAACCGTCCCGCGTTGGTCATTCCTGGGAGCGACGCCTTGATAAACAATGATATGGAGTAATCGTCCTAGCACATCAAGCTGCCGTTGTGGAACAGACCGGATCTTCCGGGTCTCAGGTTCAATCCCAAAGAAACCAAAAAGGTCCTCATCCTTTTGAGAAGGTGCAAATGTATTAACCTCGCGAGAAAAGGTCTTAATACCCTCAACGGGGACACACAGAATCATGCCGAGCAAATCAGGAGTTAACTCAATATCCACCCCTTTAACCTTGGACCTAATCAAATACTCCTCAACAAACTGCAAGTTCGTGTAAAATTCCTTAACTGATTCCCAGAATATTTTAGTACCCAAAGTAAACACCGACGACCAGCCTTGAGCTGAAAGGCAACTAGCAATGTTGGACAATTTGTTCTTACGGAGCCAAGCACAATCCACACGTTTTCCCACAACAATTGTGCATTACGAATTTCAGACTTAAATGCGGGAAAACAGGGAAAAGAGTGACCAGACCAGGCAGAGTTTGTCGAAGAAGAACCTGAGGAGGCAACAGACACAGTAGCGGAAGAGCTGGACGTCGGAGTCGCACGGCGAGGACGCTTTGAAGAAGACGTTGTCTGAGCTTGTACAGCGGAACGCTTGCGTTGGCGCAAGACTGACAACGACACATCATCATCCGAAAGAACATCAGGGTGCGACGGAGTAGATGGGGGCGGAGGAGGCTGAGGACAACGTGGCCGAAGGGTTTGGCGACGTCGAAGAACAGCGGCCCGGGAAGGACGCGTCTGTGACCTAGGGTTTCGGCGAGGGGGAGGAGGATTTTGTGGTGATAATGGTGGTGAAGTGGGCAAAGAATCAGAAACCGGGGAATCATCAAATGGAACATCACAGAATGGGAAATCGTCAGCACACTTTTTGGGTGGTGAATCTTGGGTTGGTGGTGGCATGGGCAAAAGGAGTGGAGGATATTCAACGGCAAGCGGGGTATGGTATTCTGGCTGCATGGGAAGCAAGCTGGAGTCAATGGAAATACTCGGTGGAGGTGAATCAAGAAAATTCGGAACTGAGAGAGAAAGAATATGAAAGTAGGCGAAAGCAGGATCATACGGAACGATTTCCATGGCGAAGGTGAATGAGCAAGAAAGAAAGATGACAAACAACCAGTAGAGAGCAAGGATTTTGAAAAAGAAAGGACGCGACGGAAGAGATGGGTTTAAGACTGATAAGCAGGAAAAGCTGACAAACGTGGGTAAATAGGTATGCAGAGTGGACGACGGTTCAGAAGAACGTGAAGAAATATCGGGGCCAATAGAAATAGGTATTTGAGTTGTGTTTTGTTGGGTCGGAAATAATAGAAAAACATAGATGGGAATAAAACGAACAAATAAAGGATAAACCAATAACAAAAAAACGTTCCAACGATAACATTGATCCAGATCATCCATAACATGTTCCACGATAATCTACGGAAGCCTCACATAGGTGTAAAATAAAAAAAAACTCCACTCAATTCTAGTACCATGTTTGTACACAAGAGAGAAAAACACAGAAAAATAAAAGAAATGGACCTTAATCAATGTTAACCATGCCCAGTGCTAGACTCAGACGATGGAAAGTTTCGCGAGGGAGTGGTTTAGTAAAGATATCCGCCAACTGTTGCTCCGTGGAACAATGAAGCAATTCCACTGTTCCTTTTTCAACTTGATCACGAAGAAAGTGATGTCGAATCTCGATATGTTTTGTACGGGAGTGTTGTACTGGATTCTTGGACAAAGCAATGGTAGACTGATTGTCACAGTAAATCGGAATGGGTGACTGAGGCATGCCATAGTCTTCAAGTTGATATTGGAGCCAGAGAACCTGGGCGCAGCAAGCAGCAGCTGCAATATATTCAGCTTCGGTGGTAGATAAGGCGACAGAGGACTGCTTCTTAGAGAACCAGGATACCAGACTAGTACCCAGAAGCTGAGCACATCCGGATGTACTCTTACGATCAGTAAGCGATCCTCCAAAATCTGCGTCAGTATAAGCCTGGAGAGTGAAAGAAGATCCTACACGATAAACCAAACCCAAGTTAGGAGTGCCTTTTAGGTAACGGAAAATTCGTTTGACCGCCTGAAGATGTGGAACTCTTGGATCAGCCTGAAATCGAGCACAATAGCAAACGCTGTATAGGATATCAGGTCTGCTTGCGGTGAGATACATCAGTGAACCGATCATGGCCCTATACTCAGTGGGATCAGTGGGTTCAGCATGAGTCTCAGAACCAAGTTTGAGAATATTAGACATTGGAGTAGCGAAGGATTTAGCGGAATCAAACCCAAATCTGGATAAAAGTTCAGTAGTGTATTTTCCTTGCCAGACAAACGTGTGAGTCTTGGTTTGGCGAACCTGCATCCCTAAGAAAAAGGTGAGTTCTCCCATACTGCTCATAGAAAATTCATTAGTCATCACTGTCTCAAACGATTTGGATAACGTGGGACAGGAAGAACCAAAGACGATATCGTCGACATAGATCTGAACCAGCAAAAGATCAGAATCCTGGAATTTGAGAAAAAGCGTGCAATCTACTTTACCCCGTGTAAAACCTTGCTGAAGGAGATAAGAGGTGAGACGCGCGTACCAGACCCTCGGGGCTTGTTTTAAACCATAGACAGATTTCTTGAGTAAATAAACATCATCAGGTCTGGACTGATCAGCAAAGCCTGGAGGTTGAGCTACATAAACCTCCTTGTCAATGTACCCGTTCAGAAATGCACATTTAACATCCATTTGATACAAAGGAAAAGCCCTGTGTGCAGCGAAAGCAATCAGCATACGAATAGCTTCTAGACGGGCAACAGGTGCATATGTCTCATCATAATCAATACCCTCACGTTGATTATATCCCTGAACAACGAGGCGGGCCTTATTGCGAGCAACAAGACCATTAGCATCAAGTTTGTTGCGATAAACCCACCGTGTGCCGATTACCTCCTTATGACTTGGTCGAGGAACTAAAGTCCAGACGTCATTCTGTTTGAACTCATTGAGTTCCTCCTGCATAGCCAGTATCCAATCAGAATCAGTAAGGGCTTCTTTTATATTACGGGGTTCAATACTGGATAGAAATCCCTCATGAGCACAAAAATTCCGAAGTGAGTGGCGAGTGACTCGGCCTGAGTTCAAATCTGAGAGAAGATTATCTAACGAAACTCCAGGAGCCTTACGAGAAGGAACACTAGGAGGTGGTGAGCTGGGACTATCATCTGATTGTGAGCTAGAGCCATCAATGGATTCTGACACAGGATTACTTGTACCTGAGGATTCAACTTGCATAGGAGAACCATCGAGAGTGTCAGAACCATCGGAGTGTCAGAAGATGGTGGTGATGAAGTAGAAGGAGCTGAATGGGAATCTTCTTGTGACACATTGGGAGAAATTTGAGCAGAAGGAAGTGGTGAATCTGTATCTGAATCATCAGAGTCATCGATACTTAATTCTGACCCAATACTGTGTGGATTTCGAGAGCCAAAACTCAGTTCATCAAATCGGACATATGCTGATTCTTCCACGATAAGAGTGCGTTTGTTAAACACTCTATAGGCCTTACTAGTAGTTGAATATCCCAAAAATACACCTTCATCCCCTCTGGTATCAAACTTCCCAGTGTGCTGTTTGCCATTGTGTAAAATGAAGCACCGGCAGCCAAAAACCTTAAAATAACCAATTGACGGAGGTCGACCCTTCACCAGTTGATATGGAGTCTGATTGAGTATAGGTCTAATGAGAGCACGGTTGAGAATATAACACGCTGTGTTGACGGCTTCCCCCCAAAAGCTTGGAGCTAAACCGCTAGCATTGAGCATTGTGCGAGCCATCTCAACCAATGTCCGGTTTTTCCGTTCCACGACACCATTCTGCTGAGGGGTACGCACTGCAGAAAAAGTATGGGTGATGCCTAGATCAGTACAGAACTGTTGAAACTGATGATTGACAAATTCTGTGCCATTATCTGATCGAATAGTGCGCAAAGGGAATCCTAGCTGGCGTTGTATCTGAATACAAAACCTTTTAAACAGATTGTAAGTATCGCCTTTAGTATGGAGAAGGTATATCCAAGTAAAACGAGAGTAATCATCAACCAGAACAAAAATATATTTCTTCCCAGCTCTGGTCATAGTACGCATAGGCCCAACCAAATCCATGTGTACCAGTTCCAGCACAGCGGAGGTGGAAACAACTGACTTGGGAATGTGAGCGGATCGAGTTTGCTTATTTAGTTGGCAGGCACGACAAGGATGGTCTTCATGAAGGACTGTAGATGGTAATCCTTCAACCAGATGTTGAGTGCGCAGTTTATTAATCAACCGATTGTGAGCATGACCAAGACGTTGATGCCATAAATCTGCATTTTCTGTGGAAACGGAAAGGCAGGTAGCGTCCACCCTTTGATCATCAACATCCACTAGATATAAGTTTCCCCTGCGATAACCTTGCAAGAGAGGTGCTCCAGTGGTCAAATCTGTAACAATGAAACCGTAGGAATCAAAAGTAATAGATGAAGGACCCTTGTCACACACTTGTGACACGCTCAGTAGATTATGCTCCAATCCATCCACTAGGCACACATCTTCAACACTTCCCTGATGACCAACTGTGCCAATAGCAATAATCTGCCCCTTTCCATTATTTCCAAAAGTCACAAATCCTCCATGCAATCCCTCAAGATCCCGAAACAGTGTATGGTCTCCAGTCATATGCCTAGAGCAGCCGCTATCCATAAGCCATATATTAGCTCCGTCAGCATAGTCTGCAGACGTGTTATCGTGAGTGGTTAGAACTGGAGTTATTAAAATAAAAGGGAAGAAATTAAAACTCAAAATATCCGTCGGGCTGCAAACAAATCCCGGTCATTGTAGTATAGTTAAGTGTAAGCGACCGGATATCGAACCGTGGGACTTATAGTGAAATAAGTAGTACCTAAGCTTGTCACAAAAGGGGGGAGTTAATTGACTTGTTTCTGAAAAGTAAATAACAGATTAATTTAGTGAACTGAAGTTAAATTAAACGGAACTTCGGGTTCAGGTTAATATGATATGATTAATTGTGCTATCTCTACCGGTTTAATAAAATAATTTGGCAAAATTCCTGTTATTATCTTAAGGTCCGATGAAAACTCATAAGAACTCGTTTACCTGAAAATGCAAGGTCCGATGAAAACTCAAGCAAAATGCGTGTAAACGGCAGAGGAGTGTGAGGAATTTTATTCTTGCAACTTGAATTAACTTAAACGATGAAAATAAGTTCCTACAGTTTTACGGCTTAATTAACCTGTCTGTTCGTCACCGATCAGATTAAAAACAGATTTAGTAAGGCTTTTTAATAAATCGATGAAATTTATTAAAAAGGGAGAGAAACAAAACTTTAATCGTAACAAACTGAATTTATTTTAACCGGTAGAAATATTGCATAATTAATACAAATACATAATTAAACCTTCACCCGGAGTAAATCCTCCTTAGCCTGACATATTAACTGGTAATAAGTCAGACAGAGGTTGGACGTAATAATAATACGGAGGTGTGGATGGTGTATGGAGAAATGAAGAGGAAGAAGAGTGGAGCGAGTACGTAGGATTTCTGTAAATGGAATGAGAGATTTTGAGTGTTGAGTTTGGGGTGGAACGTATATGAGCGTGGGTAGTTTTTATGAAGTAGCAGTGGCTTTTTATAGAGGAGAGGAAGAAGAAGATCGATTGCAGACAGAGGTGGAAGAGCATTGATTGCTCATTAATTGTAGGGGACAGAGCTGATGACGCGTGAGGAAAATAAGGTAGGCGGTGCGGAGTAGATAGATATGGCAGAACAAGTCGACGGGTGAAGTCGACGAGCGAAGAAGAAAACTGGCGCGCGATTGATTTTTAGTCACGTCCGCTTGTTGTCCTCGTTGGCGTCTGCCTCTGAAGCCATGCGGACGCCTCTGTCTTTTTTTCTGTCCGCCCAGCGTCCGCTTCCCTGTCCGCCTGAGGTCTTCACTCACGTCCGCCCAAGGACATCACTCACGTCCGCCCGGTCACATGTCCTGTCCGCCTAGCTGTCCGCATCACGTCCAGGCGGTTGCAAGTGTATTTTCTTCTACGAACTTTGACCAGCTCTAGATTCTTCGTTTGGACTCCGTTTTCTGAGCCGTTTGCGTCTATGCGTTCGTCTCTTCGTGTACTTTACTCCCAGCTTGGTTTTCCTTATGTTTAAACAATAAATTTGTGAGATAACAATAAAACATAAACTAGAGGAAAACTAACCGAAGTGGAGAAATGAGCAAGAAAAGTGCTAATATTATATATGAAATACACCTATAAAACATGCTCATTTGGACACTTATCACACCCCCACACTTATCTTTTTGCTTGTCCTCAAGCAAAACCACGTACCCAAGTAAGTAGGGAATGCTCAATACTAACAAATATTATTATGAAGGGTAGGATAAACATGATCTTTTTAACTTATTGAGGAGTGTGAAAAATCAACTGCTGGTGGCATTGGTGTGCTCAGGGTAAAAATAAAATATAGAGTTTCGGGGTATGATCCAAGGTACCTCAATGTTTCTTTTAGGTGACTCTGATAACTTTTACCATGGCCAACTTCTCTCAAGAACGGGCATTTGAGGAGAAAAAAAAGAAGAAGAATATTTATGCATTTGTTTCACTTTTGCATAAGAGATGAGAAGATATAGGCATCACGCCTTTGTATTCAAGAACACTCAACTCTCTTTGTTGGTTACCAATGGTGTCTCGCAAGTCCCTTATTTTTTGTATTCTTTTTTTTTTAACAGAGAAGCACCCCTTAGCAATCCCTAAGAGAGAAGACAGAAAGAAACCCTGAGCAATAAAATCCAACCATTTGCAGATTATTTGGTCACACCGCATATAAAATGCTCCTCAAAAGTAATCAAAATTTTAAAATTTGTACCATTTATCCCATAATTCATAACAGTATTTATTCTTAAAGAGAACAATCTACATTAGCAGGGTACATAATTTTAATTTTTGAACAAATGCAAGATAAGTAGAGAGATTTAAACATTTTAAGCACAGAATGCCCTGAAAAGGCTCTTCCCCCACACTTAAGCTCAAGCAATGCCCTCATTGCGTAGATTTGAAATAAATTAACAGGGCATGCAATTAATAAAGGAAAGAGTGTACTCTCCAAATTTCGTAGAGTGTGTAGAGCTCCCCCACACTTGAGTGCAGCTGTGGAATATCATGAAATGTACCTGCAAGGAATATTCTACACAGCCAGAAGAACTCAAGTAAAACCTGCATTTTATTATAACATAAAAAGGGAAATATAGTACAAAAAAGAAAACAGCATTAAATTAAAGGAAAGACAAGAGATAGATAGTGGGTTGCCTCCCACCAAGCTGCCCGGGTTTAACGTCTCTAGCTAGACGTATTTTCTTTATTATCCCGGATCATAAATGAATGTTGACAATGGTAGTACCGGGAACAGGAAATTGGCAATATGTAGGACCGAACCACCTGGATCAAAACAAAGTATTACGGCAACAATTACAGTAGGAAAAGACAAACTCCACAAAACCTGGTTTTGAAGGAGATGTTTGCTGCCATTAATATTGTATTGAAAACCGGGTGATGGTTGTAGTGCTTCCTCAAACTGGAGAATGTAAACATTCTCCTTTTGTCATTTAGCCGTATGGATGCAAGATGGTAGTGGTGGTGTTTGCTCAGAGTCGAGGATGTAAATTTCCTCCCCTGGAATGAAAATGAAGGTGGAGGTGGGCTTCAACGGGTGGGTTGGGTGGGCATTATTTTTCTTTGTCGAAGGGCCCAAATTTTTCAATGGATGATCCTTAGTGTGAGTATCATCTAGTTGTGGAGACGCCCATTCAAATTTAAGGATGAAGACATCCTTAACTGCGTTGAGCGGTTAAGGAGAACTTCGGGGAAATTTGAATCTTCAAATTCTGACCCTGGATCAAATGGAAAGGTGGCTTTCTCACTTAGCGAGCTGACTTCGAGTTTCCACCCTACTTCTTTGTTGCATAAGAGGGGAAGGCTGTGATCCTCCAGATGAAGATCAAAGTTGGATGGCTTTCCTCTTCAAATTTGAGGATGTAATAATCCTCGTCTTCTTTGAGAGGCTCATAGGAAGAGCCTTAATTGAATTCAACTTCAGAGGGAGGTGGTTCCTTGAAGGTGATATTGGTATTTTGTTTGGATGTTCTGACGGGAGCGAGCATTTCCTCCTCTTCATTTTGAGGATGTAACTGTAATGGTATGAAATATACCATGCGGAAGGTCAAAGCATCTACCGAAGGCCTGCTAGCGGAAGGACTATATCGGAGACCAATTGTCGGAAGGCCCATCGATGGAAGCCCTACTACGGAGGACTCGCTACCGGAAGAGCTGCTATCTAAAGGATCGCTACCGATAGAGTAACTACCGGAGGGATTATTGTCAAAGTGACGGTCCGGAAGAGTTAGTCCATTGCGGAAGCAGTATTTCAGTCCGGAGACCCGTAAAAGGACTGACAGTTATGTTTATGTAACACCACCACATGTATAAGGGCAAAAGGGTAAGCTTAGTGATAGAAAGTCTATAAATAGGAGTAGAGGGGCTCATTTGTAAAGGCCTCAAGTGAAAAAAGGGAGCTCACATCCCAAAAGCTCTCTAGAGTTGTAAACCAAAGAATGAATAATAGCTCTGTCTAGAAGTGGACGTAGGCCGGATTATTGGCTGAACCACTATACATCATGGTGTGGAAATTGTGTTGGGAGAGTAACCTCTGTTACATCTTCATTGGCGCCGTCTGTGGGAAACTGACTGCTGGAAATCAGCAACCACGATTCAACCACGCTTAGATTCGTCACCTTCAAAGAAGAAGGATTCGCATGCTTCGATCGAGGAAATTCGATGGCGAACGATAGAAGTTGAAGGTCCCTTGCACGTGGTCTTGCAAGTCGGATTCAGCGCGATGGATTTGAATTCCTAATTCACTGTGGCACGGCTCGCACCATCTCCACAATTCACGATCGACAATGGAGGGAATAATGAACGAGGATCTTGAGGCATAATCGATAACGGCGGATAGTCAAGATCCATGAATCTGTTGAGGAAGATGCTAATTGTCTTCCGGAGGGAGATCGAAAGAAGAGATCTCAAAAGCTTCACTCCATCGGGTGTTCGTTCAGGGCATGGAATTGAAGATTCTCGCCAAATCGAAGATGGAGAACCGTATTCAGATAATGATGGATAGTGCGTAAGCTCTTGGGATTGGAATCTCACCGCCAGCGCGGACATATGCTAACCACGATTTAATTAAAGCCAAGGAGGTAGGGGAACCAGAAAGGTTCATCAGAAGTTCGCCAACAAATACTAAGGCAATGCAGGGGGACGATGGATAGCGATTCAAATCCTACGCTCCGACAAATCAGTCTTCGTCGCAGGGGATGGTAGATACTCGAGGGCAAGATAAGATACGGTCTCGATCTCTGATTAAGCAAAAGGATGATCTCGATCTCATCTTCGTCACGATCAAGAAGAAAGACGGACGAAACCGCAAATCCATAGCAACACAAGCTTCTCCTAAACAGGGAAATCTCCTCTTCTGATTATTCAGTACATTTGTCTGATTCACCATCCTCTCTGGCTCTTTCATTTTCGCATAAAAATTCGATTAACAGGAAGCAGCATTTTCGTAGTTTTGCAGAGAAGTGCTATCGGTCGGAGAAGTTTGATCTCCAAATGCTCCGGAAAGGAAGCAGATTCGGTGGCTGGAAATTCCGTATTCTATTCCTGAAACCGGTTCCAGATCTCTTTTCTAGCTCCTCCCTTCAAAAAAAACGCCATCTACTACTGATAATACGGTCAGTTCAACCGACAAAAAGCAATCTGATTGTCAATCTTTTCTAGTCAAATAGATATGCTTATACAGTTACAAAATAAAATTAAAGAATCGCATCTGCTAAATGTTGCTAACTGTATGTATCTAAATGCGTTGCGATCTGCATGAGCCCTTAACCAAGCTTACAGGTACTGTCATGAACTCCTTAAATACTTTAGTGCAATTAGTTGTTATGTGGTTGTTTGGGCAAAATAGTAGTTAAACTATCTTGCTAACTATGGGCAGTGAACCCAATCTTTGTAGTACAACAAGGTCGTATCCACAGAGACTTCGCAATTATCTAATTAATTAACCAGTTAGTAATGTACAAAAAATAAAAATGCATAAAATGTAAATTGGGGTTTAGCCGGAGGCAATCTTGGTTTTGGAATTAGTACAGAAATAATAAAACAGTAAAATAAAGTAAATGGATGGAAAAAGGTATCCTAGGATAGCTGGGGAATTTCCTAAATTACTTAAACAATTTTATAATCCTGTCCCAAATATTTATTGTCTATTAGAGTTAATAATGTCAGTTACGAACTCCTTTTAATAGCCTTAGTATTTTCCTGCTCAATCCGGAGTGTAAATACCAAGATTAATTCCCTTGTGGTACTTTGACTATCTCAAAATCATATGTTGATAGCTACCAAATAAATGCAGTATTTTGTCAGAATAAGCATTTAACAATATTTGCTGAAAGGAATTAAAGCAAGTTTAATAAGTGAAACAGGTGATAAATATTTATTTAAGTACAGACAATAATTATAATCCTAATTTGCTCTTATTTGTCTGTTTAAGAATTAATTTTGTGGCCTTCCTAAATCATAGATAAGGACAACTCTTAATTAAATCAATAGACTTTTTACAATCAGAAAAAGTCTAAAATCATTAATTAGCTTTAAGTGAGAATTCTTTTTATAACAGCGATGGATTTTATCTGCTAATCAAGGAGAATAATATCTAACGTTTATCTCTCTTTGTGGTCTATTCTCAGATTTACAAAATCATTGAAATAAGAGAAACCGTAAATGCATAAAAATGATCAGTTATTAAGCATTTAATAATTTAGAGAGACAAGACAAATATTTATAAGCAAACTTGGTATTAATAATAAGCCTGGATTATTTAGGGTCAAACCACATCCTAGGATACGAATAAAATCACTCAGACATTAACAATAATAAAAAGGAAACAGAAATAGCCATTAATTTGGAGACTGCTGGCGGAGACTGGACTGCGATTCGCTTCTGGTCCAGCTCCCTTTTCTTCTGTTCTTCTTATCGCGTTTCTACTTCGTGGTGAAATGTAGAATAAAACTTAAACGGAGAAGTGGGAGATAAGAGGATGAAGTGGATCGATGGTGGTGGTTGTGGTCTGTAACGGTGGTCTAATACTAATAATAACAATTAAATAACAACTAACACTAACGATTTGGATTGTGAGCCAGGGAATGATTTATTTGAGCAGAGAGCGTGGGTTTATATAGAGGCAGAGGAGAAGAAGGTCCGTACGAATTTGATTAACTGTTGATTTCTCTCATTGATTGCGCAGGGGACAGGAAGATGAAGACGCGTGAGGGAAGGTAGATGGATAAGTTGCAGTGGACGAGTTGCGGAGAGTCGGCGCAAGTTGCAGACGAAGAAGAAGACGGGCGAAGAAGATAAGCTCGGGCGCAAATTTATACACGACCGCCTGATAAGTGGCGGTCTCCTCTGTCTTGTCCGCCTGATAACTGGCGGTAGCCTGTGTCTCGTCCGCCTGATAAGGGGCGGTAGCCTGTCTCTTGTCCGCCAGATACGAGGCGGTAGCCTCTCTTCTTGTCCGCCTCGCGGTCGCATGTCTCTTGTCCGCCACTTAGGAGGCGGTAGCCTCCTCCACCGTCCGCAGGCGGTTGCTTCTGAGTAGTCCGCCTGTTATGGGGCGGTGCCCTGTGTGTTGTCCGCCTCCCTCTTGGGCGGTTGCATTGCCCACTCGCGGACGTCTCAGCCATGCGATATTATTATATACGTATATATATATATATAACAATCTTCAACCGGCTCTACATTCTTCGTTATATGTCCGTTTTCTGAGCCGTTTGCGTCTATGCGTTCGTCTCTTGTCTACTTCACTTCCGGCTTGGTTTTCCTCATGTTAAACCAATAATTTTGTGAGATAAATAATAAAAACATAAACTAGAGGAAAACTAACCGAAGTGGAGAAATGAGCAAGAAAAGTGCTAATATAATATATGAAATACACCTATAAAACATGTCATTTGGACACTTATCACACCCCCACACTTATCTTTTTGCTTGTCCTCAAGCAAAATCACGTACCCAAGTAAGTAGGGAATGCTCAATACTAACAAATATTATTATGAAGGGTAGGATAAACATGATCTTTTAAACTTATTGAGGAGTGTGAAAAATTAACTGCTGGTGGCATAGGGTGCTCAGGGTGAAAATAAAATATAGAGTTTCGGGGTATGATCTAAGGTACTTCAATGTTTCCTTTTAGGTGACTGAGAACTTTTACCATGGCCAACTTCTCTCAAGAATGGGCATTGAGGAGAAAAACAAAAGGAAAAATAGATTCATGCATTTGTTTCACTTTTGCATAAGGGATGAGAAGATAATAGATAAGCATCAAGCTTTTGTATTTAAGAACACTCAACTCTCTTTTGTTGGTTACCAATGGTGTCTCGCAAGTACCTTATTTTTGTATTCTTTTTTGACAGAGAAGCACCCCTTAGCAATCCCTAAGAAAGAAGACAGAAAGAACCCCTGAGTAATAAAAATCCAACCATTTCAGATCATTTGGTCACACCGCATAAAATGCTCCTCAAAAGTAATCAAAATTTTAAAATTTTTGTACATTTTATACCATTTATCCCACTATTCATAACAATATTTATTCCTAAAGAGAACAACCCACATAAAAAAAGGGTCCACAATATTGAATTGGACAAACGCAAGATAAGCAGAGAGATTAAGCATTTAAGCACAAAATTCCACCGAAAAGGGCACACTCCCCCACACTTAAATTGAACAATGTCCTCATTGTTCACCAGAAAAACAAGGGAAGGTTTCAGAAGACCTTTTCGGTAAATAGATAAAATAGAGATAACACAAAGAGCACAAATAAACAGTTAAGCACATAAACGCTCCTCTGCAATTTTTATTTAAATAAAAGCAAAATTAAAGAAACTGGTACTCCCCTGATTTTATTTTTGCTAGCGTTAATCAGCGTTCCCCCACACTTGAGCTTCAGCCTCAAGTAGCGTAGCTTGGTTGCGGTGTCCACATGGGTTACACCTGCATAAGACACTAGAAGCAACCATACTAAAAACGGGGTTAAAAGTTAGCAAAAATAAAATTTAAAGAGAACCTGAAAATTAAAAGAACATAAAGGCAAAATAAATAAAAGTACACCCGGGTTGCCTCCCGGGAAGCTGCCCTTTTTTAACGTCTTTGGCTAGACGCTTTGTCGTTATCCTGGATCAAAACAAAACGTTACCTCGGCATATAAAATAAGAAAATTAATACTCCACAAAATCTGAAGTTTGAGGAGGTATTGCCGGGAACGTAGTTCTAACAGAAGACCCGGTGAAAATGACTTTTCTTCCTCAAATTGGAGGATGTAAAAATCCTCCTCTTGTTGTTGAGGCTTATGGTAAGAACCTTGAAAGGGATCTTCAGAGGGAAGTGGCTCCTTGAAATTTACTATAGCACTCTCTTCTGATGGCTCGGAGGGAGGCGGCATCTCCCCCTTCTCAAGGTTGAGGATGTATCCACCCTCATCTTCTGGGTAAAGCACGGTGAAGGAGGGGAAGTAGTAGTCGATTTCAGAGGGAGGGGACTCCATGAAGTCCAAGGAGAAACTCTCTTCTGAGGGGTTGTCTCCATAATCAAGCTGACAGTTGTTTGGTGATGGATTCTCTAATTCGAATAGGGGAGGAGGTGGAAAGTAGCTTAAGTCCTCAGCAGGTTGTTCTTCCTCGTGAACCACTGCATTCAGTTGTGGGACGGGTTGTTCCATGTGGTCTACCTGATCTAGCGTTCTTTGCCGGATCATTTCAATGGTTGAGGTAAAATTTGCCATCATTTCCCGTAAAATGGCATTGTCTCTTTCTAATGCAACCATAGGACAATAGGTACTTCCATGGTCTCCTCCACACTCTTGGCAGACACTCCAATGACTGTAGTCCTCTGCGCTATAGGGGTAACCATACCAATCTCCTGCTTGATCGTAGTGATCATCCATCAGAATTAAGTACCTTTAAAAAGAAACAAAAATTTATACAAAAAAGGGTAATTACAGAAATAAAAGGAAAACTAAACAGATAATGAACCAGATAGTTGGACCGAAGTCCCCGGCAACGGCGCCAAAAACTTGTTTGGGCAAAATAGTAGTTAAACTATCTTGCTAACTATGGGCAGTGAACCCAATCTTTGTAGTACAACAAGGTCGTATCCACAGAGACTTCGCAATTATCTAATTAATTAACCAGTTTAGTAAATGTACAAAAAAATAAAAATGCATAAAATGTAAATTGGGGTTTAGCCGGAGGCAATCTTGGTTTTTGGAATTAGTACAGAAATAATAAAAACAGTAAAATAAAGTAAATGGATGGAAAAAGGTATCCTAGGATAGCTGGGGAATTTCCTAAATTACTTAAACAATTTTATAATCCTGTCCCAAATATTTATTGTCTATTAGAGTTAATAATTGTCAGTTACGAACTCCTTTTAATAGCCTTAGTATTTTCCTGCTCAATCCGGAGTGTAAATACCAAGATTAATTCCCTTGTGGTACTTTGACTATCTAAAATCATATGTTGATAGCTACCAAATAAATGCAGTATTTTGTCAGAATAAGCATTTAACAATATTTGCTGAAAGGAATTAAAGCAAGTTTAATAAGTGAAACAGGTGATAAATATTTATTTAAGTACAGACAATAATTAATCCTAATTTGCTCTTATTTGTCTGTTTAAGAATTAATTTTGTGGCCTTCCTAAATCATAGATAAGGACAACTCTTAATTAAATCAATAGACTTTTTACAATCAGAAAAAGTCTAAAATCATTAATTAGCTTTAAGTGAGAATTCTTTTTATAACAGCGATGGATTTTATCTGCTAATCAAGGAGAATAATATCTAACGTTTATCTCTCTTTGTGGTCTATTCTCAGATTTACAAAATCATTGAAATAAGAGAAACCGTAAATGCATAAAAATGATCAGTTATTAAGCATTTAATAATTTAGAGAGACAAGACAAATATTTATAAGCAAACTTGGTATTAATAATAAGCCTGGATTATTTAGGGTCAAACCACATCCTAGGATACGAATAAAATCACTCAGACATTAACAATAATAAAAGGAAACAGAAATAGCCATTAATTTGGAGACTGCTGGCGGAGACTGGACTGCGATTCGCTTCTGGTCCAGCTCCCTTTTCTTCTGTTCTTCTTATCGTGTTTCTACTTCGTGGTGAAATGTAGAATAAAACTTAAACGGAGAAGTGGGAGATAAGAGGATGAAGTGGATCGATGGTGGTGGTTGTGGTCTGTAACGGTGGTCTAATACTAATAATAACAATTAAATAACAACTAACACTAACGATTTGGATTTGAGCCAGGGAATGATTTATGAGCAGAGAGCGTGGGTTTATATAGAGGCAGAGGAGAAGAAGGTCCGTACGAATTTGATTAACTGTTGATTTCTCTCATTGATTGCGCAGGGGACAGGAAGATGAAGACGCGTGAGGGAAGGTAGATGGATAAGTTGCAGTGGACGAGTTGCGGAGAGTCGGCGCAGTTGCAGACGAAGAAGAAGACGGGCGAAGAAGATAAGCTCGGGCGCAATTTATACACGACCGCCTGATAAGTGGCGGTCTCCTCTGTCTTGTCCGCCTGATAACTGGCGGTAGCCTGTGTCTCGTCCGCCTGATAAGGGGCGGTAGCCTTCTCTTGTCCGCCAGATACGAGGTAGTAGCCTCTCTTCTTGTCCGCCTCGCGGTCGCATGTCTCTTGTCCGCCACTTAGGAGGCGGTAGCCTCCTCCACCGTCCGCCAGGCGGTTGCTTCTGAGTAGTCCGCCTGTTATGGGGCGGTGCCCTGTGTGTTGTCCGCCTCCCTCTTGGGCGGTTGCATTGCCCACTCGCGGACGTCTCAGCCATGCGATATTATTATATACGTATATATATATATAACAATCTTCAACCGCTCTACATTCTTTTATATGTCCGTTTTCTGAGCCGTTTGCGTCTATGCGTTCGTCTCTTTGTCTACTTCACTTCCGGCTTGGTTTTCCTCATGTTAAACCAATAATTTTGTGAGATAAATAATAAAACATAAACTAGAGGAAAACTAACCGAAGTGGAGAAATGAGCAAGAAAAGTGCTAATATAATATATGAAATACACCTATAAAACATGCTCATTTGGACACTTATCAGTGGTAATGGTGCGGACTATTTTATTACTTCTGTCAGTTGTGCCTATCTTGAGTATTCGACCTCTGGAATCAGAAACATGTGGACCTGAGCCATTCGTTAGCAAATAGTTATGCTAGACATGTTCTGATTAAGTGTTCTGATTAAAATGTGGATAGCTTATCACTCTTGTATGACCAAAATACAACTGATTAAAAGGTCATATACTAAAGAAGATCGTAAAAACATCCGGGAGTTCCCACTCTACAGAGAATCAAAGGTATGGAATCATCTCTAAAACCAACAATAAATTTGCGGAATCCAAGGTAAGATTTAAGGTCATAGAAGTTGAGCATATTAACTTTCTTGTGGGAGGGATAAGTTCGCTTAAGCTACTTCAATGTTTTTTGTTAAAGTCCTGCCCAGTCTCTAGGCGACCATGCTACTACTATTTGACTATTACTGCTGCTGCATTATTAAGCTAACTCCAGCAGACCTTAGCTCATAAGACCATATCATTATGCCTTTGCCTGATGCTGCTATATGCTTTGACACCAACCAAAGTTTTACTCGGTTTTTCCAGTCTTGTTCTGCCTCTGTTAAAAGGCCGCAATATGATCGCTTTGCATAATTCTATTTGGTTAAATAAATTCTGAATGCCAGAGTTATAAGCTAACAAGATTATACGATATATGTCAATATCTGCATCTTTTTATAACTATGTTCACTGCAGCTTTTTAAAACCCCAGATTATGCCTTCTTTTCTGCACAAGCTTGAGTTTCTACCTAAATTGTCATTGTTGGTTCTAATCTTGATATGTTCGAATAAGACCAATTGCCACTGTTATTTACTGTCGCATTCCATGGGATTTTTCGTTACGTTATTTGAATTTTAACAAGTTTCTGCTATACTTCCTAAGCTGTAACAATTAACTTCAGATTTTTGTTGCTACACAGATTCGTACTGCTCAAATATTTAAGCGTTCTAGCTGTTAATTATTTCTAAATTCTGATTACTCTAAATTCTGATTACTCTTGCCTTGATAACTTTTTTTTAAATAAGTGAGGTACGTCTTAGCATATTTTGCCATTGGTAGGAGCTATTTGCGTTTGAATTTTAATGTGCCTGTATTTTTTATTATCGTTGCTATGAAATCGTCTGATTCCTAAGCTTAATTTCCAGAGCATACATTGTCAAAAATACTGCTTCTATCTCGGCAAAGTTTGCAGGACTATTTTCCTGTTATTCGGCTACTAGACAGTTTGAATGTTGAATGATTATAATATTATTATTCCTTTCTCTGTGACCTAATGCGGATTTGTTTTTATCGTCTTCCGGAGGAATCAATCGTACCTTGCAACAGATCAGACGATCAAACCAAGCAACAAAGGGCGGAAACTTAGTTTGTATTGCTGCCTCCGGTAGCAACTTGTGAGCTGGCAGCAGCTTGCTGACTCCCTCGGTACAGTAGACGCGTCAACCCAATAGGAATTTTGTAATGAGGAAAGCGTATACCATGGATGCCTCCGGAAGTTTGTGTCGCCCAAAGTTTAGCTCTGTCCGGAAGATAACCCCCGATCGGCGTATTCTAAAATTGGGAGCGAAAATAAAAGCATCGGAAGAAATATCGGCCCAGTCAAGAAAGTATTCTGAAGAGGCAGTTGGAAATACTCAGCGGTAAAACTCCCGTGTAGAAATGTTCCGTCCTCGCTAGCTGCGAACAGTGTCTTGCTCCGGTAGAAGCTTCTTTACCGAGGGCATGACATCTCTGGTCGAACGTCATTCATCTCGGGTATTCAGGTTTAAGGTGTAAAAAGTGCCGAAGTTACCGGTAGACATGTTAGGCTGTGGTCTCCCGGTAGAAGTACAAATTGTTAGCATTTTCGAACAACTCCATCCTCCGGTAGAAGTTTTGATTTTCTCTCCTTGAGGTTGAAGTTTTGATGTCTCATGAGGGATACGTCGGAGTGGAAGAATAAGGACAACAACTGATGCATATGGTGAAAGTGGTGTCAACAAAATACAGTGGTGAACTACCGGTAGAAACGTTTGGATGAGACCCTCCGCATTTAATAGAGTTTTAACTGTAGACTTCCGGTAGCAGTTGGATATTCTCTCCGGTGGAAGTTTGGATATCCTCCCCGGTAGAAACTCCCCACCACAGCGAAAGCTCACGTCCTGTTCCGGTAGCTTCCGCATAGGCACATAAATTCAGAGTAACAATGTCAAGCTTCCGATAGGAGTGTTGGGATAAAAAAGTTTACCGGGGCGCCATCACACCTTTCCTTCACCGACAGCAACTTCTCTTCTCTGCCGTCTCGACATCCACTGGAGTCCAAAGGGACAAGCGTTGCCCCGGTAAATACTCGCTAGCTACTTTCCTCCAGAAGCAATAGTAGCGAAGACATCATCCTCATCTTCTTGGCATCATCACATCACATGCTCATCAATTGCGTTTAGTAACGTCGTTGCCTCCGCGATAATTCGAAGAAAAAGGGTCACATTGGACACCGGAGATACAGAGGCATTTTGAAAGCTCACAAAGACTACCGAAGACGAGGAACTTCCAATGATCTGTTTTCTGGTTATACTCCTCCGTTCCATCAAACTCTACCAAGCTACTGGGGTGCGCCTCCGGTAGAAAAGAAGAGTATCCTGGAAGCCGGTTTTCTTCGAACGACCGATATCGGGGGAGGATGTTGTGAACGTCTGGCTGATAACTTTACCAGTGGCAGGAATGTGAAAAAGGACCAGGAGAATGCTTCCCCAACTTCGTCCGGAAAGCACCAGTATGATATTGCTTAGAAACGACCGTGTATACAGTAACTTGGGTCATGAACTACCGGTAGAAGCATCGGCCCAGTAGAAGTAATGAAATGCGGAAGGTATAAGCCCGCGACCGAATGGCACAAGTCTAGGCTTAAACAGAACGCTGGCATTTGCTACCGAGGTTCCGGTACAACTTTGGGCTGAAAAGTTTGGACCGTGGGCATTCCGCTAGGAACAACACCGACAGCAAATTGCTACCGATCGATAACAGCTTGTAATCACCACCGACAGCAACCTCAAAATCTACACCGATAGCGATATGACGTCCTACCCGCAGTGACATCCCACCGGTAAAAAGGAGGTACCGAATTTTCAGATTTTTTCATTTTGAAAATTCTTCTGGAAGTTTACAAAACTTTCTCTAGAGGATGATCACCCTCTAGTCTTCAAAAGAGAAATATTTTAAAGTAATTTCTGATTTACTTAAAACCAAGACCAGCGAGTCTTGGGAAAAGAAAAGAAAGAAAAAGAATGTATCCGACGACCTCACCATTGGCCATGGTAGAGTGATTTGTATCCGACGATCTACCATCAACGATGGTAGTGTAATTCATCCGACGATCTCACTGTCAGCGTCCTGGCAGTAGAGTGTTAATCCGACGATCTCACCGGCTCAAAGTCGGTAGAGTGTTAAATCGACGATCTCACCATGTGTACAGTGGTAGAGTGTGAAAGCATAAAGGTGTAACTAAGAGGTTACCGAAAAGCAATCTCCACAAAAAATGAAAGGCAGCTTAAAAAATTATTCATTATAAGGATCTCCAACTTTTGGGAAGCAATAGAATTTATAGTAATTCCTTTGTTCACTTCAGACTTGTGCTATCCATGTACTTAGTCAGGCTGCTCTAAGCAACCTATAGGTTGTATATTTGGGTTTTTTATCCCCGTGATTAATATACTCTAACTAACAAAAACTTTTGGGAAGTCCGGTCGCTCCGGGCAGCCCAAAAGACAAATATCTTTTAATCTGTTAAATTTAGGTATGCAGGTCCAAAGAATAAAGTGACTCAGGCAGGAATCTGATTATGAAGTAATATCCCATCCGATTATGAAGTAATATCCCATTATTATTATTATCTCGGATTTCTTGAGATTATTATGGTCTTCTGGAATTATTATGGTCTTCTGGAATTATTATGGTCTTCTGGAATTATTATGGTCTTCTGGAATTATTATGGTCTTCTGGAATTATTGTCTTCTGGAATTATTGTGGCCTTCGGGAATTATTATGGTCTTCTGGGATTATTTTGGCCCTTCGGAATTCCAGATCTTTGGATTTCTTATTATGGCACGGTCAAGGAACGGAGACCTTTTCTCAGGAGTACAAGTGGGACTTCATCACCCCCGGAACCCGTGGGGCTTCTTTGTTTCTGGAAGACTAAAGTTTTTAAGTTCATTTCCTTTTTAGGCAAAAGAAAAAGAACTTGTGGGACTAGGAGAGATATATAGTAAAAGAAAAGAGTACAAAGTGTAAATTTTATCTTCCTTTTATAAGTTCCACTTTTTAGTGCTAAAAAGTAGAACTTGTGGGACTGATGTAATGGTATGAAATATACCATGCGGAAGGTCAAAGCATCTACCGAAGGCCTGCTAGCGGAAGGACTACTATCGGAGACCAATTGTCGGAAGGCCCATCGATGGAAGCCCTACTACCGGAGGACTCGCTACCGGAAGAGCTGCTATCTAAAGGATCGCTACGATAGAGTAACTACCGGAGGGATTATTGTCAAAGTGACGGTCCGGAAGAGTTAGTCCATTGCGGAAGCAGTATTTCAGTCCGGAGACCCGTAAAAGGACTGACAGTTATGTTTATGTAACACCACCACATGTATAAGGGCAAAAGGGTAAACTTAGTGATAGAAAGTCTATAAATAGGAGTAGGGGCTCATTTGTAAAGGCCTCAAGTGAAAAAAGGGAGCTCATATCCCAAAAGCTCTCTAGAGTTGTAAACCAAAGAATGAATAATAGCTCTGTCTAGAAGTGGACGTAGGCCGGATTATTGGCTGAACCACTATACATCATGGTGTGGAAATTGTGTTGGGAGAGTACCTCTGTTACATCTTCAGTAACTATCCTTATTTTCTGGATATAGCACAGAGAAGGAGGGAAAATAACGGTAATTGACTTCAGATGGAGGAGGCTCCATGAAGTTGAGGTAGAAGTTGTCCTCTGATGGCTTGTCTTTAAGCTCAAGCAGAAGGTTTGATACCGTTTGCTCATTTTCGAACGGGGGTGGTGGTATAGAGTAATTCAAATCCTCAGGTAAGTCGTCCACTATATGAACCAGTTTGCTCTCCGGTTGCTGTGATGTAAGGTCTAGTGGACCTTCCATAATTTCGTTTATCGCAACTAATTTGGCATAGAGCTTCAGTTGGTTCATGTTGAGGTATTCTTCCTTGGCCTGCTGCTCCACTTCAGGGACCATTTCACTCTCGGGTTGTTGCTCCCTTTGAGCTAATGTGATGGGCTGGTCCACTACGTAAATTGCTTTTGCATACTCTTTTGGATTTGGATTGGTTTGTGAAGGTAGTTGACCAGGAGGTCTTTGTTGAGTTAGAAGCTGTTGTATTTGAGACTGCAAGGCTCTTTGGTCTTTGCGAAGGGCTGTGACCTCCTCTTGCGTGTCTTGGGACTTACCCATCATCGCTTTAAACATCTCTTGCATTTGGGACATATCAGACTCAGGATTCGAAGGAGGTTGAGTCGGTCGACTCGAAGAAGCTTCATTGCCATAAGGCTGTTGCTGATATTGCCTTTGGCCTCCTTGGAAATTGGACTGAGGTCTGTAATTTTGAGATGATTGAAGTGTATGTGGGTTTTGGATATTGTCGGTGTTTGAGTAGCGAAGGTTGGATTGCATGTTACGTTGCCAAGGTTGTCTGTATCCTGAATTGTTGGTGAGATAGTTTGCCTCCTCTGCTGCTTTTAATTCTTGTAGCTGGGGGCATTGTTCATAGTCATGAGGCCCACCACATTGTGTACAAGAATAACAGGAGATGATTGGGACAGAGGTGCATAGCCTGGAGGGGTTGTAGATGATCGGGAAATCATCGACTTAGCTTGCTGGGGGTAGGAGTTCATAGCCATCTGCTCAACCACTTTCTGCAGAGTACTTACTTTTGTTGCCTGCTGAGCATTGCTTTCCATGAGTTGTTCATGGCTTTTCATCAGTTGGTCGAACTTGTTATCGCTTTCCCCAACATGGTATAAACCTGGAGTACCGCTCCTTGATCCACCGGAGGCCTAGTCTCTGATTTCTTCACAGAGAGATTCCATGCTATTCAGGAATTGTGCTCCTGGATTTTTCAGAATATCAGCCCCTAACGAGGACAGTACCATTGTTCTACACGGACCGATCAAGCCTTTGTAGAACAATTGTGATACTTGCTCTTTCGTCAGACCATGGTGAGGACAAGTAAGTAGTAGTCCTTTGAAACGGTCCCAAGTTTCACAAATATTCTCCGACCCAGGTTGCTTGAAATTATAGATTTCAGCAATCATCTCCAACGTTCGGCTCGGGGGTAGGAATTTTTCATAGAACTTGGTGGCCATGTCATCCCAAGTACCAACGGTACTTGGTGTCAGGCTATGATACCACTTGCTCGCACTTCCCGTCAGGCTGTGAGGGAATAATGACAATCTTGCGTACTGAAGTACTGCGTCGGTTGCAGTAAGACTGTTGGCATGTTGCAAGAATTTTGTAACATGTAACAGGGCTTCGTCTGGACTGGAACCATCAAACATGCCCAGCTCCTTAACACATCTGATCTGATGATATGGCTTCAGCTTCTGCCACTCATCGTATTCGGATGGGCTAAGGTGAGGAAGGATGATAGCAGGCTGTTGTCCTTGGTTAGACGGCCTGTTAATATTTCGAACTGTCGCTGGTGTAGATGCCATGTCAGCTCCCGGGTCAGATTCTTTCACTGTGGTGGTAATGTATTGTTGAGTTCGGTTCTGCCTTAGAGTGCGCAGAAAGGTTCTCTCGATCTCTGGATTGTAACCAACCGTGTGATTATTGATATTTTCTGGGAGGCTGTTTGACCTGGTAAAAGGCATTCACCACTCAAAACAGAGAAAAGAAACTCGTTATGTGTTAGAATAAATAAAAATGTTAGGAATTAGTTGACAGAAATTAAATGTTAGTAGTTAGAGACAATGGAAAGAAATGACAGAAAATTAAAATGACAATGGAAAGAAATGACGAAAATTAAAGTTAGTAGTTAGTATACTGGAAATTATAAGTTAGTATACTGGAAATTGAATGACAATGGAAATTAAATGTTAAGGACAATGGAAATTAAATGACAATAATATAAAGAGTTAGTAATTAGATGTCAGAAGTCAGATGTCCGTAGTCAGATGTCCAAAGTCAGGTGTCCAAATATTAACAAATTATTATAATATAACAGGTGAATTAACGGGGCTTAGGGACTAGAATAAATCAAGTCCCCGACAACGGCGCCATTTTGCAGACGTGTTATCGTGAGTGGTTAGAACTGGAGTTATTAAAATAAAAGGGAAGAAATTAAAACTCAAAATATCCGTCGGGCTGCAAACAAATCCCGGTCGTTGTAGTATAGTTAAGTGTAAGCGACCGGATATCGAACCGTGGGACTTATAGTGAAATAAGTAGTATCTAAGCTTGTCACAAAAGGGGGGAGTTAATTGACTTGTTTCTGAAAAGTAAATAACAGATTAATTTAGTGAACTGAAGTTAAATTAAACGGAACTCCGGTTCAGGTTAATATGATATGATTAATTGTGCTATCTCTACCGGTTTAATAAAATAATTTGGCAAGATTCCTGTTATTATCTTAAGGTCCGATGAAAACTCATAAGAACTCGTTTACCTGAAAATGCAAGGTCCGATGAAAACTCAAGCAAAATGCGTGTAAACGGCAGAGGAGTGTGAGGAATTTTATTCTTGCAACTTGTATTAACTTAAACGATGAAAATAAGTTCCTACAGTTTTACGGCTTAATTAACCTGTCTGTTCGTCACCGATCAGATTAAAAACAGATTTAGTAAGGCTTTTTAATAAATCGATGAAATTTATTAAAAAGGGAGAGAAACAAAACTTTAATCGTAACAAACTGAATTTATTTTAACCGGTAGAAATATTGCATAATTAATACAAATACATAATTAAACCTTCACCCGGAGTAAATCCTCCTTAGCCTGACATATTAACTGGTAATAAGTCAGACAGAGGTTGGACGTAATAATAATACGGAGGGTGTGGATGGTGTATGGAGAAATGAAGAGGAAGAAGAGTGGAGCGAGTACGTAGGATTTCTGTAAATGGAATGAGAGATTTTGAGTGTTGAGTTTGGGGTGGAACGTATATGAGCGTGGGTAGTTTTTATGAAGTAGCAGTGGCTTTTTATAGAGGAGAGGAAGAAGAAGATCGATTGCAGACAGAGGTGGAAGAGCATTGATTGCTCATTAATTGTAGGGGACAGAGCTGATGACGCGTGAGGAAAATAAGGTAGGCGGTGCGGAGTAGATAGATAGATATGGCAGAACAAGTCGACGGGTGAAGTCGACGAGAGAAGAAGAAAACTGGCGCGCGATTGATTTTTAGTCACGTCCGCTTGTTGTCCTCGTTGGCGTCTGCCTCTGAAGCCATGCGGACGCCTCTGTTTTTTTCTGTCCGCCCAGCGTCCGCTTCCCTGTCCGCCTGAGGTCTTCACTCACGTCCGCCCAAGGACATCACTCACGTCCGCCCGGTCACATGTCCTGTCCGCCTAGCTGTCCGCATCACGTCCAGGCGGTTGCAAGTGTATTTTCTTCTACGAACTTTGACCAGCTCTAGATTCTTCGTTTGGACTCCGTTTTCTGAGCCGTTTGCGTCTATGCGTTCGTCTCTTCGTGTACTTTACTCCCAGCTTGGTTTTCCTTATGTTTAAACAATAAATTTGTGAGATAACAATAAAACATAAACTAGAGGAAAACTAACCGAAGTGGAGAAATGAGCAAGAAAAGTGCTAATATTATATATGAAATACACCTATAAAACATGCTCATTTGGACACTTATCACACCCCCACACTTATCTTTTTGCTTGTCCTCAAGCAAAACCACGTACCCAAGTAAGTAGGGAATGCTCAATACTAACAAATATTATTATGAAGGGTAGGATAAACATGATCTTTTTAACTTATTGAGGAGTGTGAAAAATCAACTGCTGGTGGCATTGGTGTGCTCAGGGTAAAAATAAAATATAGAGTTTCGGGGTATGATCCAAGGTACCTCAATGTTTCTTTTAGGTGACTCTGATAACTTTTACCATGGCCAACTTCTCTCAAGAACGGGCATTTGAGGAGAAAACAAAAGGAAGAATAGATTTATGCATTTGTTTCACTTTTGCATAAGAGATGAGAAGATATAGGCATCACGCCTTTGTATTCAAGAACACTCAACTCTCTTTGTTGGTTACCAATGGTGTCTCGCAAGTCCCTTATTTTTTGTATTCTTTTTTTTTTAACAGAGAAGCACCCCTTAGCAATCCCTAAGAGAGAAGACAGAAAGAAACCCTGAGCAATAAAATCCAACCATTTGCAGATTATTTGGTCACACCGCATATAAAATGCTCCTCAAAAGTAATCAAAATTTTAAAATTTGTACCATTTATCCCATAATTCATAACAGTATTTATTCTTAAAGAGAACAATCTACATTAGCAGGGTACATAATTTTAATTTTTGAACAAATGCAAGATAAGTAGAGAGATTTAAACATTTTAAGCACAGAATGCCCTGAAAAGGCTCTTCCCCCACACTTAAGCTCAAGCAATGCCCTCATTGCGTAGATTTGAAATAAATTAACAGGGCATGCAATTAATAAAGGAAAGAGTGTACTCTCCAAATTTCGTAGAGTGTGTAGAGCTCCCCCACACTTGAGTGCAGCTGTGGAATATCATGAAATGTACCTGCAAGGAATATTCTACACAGCCAGAAGAACTCAAGTAAAACCTGCATTTTATTATAACATAAAAAGGGAAATATAGTACAAAAAAGAAAACAGCATTAAATTAAAGGAAAGACAAGAGATAGATAGTGGGTTGCCTCCCACCAAGCTGCCCGGGTTTAACGTCTCTAGCTAGACGTATTTTCTTTATTATCCCGGATCATAAATGAATGTTGACAATGGTAGTACCGGGAACAGGAAATTGGCAATATGTAGGACCGAACCACCTGGATCAAAACAAAGTATTACGGCAACAATTACAGTAGGAAAAGACAAACTCCACAAAACCTGGTTTTGAAGGAGATGTTTGCTGCCATTAAATTGTATTGAAAACCGGGTGATGGTTGTAGTGCTTCCTCAAACTGGAGAATGTAAACATTCTCCTTTTGTCATTTAGCCGTATGGATGCAAGATGGTAGTGGTGGTGTTTGCTCAGAGTCGAGGATGTAAATTTCCTCCCCTGGAATGAAAATGAAGGTGGAGGTGGGCTTCAACGGGTGGGTTGGGTGGGCATTATTTTTCTTTGTCGAAGGGCCCAAATTTTTCAATGGATGATCCTTAGTGTGAGTATCATCTAGTTGTGGAGACGCCCATTCAAATTTAAGGATGAAGACATCCTTAACTGCGTTGAGCGGTTCAGGGAGAACTTCGGGGAAATTTGAATCTTCAAATTCTGACCCTGGATCAAATGGAAAGGTGGCTTTCTCACTTAGCGAGCTGACTTCGAGTTTCCACCCTACTTCTTTGTTGCATAAGAGGGGAAGGCTGTGATCCTCCAGATGAAGATCAAAGTTGGATGGCTTTTCCTCTTCAAATTTGAGGATGTAATAATCCTCGTCTTCTTTGAGAGGCTCATAGGAAGAGCCTTGATTGAATTCAACTTCAGAGGGAGGTGGTTCCTTGAAGGTGATATTGGTATTTTGTTTGGATGTTCTGACGGGAGCGAGCATTTCCTCCTCTTCATTTTTGAGGATGTAACTGTAATGGTATGAAATATACCATGCGGAAGGTCAAAGCATCTACCGAAGGCCTGCTAGCGGAAGGACTACTATCGGAGACCAATTGTCGGAAGGCCCATCGATGGAAGCCCTACTACCGGAGGACTCGCTACCGGAAGAGCTGCTATCTAAAGGATCGCTACCGATAGAGTAACTACCGGAGGGATTATTGTCAAAGTGACGGTCCGGAAGAGTTAGTCCATTGCGGAAGCAGTATTTCAGTCCGGAGACCCGTAAAAGGACTGACAGTTATGTTTATGTAACACCACCACATGTATAGGGCAAAAGGGAAACTTAGTGATAGAAAGTCTATAAATAGGAGTAGAGGGCTCATTTGTAAGGACTCAAGTTGAAAAAGGGAGCTCACATCCCAAAAGCTCTCTAGGTTGTAAACCAAAGAATGAATAATAGCTCTGTCTAGAAGTGGACGTAGGCCGGATTATTGGCCGAACCACTATACATCACGGTGTGGAAATTGTGTTGGGAGAGTAACCTCTGTTACATCTTCATTGGCGCCGTCTGTGGGAAACTGACTGCTGGAAATCAGCAACCACGATTCAACCACGCTTAGATTCGTCACCTTCAAAGAAGAAGGATTCGCATGCTTCGATCGAGGAAATTCGATGGCGAACGATAGAAGTTGAAGGTCCCTTGCACGTGGTCTTGCAAGTCGGATTCAGCGCGATGGATTTGAATTCCTAATTCACCTGTGGCACGGCTCGCACCATCTCCACAATTCACGATCGACAATGGAGGGAATAATGAACGAGGATCTTGAGGCATAATCGATAACGGCGGATAGTCAAGATCCATGAATCTGTTGAGGAAGATGCTAATTGTCTTCCGGAGGGAGATCGAAAGAAGAAATTCAAAAGCTTCACTCCATCGGGTGTTCGTTCAGGGCATGGAATTGAGATTCTCGCCAAATCGAAAGATGGAGAACCGTATTCAGATAACGATGGATAGTGCGTAAGCTCTTGGGATTGGAATCTCACCGCCAGCGCGGACATATGCTAACCACGATTTAATTAAAGCCAAGAAGGAGGTAGGGGAACCAGAAAGGTTCATCAGAAGTTCGCCAACAAATACTAAGGCAATGCAGGGGGACGATGGATAGCGATTCAAATCCTACGCTCCGACAAATCCAGTCTTCGTCGCAGGGGATGGTAGTAGAGGGCAAGATAAGATACGGTCTCGATCTCTGATTAAGCAAAAGGATGATCTCGATCTCATCTTCGTCACGATCAAGAAGAAAGACGGACGAAACCGCAAATCCATATCAACACAAGCTCCTTCTCCTAAACAGGGAAATCTCCTCTTCCGATTATTCAGTACATTTGTCTGATTCACCATCCTCTCTTGGCTCTTTCATTTTCGCATAAAAATTCGATTAACAGGAAGCAGCATTTTCGTAGTTTTGCAGAGAAGTGCTATCGGTCGGAGAAGTTTGATCTCCAAAGGCTCCGGAAAGGAAGCAGATTCGGTGGCTGGAAATTCCGTATTCTATTCCTGAAAACCGGTTCCAGATCTCTTTTTCTAGCTCCTCCCTTCTAAAAAAAAACGCCATCTTACTACTGATAATACGGTCAGTTCAACCGACAAAAAGCAATCTGATTGTCAATCTTTTCTAGTCAAATAGATATGCTTATACAGTTACAAAATAAAATTAAAGAATCGCATCTGCTAAATGTTGCTAACTGTATGTATCTAAATGCGTTGCGATCTGCATGAGCCCCTTAACCAAGCTTACAGGTACTGTCATGAACTCCTTAAATACTTTAGTGCAATTAGTTGTTATGTGGTAATGTGCGGACTATTTTATTACTTCTGTCAGTTGTGCCTATCTTGAGTATTCGACCTCTGGAATCAGAAACATGTGGACCTGAGCCATTCGTTAGCAAATAGTTATGCTAGACATGTTCTGATTAAGTGTTCTGATTAAAATGTGGATAGCTTATCACTCTTGTATGACCAAAATACAACTGATTAAAAGGTCATATACTAAAGAAGATCGTAAATCCGGGAGTTCCCACTCTACAGAGAATCAAAGGTATGGAATCATCTCTAAAACCAACAATAAATTTGCGGAATCCAAGGTAAGATTTAAGGTCATAGAAGTTGAGCATATTAACTTTCTTGTGGGAGGGATAAGTTCGCTTAAGCTACTTCAATGTTTTTTGTTAAAGTCCTGCCCAGTCTCTAGGCGACCATGCTACTACTATTTGACTATTACTGCTGCTGCATTATTAAGCTAACTCCAGCAGACCTTAGCTCATAAGACCATATCATTATGCCTCTGCCTGATGCTGCTATATGCTTTGACACCAACCAAAGTTTTACTCGGTTTTTCAGTCTTGTTCTGCCTCTGTTAAAAGGCCGCAATATGATCGCTTTGCATAATTCTATTTGGTTAAATAAATTCTGAATGCCAGAGTTATAAGCTAACAAGATTATACGATATATGTCAATATCTGCATCTTTTTATAACTATGTTCACTGCAGCTTTTTAAAACCCCAGATTATGCCTTCTTTTCTGCACAAGCTTGAGTTTCTACCTAAATTGTCATTGTTGGTTCTAATCTTGATATGTTCGAATAAGACCAATTGCCACTGTTATTTACTGTCGCATTCCATGGGATTTTTCGTTACGTTATTTGAATTTTAACAAGTTTCTGCTATACTTCCTAAGCTGTAACAATTAACTTCAGATTTTTGTTGCTACACAGATTCGTACTGCTCAAATATTTAAGCGTTCTAGCTGTTAATTATTTCTAAATTCTGATTACTCTAAATTCTGATTACTCTTGCCTTGATAACTTTTTTTAAATAAGTGAGGTACGTCTTAGCATATTTTGCCATTGGTAGGAGCTATTTGCGTTTGAATTTTAATGTGCCTGTATTTTTATTATCGTTGCTATGAAATCGTCTGATTCCTAAGCTTAATTTCCAGAGCATACATTGTCAAAAACTGCTTCTATCTGCAAAGTTTGCAGGACTATTTTCCTGTTATTCGGCTACTAGACAGTTTGAATGTTGAATGATTATAATATTATTATTCCTTTCTCTGTGACCTAATGCGGATTTGTTTTTATCGTCTTCCGGAGGAATCAATCGTACCTTGCAACAGATCAGACGATCAAACCAAGCAACAAAGGGCGGAAACTTAGTTTGTATTGCTGCCTCCGGTAGCAACTTGTGAGCTGGCAGCAGCTTGCTGACTCCCTCGGTACAGTAGACGCGTCAACCCAATAGGAATTTTGTAATGAGGAAAGCGTATACCATGGATGCCTCCGGAAGTTTGTGTCGCCCAAAGTTTAGCTCTGTCCGGAAGATAACCCCCGATCGGCGTATTCTAAAATTGGGAGCGAAAATAAAAGCATCGGAAGAAATATCGGCCCAGTCAAGAAAGTATTCTGAAGAGGCAGTTGGAAATACTCAGCGGTAAAACTCCCGGTAGAAATGTTCCGTCCTCGCTAGCTGCGAACAGTGTCTTGCTCCGGTAGAAGCTTCTTTACCGAGGGCATGACATCTCTGGTCGAACGTCATTCATCTCGGGTATTCAGGTTTAAGGTGTAAAAAGTGCCGAAGTTACCGGTAGACATGTTAGGCTGTGGTCTCCCGGTAGAAGTACAAATTGTTAGCATTTTCGAACAACTCCATCCTCCGGTAGAAGTTTTGATTTTCTCTCCGGTTGAAGTTTTGATGTCTCATGAGGGATACGTCGGAGTGGAAGAATAAGGACAACAACTGATGCATATGGTGAAAGTGGTGTCAACAAAATACAGTGGTGAACTACCGGTAGAAACGTTTGGATGAGACCCTCCGCATTTAATAGAGTTTTAACTGTAGGCTTCCGGTAGCAGTTGGATATTCTCTCCGGTGGAAGTTTGGATATCCTCCCCGGTAGAAACTCCCCACCACAGCGAAAGCTCACGTCCTGTTCCGGTAGCTTCCGCATAGGCACATAAATTCAGAGTAACAATGTCAAGCTTCCGATAGGAGTGTTGGGATAAAAAAGTTTACCGGGGCGCCATCACACCTTTCCTTCACCGACAGCAACTTCTCTTCTCTGCCGTCTCGACATCCACTGGAGTCCAAAGGGACAAGCGTTGCCCCGGTAAATACTCGCTAGCTACTTTCCTCCAGAAGCAATAGTAGCGAAGACATCATCCTCATCTTCTTGGCATCATCACATCACATGCTCATCAATTGCGTTTAGTAGAACGTCGTTGCCTCCGCGATAATCTTCGAAGAAAAAGGGTCACATTGGACACCGGAGATACAGAGGCATTTTTGAAAGCTCACAAAGACTACCGAAGACGAGGAACTTCCAATGATCTGTTTTCTGGTTATACTCCTCCGTTCCATCAAAACTCTACCAAGCTACTGGGGTGCGCCTCCGGTAGAAAAGAAGAGTATCCTGGAAGCCGGTTTTCTTCGAACGACCGATATCGGGGGCAGGATGTTGTGAACGTCTGGCTGATAACTTTACCAGTGGCAGGAATGTGAAAAAGGACCAGGAGAATGCTTCCCCAACTTCGTCCGGAAAGCACCAGTATGATATTGCTTAGAAACGACCGTGTATACAGTAACTTGGGTCATGAACTACCGGTAGAAGCATCGGCCCAGTAGAAGTAATGAAATGCGGAAGGTATAAGCCCGCGACCGAATGGCACAAGTCTAGGCTTAAACAGAACGCTGGCATTTGCTACCGAGGTTCCGGTACAACTTTGGGCTGAAAAGTTTGGACCGTGGGCATTCCGCTAGGAACAACACCGACAGCAAATTGCTACCGATCGATAACAGCTTGTAATCACCACCGACAGCAACCTCAAAATCTACACCGATAGCGATATGACGTCCTACCCGCAGTGACATCCCACCGGTAAAAAGGAGGTACCGAATTTTCAGATTTTTTCATTTTGAAAATTCTTCTGGAAGTTTACAAAACTTTCTCTAGAGGATTGATCACCCTCTAGTCTTCAAAAAAAGAGAGAAATATTTTAAAATAATTTCTGATTTACTTAAAATCAAGACCAGCGAGTCTTGGGAAAAGAAAAGAAAGAAAAAGAATGTATCCGACGACCTCACCATTGGCCATGGTAGAGTGATTTGTATCCGACGATCTACCATCAACGATGGTAGTGTAATTCATCCGACGATCTCACTGTCAGCGTCCTGGCAGTAGAGTGTTAATCCGACGATCTCACCGGCTCAAAGTCGGTAGAGTGTTAAATCGACGATCTCACCATGTGTACAGTGGTAGAGTGTGAAAGCATAAAGGTGTAACTAAGAGGTTACCGAAAAGCAATCTCCACAAAAAATGAAAGGCAGCTTAAAAAATTATTCATTATAAGAATCTCCAACTTTGGGAAGCAATAGAATTTATAGTAATTCCTTTTGTTCACTTCAGACTTGTGCTATCCATGTACTTAGTCAGGCTGCTCTAAGCAACCTATAGGTTGTATATTTGGGTTTTTTATCCCCGTGATTAATATACTCTAACTAACAAAAAACTTTTGGGAAGTCCGGTCGCTCCGGGCAGCCCAAAAGACAAATATCTTTTAATCTGTTAAATTTAGGTATGCAGGTCCAAAGAATAAAGTGACTCAGGCAGGAATCTGATTATGAAGTAATATCCCATCCGATTATGAAGTAATATCCCATTATTATTATTATCTCGGATTTCTTGAGATTATTATGGTCTTCTGGAATTATTATGGTCTTCTGGAATTATTATGGTCTTCTGGAATTATTATGGTCTTCTGGAATTATTATGGTCTTCTGGAATTATTGTGGCCTTCGGGAATTATTATGGTCTTCTGGGATTATTTTGGCCCTTCGGAATTCCAGATCTTTGGATTTCTTATTATGGCACGGTCAAGGAACGGAGACCTTTTCTCAGGAGTACAAGTGGGACTTCATCACCCCCGGAACCCGTGGGGCTTCTTTGTTTCCGGAAGACTAAAGTTTTTAAGTTCATTTCCTTTTTAGGCAAAAGAAAAAGAACTTGTGGGACTAGGAGAGATATATAGTAGAAAAGAAAAGAGTACAAAGTGTAAATTTTATCTTCCTTTTATAAGTTCCACTTTTTAGTGCTAAAAAGTAGAACTTGTGGGACTGATGTAATGGTATGAAATATACCATGCGGAAGGTCAAAGCATCTACCGAAGGCCTGCTAGCGGAAGGACTACTATCGGAGACCAATTGTCGGAAGGCCCATCGATGGAAGCCCTACTACCGGAGGACTCGCTACCGGAAGAGCTGCTATCTAAAGGATCGCTACCGATAGAGTAACTACCGGAGGGATTATTGTCAAAGTGATGGTCCGGAAGAGTTAGTCCATTGCGGAAGCAGTATTTCAGTCCGGAGACCCGTAAAAGGACTGACAGTTATGTTTATGTAACACCACCACATGTATAAGGGCAAAAGGGTAAACTTAGTGATAGAAAGTCTATAAATAGGAGTAGAGGGGCTCATTTGTAAAGGCCTCAAGTGAAAAAAGGGAGCTCATATCCCAAAAGCTCTCTAGAGTTGTAAACCAAAGAATGAATAATAGCTCTGTCTAGAAGTGGACGTAGGCCGGATTATTGGCTGAACCACTATACATCATGGTGTGGAAATTGTGTTGGGAGAGTAACCTCTGTTACATCTTCAGTAACTATCCTTATTTTCTGGATATAGCACAGAGAAGGAGGGAAAATAACGGTAATTGACTTCAGATGGAGGAGGCTCCATGAAGTTGAGGTAGAAGTTGTCCTCTGATGGCTTGTCTTTAAGCTCAAGCAGAAGGTTTGATACCGTTTGCTCATTTTCGAACGGGGGTGGTGGTATAGAGTAATTCAAATCCTCAGGTAAGTCGTCCACTATATGAACCAGTTTGCTCTCCGGTTGCTGTGATGTAAGGTCTAGTGGACCTTCCATAATTTCGTTTATCGCAACTAATTTGGCATAGAGCTTCAGTTGGTTCATGTTGAGGTATTCTTCCTTGGCCTGCTGCTCCACTTCAGGGACCATTTCACTCTCGGGTTGTTGCTCCCTTTGAGCTAATGTGATGGGCTGGTCCACTACGTAAATTGCTTTTGCATACTCTTTTGGATTTGGATTGGTTTGTGAAGGTAGTTGACCAGGAGGTCTTTGTTGAGTTAGAAGCTGTTGTATTTGAGACTGCAAGGCTCTTTGGTCTTTGCGAAGGGCTGTGACCTCCTCTTGCGTGTCTTGGGACTTACCCATCATCGCTTTAAACATCTCTTGCATTTGGGACATATCAGACTCAGGATTCGAAGGAGGTTGAGTCGGTCGACTCGAAGAAGCTTCATTGCCATAAGGCTGTTGCTGATATTGCCTTTGGCCTCCTTGGAAATTGGACTGAGGTCTGTAATTTTGAGATGATTGAAGTGTATGTGGGTTTTGGATATTGTCGGTGTTTGAGTAGCGAAGGTTGGATTGCATGTTACGTTGCCAAGGTTGTCTGTATCCTGAATTGTTGGTGAGATAGTTTGCCTCCTCTGCTGCTTTTAATTCTTGTAGCTGGGGGCATTGTTCATAGTCATGAGGCCCACCACATTGTGTACAAGAAATAACAGGAGATGATTGGGACAGAGGTGCATAGCCTGGAGGGGTTGTAGATGATCGGGAAATCATCGACTTAGCTTGCTGGGGGTAGGAGTTCATAGCCATCTGCTCAACCACTTTCTGCAGAGTACTTACTTTTGTTGCCTGCTGAGCATTGCTTTCCATGAGTTGTTCATGGCTTTTCATCAGTTGGTCGAACTTGTTATCGCTTTCCCCAACATGGTATAAACCTGGAGTACCGCTCCTTGATCCACCGGAGGCCTAGTCTCTGATTTCTTCACAGAGATTCCATGCTATTCAGGAATTGTGCTCCTGGATTTTTCAGAATATCAGCCCCTAACGAGGACAGTACCATTGTTCTACACGGACCGATCAAGCCTTTGTAGAACAATTGTGATACTTGCTCTTTCGTCAGACCATGGTGAGGACAAGTAAGTAGTAGTCCTTTGAAACGGTCCCAAGTTTCACAAATATTCTCCGACCCAGGTTGCTTGAAATTATAGATTTCAGCAATCATCTCCAACGTTCGGCTCGGGGGTAGGAATTTTTCATAGAACTTGGTGGCCATGTCATCCCAAGTACCAATGGACTTGGTGTCAGGCTATGATACCACTTGCTCGCACTTCCCGTCAGGCTGTGAGGGAATAATGACAATCTTGCGTACTGAAGTACTGCGTCGGTTGCAGTAAGACTGTTGGCATGTTGCAAGAATTTTGTAACATGTAACAGGGCTTCGTCTGGACTGGAACCATCAAACATGCCCAGCTCCTTAACACATCTGATCTGATGATATGGCTTCAGCTTCTACCACTCATCGTATTCGGATGGGCTAAGGTGAGGAAGGATGATAGCAGGCTGTTGTCCTTGGTTAGACAGTCTGTTAATATTTCGAACTGTCGCTGGTGTAGATGCCATGTCAGCTTCCGGGTCAGATTCTTTCACTGTGGTGGTAATGTATTGTTGAGTTCGGTTCTGCCTTAGAGTGCGCAGAAAGGTTCTCTCGATCTCTGGATTGTAACCAACCGTGTGATTATTGATATTTTCTGGGAGGCTGTTTGACCTGGTAAAAGGCATTCACCACTCAAAACAGAGAAAAGAAACTCGTTATGTGTTAGAATAAATAAAAATGTTAGGAATTAGTTGACAGAAATTAAATGTTAGTAGTTAGAGACAATGGAAAGAAATGACAGAAAATTAAAATGACAATGGAAAGAAATGACAGAAAATTAAAGTTAGTAGTTAGTATACTGGAAATTATAAGTTAGTATACTGGAAATTGAATGACAATGGAAATTAAATGTTAAGGACAATGGAAATTAAATGACAATAATATAAAGAGTTAGTAATTAGATGTCAGAAGTCAGATGTCCGTAGTCAGATGTCCAAAGTCAGGTGTCCAATTAATATTAACAAATTATTATAATATACAGGTGAATTAACCGGGGCTTAGGGACTAGAATAAATCAAGTCCCCGGCAACAGCCATTTTGCAGACGTGTTATCGTGAGTGGTTAGAACTGGAGTTATTAAATAAAAGGGAAGAAATTAAAACTCAAATATCCGTCCGGCTGCAAACAAATCCCGGTCGTTGTAGTATAGTTAAGTGTAAGCGACCGGATATCGAACCGTGGGACTTATAGTGAAATAAGTAGTATCTAAGCTTGTCACAAAAGGGGGGAGTTAATTGACTTGTTTCTGAAAAGTAAATAACAGATTAATTTAGTGAACTGAAGTTAAATTAAACGGAACTCCGGGTTCAGGTTAATATGATATGATTAATTGTGCTATCTCTACCGGTTTAATAAAATAATTTGGCAAGATTCCTGTTATTATCTTAAGGTCCGATGAAAACTCATAAGAACTCGTTTACCTGAAAATGCAAGGTCCGATGAAAACTCAAGCAAAATGCGTGTAAACGGCAGAGGAGTGTGAGGAATTTTATTCTTGCAACTTGTATTAACTTAAACGATGAAAATAAGTTCCTACAGTTTTACGGCTTAATTAACCTGTCTGTTCGTCACCGATCAGATTAAAAACAGATTTAGTAAGGTTTTTTAATAAATCGATGAAATTTATTAAAAAGGGAGAGAAACAAAACTTTAATCGTAACAAACTGAATTTATTTTAACCGGTAGAAATATTGCATAATTAATACAAATACATAATTAAACCTTCACCCGGAGTAAATCCTCCTTAGCCTGACATATTAACTGGTAATAAGTCAGACAGAGGTTGGACGTAATAATAATACGGAGGTGTGGATGGTGTATGGAGAAATGAAGAGGAAGAAGAGTGGAGCGAGTACGTAGGATTTCTGTAAATGGAATGAGAGATTTTGAGTGTTGAGTTTGGGGTGGAACGTATATGAGCGTGGGTAGTTTTTATGAAGTAGCAGTGGCTTTTTATAGAGGAGAGGAAGAAGAAGATCGATTGCAGACAGAGGTGGAAGAGCATTGATTGCTCATTAATTGCAGGGGACAGAGCTGATGACGCGTGAGGAAAATAAGGTAGGCGGTGCGGAGTAGATAGATATGGTAGAACAAGTCGACGGGCGAAGTCGACGAGCGAAGAAGAAAACTGGCGCGCGATTGATTTTTAGTCACGTCTGCTTGTTGTCCTCGTTGGCGTCCGCCTCTGAAGCCATGGACGCCTCTGTCTTTTTTTCTGTCCGCCTGAGGTCTTCACTCACGTCCGCCCAAGGACATCACTCACGTCCGCCCGGTCACATGTCCTGTCCGCCTAGCTGTCCGCATCACGTCCAGGCGGTTGCAAGTGTATTTTCTTCTACGAACTTTGACCAGCTCTAGATTCTTCGTTTGGACTCCGTTTTCTGAGCCGTTTGTGTCTATGCGTTCGTCTCTTCGTGTACTTTACTCCCAGCTTGGTTTTCCTTATGTTTAAACAATAAATTTGTGAGATAACAATAAAACATAAACTAGAGGAAAACTAACCGAAGTGGAGAAATGAGCAAGAAAAGTGCTAATATTATATATGAAATACACCTATAAAACATGCTCATTTGGACACTTATCATAGTCCTGAAAAAAAATCAATACCGTTTAGGAACCCATTGCTGTTTGGGTCGACGAGAGTACATACTTGCATATTTAACAGTGCGTGGAATGAAGTCTCTAGCATTCTTCCGTTGTAACTTAAAACAGGAATTAATATGATGTCCAAGAATATGACAATAACTACACTCTATAGTTGTACGAAAAAACAAAGAGTCTTTCCTCCCAGTATGAGTTTTGGTTTTCACATATTGTTTCTTCGGTCTTATATCAGCCTCAACTCCACGAAACCCTAATCCATTCCGATTCTGATTTGGTTTCTTAACAATTTCATTGAGTTTGATGTTTCCTGTATGCCATGAAGGGTTTTCTAAATTGATAATGTTTAGCCTTCTATCAAGAGTATCACACTGTTTCTGGAGATCAGCGTTATCCTGACGAATCCACTCATTATCTGCCTTAAGAAGTTGAATTTCTTTTTCTGCCCACTCTGGAAGAGAATTCAACTTACTCTTCACGGACGATGTAAACGTGGATTGCAGAACCTTAGATGAGCTTTCTACTAGTTTTTCAGATATCTCCTGATTTTTCTTTTTCAGCTCCTTTATTTCTAACTCTAGTCGTTTTATCTGATCTTCTTTATTAATAATGTTATCCAGTTTCCCTTTTAACCCTTCAATTTCTAAAAGAGCCACTGTCAAAGCATCAAAAATCTGGTCTTTCGACGACTCCCTACTGATATTATCTAGGTTAAGAGAACTTACCTGCTCTCCTACAAGAGAGTGATGCTCCTTATCTTTCGCAACAAGACACATCGTTTCATCGTATGTCAACTTATCAGTGTGAGACCGATGGATAGCCGTCATGCAGAAATGCGCCTCCACTTTCTCACCCTGTTCAGAATCTTCTTCTTCTTCGCCCCATACCGCTGCAGCCATGCGTGTATCTCGATTTCTAAACTGAGGCGGTTTGGATGACAAAGGACAGTCCTTTATCATATGCCCCTGCTTGTGACACCGAAAACATTCCACCTTGCTCATATCTGGTTCACGCCGGTTGCTGCTTGAGCCTTGGAATCCACCTCTTTTCCTGCTCATGATTCTCTTCAACCCTTGTGCCAGTAAATTTATTTTTGTGTCAAAATCGTCATCTAACTCCCATTCAGTATTTTCTACCGCTTTCTTCGCCTTCAAGGCAAGATCTTTTCTCTCCACCGAAACGCCCTCCAATATCTGTTCCTTCATCTTGCTCTCATGAACAATTAAATCAGAACACAATTCTTCAAAGGAAACAGACGACACTTTGTCCATCTTCTCTAGCATCGAGGTATAATTTAACCAATCTTTTGTGAGTGATTCCAGAAATCTCTCTCTAGTCTGCTCTTTTGAAAGCGAAGCACCCACTGACTTGATTTCAACCAAAATCTGATTGAATCTATCAATCGCAGCAGCCAATGTTTCACCTTCTGTCATCTTGAAATTATTGAATTCTCTCTTAAACTGTTTCTCCTTTGCTTTTCGTATGGACTCAGTTCCTTGATATGCTATCTTGAGAAAATCCCATACACCTTTTGCCGTTTGAATACCAAGCACTCTTCCCTGATCTTCATCGGAAAGAGATGATACAAGAATCCGCAACGCCTGTTTATTCTTGCTAAGCAACTTTTCATCATCCTCTGTCCACTGTTCTTCAGGCTTATCTTGGATACAGCCTTCTACTGTCACAATAGGCTTGAAATCTCCTTTAGTGACCACCTTCCAGACTTTGTAATCAACCGACATAAGTTGAGCCTCCATCTGTTCGCACCATTTGGAGTAGTTCAGCTTAGTCAACCGAGGTGCCTTGACATTATACGAACTCATCTTTCACGATCTACCCTGAAGCGTTAGCTACGAGCAAGGGTAAACCTGCTCTGATACCACTTGTCAGTTCGTAATGAGACCTCCAGTATACTCAGTCTTATACTGAGTTGTTAGTAGTAATCACCAGATAGATTGCAATTCAGTATAGAAGAAAACTCAGCCACTAATATATAAATAGCGTGAAAAACTCCCCACCTGATCTGTTCAACACCTTGAACAATCACAATATAATCTATCACTCTTTGAATGATAATCACTTATAAACTATTAAAGAAGATCTCTCTCGTTCTCGCTCCAAAAGGGGTCACGCCGTAAAGGGTGAAGATCTGTTTCTTTGATACCCGAAACGTGACCCTAAATTATATCTATACATAGTATATATATACACGGGAATTACCCAGATTTAAACAAACCTTCCCTCACAAAATATTCGCATAACACTAACTAGGGAGATATTATAGGGCGAATCTTAACAGCTTGATATCGCATCTGATGTCACGTGAGCAGGTACAATTCTGTTGACGTTCATAGGGATTTAACCTAAAGATCATATGCTGAGTACAGGACTGGTTCGGCATAGTTGTCACACATCAAAAACTATAAGTATGTATGGTGCACATACATTTACAGTTTAGTATTGAAACAAGTCAAAATGTGATGGGACTTGCCTTTGTGGTGGATAGCATTGTATTTGTTTTAATGATAATCAGGATCTTCTTAGGAAGATTTTGGCCCTTGGGACTCTGGTTGATGTCGTGGATGTCTTGTGGGATGGTTATAGCTTTAACCTTTTATTTCCTATCTATATTAGTATAGTGTGTTTCAACGTCTATCATTTTGATTATCATCTGATTCCTCTAGTGTGTTGGCTGAGAATTCAACTCTTTTGTTTAGCTTTTGGACGTGTAAGGGGGAGGTTGTTCCCCTTAGTTTGTAATGTGGTTTTATATATATGATGAATCAAGTTTGAATAAAAAAACACTCAAGGATTGTGTTGACCCAATCCGAGAGCCAATCTCATCAGCACTTCAAACCTAGCTGGTTGATTAGACACGCGCACTATTGGCGCGGGTTTTGTTTTAGCTTAGGTTAAATGAATCATGCCTTCATCAATCAAAGATCATAATAACAAGTCTGATCTAATGTCAACGACATAAACGGTGGAAAACTATGAACCCCAAACCGGTGTCAACGCAACCAGTGAGCTCATATTCCGGCCACAAAAGGTAGGACGGGTCGACAATCCATCACGGTAACATGCCGAGAATAGCATGAAAAATGGCCCTAGCTTCAGCCTCCGAAGTGGAAGAATGGAACCGCCCCTAAAAGACCCAGCATACGATGACACTTCTATTACTATCCTGACCAACATAATCACCACCGATACCATCCGACCCTCAAACTGAGGGTATGTCATGCCCAATGAGGGGAAGGTGCGCAACCCATATTTTAAGCATGATGCTCAATTAAATGTGGACCATTGGATCTTTTGTTTAGAGTAAAACTTAATTTGATACTATAGATTTAAACTTTTTCTATAAGGGTAAAGATGTAAAGTGTAATTTCTGATTTTACATATTCTTATGATTTTTTCAAAAAAGAAATCCTGAGCCTATGACTCAAAAATTAATTTTTCACAATCTGACCATATAATCACATGATTTTTGTTAGTTTCTTTCATAAAAATCTATATCTCTGATTAATTAGTAGTAATACATTTTTTTAATAGAAATTGCTACAAAAATGTAATATTAATTTTGGATGTGATTGCAATAATTTTGAATACAAAATTAGTAATACTTTATACATAACTAGTAACTGCATCCATTAATTCATTTTCTTTTTTTCTATAATAAATGGACTGAAATAATAACTTCACGTTTACACGATCCCACATTCATTTTAATAAAAA